>JAJOZX010001395.1:217500-907606 GCA_023014485.1 Bathynomus jamesi | reverse complement strand
AAAAAAATTACCAGATTTGTTTTTATAATTATTGTCTGAAAAAACGGTAGGTCGCAAAAGAATAAAGAAATAAAAATAAATATAAATTGAAAAAATTACAAATAATACGCCTACACATGTACACATGTATACCCGCATAACCAAATATATATACATATACACACATATATACAAACACACACACACACACATATATATATATACACATACAAGCTTGACCTTCGCGAAATGAGAAATCATCGCGCAGAACCTTTGTGAGGTTGTAAGGTAAGGTAATCGAGTTGAAACAGACCTTTACTCATGTTAAGGTTATTTGTAAGTTGAATTATAGTTTTTTCATATAACAATATTGTGAAAAACATCATAGTAAAAAATAGCCCTACCAATAATTTAGGCATTATCTATAAAATTGGGTGTAAGCAATGTGATTCCTTTTACATAGGTCAGACGGGAAAGGATTTGCAAACGCGTGTAAAACAGCATCAATATTCCGTTAGAACGGGACAGTTGTCCAGTGCCCTTTTTGTCCATTTGTCAGAGTTATCCCATTGTATTGATTGGAATAATGTTTCAGTTTTTTTCACTCTAGCAACATTGGTTAATAGAAATATTCTTGAGTCGGCTATAATTCAACTTACAAATAACCTTAACATGAGTAAAGGTCTGTTTCAACTCGATCCCGTTGCTCTGAATTCCTTCAGAATGGATTTAAACAAAAAGGGCAGGTTGTAAATCTTTGGTAAAAAAAATTTGTTTTTGTCTTTTGTTTCTCTTACAAGTTTATTTTTCAATTTTTTGCTGTATGCGTGTGTGTATGTATGTATGTGTATGTGAGTATGTGTGTGGTCATTGCAGTTAAATGTGTTTGTATGTATATGTATGTATGTATGTATGTATGTATGTATGCAGTTAAATGTATATATATATATATATATATATATATATATATATATATATGTGTATGTACCTTACCTTACCTTACAACCTCACAAAGGTTCTGCGCGATGATTTCTCATTTCGCGAAGGTCAAGCTTGTATGTGTATATATATATATGTGTGTGTGTGTGTGTGTGTGTTTGTATATATGTGTGTATATGTATATATATTTGGTTATGCGGGTATACATGTGTACATGTGTAGGCGATTATTTGTAATTTTTTCAATTTATATTTATTTTTATTTCTTTATTCTTTTGCGACCTACCGTTTTTTCAGACAATAATTAAAAAACAAATCTGGTAATTTTTTTTCCCTTATGCATATATATATATATATATATTCTGTATATATTGCGTTTATATTTCGTATATATACCGTATATATGTTGATATATATTTTATGGTTCTTTATATATCATCTAGGCATCATTTTGTTTTCCAATTTATATTTACTTGTACTTTTTTCTTCGTTTGTGACTATAATATGCATGATTCGGACAATAACTAAAAAACCTGTGGTAATTTTTTCCCTTATAAATTGGTGTGCCTCTCTTAAAATTTATCTTTCATTATTATTATTTTTTTTATTATTTTTTTAATTTTTTTTTGGTTTATTTCTTTATTTCTTTGTGACATATATATCAATTTGCATCATCTATTAAATTGATTGTAAAACTTCCCTTTTGAGCTTGAATTTGTAGACTCCACTTACAATATTTATATTTATTTTTATTTCTTTATTCTTTTGTGACCTGTTCCATAAACAAGCCATTTGAATTTATATTGAAGGTCGGCCAAAGTGCTAAAAGTGTCTTTTTATATAATATATATATATATATATATATATATATATATATATATATATATATGTATGTATATATATTTGTGGTTTTTTTTATTTGCCTGTTTATTTCTTTATGATTATTTAGGCTGTGACATATATATCACTAAGGCACTATTTTGTAATTAATTATTTTTTTTTCTCAATTTATATTTATATTTATTTTTATTTCTTTATTCTTTTGTGACCTGTTTCATAAACAAGCCATTTGAATTTATATTGAATGTCGGCTGAAGTGCTAAAAGTGTCAATCTCCCATATAAATGTTTGCTCCTCCCACAATTTTTTCTATGCTTACTATATATATGTATATGTATATATATATATATATATATGTATATATATATATGAATATGTATGTATGTATGTTTATTTTTGTAACCTATATATTGCCTTGATCTGTCCTTTCACTCCAGTGTTCCTGAGGATGTCATTAGACGAAAGCGCTTGAGCACCCCTTTGTGTTTCTTTTTTCCTTCGTGGTTTTATTCATCATAAATACTTTTCACGTGTCACTTTCGTGAAATAATTTTTCATATATATATAATATATATATATATATATATACATATGTTATAATGTTATAATGTTTCAGACCACAAAGACCCTAGGATCCACTCATGTCTGGTCTACCTAACTGTGTTCGTAATCGTGTATTGTGTATGTCCTCCGTGGTGGCGGAGGGGACCTACAATTTTACGTGGGTTCCGAACCACAAGAAACATAAGAAATTTATGTAAAAACTGCCGGTAAATTGGCAACGACCAATTTTTACGAAACTAAATAATTATCAATTTAAAACTAATTAATTATCGATTTAAAACTAAAGATAGAATCTCTGGATCCAGAGGATCAAGTCATAATAGACTACTATCCACAAATGTTACACTCTATATCTATTTATAACGGACATGCAAATATATCAGATCCAAAGAATCCAGTCAATTTCATTACGGTATGCATCAAGTCACGGTCCATATCGATTGCGGACCAAGTCAAAATTTACAACCATATACATTACAATATATACACTTACGAGGAAAAGTGTAGGTGTGGCTGTAAAGACTGTACAGTAATGTAGAAATGTGTGTGCACCCATTATGGGTCTCCCATTTAAAGGTGTTTGTGGGGCAAGTGAAGATCATGAGTTTTTCAATACCTCACAGTACTATGGGGGGCACCGCTCGGCAGAGGAATCTCTTTAAATGGGTGTGTAAGGACAGAGAGTATCCCCTAACCCAAGACGCTGCCTCCCTATATCCCACAACACTTGTGTTGAGCTGTGGGATCTATCCCACAAAGCCTTAATTTTACTACCTTAAACTATACCCTTTCGATCAAATGCGCGTCTAATCGATTTTTAAACATGTTTATAGACGTGCTACTAATTACTTCTACCGGCAAACTATTCCACCTATTTACTATTCTATGCGTAAAAAAGTTTTTCGCAACTGCTGTCTCGAACTTTCTACTTGTCAACTTACACCCGTTATTTCTAGTCCTATTATATTGAGATATTTCGAAAAAGCTATCTCTATATACGTTATCAAACCCATTCATAATTTTGAAAACCTGGATTATATCACCCCTTAACCTCATAGTCTCGAGAGTAGTCAATTTTAACTCCTTAAGCCTATCCTCGTACGACTTTGACCTAAGAGACGGAATCATCTTAGTTGCTCGTCTTTGAACTCTTTCGATTTTGTCTATATCTTTGCGCATATGCGGATTCCAAAATTGGACCGCGTACTCCAAATGGAGTCTAACTAATGATTTATAAAGAGGAACTATAATATCGCGCGATTTGTACTCAAAATTTCGAGCTATAAAACCTAACACTTTGTTCGCCTTATTGACCGCTGCTGTACTTTGTTTCGCTACTTTTAAATCACCAGTGACTATAACTCCTAAATCTTTTTCCTGCTCTACGCTTGTTAAATCTTTCCCTGACATACTATACGCAAAATTACCGTTACGCGAACCTATATGCAAAATTTTGCACTTATCCACGTTAAATCTCATTTGCCATGTGACTGACTAATCAACAATTTTATTCAGATCTTCCTGAATTTTACCTCTATCTTCGTCATTAATCGCCCTACCACCCAGCTTCGTGTCATCCGCAAACTTTGAAACTGTACTGACTAGGCCGACATCTAAATCGTTAATATATATAAGAAAAAGCAAGGGGCCCAATACAGAACTCTGAGGAACGCCACTCGCTACATTAGCCCAACACGACTCCGCTCCATCAACGACCACCCTCTGTTTCCTGCCTCGCAACCACTCTTCTAGCCAATTTATTACTACACCCCTGATTCCATGAGCCTTAGTTTTTTCAATGAGTCTTTTGTGCGGCACGGTGTCAAACGCTTTTTGAAAATCTAAATACACTACATCAACCGCCCGATGTCTATCGTAAACGTGAACCACGCTTTGGAAAAATTGTAAAAGATTAGTTAAGCAAGATTTGTTTCGCCTAAAACCGTGCTGCGTATTTCTAACCAGATTATGCACTTCTAACTGTTCGACTATACGATCCCTAATCAATGATTCCAGTAGCTTACCTACAACAGACGTTAAACTGATTGGCCTATAATTTCCCGCCGCACCTTTATCGCCTTTCTTAAAGATAGGTGTTACGTTTGCTAACTTGAAATTATCTGGTACGCACCCCTCAGACATAGACGCATTAAAATCTTTGTTAGCGGCACAACAATGCTATCTTTTAATTCTTTTAGTTGTATGGGATATATGGAATCCAGACCCGGTGATTTACGCGTTTTCATTTTATCAATATAGCGCATTACCTCTCCTTCACTAACGACAATATTATCCAAAATATTACCATTATCAAAAGGTATTATGTCTATGACCGTAGGGATATTCGTTACATCTTCTATAGTAAAAACTGACGTAAAAAATTCGTTTAGCAAGGTAGCTGTTGGTTTTCGTCGTCGTCGGGCCTAGGCAAGCTACGGCTTGGGACCGTAACGCATCTATCCGGTATAGGTTAACCTGGATGATGTAGCCATAAGCACTGCCGCTGGTTAAGTGCCAACCAGTGATTATCTCACTAGCCGTATTGAGTCCGTTAGGCGAAACTGCGACAGTACCAAGGATGGAAAATATAACCCTTGGATTTCTATTATTTATTTGCAGAATGGACATGGTATTAGATTAAAATAATTATTTGAATATAAATAATTAACTGACAATTGTGATATATAATTAATTATGTTTACATACAATAAAATAATACAGTATACATAAAATTAGTATTAATGTGGTTTACAATTGAATTATGATGGGTAACTAATTTAAAATGAATTTATAGCTATTCCGAAATTCAAGACGGTAAAATTAACATTTATCTTGAAACTAAAATAAGAGTATTCACTACACACTCCCCCACCAGAGAGGAAGTTCAAAGAGTTCCGAACGACACAGATTTCCCCTGGACCTTTTTGGTAGCTACATGTACCTCGCTTAAGGTTGATTCCAAAACGCAGGCTTAAGACGATCGATAGAAACCTTGTCGACCTTGGAACCGCGCTGGATGAGAAATGATTTGCGCGTACGTCGGAGAACTTCATAGGGCCCGTCATATGGACATTGGAGAGGCCGTTTTGGGACAGGTACACGAACGAAAACGTGGGTGCAAGACTGGAGGGCTGGGGAAACAAAGATGTTCTGTTGGCTAGTCAATCGAGGGGGAACAGGCTGAAGGGACTGCATGTGAGAGGAAAGTGTTTGAGCGAATTCCGTAGGATCACATGACTTATCCCCTGCAGTGAAGTAGCCACCTGGTAGCCGCAGTGTTGTTCCATAGACTAGTTCAGCCGCTGTAGTCTTCAGATCACTCTTAAATGCAGAGCGAATACCAAGCAACACGAGTGGAAGCTTATCCATCCAATGGGAGTCTTCGTGACACATAAGGGATGACTTCAGCTGGCGATGGAAGCGTTCGACGAGGCCGTTAGCTTGCGGATGATACGCACAGGTATGCGCATGTACTGTACCCAACAAGCTGGTAAACTTCTTCCAAAGCGAAGACTCAAATTGGCGACCTTGGTCAGTGATGACTTTTGTCGGCAATCCAAATCTTGATACCCATCCATGAAGAAAGGCTCTTGCAACAGTGTCCGTTTGGATATCAGGAAGTGGGATGGCTTCAGGCCATCTGGAAAAGCGGTCGAGACAGGTGAGCAGATAACGTTGGCCTTGAATCACTGGAAGAGGGCCAACAATGTCTACATGAATTACCTCAAATCGCTGGGATGGGGGCGGAAATGCGTCAAAGGGGGACCTGGTGTGCCTTTGGACTTTGGCACGCTGGCAGGCAAGGCACATTTTGGTCCAATGTTTGACATCCTTCCGCATCGAGGGCCAAACAAAGCGAGAGGTAACCAGGTGTTGCGAAGCACGGATACCAGGATGGGAGGGCTTATGAAGATCCGTGAAGACTGCTTGTCTGTGACATGGAGGGACATAAGGGCGAATAGCAGCTGTTGATACGTCGCAATAGAGGGGCACAGACAATCCTGGCATACTCATTTTTTTGAGGGAAAGTGAGTGGAGTCTTCTCTGAGCAGGTCTTGTAGTTCCGTATCCTTATCTTGATCCTGTGCAATAGCATTCCAAAGTGTAGAGCTGAGGGTAACAGAAGTAATCTCTATTCTTGAAAGTGCATCCGCTGGAGTGTTCAAGACACCTTTGATGTGGCGGATATCTGTGGTAAATTGCGAGATATAATCGAGTTGCCTGATGACTCTGGGAGAGTGGTTACAGCTGTTTTTATTGAAGACAGTGACCAAAGGTTTGTGGTCGGTAAAAACACAAAACTCTCGGCCTTCAAGGAAATGTTGAAAATGCTTCACGTTTAAGTAAATAGCAAGAAGTTCACGTCCGAAAGCACTATAACGCGTTTGGGCTGGCTGCAGCTTTTTCGAGTAAAACGCGATGGGTGCTTGTTGACCGTTAATGGTTTGTTCCAACACCCCACCGATCGCAACATCTGATGCATCGACCGTCAGAGTTAGGGGGGCATCACTGATAGGAAATGACAGAGACAATGCACTATTGATAGCATTTTTGGCATTGTCGAACGCCTGTAAACTATCGCTACACCATACCAATTTCGTTACCTTGCGTTTGTGTGTGATCATAGCGTGTAGAGGAGCAAGAACACTGGCACAGTTTTTAATGAACTTGTGGTAATAATTTACCAAACCTAGAACCGACGTAACTCACGCTGATTATTTGGCATAGGGTAATTTTTTATCACTTCACACTTGTCCTGAAGGGGGGTAATTCCGTGCTGCGAAATCGTGTGACCAAGAAATTCCAAGGTTGGCTGTGCAAACACACACTTAGATGCATTAATAGTAACACCGTATTGTTCTAAGCGTTGAAAGAGGAGTGAAAGATGTTCCTTATGTTCCTCTTCCGTTGAGCTGGCCACAAGCAAATCATCGATGTAGGCATAAACAAAGTCTAAGCCTCTGGTGACCTCATCTATAAACCTCTGAAAGGTTTGCGCAGCATTCCGTAGCCCGAACGGCATCTTCACAAATTCGAATAACCCAAATGGTGTACAAACTGCAGTCTTGGGAATATCCGAAGGCTCCACGGGAATGTGGTGGAAAGCCTTAACGAGGTTTATTTTACTGAAGATAGATTTGCCGTGGAGAAGAGAAGTAAAGTCTTGGACATTTGGTACCGGATATCGGTCCGGGATGGTTGTCGAATTCAAAAACCGGTAATCCCCACATGGTCTTCAGTCTCCTGACTTCTTCTGGACCAGGTGTAGGGGAGAGGACCAACTGCTTTTGGAAGGTCTTATTATCCCAAGATCTATCATAAGCTGGAATTCCGATTTGGCAGCTTTCAGTTTGTCCGGGGCAAGACGTCTGGGTTTTGCAAACACAGGGGGACCTTTTGTTGTAATGTGATGGGTAATGGTGTGCTTAATGGTATCACCCATCTGCATCGGTCGAAGAATTCCTGGATATCGCTGGAAAAGGCACTGGTACATGGAATTAGGGGGAACGAGGGAAAGTGCAGAGTTCGAGGCGTCCGGAAGGGCAACCTGTTTGGCAAGAACAGAAAGCAGTGTGGCCTGGTCGCATAAGCGTCGCTTGTCAAGATCCACCAGGAGTTTGAAATGCTGGAGGAAGTCAGCGCCGATTATGGGATGCTGCACTTGAGCACAGATGAAAATCCACTTGAAGGATCGTGAAGGCCCAAGTTTAGTTCACGCGACTGAGTACCGTACGTGGGTATGCGTGAACCGTTAGCAGCGTATAGAGGCGGAGATTCCGAGTGCGTATGACCAGATTTTTGAGGGAATACACTGACTGACGCTCCGGTATCGACCAAGAAATTGACACCAGAGTTCCTGTCCTTTATGAATAACAGGTTGGCAGTGCGAGTACTAGACGCCATTAGGACTCGCTGCTGGGGTTTTCCGACGAAAAATTGCAAGGGGAGATGCACTTCCTAGCCTTCTTTCCAAATTTAGAGTGGTAGAAGCAGATCTTCCCGGAACTCGAACGATGCCTCTTCGTAAATCTTGACCGAGAATGGCTTCTTTGCCGTTGATTTTGTAGCAGAGAACAAACGTGGTTGAGTTGTTGACTTAACTTCCACTTTCAACTCCAGTTCCGATTGTGTGTTCACGTTGTTGACCGGAGCTGTGTCAATCTCCACTACTTTGTCGGCAGTTTCTGCTAGTTTATCAACTGGAGTAGCAGGATCCATAGTGGCCAAGACACGCTGAGCTGATGGAGGAAGTTTCTGCAAGAACAACTGTCTAAAGATGTCCTTATCGAAGGTTTGTGCGCGTTCGCCTAGAGCGCACTGCATAGCCCTCAGCATTTGAGTGGGCTTACGGTCTCCAAGTTCTTCTTTTGAGATTAACTGATGTAGTTTCTCACGCTCGGAGACAGTGGTGCGGCACAGGATGGCAGACTTCAGATCGTTGTATGGGTCCTCACTCGTGGAAGTAGACACGATGACGTCACGGACTTCAGAGATGATGCTCGCTGGTAGAGAGGACAAAACATGATCGTATTTTGTCCTGCTAGCGGTGATCCTTCCCAAGTTGAATTGTGATTCCACTTGGTGGAACCAAATAAATGGATCACCCGGCCAGAAGACGGGGAGCTTTACGCTCAAGTGGGAGATGGCACCAACGTCGTCAGGCATCTTCTCCTATGCTTGCTGACGTACAAGCAAGACGACAAGTTACCAACGAAGGAGTGGAGGTTGAGACGAGCGCAGGCACAGAGTGCACGGGCAGGGGTGAGGGGCAGAGGGCACGAGCGACGTTACAGTCTGGTCCTAGTCGCTCGGGTGAAGGGGGTGATGGGCACGAACGACGTTACAGTCTAGTCATAGTCGTTCGGGTAAAAGGGGGGAATCCAACTCCGGGGCACCAATTGTTGGTTTTCGTCGTCGTCGTCGTCGTTGGACCTAGGCAAGCTACGGCTTGGGACCGTAACGCATCTATCCGGTATAGGTTAACCTGGATGATGTAGCCATAAGCACTGCCGCTGGTTAAGTGCCAACCAGTGATTATCTCACTAGCCGTATTGAGTCCGTTAGGCGAAACTGCGACAGTACCAAGGATGGAAAATATAACCCTTGGATTTCTATTATTTATTTGCAGAATGGACATGGTATTAGATTAAAATAATTATTTGAATATAAATAATTAACTGACAATTGTGATATATAATTAATTATGTTTACATACAATAAAATAATACAGTATACATAAAATTAGTATTAATGTGGTTTACAATTGAATTATGATGGGTAACTAATTTAAAATGAATTTATAGCTATTCCGAAATTCAAGACGGTAAAATTAACATTTATCTTGAAACTAAAATAAGAATATTCACTACATAGCCATTTCCTTGTTTTCAGAGACTAGATCTCCATTTACATTTTTCAATGGACCTAAGACACTTTTTACTGGATTTCTATTATTGACGTATTGAAAGAATCGCTTGTTTTTTTTTTTACCGTCACGAGCTATGGAGATTTCAAATTCGCGCTTGGACTTTTTTTTTACACTTTTCGTTTCACGCCTCAGAGATATGTAGTTGTTTCGTAACAACAAATTGTCTTTATCGCACTTATGTTGCCTATAAGCCCTATCTCTACTCTTTATAATGTCTCGTACTCTAGAAGTAAACCACAAGGGCTTGTTGTTTACTTTCGCACGCTTAATTTTGTACGGTACACATTCCTCATTTATAGTCCTAAATACTGTTTCGAACGATTCCCACATTAGTTTTGCGTTGGAGTTCCCCATTACGTTTTCCCAATTGACGCGTGAAAATTTATTTCGAAATTTACTAAAGTCTGCGTGCTGGAAGTTAGGAATTTTAGTCGAGTTAGTTGGTTTCGAGTGACTTACTGAGAGGACAAACTCTACCATATTGTGATCGCTATTGCTCAACGGTTCTATTACTTGAAGATCAGTAATTAGCCTATCATCCGTAGTTATTACTAAATCTAAAATACTGTCCAACCTCGTAGGTTCCCCAACCTTTTGAATAAGAAAGCTATCCTCGAGAAAATTAACTAAACGATTACCTTCCGCGTCTCCCTGCATTGTATCGTAATTCACGTTGGCGCAATTAAAGTCACCCATAACTAAAGCCTGCTCACTACCGATTATTCTCTTTAGTTCACGATATAACGGTTCGTCCGTATCAGCTGTTTGATTTGGGGGCCTATATATAACCACAAGAAGAAGTTTGAAATCGTTCAATTTAAGTTCTGCTATAGTCGAATCTATCGGTTCTGGAAATGAGTGCTTTACTTCTGTAACGTTCGCAATATTATCGTTGATATACAACATAACACCGCCTCCTCGCCTACCTATTCTGTTTTTAACAAAAAGTCTATAACCTTTAATTTGATATTCCCCTACAAAGTCACGTGTTTCAGTGCTAAGCCACGATTCATTTATCGCAATTAAATCATAGTCTTTACAAGCAATTAAGGAAAAAAATTCGTTTATTTTATTTCGTAGGCTACGAGCATTTAAGGATAGAACCTTCAAATTGTTTGTAATTGCGACACCTTCGCGAGCGCGGGGAAATTTGTGGAATTTACGCTGGGACCGTTCGAGTTACGGCAGCCTGAAAAGAAGAGACAGTATTATGAAATAGTCTTCCTAAACGCGCAGCTCCAACTTCATTAAGATGAAGTCCATCTTCGAGGAACAAGTCCCTCCTGCCGTAGAAACTGTTCCAAAAATTTGCAAAATGCACTCCTTCCTGTTGGCAAAGAGACTTTAGGTTATTGTTAATATAGGTCGCCTTGCTGTAGAAATCGCTTCGTTGGATAATTCGAGGAAGTATACCTGTTAAAACAATCTTATTAGTTTTCTCCTTTAATCGCTCTAATAAGTCCCTGTACCTAGCCAGCAGTTCTTCCGATCTAGAATTTAAAACGTTATTAGTACCGACATGAATAACATACGTTGTGTCCTCGGTGGTACCATCTGTAAAATGGTCAACACTATTAGTTATATCGTCCACCCTTGCACCAGGGTAGCAGTAACGGCGCCTACGACGAGGGTTTCTCCCACAGAATTCCTCGAGCTGCCCTCGAACAATGGAATCGCCAACGAGTCGTATTTCCGGTTCATCAGCATCTTCGAAACCTAAAACAGAAACTTATTGCTTGTTATTACTGGTAGACAGGTCTTTGCTTTTCTCAATGGGGCTCCAGTTCGCACTCGAACGAAGGGTTGGGAACTAGGGGAAGAGAGAGGGCTATTTATATTATTAGTAGAAACTGAGGCAGGAGGGGTCGTAACTGGAGTCTCAAGGGATTCTAATTTTGCCGTCAGGAGCATCACGTTTTCTTCAAGTCTCACCCTGGCCTCCCTCTCACGTTCTAACTCGTTCCTCAGGACTTCCATGCTTGAGCACCACCTGCAAACTAACTGATCATTATTATTAGCCATTGTAAACGCGTAAGCAGCAAATTTCCCTTCACAGCGACTGCAAGTACTTGACGGGGGTACCATGCTTTTAATTAGTTGAACAACAAAAAAACAAAAAACGAGCGTTTGGAAATTAATAAATTACAACGTAGGTCTACCGCGTGCTTATTGTGCCGTCACCTGCGAAAACCGGCAAAATTGTTCTTGAAACGCAGAAACAGGTTCTTGTAACACAATTTAATGCTAAATGAATATATAATTAAGCTACCGACGAAAGAAATGTTAAGAAAAAGTATTAAATGAAACTTATCTGGTCGCTGTTTACTGACTTAATCCTTTTTTTTTCCACGGTAGGTGACCCTTTTGGAGGTCAGGTTGTGTGTGAAGGAAAAATGAACCTTAAGAAACCACGATTCTGATAGATTTGAAAAACAACAAAGGAAAACCAAGGGAATTTCAACCTTATGACTGCACGTTTTCTGATTGATTTGAAAACCAAACAAGGCAAGCCACGTTCAGTAGCCTTGGTTTGATCAAATAATACAGTACTGAATAACGTCAATAAATGAAATATATTCGTTAATGAATGATTAGTAGCACGAAGTAATTTAGTTAAGAATGCACGGAACACTTTTTTTTTTAAAACACTTCAACGAAAACCACTTATTCAATTGATAACACTCGACACTCGATAAAACACGTCTGTTCACAAGGAAAGACTGATCACGAATATATTATATATATATATATATATATATATATATAGATATATATATATATATATATATATATAATGTTGTTGTAGTGTTCCATCAGTTGTGATATATATATATATATATATATATATATATTATATATATATATATTATATATATATATATCACAACTAACGGAACACTACAACAACATTATTGATGCACTTGAAAGTAATGAAAACTATATGTACTATACATAGACTTTGCTAAAGCGTTCGACAAGTGTGACCATGGAATCATAATACATAAACTGAAATATATGGGAATAACAGGAAAAGAAGGGAAATGGATATATAACTTCCTTAGTGAGCGGCGGCAAGTCGTTACAGTACAAGGAGAATCTTCATCAGAATCAGAGGTCCTCAGCTCGGTACCACAAGGAACAGTATTAGCTCCACTACTCTTCATAATCATGCTAACTGACGTAGATGAGGACGTTACCAGAGACAGCACAGTAACATCCTTTGCGGATGACACAAAGCTCAGTAGAAAAATAAGAAACCCAGAAGACATAGGATCTCTACAAACCGACATAAACAGAATCTACAAGTGGACGGAAGACAACAATATGAAGTTTAACACGAGAAATTTCAGCTATTATGGTACTGAAAAAGAGAAGACCTAAAATCCATGGAATATTATATCCCAAATTGACAGGAAATTCAGAGAAATTCCAGAACAAAAGATTTAGGGGTTGTAATGACAGATGATGCGAAATTTGAAACACAAAATAAGATAGCAGTAAACAGAGCAAAGAGAATAACGGGACAGATATTGAGAACCTTTAAACGAGGGGATAGGAATGTAATGATTCCTCCACTGAAAACCCTGATCATACCCAAATTGGAATACTGCTCGGTCCTAACATCCCCATATAAAAAAGGAGACATTAGACAGCTGGAAGGGATCCAGAGAAGCTTCACAGCCAAGATCAATGGGTGCAAATAACTAAATTACTGGGAAAGGTTACGCGAACTAGACCTATATTCACTGGAAAGGAGAAGAGAGAGATACACCATTATTTACACTTGGAAAATAATGGAGAAACTAACCCCTAATCTTACTCTGAACCCTATAACTCCCCAAACAACGGTGGAAGGTAGAAACGGTAGACTGTGTCGTATTCCCAAATTGAAGGCGAGACAGGGAACATCCTTAACCCTGAAAGAAAATAGTTTTGTAGTTAGAGGACCAAAGCTGTTTAATCAGTTGCCCAAAGACCTATGTAAGAAACACGAAGGGAGTTGCAGTGGACATCTTCAAAAGAAGACTAAACGCCTGGCTCAGAATAATCCCCGATGAGCCGGGCGTACCTGGCTATGTGAGGTGGAGAGCACAAGAATCAAACTCACTACTTCACCAGGCCAACTCGAGAGGAGGGGCGACAAGCTTGACCTTCGCGAAATGAGAAATCATCGCGCGAAACCTTTATAGGGTTGTAGGGTAGAGTTTTATATATATATATATATATATATATATATATATATATATATATATATATACACACACACACACACACATCACATTATACGTATATAAGGCAGATGTTTTGATGCATATCTGGCAAATGATCAGCCAATGTGGTTGGGAGCTCCCCCCAATAAAATCTTGCCTAGGGCCCCAAAAATGCTAGAAACGGCCCTGCCATTAGGCTTTGTCACCAATCCCGAGGCAATTTTGTGGTTATTTAATTCAATAAATTAATAATTTGTATTTAATTATAAAATAAAGGTACCATATACGATACCATATTGTAGGCGTAGATAAGCCTGGGTTTGAATTAGGCTTTGTTGTGAACTGTGATGTAAAGTGTACTGTATGACAGGCATGTATAGTTTTTCCATAGTGGGCATGTAATCAAATTGCAAGGAAATCATTCCCAACGTAAAGTTAAAATTGGAAAGCTTGTATATATTTGAATCTTGTTATTATTAAGGCTATTTTGTCATATAAAGTTAGTTAAATTTAGTTTCGGTGTTTCATTAGCCTGGGCTAGCACTGAGAAATCACATCAGCTTTCTGGGATCACAATTCTAGTTGATTAAAACAACATAGTCACAAATCTGTGACGCACTGACAGGACATATACTGTAAGAAGAATGCCATATGGTAGAGATCTGAGAAGGATTATTGATTGGGTACCAAACAAAAGAAGACCAACTGGAAGGCCAAGAACTGACTGGAGAAGGACAGTGAAACATCTTGGTGGACGAAAGTGGCTTCAGCATGGAGGAAGCCCAAGAGCTTTGTATGAATTGCGAAAGATGGGAGTTTGTCCGGGAACTCTCAACAGACGGACATCATGGGCCACCTGGCGTTGGGTGAGAATGGTGAGAATAACCCATTAAACGTGTGAAGTGACAGCTAATTGTCGTTTAAAACTGAGTAAAGTTGAGAACTTTGAAGCATTATAGAAATTACTGAAATAATTTATAATGCAGAATAAACTGAATTTAACAAAATATGGAAGTTCCAAAATAAAACGCGAAGTTATTATTATGCATTTATTTTATTGGCTAAACCAGTTCTTTAAAGCTTACAATATTTTCTATTAACTTTCGAAGGTCCTAGAATAAATTTCAGAATTTGCGTCTTCATTTACTTTAAGCTCACGAGGCACTTAGATTTTAAACGCATCATCACTTTTGGTCTCACTGGCTTTGGATGTGAAACTCAGAATTTGATGACTGCGTTATCTACCTATAAGTAAAAATAATTTGCACGGTTTTGAGCGGAGTTGAACGGAGTAGCAAATATCTCTTTCGCTCAGTCGCCTGTTATGATTGGCTGACTCGTGTAGCTAATGTCTCTCGCTCAGTCGCCCGTTAGGGTCGGATCTATCAAGATGAGCGGCGTTAAAGATCACGAGGGCGCAGCTTGTTTTGTAAAATTACTGAGCAATTTTCTTTCTTCATTTTAACAAAGATGTATACAATTTTGTACAAGCGTTCTCTGATTAGATATAGGTAGACTTTGATGCAACTTCCTGAATTTAAGCTTTTTTGTTAAAAAATTTTACATAATAAATTTTGTACTTAAAAATAATTGCAATTTTAACAATTTTTCGCTTTACACATTCTTCAACTCATTAATTAAAAAGGTTTATTTAAAGAAAAATAAATGTAAGACAAAGATGTAAGATTTCCACCAGACTTCTATGTCTGCAGGGCTGCAAAAAACTCACTCGCCTGCTCGTCAGTGACGAGTGCATTCTGGAAATTTAAAGATTTTAATTTTAGTTTATGGAACATTAATAAAAATGTTATTTTTTAATATGGAATATAAATTTCGATATATAGGCCTGTGCTTTCAATTCATGAACTTTATTTGCGCATATCTATTATACAGGGTGTTTATAAAGTTCTTATCTCTATTTCACTGAAAACGTAGCAAAACGGGTAAAATTCAATAACAATATAAAGAAGGCATACAGTTAATGAATACTTAAGCATATGATTCTATATAAGCACCATAAGTATCTCTACAGAATTCGAATCTATCAGCAGCATTGCGGAACACATTTTGGAGCATGACAGGGGTTATTTTTGTAACTGCTGTTACGATACGAGCACGTAAATCTTGTAGATCTGTAACCCTCATTTGATAGACGTTTGATTTGATAAAGCCCCATGCAAAGAAATCCAAGGGCGTTAGGTCAGGAGATCGAGCCCCCCAGGGCCTGTTGCCTCCACGTCCGATCCACCGATTTGGAAATCGTTCATTTAGGTACTCCCGAACAATGTTTGCGTAATGACAGGGTGCCCCATCTCCCCATCTTGTTGAAGACAACGGTGTTTAAAATGGCATCTGAATGAAGCTGGGACATTTACGTGCTCGTATCGTAACAGCAGTCACAAAAATAACCCCTGTCATGCTCCAAAATCTGTTCCGCAATGCTACTGACAGATTCAAACTCTGTAGAGATACTGATGGTGCTCATGTAGAATAATATGCTTAAGTATTCATTAAATGTATGCCTTCTATTATATTGTTATTGAATTTTACCTTTTTGGCTACATTTTCACTGAAATAGATAGACTTTATAAATACCCTGTACAGTATATACATATTTACAAATAATTTTCCATACCTTTTCAATATCTACAAATAGACGTTCCTTTTGCCTAACAAAAGTTAATAGAAGAGGAAAGTTAGGGAAAAGTCATATACAAGTATCACATTTTTTTACTTGCATGAAAATAAAATATTACATTTTTTTCGCACTTCAGTAGTTCATTTTATATGTAAACTAAAAACAATTTACAAATCAAATAAACACAGACATTTATTTAACAAAAACGAAGCAAATTCATCATTCCTCTTTATAAGTGAAACTACTTCTGTTCAATCACTTAACAGACCCCCGTCGAAAAATACCTCATTATAACTGACTTACTTCTCAATCATATAAATACAAAAGTAATTAATAGTTCTTAAGACAGAACTTAACGCTATTATATGAACATGTCAAAATCCCAAATCCGATATCGCAGAAATTTGTTTTAA
Organism: Bathynomus jamesi; assembly: GCA_023014485.1. NCBI lineage: Eukaryota > Metazoa > Arthropoda > Malacostraca > Isopoda > Cirolanidae > Bathynomus > Bathynomus jamesi. Next base: position 890,594 of record JAJOZX010001395.1, on the reverse strand, counting down.
GAAATGGAACTAAGCGACACGTCATATGGAGAATTTAGTTCCTGTAAACAGAGTGACAGCTGTTCGGACCCCTGCTAACTGAATGACACTCTCAGCGCTTCTGATGTTTGTTGTATTGCCTTTCAACAGTATGGAAAGTAAAATTATTCCAAGGAGCAGATGAAAAAGATGTCTGAGAAACTTTAGAAACTGAAATCTAGCAACAAAAATTTAGAGAAAAGTTTACTTCAGAGACAGTGCTCCATGGATTAGCTTCTAAGTGACCTTTTGCAATCATATGAAAACATCGAAACTATATTCAAGATGTTTGAGGAAAAGAGGCAAATGAATGATATTAATTTAAAGAATAAACAAACCAGCGTTTGTAACTTAATTAGAAAGATAGAAACTGCTGATAAATTAGAACAAACTCTCCTGAAAGAAACAAAGATTGTCGAAGAATAGCTTTGCTCACTTAGAAAAATTATCTCTCATAATGATCAACTCGTCCTAGAAATTCACAACATGGGAGCCTAATTCCACGGTTAAATTTCATGTTTGAAATAAAAAACTAAAAAACATCAGAAAAAATATTACGAATGTAGTTGTCAAGTAAAGAATTTACAAAATACAATTGACAATTTAACTGAAAAAATTAATAAACTGAAACGTACTTCTGCCGAATTAAGTGAGAAAGTGTTAGATGCAAAGAGAAAAGATGAAGATTTGACAACCATCTTGAAAGACGTTGAGTGTGAGGCTGAAAAAACGAGGGATAAACACACGTTGGAAAGGCAGCTGACCCTGTAACAGGAAACCCTGAAGAACTTGAAAGAAAAAATCGGAGAAATGTGCGAAAAGAGATTAGAATTAAACTGTATTTTGAAGAATAAGAACAAAGAAAGTACTGTGTTGCAAAAGTAGTATGATCTACTCTACAGCAAAGCATGCTGTTTAAAAGAAAAATTGGAACACTTAACAAAAGAACCCGAAGTCATCATGGGTAGAATCAACTTTCTTCAGCAGAAATTGACCTGTCTGACTGAAAATAATATAGAGAAAGAATCTAAAATCAAGTTACTGCATAATGACATTGATTGTTCTTAGCTTAAATTCAACCATTTGGTGGACGATATTTTGATCAAGGAAATTAAAGCAACTCAAACCATTGTCAACGACTGCAAATGCAAAAATATTGAGAGGAAGGAAATTTGAAAAATTTCCTTTAATATGAAACTACTGTAACAATAATTCACAGTAAATACGAATTCAGCAACCTCGCTTTTTAAAATACTTCTTTTAAGTAATTTAATTAATAAAGTATTACTGGGTTATATATCATGAAATAATATAGCTACATATATTTTATAAATATATCAATATGACGAACATATAACTATTACTAATGGATGTAGAGGTACTACAAACAGGTTTTCTTTAATTTAAAAATATATTTTCTGAAGAGTAATTAACGGTTTACGGGTAACGTTTTTATAAATACCATGTTGAGAGATGAAATTACTGTCAGTACGCAAGAATAAATAACTTTCTGTTAAGTGAATTACAAGATCTAACAATCGTATAAAGGTATGGAATAGGTAGTTTTGCGAGACAAAACATTTTGATAGAAGGACCAAATTGTCGAGACGTATAGTCTGAAAGAAAATGGGAATATGACACTTAAAATGACAGAACAAGAACTAGGCCACAGAATATAATTTTTTTTTAGGAAATCTATAAAAATTTTAATTTTGTTGTCTACGAAGATTCCAGTAGTTGTCTTTGTAAATGAATGTTAAAGCTCAGGTATAGATTAGGTTAGGTTAAGGAACGTTAGATTCGGTTAGGTTAAGTTAGGTTAAATTAGATCATGGCGGGTTATGTTTCGTTAAGTTAGATAAAGATAATTTTGTTCCCTCGTCTTTGTTAGGACAGGTCCAAACACTTTCGTCGAAAATTTTTGCATTCAAGAATTTGGGCCTTCTGTCAAAACGTTTGATTTACGATAAAGATCTCAATGCCAAGTCGGCAGAGTTTTTCTCTAAAGTATGCAATTTTTCACAAAGTACAAAACGAAGAACCATAAGACCGTTTAACTTTCTTCGTGAGACCGGCCGTAAAGTCATCAACCGAGAAATATAAGCTCCCCTATGAAAGAAGCACCAGGTTGAGCCAAATATACAAATATATTATGTGCAGTAGGCTTACATATTACCTCCCCATTTCTCAAAATAGCCCTTATTAAGAATATAAAAAGGTTTAAATTTTTTATTCCTTCAATATTGGAGACTTTCCTTAAAATCTGAACATCATTCGTCAAATACATTGAGCTAATATTAGGTTTCGGGAGCACCAGATTTCGGTGACCCGCCTATTTCATACTTCGGGTTAATCAGGGTGATTCTTACATTTAGGTTTTTTTTATGCAGGAAGGAGGGGGCTAAGGGCAAATGCCCGCTAAAGCGCCCCTTCCATAGAAGAAGAAGAGAGCCAAAATCAAGGTCCGGGATTTTCGAGATGTCTAGACACTCTGCGTTTGAAAGATGGGAGATCATAGACAGGAGGAAAGATGGATTGAGGAAGATTGTTCTAGAGTTGACCGGTTGAGTATTTTCAGTCTTTTATCTACTCAACCGGTCAACTCTGGAACAATCTTCCTCAATCAATCTCTCCTCCTGTCTATGACCTCCCATCTTTCAAACGCAGAGTGTCTAGGCATCTCGAAAACTCCGGACCTTCATTTTGGCTCTCTAAAATAGCAACAATTAAGCAAGACTTCTTTTCGCAACTAAATCAAAAAATTTCTTTGTAAATATTAATCCATGGAGTTTCTCTCTTATTCTTGGGTGTTTTAGACTAGTTTTCCGAGGTTAGTGTGTTAGGCCAGATGGCACTTCTCAATTTCTTTCGAGAATCTTTTTAAGTTTCTTATTGATGGTCTTTCGTTATACATTGTCCTTGAAACGTGAGGTTTTCCCATTGGTTCTAGCTAGCTGGTGGTAACGTTAAATTCTGAAATGTAGTTCCTGATTGGTTTTGGCCTTTTTCTGCTGTACACCTTATTATCATCCGTCATCCTGAGGTTCCAGCTCGTTTCCTACATGATGGAAAGGTTCATTAAGAGCTGGCCAAGTAAGTTACTATTATTGCGTCCTGTTATCATTTCTGGACTAACTTTAAATAATGATTACAAATAAAAGCCAAAGAGCCATTGGCGGATTATCATTGAGGCAATTGAGGCTGAAGCCTCAGGCTCAATGCTTGAGGGCAGGGTTGGATCAATTAACTTTCAAAATTAACTAGTTAAGTTAATTTCGGAAACTTACCAACTAAGTTAAGATAATCGATATTTTAAAAATTAACAAGTTAGGTTAGTTAATTTGAAAAGTAGTTGTTGTTGGTTAGCCGATCAGCACACCCTGATCGAGCAAGCCGGCGGCACGCAGGTAACCGATCGCCCTCTCCGGAGTGGACCAGAGGTTCAGCGCACTAGTGATGTTGTGTTGTGTTCTATGTTGTGCTAGAGCGGTACAGTCTGTCATAATGTGTTCAATTGTTTGTGGTGTGTACTAGCACAGGTGGCAGGTGTCGTCTGTGGAGTTGTCTAGTCTGTGTTTATATGTCCGTAAGTTGGGGTGATGTCCATATCGGAATCGTATTAAGTTACCTCGATCCGATCTGCTCAGGCTGGTCTCTGACCTGTCAATGGGTGGCGGCTTCGCACCTAGGACCGCATTCGGACCGAGTCGTGTCAGTGCTTTGTGGGTTAGGTGTGTGTACTGTATGTGTTTTCTGTACTGTGTGATGTCTGTGGGACGTGGTATGGAATGGAGTATTTGGTTATAATGTCTCTCTGGTGTTACCTTAATGGTGCGAGGTGTTGATACATGATTGTACATGTAGTGACAAGGGTGTTGTGGGTTAGTTGTCGCTGCTGCCATGAATTGTGTTCCCCTCATGTCTAAATGTTCCCTAACTTTCAGTATTTTTGTTTCTGTGTGCAGGTGTTCTATTGGTGTTGTTTGAGTGCATCCTGTAATGATACGAATTGCGTTGTTTTGTATTGTCTGTAAGGTGTTTGTGTGTGTGTTTGAGATAATGGGTGCCCAGCATGGGCTAGCATAGCTCATAACTGAGCGAATATATTGTTTGTATATGAGTGATGTTGTTTCCTGTGGTGTCCAAAGTTTGTGCCTGTTAGTACCCTAAGCGTGTTAAGTCTTGACGTACATTTGTTTTTAATGTCTTGAATGTGGTTTGCAAAAGATAATGATGTGTTTTATGTGACCCCATGTATTTTGGTCCTGTGAGTGTATGGGATGTTGGTGTTGTTTAGTGTAATCTATGGAGTTATCTGGTGTTCTTTTGTGTTGCTTGTTAGCAAGGTGATGATTGATTTTATGGGCGCTACTTTGAGTCTATTGTGTGTGAGCCAGTCTTGTATACTGTTTTTGTATGTTTGTAGGTTATTTGTAGCGGTGTCGATGTTGTTGTGGGTGGATGTTAGAGTGATGTCATTTGCATATGATGATAATGTAAGCTTGTTATCTATGGGTGTTGGAATGTCATGCATGTATAAGTTGAACAGTGTTGGTGAGAGAACAGAGCCTTGAGGGACCCCGTTCGGAAAAAGCTTGTTTTTGGATGACTTACCATTAAATGTGACATGTATCTTCCTGAAAGATAGTTGCTCAGCCACTTTTGGTGTTATTGTGCATGTTTGTGTTGAGTATTTTGTTTATGAGAGGGAAGCGTGGGATACCATCAAATGCTTTACTAATGTCTATTGTTGCTAATAGTGTACGTTGAGCTGGTCGTCTGGAGTTGATGCCATCCATGATGTGCTGCGTGAGGTTAGTGTGTAATGTCGTGGTTGAGTGGTGAGGTCTGAATCCATGTTGAGTAGGTGATAGTGGTATGTGTGGGTTGGTGATTTGTAAGATTAGTCTTCCGGTTACTTTGGAAGGTGTGCATAGTAAAGTAATGGGTCTATAGGAATGCTGGTTCTATTGGATTTTTGTTTGGTTTGAGTAGTGTAAAAATTTACCTTTGTTTCCATATGTCAGGAAAAATACAGTGTTGGTATGAATATGTGCTGATGTTTGTGAGAGCTAGTATTCCCTGTGAGCCCAAGTGTTTAAAGTGTATGTTAGATATGTTGTCTGGTCCAGTAGTAGGGCGGGTCATACTATGCATTGTTTTTAAATCAATGGAGAGGGGTGTTCAAATGACACATTTTGGTGTATAGAACACAATTCTGAAGAAAATATTTAATTCTGATAACCCTAACCTACATCATTTTGCAGTTGATTATGATTAAATTGTTGATTATTTTACTATTGTAGTTACCCCAGAATATGTCTTCTCACGTTTTCTATCATGGCTGCTCACGTTATCTCTCATAGAGCATTGTTCTAACTAATTCATATAAACACATATAATGTAATTCATATAATAATAATAATATTTAAATACTCAAATAAAAAGGTGTGCCATTCCACTTAATTGTAATTATCATACAGTTTGGTATATGAAATATTTTGACGGTTTTCTGGCGCGCATAAGGCCATTTTCTGAGCCACCTTTCTCAGAGGCTAGAATGTAACGTTTCAGAACATTCTAAAACGTTTTGTGAAATATTTGAAGTGACTCATGATTTATGAAGCTATTGGAGAGAAGTGGTGATGAAGATGAGTTTGTTCCTGAAGTTGAGCTCTTCCCTCAAACTGACCCTGAGCCAGCAGCTTCGGCAAAGGTACAGAAAAACTATGATGAGATTCAAAACATTGCCCTTGCTAGTGTAAGGTATGGCATAGGGCTGAGGCCAACTGCAGCGATAGCAACAGCAGCTCTGATTGACGCAGGAATCATCACAGAAGACAATACGAGTAAAGTGATTGATAAGAGCAAGGTCAAGAGAGCATAGGAGAAGTTGATGAGAGAGCTGGGGGAACAGTTCGAGAAGAAGTGCAGGGAGGAGGGGGGGATCTCTTGCATCCTCTTTGATGGGCGGATTGACCTGACCAATGTGATGATGGAAGCTGAGGGCAGTGACCAATCTTTTCCCGCAAAGATCAAGGAAGAACACTATAGTGTTGTTAGTGAGCCTGGCAGCTACTATCTGTTCCACTTTACCCCAGAGAAAGCAACTAAAGAGGAGTCACATGCGGAGAAGATTGCTAAGGTCCTGTTTGCCTGGCTGAAAGAGAGGGGTTATGATAAGACCTTGTTGGCCATTGGAGGAGACTCAACAAATGTCAACACTGGTGTGAAAGCTGGAGTAATGCGGAAGCTGGAGCTGCACCTGGGGAGAAAGCTGTCTGGTTGGTGTGCAACCTGCACACTGTTGAACTTCCCCTGCGCCATCTCATTGTTGACCTTGATGGCCCTACTCTGTCAGACAAAAAATTATCCGGGCCAATAGGAAAGTTCCTTGATTCTGCTACAGACTTTGATATCAATCCAAACTTCACCCGAATCTCTGTTGGCCCTCCACTGATCAAGCTTCCTGACAAGGTCATTCAAGATCTCTCACCTGATCAATACTATGGCTATAAAATTGTCTGTGCAGTCAGGGATGGAGTACTTCCTGCAGGGCTGGCTCTGTTAGAGATAGGACCAGTAAACCACAGCCGCTGGCTCACCACAGCGAACAGACTTCTCAGGCTCTGGGTGTCAAAGCACGGACTTAAAGGAAAGAACCTGAAGATTCTGCAATTCATTGTGGAATTCATCATTGGAGTGTATTACCCATGTTGGTTCAACGTGAAGGTCAAGCACTCCTGGATCGAAGGGCCTAGGCACATCCTCTTTCAGCTGGACTGCCTCAAGTCCCAGAGAAAGGAGGTGCTGGATATTGTGATGCCGTGAGAAGATCTGCTTGGTATGCCCACAGTGAAGTCATCCTCCAAACACTACTCTGCTCTGAGGATCAGAAGGAGAGGATTGAAGGGGTGGAGAGAATCCTGGCCATCAGGGGAGAGGGGGACCCGGACACTCAGCTGGGGGACTCCTCTGTTAGGAGCAGAAGGACACCTGACATCAATTGTGATGTTTCCAGCATCGGTGACTTGATCAGCTGGTCAGAAGGTGTGTCAGAGCCACCTCTCACCTGCTCTCTAAGCACCTCAGAGGTGAAAAACTTCATCAACACCCCCATGGAGGTGCGCAACTGGCCTTGCCACACACAAAGCATTGAGAGGGTTGTTAAAATGGTGACTGAGGCTTCTGCTAAGTACTTCTCACAGGAAAAGAGGGATGGAGGGATCAGGGCTCAGGAGACCAGCAGGAAGCTGATGTCCAAGTCTGAGTCAAAGCAGGATTTGTGCAACCTGGCAAAGTTCAAGATGTCAGGAGAATGATCTTTGTAATTATATCCAGTGATATACATGCAGTTCACCTATTAATAAATATATGTAAAGTTGATTTGGCCTTGTCAATATAAATGATTTACCTTATATCTTTTAATATATTATAAAGGGGTTCAAAAGGGTAAAATTGGCAATTTAGAAATACAAAATGATGTAGGTTAGAGTTATCGTATCCAAAAAATAAGCTCATATTTGAATTCCCCATGTAAAAACACATAATTTAGACACCCCTGATGGTAGGATTTCCTTCAGATTCATGTTGTCACCTGAGTACGACCCGCCCTAGTCCAGTAGCCTTCGAATTCTTAATGTTTTTGATGATCTTGGTGGTCTGGTCTGTATTGAAGGGTGTAATGGTCGTGTCGAGTCTGTAGGTTTTCTTGTGTCTGGCTGTTTGTCTGTCTGCGTGTTTCTGGTTGTTGTCTCTGTTTAAGTGACTTATCTTTGCGTAGTCATTAACTAGAATGTTAGCTTGCGTATATGTTGGGATATTATTTTGGCTGCGATAGATAGCCGCATGTGAGGTGTGAATGCCGCTGTTAGAGTGGGTAATGCTGTTTATAGATGTATCTGTGGAGTGGTTTAGTGTTGTTATGAATTCCCTAAGTGTTTCTGTTTGTTTTTCTTTAAGTTTGTTGTTTATTTCTGTGTTGAGCTGTTGTATCTGATGTTTTATGGCTTCTGTGTGAAAAGTTAACTAGTTTGAAAAGTTAACTAGTTAAGTTAATCAATTAACTTTTACTTTCTTGGCAGTAGTCCGCAAAACCACCATTATACCTAACAGATCGTGATACTGATATACCTATACTTATGTAAGTTTCATTTTTTGGTATGTGTGTGTGTGTGTGTGTGTGTGTGTGTGTGTGTGTGTGTGTTAATATATATATATACGAGAGTAATTCAATAAGTATCCGCACTTTTTATTTTCACAATTTTATTTTCACATCTGATAGATTATAAACACATCACTTCTCAACAAAGTCTCCCTGTTTCTCAATACACTTAGTCCAGCGATCTACAAGCTTCCTAATGCCATCACAAAAGAATGTTTTTGGCTGTGTCCGTAGCCAGTCATGCACCGCCTCCTTCAGGTCATCATCGCCTTGGAATCGCTGACCTCTCAAAGCTTCTTTTAGTGGTCCAAACAGGTAAAAATCCGAAGGTGCCAGGTCTGGACTGAAGGCTGGATGGTCGAGAACTTCAAATTTAAGTTCTTGAAGGCATTTTATAGTCTGTGCAGCGGTATGAGGGCGTGCATTGTCGTGTAACAGAATAACACCTTCCGACAATCTCCCTCTCCGTTTTGTGCGAATTGCTTGCTTTAACTCATTCCGAGTTATGTTATGCTAACACTGTTTTGGGATATACGAGGCCCTATCGTTGAACATTATCTAGAGCGTGGAACTACAGTAACAAGTGCATCGTATTCTGACATGCTTTCGGAATGAGTTAAAGCAAGCAATTCGCACAAAACGGAGAGGGAGATTGTCGGAAGGTGTTGTTCTGTTACACGACAATGCACGCCCTCATACCGCTGTACAGACTAGAAAATGCTCTCAAGAACTTAAATTTGAAGTTCTCGACCATCCAGCCTACAGTCCAGACCTTTGAATTTTTACCTGTTTGGACCACTAAAAGACGCTTTGAGAGGTCAGCGATTCCAAGGCGATGATGACCTGAAGGAGGCGGTGTATGACTGGCTACGCACACAGCCAAAAACATTCTTTTGTGTTGGCATCAGGAAGCTTGTAGATCGCTGGTCTAAGTGTATTGAGAAACAGGGAGACTATGTTGAGAAGTGATGTGTTTATAATCTATCAGATGTGACGGGGGGAGTGAGTCACACCATAAGCTAATGAAACGTGTACGGCGCTGTTCGAACATGAATAGTTGTATCCCATTATATTGGGTAGATATTTTGAGAAATTTTCCGATACATGAAGTAATAACGGTTTTAATGTTTTATCACTCCCACTCCCCAGAATACGCACCAAACATTTTTGCAAAGGGGGATTTTAACGAACTAAACACATTTTATAAAGGTTTTAATGTTTTACCACTCACCACACGTTCATTTCCACAAACTAAACATCTTCACAATCCGGCGCACTATTTGAGAGGAACATATGCCCATATTTTTCCTGTTTGTTTAACAAGCGATACTCGTCTCTAAAGTCTGTTAAAAACTCACAGGGCATTAGCCACAACCTCACTACAAACTTCGTCATGATATATATTAATATAGTGGTAAAAATACTTAAGATTCTCCATGATGACAAGATTTACATTCTCAATCGCAGGGTACGAGTACTCGGCATGATGCAACATGACATAATATCGCTTGTCACACCACTCATCAACAAGACTCACTATCCATATCCGTTGCTTCTCTTCTGCACGTGTTGTTTCTTTTACTTCACGGTATATGTAAGCTTTATAAAGTTTAGTCCTACAACATAGTTCAAGACATTACTTGTCCCACGAAATCCTACAATGCTCTCACCAGAATAGCCATAGAGTATTTGTACCTCTTGCTCCTTCGCATGATTCAATGTAGCCTTAATAGCATCAAAGGAGAGTGGAATAGGGAGTTTTTTAGTATCCACCACATCTTGATACTTTGCAGAATACCATTTCATAAACGTCGAACACGCAATATTAAAGGTAGCCATTACTATTTTCTATCTACGCGGGAGAATACACGTCTGAGGTCCAGGGCTTACTGCGATCAACTGAGCACGCAGGGAAGCCCAGGTGGTAGCAGGAGTCACGTGTTTAATCATACAGGTGGACGGAGCTTAGAACTTTCTCCTGTACACACGCTGGGCGGAGCTTAGAATTTTCTCCTGTGTACACACACACACACACAAACACAAAGGAGAAATTGAAACGCTAATTGAAACACGATTTATTTAATAAACGAAATATTCAAGGTGTATATATATATATTTACAAATACGTGTAATAAATAAGTTAACAATAGACACATCAAAGATTATATTCAAGGTGTATATATATATATTTACAAATATGTGTAATAAATAAGTTAACAATAGACACATCAAAGATTATGGTATCCAAGGGTACGGTATCATAGGTACCAGGTACCTGGTAACGCTTCCTATAGGTGTTACGGCACACCTTTGTACCCCTAAGTTCCTTCACGCCCCCAGCTTCTGCGCCCGAAAATTGTGGGTGCCTACAGTTAGTTGGGGCGGCCGGTCGCCCTCATCATCATCATCCAAGCACACTAGATCAAAGTTAACCACCCGCCGATTCGCCTGGTTGAGCGTGATACCGTTTGCCTTCACGATATATTTCATATCCTTCCCCACCCTCACCCGTACCCCATAAGTTTTTGGCCCTGTTGCGTATGCGGTGTCTCCATACTCATCCTTGATCTCATCAGTCAACTCACCGAGGAATTCACCAATAGGAGGCATGTATTCACCCTCCCTCTCTGTGAATATCACATTATCCGTATCAGCGTACAATACCCTCCGCCCAAGAGAATGCAATAAGTCCCAAAATTTGATGCGTGCGTAGGCCGTTGTGAAGCTGGCTACAGGTATGTTTATAACCCGTGAGGTATCTGTGGCCAATTCGGTATTGTTGTACTTTATTATGTAAGTATTACCTACATTCATGATCTCCATGACCTCTTTATCGGGAGCATTGGCATAATCCCAGACTTCACTATAACTTTGTGCCAAATGAACGTTCCCTTTGCCAGTATTCTGTGCAAATTTTCCCCAAAGACTGTTTAGACACAACTTTGCACTAAAGCGCTTGCCAGGGTTCTTTACAATTTGGGAACGGTCAAGCTATATACCTTCACGGTCACGGTAACGTTGAATATAGGCCGACTTTTCATCTTCGGTATCAACTCCTCGCGGATACCCTGATGCTTCGACCTTATCTTTCAAAAAAGCGTTTATATATGGCGTGAAAAGGTTGGGTAGCTTCTGAAACCTCCACACCTCATGTATCTTCAATATGCTGTAGCCATGGCGAACAGCTAGATCCAGCTCTGGACTTGTATATACACCTCTAATCTTACGCTAGTGAGTTGTATGGTCACAATCGCCATTGTTCTCTTCTGCGCACTTCACGCACAAGGGAAACATGAGCTTGTGATCGATAACGAAGGGTAAGATCGGCATCCATAAATCGCGAGGGGGGAGTACGTCTACGAAAGAAAGGCCGAAATAGTACCCGTTCAAATTTGTTGAGAACTCCTCGATGGTGGGTAGGTCAGGTCCCACCAGTTTCTCAGGCGCACCTACGGGGTACGGATTGTTCATCATCACGTAAGGGTATAAAGAACAGAAGTCGTAGTAATGGAGTTTCACACCCTCCGTAGGCGGAAAGTATAGCTTGAAAGGATTTGTACGCCCTCCGAACAAGCTATCACCGCATTTGAGAGGATCCACTTTGTGAGTGAACTGAGAGCCTATAAGTTGATCGCTGGTGCGGGTCCACGCAAGACAGTCGGCAGGAGATCTACCGTGGATATCTCATGCGATTCCACACTCAGGACGGGGGCATCCGTGCCACCAGCAACCGTTAAAGGAGTACACAGTCTTCTCACCAGTTGCACGGTTTTCACTTAGACCATCAACCCAAAAAACGCGACCATTAACCTTAATGGGTACTTCACCCGTGTTGCGGGCATGCTTTATGTATACACCTGTCTGCTGCTGTAGGTGTATGAGCCAGTAAATAGCCTTGTGCCCATAACTACGGGGATTGTTTCTGTGAATAATGGCTAAGGTGTCTTTAGGCATGAAGTTATTCTTGAACACCGTAAAACATAATGAGGCGATGGTGGTTGCGGCTTGCAACGGATCGCATTTGAAACGGCCTATGTACATCCTTTTAAAGGCTGGAAACATACTCTAAGCACGCGCACATCATTCACGCAATAACGCTCACATTCATCAGCTATATTATAAGGACTAGATTCATTAAAACTGTTGTAGTATCGGTCAAAATTTTCACGTTCATCTGTACTCATACATTCATAGTTAAAGTAATGTTTGGATGGAGGTAGTCCTACGTAATTTAAAGTTTCGTTAGTGAGGAACGTGTAAGGGAAATATCCTTTTGAAACTTCAGCGGCTACGCCCATCACCTTGGGTAGCTTCGCTAATTTACAAGGTGTGAATAATAAAGTGTCTTTAAACTGTACATTACCTCTTATTTGCATCTCTATTAGCTTGTTGCCTCTTTTCAAGGGATCACCTGTAAATATCTCAGATGACTCGTGCTCAAGCAACTCCTTATAAAGGAACTGTGTCTCAAATTTTGCCCCGTCATGGGCGAGAATATACACAGTTATTTTTTTGAACGTGTCCGCTAGCTTGACAATATAGGACACAAAGAGTTTCACAGGGCTATCGTAGGCAATCGTTTTAAAAACGTTTGTACGTTTACCACATTTGTGACACTCATCACACTCGATCTCCATACACTCATCACAGATAGTCTGGCTTACAAGTAAATGTGGAATAACCTCTTTGGTTTCAGAGTTCGTGTATGTTTCTATATCGTAGTATACAGTTATACAAGGGCTATTTTTAGGCTTAGCGTCTTTCATATAACATACATGCTTTACTCCATCCGCCTTATATTTCTCATGGCATGTAGGACAGTGAATTTAATCACATTTATGCTTGAAATTCCCCCAATTATCCATCATATGAAACATACCATATTCACAGATTCTCATTTTCCTGCACGTGCCAATTGATTTATGGAGCTCAAAACAGTTATTATTGAAAAATGTGCGTCTACACACATCACATTCCCTCTTCTCAGCTTCAACTACACGGCTTTCACATTTGGAGCTTTTACACTGCTCACATACCATGTGGCAATCTTTACAATGTTTTACTATATCATTCCGCAAACTCGATACACCCCTTACACGAATCATGATGTCGCCCATATTTTCGACTTTTATCATAACTCGCGTAAAGGTCCCTTATATTACGGATGGGGAGATACGTTGTCCCTGACAGTCCTAAAATAAGTAGGGGCCTTGTACGATCTCTCACACTGCTTTTAAAAACATACACAGTCCTACGACGATCATCCATTCCAAATACAACTATACGAACATTCATTTCCTGTTCTACCCATCTCAACTCTTCAGGACCCATATTACAGTCAAATTCAAGTTTACAGTCTACAGCTAGTTTACGGGCACGCTCCACTACTGTAGGCAACCAAATGTTTTTGACCCGTGTATTTAGTACAGTAAACATACGAGCTAAGACTACTGCTATAAAGCCGTAACCACGATCGACGTTTATATGCCGTCTATAAATAGCTTGACAATTGAAGTTAAGCGTATAAGGTGTGGCACTATGACCCGCAACACGGAATACACGGTCAATATTTACCGTGAAGTTGTCCATATTGAAGGCTATACTACTTTGAGAGGCCTGCATTATACGGCCTAATATATACTCTATATCTTCAGTTGCCAAATGTCTGAAAGGTATTATACCCAAAAATCATCTACATCTCCGTCATCTGACCCGAATCCGAAGGACAACCTCGTCCTGACTTCACGTTCGTCGCGATTCTGTAGGGCAAACTCTACAATACGTTCACCTATGCGGCGTAGTCCGTGTTCAACACCATTGCTATACATGGATCTAGGATCAACCCTGACTATATACCGATTTCTAGTCAAGGCTGGGGTCGGGGTAGCGGTGCGCACCAACTCTAATGTTATGCCATCCTCAACAGAATGAGAAGCTGCTGTGGAGGATGTACCCGGAATTGAATAAGGGGGTATATTTGATGAAGGTACCATTGTGGGGGTTGTGTCGTAAGACGTAGAAGGTTGGGGGCTCTATTACTGGTGGTCTAACAACCGGTGCAATCCTGGAGCGCTTTATACCTGATGTGGTGGGTTCTTCATCGGGCCTCCGCTTTGAACTGGCGCTTGCTACAGGTACAGGGCCGGATTAAGACCTTTAGAGGCCCAAAGCACTTAAAAGATTTTGGTGCCCCATATATATGTAATTCAAAATATAAACAAAAATAAACCATAAAATAAAATTTTATTTTTTGAAATGAAACAAAACTTACAGTAAGATGGAAAATAATGTTTATTTTTGTATACTTCCACTTCATTTATATTTGAAAAGTTTTCTCCTACTTTTTTTAATTGCAAAGTCTTTGATCAGATCCTCAAAACTAATCTTACGTAACACATCTGCTTCTATACTTAGTAGAGATAAGGCATCCAGCCTGCCTTGTTGCATAGTTGTTCTGTTGGCTAATATTATATGCACAAATCACACGTTCAGAATAACTTCCTATAGCACACGAAAATATTTAATCTATATGTATTTTTAATATGGCGCTCAAAGATTTGATATAAACAAAATAATAACGCAAAGCGTAAAGTGTGTGATTACAACGAAATATATTTATTCTCTCAAAAGGGTTGTTGTTCACTACAAATTCAAACCATGAAAAAAAATAAATACTATATATGAATATATATAATTCAGTTTTCAACAGCTTATAGGCTATAAGCCGCGATTATAATAGTATAATAAATCCATGGTAAATCCGACAATGGAAAATTTCTGTGGTGCCCCCCTTCCCTTGATGCCCTAAGCACGGGCTTATTTTGCTTAATGGTTAATCCGGCCCTGTACAGGTATCGCTGGTGAGGATTCGTCGGCGGTGAAGGATTCTGTGATCACAACTACACCGTCGTCGGGTCATCTGTAATATCGATGATGGGATGTTGTACCTCGTCGTCATTCACGGTTCTGTGGGAGAAGAGAAAACAAGACTGTAGAATATAAGGAGCAGCACTTAAATATTATATTTTGTAAATGACCCACTTAGGTGTGTGACGTGTTAGAAATGGACTCTGTAGAAAAATTCAGGTTCACGAGCACATCCACATGTATTATATCTGGACCTACAGGATGTGGCAAAACTGTGTTTATGCTTAAAATCATTAAAGAAAAGGGAGAGATGTTCTCAAAATTTGCGCATAAAGTTATATGGTGCTATTCGATGTATCAATCTGTTCAACGAATACCAAGATGATATTTTGTTCCACAAAGGTGTATATGACGTTAATTCGTTAAAGGGAAATGAACATACAGTCATTGTGATTGACGATCTCATGTTGGAGATGGATAAAACGTTTGCCAAGACATTTACAGTATTCTCCCACCATCTTAACATAAGCGTCTTCTTCATCAATCAGAATCTATTTTTCAAAAATAGATACATGCGCGATGTGTCGTTAAATACACAATATCTAGTCTTATTCGCGCAACGTAGAGATGTATCACAAATTGGGGTATTAGCCAATCAAATGTTCCCGAATCAGCGTAAGGAGTTTTTGGAAGTTTATAAAGAAGCTACAAGCCCGCCTTACGGATATTTGCTTTGCGACCTTCATCCGCGAAACACGTTTAGGGTGCTTCTAAGAACGAATATATTTCCAAACGAACCTGAAACGGTGTATATTCCAGAATGACAAAGAAGCTAAAGAAATACAGTGAATTAATAAAAATCTATCATCGACTGCCCCGGGCAATGCAGCAGATGTTTATTAAAAATATCGACTCCGACTTTTTAGAATGCATCTGTGAAATCTGTCTTAACGTTATAAATTGCAATGTATTAATGAAACCACCTCAGAAGGCTCGCCTACGCCGTTACAAGAACATAATACGTGCACTCGCTCGTAAAAGTCAAACTGTAAGGAAGAAAAAACGAATTATTGTACAAAAAGGAGGGTCATTCCTCCCCATCTTATTTTCAGTTTTGGGTCCTTTACTGACTAGATTAATATAATGAAGAAAGTGGTAGTGATTCCACACGAGGTGTATGCTTCACTGCAAAGTTCAAAGAATCCAGACACGGATCTAGATCCCCGTAAAAGCAGGCTTAAAAGAATGGAAAGCGAATTGTTAGCCCTATTAAACAGTGAAAAAACACCTGATGAGAAAAGAATCTTATACCAAGAAGCTCTGCAGAAATTTCTTCACGAGTACGAAAATTATAAGAACCCGACAGAGATTCCTGTGGTTATTAGGCACAGCAAGGGGAACGATGGACATGGTGACATAGGACCTGTGTAAGATAGAGCTGACCAACCGAAGAACAACGGAACACAACATATCGAGCATGTATTAAAAAGCACCCTCCCACATACATTGATGAATAAAGGTTTAAGTCTTTATAATCTATTGAATGAGGACCCCGCCATACACTGGACCGATACAGGTGAGATCATTGTGGAAGGAGTAAAGGTACAGGGATCGAATATCGTAGACATCGTCCATGATCTGGTGAGAAAGTGGGATAGGCCCTCTCCGTCAGGATGGAAGCATATTAAAGCAAGACAACAACATGCATCGCACGTGACACAATTGAAGACGCCATCACCCGGCGGTAACACCTTTGAAGAGGAGAAATAAGAGGTTAAACAGCGGTCAACCCTACCCACGTGCCTCTAAAATACGCAAATGGCTAACATATTAAGAAGACGTTATTATGATATTTCTCACCCAGCCTCCTACGGAGGCATAGATAGACTGTACAGAAGTATTTACGGAGTAGTAAAAAAAGATGTTGAGAGATTTTTGCGGGAGCAGGATGTTTATACACTTCATAAGCCTGTGAGAAAAAGGTTTAAAACAGCCAAGACAACAGCTGCTTCGACTGACTCTATTTGGCAAGCAGATTTAACAGACATGCAAAGATATTCTGTGTATAACGATGGTTACCGCTACATTCTATTCATAATAGATGTATTCTCTAGATATCTGTGACTAATTCCTCTGAAAAATAAATCACCTGAAACAGTTGCTAAAGCCACCAAAACGCTGATGTTAAAAGAAAACAGGGTTCCTGCCTATTTTTGTACGGATATGGGGAAGGAATTTATAGGCCGTGCTTTTCAGAACATGTTGACAGAGTTTAATATCAGCTATTACACTACCAATTCTACACATAAGGCTTCTTTAGCTGAAAGAGTTCAACGTACCATAAAGGAACGCATGCACCGCTATTTTACACATAAAAACACATACAGATTTCTGAACATTCTGGAATCATTGGCCTCATCCTACAACCGCTCACACCATCGCACGATTGGGACAACACCTAACGAGGTTTTAGAAAGAGGTACGCGCCCAGAGGTGAGAAGAGATGGAATACCACCACACTCTGCGCGTTTCCAAATCAATGATTATGTAAGGCTGTCGCGCTCGGGAAATAAATTCGCGAAGGGATTTGAGCAAGGATGGACACGTGAGATTTTTAAAGTTAGGGCTATGAAACCTAAAGGTGAGATAATGATGTATTACGTTGAAGATTTGAATGGGGAAGAAATCGCAGGAGGCTTTTACCGCGAGGAGTTGCAGAAAGTGGCATTTAATTTAGGAAAAAATGTGTTTAAAATTGAGAAAATTTTAGGAAGCAAAGGTTCAGGAAAGAGAAAAATGTACCTGGTGAAATGGCTAGGGTACCCAGAAAGCTTCAACACCTATATAAAAGCTGATGCAATAATGGAGCTTAAATAGTATGCAACATGGCTCCTAACCATTTCTACGTCACCCTCCCGTCCATGTCTGTACACCCTAACAACACACTAGCAATCTTTGTAACAGAACTCCACGGATAGGGTTGCCAACTCCATGAAGTTTGAAAAAAAGGACAAGAACATCAATTCCAATATACTGTCTACAAGGTTAGAGAAAGAAGTAAAATTTTATTTATAATTTATTACAATTTATACTGCATGCTTTTTTATTGCATATTTTCTTAAAGTAAATATTTTTATTGATATACAGATATTGACCCATTGAGTCATGCATTGACAAAATTTATGGTAACAATATTTATTTTTAAATTTATACTTTTCCGCTACACGGAACGTTAACATTTAAGTGAAGAAATGAATTTATAAAATGTTACTCAATTTAAGATTTTATAATTATTTCCTTTTAAACAAAAGTTTTGTTATAAAACTGTTGTTTGGAACAAGATTGTTATCAGAAAAGGACAAATGGCGTCCTTTCCGAACTCAAGAAAGGACAAGGACAAAAATCTACAAAAAAGGACTGTCCTTTTCAAAAAAGGACGGTTGGCAACCCTATCCACGGACCCATTGAATTGGGTCGTGATTCGTATGAGGTGGGGATATGTGAAATTCAGCTGGACACCCTCTTTCTAAATATTGATTATAAAGATACCGTTTTTACGATTCTTAGAGACATTGATGAGTGTCAAAAAGCCGGGGTAACTCGGGATGAAACTATACGTATTGCCTGGACTGAGGTTGCACGGTATTACAGTACAGTAGTAACACTAGGTCCGGGCCGTTATGGTTCGGCTGAGGATGTTGTGAGAGACTTGAACGTAAGTTTAAAAAACTCAAATCTTACGACTGATTTAGTATACGAAATCGTAAACAAAGGAAACCCTACACATACTCTAATCCTAAAATCAAAGGCTAACAGAAATATTAAAGACCGAAGAGTGTTCAAAATTATGACCGAGGGGCGATATCGATCAGCTATACACCCCCAGACGTGCTATATTTACAGCAATATAGTGGAGCACCAGTTTGTTGGGGATATCCAGGCACGCCTGCTGCGCATTGCTCACATTCTTAACCATAGAGGAAGGAGTTTGAGTATTACATATGACAGACCCCATTATGTGAATGTCGCAACTAATCTAATAACCAATATCTCAATATATATAAGAATGATTGAGGGAAAAAATTTCCCATTCGGTGATGGGAGCTTAACAGTAAAGCTGCACTTTCGACGCACTGAGTTACAATGGACAGAAAGCCTTTCACCGTCTATCGAGGGGTAAGATACCGGCGTGGTAGTGGAATTGGGTCCATTTTTTCTACCATACTACGTACGGCTGTTCCTTTGCTGAAGAGGGGTGCCAGATACCTCGGAAGGAAAGCGCTACAATCAGGTCTTAACACTGCAGAAGACATATTGGCTGGGACTAAACCTAAAGAAGCTCTAAAAAGACACTTAAAACGTACACGGGACGAAATCATCAAAGATGCAAAGAGAAAAATGCGTGGTGGTGGGAAGAAGAGGACTGGCCGGAAGAAGGGATTACCATCACGTGGCATTAAATGTAAAAGGATATCAAAAAAGAAGTGTTCTAAGCGAATGAAACCTATGGTTGACCATTTTTTTAACTGATATAAGCTAAGGACATTGAACTTATGAATTTTAGTTTGTTTACTACTTGTCGAGAGAGGAGGCACTATTTCTAATTCGCCATGGCACGCTTCATCCATCCGTGTAGTTCACAATGCTGTAAATCGGAGCTATCCCTCTTTGACATGCCCCCAACTCAAGTTTCTATTGAGCACAGTGACCCTTTAAACACAATTAGTTCCCCGAGCGCCCATATAGAATTCGTGATACCCAGCTCAGGCCCTCACTTTTTTGATCCAAGCTGTGTGTACATGTACGCTAAACTACGTATAGCCCATTCTGATGGAACGGATTGCGATGACAAATATGCTGTATACCCTGAAACAAACTTTCTGCACTCCATATTCAACCAGTGTGACGTATATTTAAATCAGGTCAACATATCGGCAGGCATGGGGTACTATCACCTACGAGCCTATCTGGAAAATGTCCTTAACTTTTCCAAAGAAGCGAAGGATACCTTTTTAAGTGCCGAGGGTTATTATAAAACTAAAGACGAAAGTAGTATAAAGGACAAATTTAAAAATTCTAAAAAGAAGATATACGAGTGATTTGGACGCCTGCATACAGATTTCACATTCCAGGAGAAGCTGCTTGTGAATGGGGTGGATATGAAAATAAAGCTCACCCGCACGAATCTTGAAATCTACTTAAATATGGATGCTGATCAAGAAGAGGGAGCAAAACCCGTTGTGGTTCACATTATGGAGACATACCTTCGCGTACGGCGAGTGAAATTAAGTTCACCAAAACAAAGAGAAATTGAGAAAAATTTACTAAACGCCACAGTAAAATACCCTATTAACAGAGTACAAATCAAACTATACACGGTGCCAGCAGGGTTGGCATCGAAAGAGATAGAAAACATCGCCCTAGGAAATCTTCCGAAAAGGATATTAATTGGAATGCAGAACCGTGCTTCGGCGAATGGAAAATATAATAAGAGTGCCTTTAATTTCGAGATTTTCGGCCTCAAAAATATAACTATACGTTAATGGCATTGCGTTGGGAGGAGCATTGAATACGGACTATTTACCAGACGCTGTGTTACCGCTTTGCGCAAGAGCATATAGTAATCTGGCCCATATTGCCGGTGATTGTGATGAGCTCGGGAATGGGGTAACGCAGAAAGAATTCATTGATCAATTTAACCTTTATCCGTTTGACATCACACCTGACTTATCTGCTAGCGTAAATACACATTTAAGTCCACAGCAGAGTGGAAACATCTCAGTCAGGTTGGAATTCACCAAGCCTATAGACGCGCCTATTAGTGTACTACTATACCTCGAGTCACAAGCCCTAATAGAAGTAGACAGATTTAGGGGCGTTATCACTGACTTTTAAAATGGATGCGAATACACTTCCGAGAGTAATGAATAGTGAACGAATCATGTTCCAAATTTATCGGTGTGTTTTGTGTTTGCGAAGAATGAAACATTGAATTTGCCAACTACGCGAGATTGCGGTAGTCTTATTGTGAACACAGATGTCAATGGTAATGAAGAGATTCATTGGTTTGCAATCTATTTTAAAAATAGGGACCGCCTGTACTATTTTGATTCACTCGGGACTCAACCCTGGAGTGACCCTGTTATTGTAAAATTTCTCGACCAGTTGCATATCCCCGAAGTTGTATGGAACCCATTCCGGTTACGAGGTTATTTTAGTAATACATGCGGGATGTACTGCATTTCATTTCTCATGCATATGTCACGTGGTAAAGACTTTATAAATTTTTTAAAAATTATTCGACCCGTGTCACACTCAACGAAACGATGAAATGGTATGCAGACAGATAAAAAGCCGTTTTCCAATTGGCGTACTCGTTGTATAGTATGATGTTTTGTTCGTGTGTATATATATATATATTTGTAACCAATAATGTTAGTTTGTATATTCTATAGTTTAAGATGGTTATTGTACTAAAAACATGATTTTTTCATTTAATAAATTGATGAAAATACATTGTTTCTTGTTCCCCCATAAAAAGATCGAAACAAAAAACCACTTACATTATTTCGTTAATGATGTGACAATCGTTGGGCTGACTGCTCGGTAAATCTTCTACCTCCATATTCAGGTCCATGACATGGGATTCTTCAAAACGAAAAGATTGTATAACACGTCAAATCCTCATCGGACCTTAGAGGAGAAAGAATAATTCATTACTTCATACTGAATCTTTTTTAATAAAAACATATACAGAGTATACATATAGTAAGAGTATTACAATGTGAAGATGTCTTTGAACCGGTCAGAGAAGTTCATTTAAGAGATAATTCCGAATAACATTTGAATTTATATAAAAAACATGCAAAAGATTGCTATAAAAAATTCAATGAATCAAAACAGGTTTTTAGCATAACTGCAAACTAATCTATAATTGCGGTTACCTAGATGATGTATTTTTAATGTGATGAGATGAATTACTACTACCCTCCATATATATGATGAAATAATCCAGAACAGTACTCTTTATGACATGCACAAGTTTGCGAATAATTGACTCCAAGAAATAAAATTATAGGTACTTACATTTCTACGGCTATCCCTTGCGTCGGATCGTAAGGAGTGTCATTGCAAATATCATCAACGTTTTGCGTTGGAAATAATCCATCCCGGTCAGCCGCGTTAAAAAGATTAATTGTAGACAATGCTACAATGTCACCATCTTGACATAAATCCGGTAAACTATAAAATTCTTGATTCATGGCGGAGGGAATGTTTATTCACTGGTGAAAATAACTACTGTGACTCCCAGCTGAAAATATTTCCTTTTATACCTATGATCCCAAGCACCGCCCAAAAAGACTAAGAGCGGTTCGTAAGTTTAATGATTGGTTGTCAGTGTAACTGGACGGGCCTATGATAAGTTTGTGTACCAATCGTAACACCTATATTATGGGTCCATGCTTTGGACGACTAATGGTGTCTTTATATTCTCTCCGTAGATTTAATGCACACATCGTGTATTACCCCTTTCAGTCTATACCATGACAATATTTGCATTTGCGCCCATACTTTTCTCGGTTTTCCCCGACCCTCCCCTTTATGCAATATCCCTCACAACATCGAGCAACCATCTCTATCACAACAATATTTTATTATTTTTGCGGCTATACTATTTGATCCTCAATTTTTCGGATGCAAGTCGTTATAAGAATATCTTCATCAGAGTCGCTCAGCTCAGTACCACAGGAAACAAAATTAGCGCCGCTACTCTTCATAATCCTGACATTACCAGAATCAGCACAGTAACACAAAGATCATTAGAAAATAAGAAATCTAGAAGATCTCTACAAACAGAATGTGCATTATTATGTTTTGCTGTCATACTATTCTCAGCTTTCCCAAGATTCCTGACTTGTGATTTGGTTATATATATATATATATATATATATATATATATATAATATATATATATATATATATATATATATATATATATATATATATGTATATATGTATATATATATGTATGTATGTGTATATGTGTGTTAATTGCATTTTACAGTCTCTGCCACAATAGTTCCAAATATTTGCAAAATATATGTTTGCGGTCATACTATTCGATCCTCAACTTTGATTAATATATTCGGATTTACTTTTTACTTCTCGCGTAGGAGTGTGATTAATTTGTATTTAGTTCATGAATGTCTGCTTGGGTTGGTAGATAAATGGGCGCCTTAGGTATCCTAGTGGTTAAGACGCTGGGTGCTGTTGAGAGATCGGGCGATGACAATGTAATTTCTGCCCGCCCGTACTGCAGTTTAGTTCGGTTTCCACTTTAAACTGTAGGTCTAAAGCGGAGTGAAAGGTTTGACCCTCGTCAAAATGAACAATTCGGGGAGAAGGAAAACCGATTTAGCTATTATAATTACTAATGTAATTTATACAACGGTTAGATACCAGTTACAAAGAGAATCTATGACCTGAATTTATTGCATATAATCCTCGTATGTATATTTTTTTCTTCTCTAAAAGGTCTTTTGAAAATCTGTGTATTAAATATATTCTCCACAAGAAATGATAAATATTTTTGTTTTTTTTTCATTCCTTTATTTATATATTTAAAAAGAATTTTGCTGTGAATATTATATCCATATAGAATAAACAAAACTTTCTTTGTGTGTGTGTGTGTGTGTGTGTGTGTGTTAATTTTGAAAAAATGTATAATAATAATAATAATAATAATAATAATAAACCTTTCCATTTTTTTTTTTTCATTCATTCATTTCATTTCAATAACAGAGACAATAACTATGAAGATACTACCACGTAAATTACACGTAAAGAAAGACAACGAAGTTAATAAAATATAAAACATTTATATACAAGGAAGACAAACGCATGGAGAGAGAAGAGACGGATGCGAGTGTTTTAGTGAAAGTTTGCCCACCACATTCCATTCTGGAACTTTGTGGTCAGGCTTTGTGGTTAGCTCGAGGCAATTTGTACATTGTTTCTTCCAGAGACGCTTTCAAAGAAGGAATGAAATGAAATGAAAAGGTTTATTGGCAGACTATAGTCCATATGACAATAAACACTTTAGGTGAAGTTAAAATATTCATATGAATAAAAACATTATTTGGTAACTCATGTAAATAAAATAAATGGTGGTATCTAGCAACTCACCCTAATAATGTATACCTGAACAATTAAAATAAATGGTAGTATCTGGTAACCCCCTCCATATATAAAAAGTGATATCTGGCAACTCACGATCCTCTATATAACACCTGCTTGGCTTCATGACGCTCATAATGATGCGGGCTCCAGTGGAATAAAGAACTCTCTCCTTCCTTCTTAGGTTAAGACTTAGGTTAGGTTTCCCTTTGGGGAGGTGAGGACATCCCACCTTCTCCCCGAAAGAACTCCTCCGTCTCTCCTTTCTCTTCCTCTCTTAGGTTAAGGCAACCCCTTTGGGGTTGTTGTTGCATTACCCTACCCCCTTTTGCAACACTGAGTTGTTGCATAACCCATCCCCTTTGCAACATACCCACCCCTTTTGCAAGATTAATCATTATCTCTGCAACATTCTTGCACTCGGCCATTTTTCGCCCATACTACTGGCCCTAAAGTTTGTTTAATACCGTTTTGTTTTAGCAAACGGCAGAATACACTATGTTAATGTTCTTTTACGTTTGTTTCTCAATTAGCCTAAGCACCGTACAGTCCCCTGCAATTGTCGCACTCCACCCCTGTACAGCCTTTTCCGAGATGTGGAGGCAACGAAGTCCCTCTTTCTTGGTCCATCCTCCATTATTATTATTATTAATGACCTCTCGTAGCCTATTTGGAACAGATGCTACGTTACTGTAGATGACTTGTGGGTTCCTGCTGAAAAGTTCCCACTCTGCCATGGTGTGTCCCAGCAGGTGCCGAGATGTCCGTTCCTGCCCAGGCTCCCAAGCGTTAACCATATTTGTCCACACATTTTCAATGGGGGTTTAGGCCACACCCCTTAGTGGGCCAGTTCAGAAGCTTGACATCGCGTTGTTCCTGAAACCACTGTCTGATGATCCTGTCAGTATGAACAGGACAGTTATGTAATATATATGTTAACCCTTCGTCTATGGCCTTGGGTGGTTCGAGGTTGACGGGGGTTCTGGTGAGGTGGCAGCAACGGATTTTCTCACTTTGGGGTAGCTGGTACCGTGTAGGGAATTGCAGTAGTTTCTTTTATACTATACTCCAATTTCTTCTTGTAGTGGACTGGAGGATTCTGTGAAATCTTATTAAATTATCTGACGGTTCCCGATTCTTCTTGTAGCGTATTGGGAAATTATTTATTCTATTTTAAAACTAAGTTCTCTGGAGAAAGCAGGGCTCAAAGGGGAAGACAAAAAGATACTCTGACTGAATTTTACTGCTTCTAAAATATTAGAGGTCAGATCAGAATAATGAAAATGCTAATTTGAAAAATTACAAGAGTAATGATAATAATTTGGCGACATCATTACTATTTAATGTTGACCTGTTTTGCTTTTTTATTCTCAATAGGCTGATTTTTTTTTTCAAAATATTTGAAGATAAAAGGTAAATTTTGGCTGTAACAGCATACTGGCAGATAAGCAAGATAGTTGAAGATGAAGTCATATTTTTCTTTTAAACAGCATTTACAGATCTAATGTTATCATGATTTGCCGAGTTAACTAAAAACGGAAATTGAAATATGCATTTTATTATGGATTAAAATTAAACATGCATATGAGCCAAAATTAAATGCTTAAAATTTAAAATTAAGTGTTAATTTAGAGTTTTGGTAAGTTATGACTTCATCTTTTACAAGTAAGAGAGAATGTATAAAAAAATGAACATTGTAGAATTTAACACGATTACCTATATGATTAAACTTAACCTAAAAATGATTTGATAATTTAAGAGATCAGAATTCATCAGTTACTTAGCAAAAACAAAATAGAAGGAAAATTATTTTTTTTCCAAACTTGCATTTTATATACAGAGTGGCACGCGAGTTTGGACTTTATATGCAAAAATGAATGTTAGAATCAGTCATTTTTACATATATATTAATATATATTTCGTCGCTGGGTTCAAATCACAGTTTAAAATTAGATGCTATTCGAATCGTAATCTGACACGCCGAATTAGTGTCCTTCGAATTTTGGGATCATTCGTCATGCAATACTTTCTGTCATATCGTGATTCGATATTAACACTTACAAATAAATAAGTGTTGTATTCCTCTACATTATGCTGATTAATTTTAGCTATTGTGCAATTTCATGTAGACGGTTTGATCTCGTAGTATCGTCGTTTTTGATGTATTATTTAAGAGAGAAACAAGATTATAGATATGCACGAACATTTTCGAAAGCTGTTAATATATTTTTGAGTATTCATACAGGAAGTTTTATTAAAACAAAGTACAGCAGCGGTCAATAAAGCGAACAAAGTGCTAAATTTTATAGCTCGGAATTTTGAGTACAAATCGCGCGATATTATTGTTCCTCTTTATAAATCATTAGTTAGACCCCATTTGGAGTACGCGATCCAATTTTGGAATCCGCATACGCGAAAAGATATAGACAAAATCGAAAGAGTTCAAGACGAGCAATTAAGATGATTCCGTCGCTTAGGTGAAAGTCGTACGAGGATAGGCTTAAAGAGTTAAAATTGACTGCACTCGAGACTAGGAGGCTAAGGGGTGATCTAATCCAGGTTTTCAAAATTATGAATGGGTTCGATAATGTAGATAGAGATAGCTTTTTCGAAATATCACAATATAATGGGACTAGAAATAATGGGTTAAGTTGACAATTAGAAGGTTCGAGACAGCAGTTGCCAAAAACTTTTTTTACGTATAGAATAGTAAATAGGTGAAATAGTTTGCCGGTAGAAGTAATTAGTAGCACGTCTATAAACATGTTTAAAAATAGATTACACATGTTGAGAGATTGGGTATAGTTTAAGGTAGTAAAATTAATGCTTTTGTGGTTCGGAACCCACGTAAAATTGTAGGTCCCCTCCGCTACTACGGAGGACATGCACAATACACAATTACAAACACAGTTAAGTAGACCAGCCATGAGTGGATCCTAGGGTCTTTGTTGGTCTGAAACATTATAACATAAAAATTAAATGCGTGAGTCAGTTATTATGTAATAGAGAATGGATTAGAAGGGGAAGGTAAAAAGGAGAGAGGCGAAAACACAAATAACAGAAGTAGTTGATAGGATGGGAGGTATGAGAGACACGAGAGATAATCGGAGAGCAGTTGGTAGGGGGGGGGGGGGAGGAAGAGAAGGCTCATGTATTAGTATGAGATGAAGGGGAAGGAAAAAAGAAAATAAGAATGAAGGTAAATCGAAAGAAAATAACAAGGAGGCAGGAAGAGAGAGAGAGAGAGAGAGAAGGTGGGGATAACGAAAGAAGAGGAGGAGAACGAGACGAGACGAGGGGGGATAGCGAGAGGGAGAAGGGGAGGAGGAGAGGGAGGGAGGGAGGGAGGGAGGGTGGTGGAGAAAGAGGGACTGCGTTGCTATTACATCTCGGAGAGGGTAGAGCGGAACTATTGCAGGAGACTGTACATAATTTGTGTTAGTCTGACCAAAGATTGAACTGGCCTTGTGTAATTAAGTAATGTAGCAGTAGCTTACGTCGTACTAGATATTTAAAAAAAAATTATGCGTAAGTAGCTTGCATAATATTTTAATAATTTGGCATCGTTACAAGCTACTAGGCTATAACTTAATCTTTAGAGTTTAGCAAGGCATATATATAAGGTTGTAACAAATATTCTGCTCGAATTTTTAGTTTCTTCACAACAAAAATTAAATGACAATGACAAATTAATCATCAATATAATTCCCTTCTTTCTCTATAACCTTCTCCCACCTGTAGGAAAGTTTTTTATGCCATGTTCGAAGAAATCCCTTGGTTTCGAGTTAAAAAAGCGATCACTTCGTTTTCGACAGCTTCCCTGGATTGCAACTTTTGTCCATCTATCATAGATGGTGTTGCAGACTTCCGAATAAATGGTAGTCTGAAGGTGCGATGTCCGGAGAATAAGATGGATGAGGCATTTTTTCCCAACCAAATGCCTCCAATTGGGCAGTGGTGATTCGAGCAGTGTGAGGGCGCGCGTTATCCTGGTGAAATAGAACACCTCTGCGATTAATTAATGCAGGACATTTTTTTTGTAATGCCATCTTCAATCGTTGTAGTTGTTGGCAGTAGACTTCAGCTGTGATTGTTTGGTTATCTGGCAGAAGCTCAAAATGAATAATTCCTTGCATATCCCACCAAACGCATAGCAAAATTTTCTTTGGATGGGGTCCATTCCTTGGCTGAGGTTCAGGCTTTGTTTCACGACTAAGCCACTGATGTCGACGCTTAATATTGTTATAGAGAACCCATTTTTCATCCCCAGTGACGATCCGATTCAAAAACGGTGCCTGCAGTTGCCGAGAATGCAGTGATGTGCAAATATCGATTCGATGTTGAAGATTCGCCTGTGACAAATCATGCGGAACCCATTTTCCAACCTTCACTACTTTTTCTAACAGCTTCAAATGATGATGAATGGTCATATGGCTAACGCCGAGTTGCAGGCCAAGTTCTCTTACAGTTACCTTTGGGTTTTCTTCCACTGTTGCTTTCAGCAACTCTTAATAACTCATTTGGTAGTCCTGTTCGTTGATAACACTAGGCAACAAAGATTTTGTTACAGAAGACCAAATAGGTGCTCCTAGCTAATTTCGGTATGCTGATTTCAAATCTATAATTAGATTTTTTCTATCACGTCTAGATTTTGTGTAAAATGCAAACCACTTTTAGTAAAATTTTCTACCACGTCCAGATTTTGGTTTTAATC
Source organism: Bathynomus jamesi (assembly GCA_023014485.1). Lineage (NCBI taxonomy): Eukaryota > Metazoa > Arthropoda > Malacostraca > Isopoda > Cirolanidae > Bathynomus > Bathynomus jamesi. The sequence goes on along the minus strand of JAJOZX010001395.1, from coordinate 861,654 downwards.
GGCTTAATGCCAGTAATATGAAACTTGCTTTTCAAGGTTAAAGCAATTTGTTTTGCCAACTATATACAAATTCGAACAATTTTGATAAATAAAATTTATCCCGAGTTGGCAACACTGAGTCAAGAGCATAGTAACGGGCAACGGCCCAACGGTCAGTCGCTACGTGACAGTCAAGCAGAACGGTTGTTGAAGCTCTCTGCTGATGAGCAAGTGACAGGTTGTGGTGACTTGTGTGTTTTTATAGCATTTGTTTTGTACTACGGTGTGTATTTCTTTTTATTTTGCACATCGTAATAATTACTTTCTACGTTTTTTCAGATATTGTATGGTAATTCAAAATGGCATCAAATAGACGTGCTTGTGTAAATCACCCAGACAACTTCTGCTTTGTCTGGGGACAATATACACCTAAGCCATAACCTAGAAACATAACAACAAAGATTAAACTTGCCTACAAGTGTTATTTTGACTGTAAGTTAGGAGACCAACAGAGGGACTGGGCACCACATATTTGCTGTGCACAGTGCAATGCAATGTTAATAGCTTGGATGAATGGTAAAAGAAAAGCTATGCCGTTCTCAGTCCCCATGGTTTGGCGTGAGCCGAAAAATCACTTCAATGATTGTTATTTTTGTTTGACAAAGATTGCTGGTTTCACAAAGAAAAACAAATCAAAGATCACGTACCCAAACTGCGAATCAGCAATGAAACCAGTACCACATGATGAAACAAATCCACCACCAGTTCCACCAGCAACGATAACAGACAGCAGTTCATCTGAAGATTCTGCTAGTGATATAGAAACAGGGAAAGATGGCATATATGTTCCAGATGCAAATATTTCCCCACATTTGTTAAGTCAAGCGGAGTTAAATGACTTAGTGCGCGATTTGGAATTACCAAAAGAAAAGGCAGAGTTGCTTGGTTCAAGACTTCAAGAATTTAATCTTCTCCAACCAAACACCAAAGTTTCCCATTTCCGCCATCGCCATTTGCAGTTTTCATCATTTTACTTACAGGAAGAAAACGTTTGTTTCTGCCACGATATCAGTGGTCTGATGCAAGGGATTGGCTGTCGCTATGATCCAAAAGAATGGAGACTGTTCATTGACTCTAGTAAAGCTAGCCTTAAAGCTGTATTACTGCACAACGGCAATGAAAAACCTTCAATACCTGTAGCACATGCCACTGGCCTTAATGAGACTTATGAATCGATGAAACTGCTGCTAAGACTCATCAAATATAAAGACCACACATGGAATATTTGTGGCGACCTTAAAGTTGTATCATTACTTCTTGGGTTACAGTTGGGCTACACAAAGCATATGTGCTTTTTGTGTCTATGGAACAGCAGAGATGACAAGAACCACTACAAAAAACATGATTGGCCATCTAGAACTGAACATGTTGTTGGTAAATACAATGTGAAACACCCAGCACTTATTGACCCTCAGAAAGTACATCTTCCACCACTTCACATTAAACTTGGCCTTATGAAAAATTTCGTGAAGGGTATGGATCATCAAGGTAGTGGTTTCCAATATTTAAAGGATAAATTCAAAGGAATATTGACAGATGCTAAGCTAGAAGCTGGAGTTTTCACTGGACCACAGATCCGCAGTGTCATCCACGACTCATCGTTTCCATCTAACCTAAATGAGAATGAACTAGGAGCATGGACATCTTTCGTTGAAGTTGTCAAAAATTTTCTTGGAAACCACAAAGCTGAAAACCACCGTAAACTCGTAGAAAACATGCTTAAATCTTATGAAATAATGGGATGCAGAATGTCTTTGAAAATTCATTTTTTACATTCTCATCTTGACTTCTTCCCGGCCAACCTTGGGGCTGTAAGTGACGAGCATGGTGAGCGCTTCCACCAACAGATCTCAGTTATGGAAAACAGATACCAAGGTAATTTCAACCCAAATATGATGGGAGATTATTGTTGGTTCCTGCAGAAGGAGAGCTCGTATCCTACAAGCGACAAAGGAAGAGGACACACCAAAGTTTCACTTAAGAACAGGAATTTGCCTTTCAGTAGTAACAACAAAATACTAACGCGCTTTGGGTGGATGGTTGGGCGCAGGGGTGGTAACTCCGCCAGCGGAATTCCGCTGTCTGTCTTAAGCCAGAATAAAGGAGGAAAGACATCCCTGTTCACTAATTATTTAAGTATGCTTAACATAAAACGTGGCACGGAAAAGTAGCTTAGACGGCTTTCGTAATAGAAGCGGGTGAGAAAAAAAAAAATGAAAAATAGGGGTTTTCGGTTACACAAAATCTGGACGTGATAGAGAAATTTTGATATCAGATCTGAAATCAGCATCAGCGCTGTAGTAGGAATCAGTAGTTCACGTGTCTGTAACAAAAAAAAAGTTGAAATTTGTTGCCTAGTGTAATCTTTCAGACTGAAGTCTCCATTTCTGAACTTCTCAAACCATCTCCTACACATCCATTCGTTCACATCATCATTTCCATAAACTCTTTGAATGTTTCTTGCGGATTCACTAGCATTAGATTCTTTATGGAACTCAAACAGCATCACATGTCGAATATGCTCTTTCGTGGGCTCAGTAGTATAGCCGAAAAAGGTTAGAGTGCAGGAATGTTGCAAGAGATAATGATCAAATGTTGCAAAGGAGTTAGGGTGTTGCAAAGGGGGGTGGGGTATGCACCGACTCAATGTTGCAAATGGGGGTGAGGGTTTGCAACAACTCAATGTTGCAAAGGGGGTGGGGGGATGCTGCAGGTGCAACAAGGGGGTCATGAAACTTGGAGGCGGCGTTATCCCCCAAGAGAAAGACAGGAGAGAAAGGAAGAGAGGTGTTCACCTAGCAGGAGCCAAGTGCATAATAAGACCAGCCGAGTGGCCGTTGTCTTATAGACTCCTAATCAACCAGTTGGCTTAATCAGCCAGTTGGCTTAATCAGCTAGTTGGCTTAGAAGGAGCCAAGGGGGGAGGGGTACACCTGAAGGGGGGAGAGGAGAGGGATCTTCGAGGGGAGAAGGAAGGATGACCTCCCTCCAAAGGGGTTGCCTTAGCCTAAGAGTGAAAGGATAGACGGAGGAAGACTTTGGGGGGACAAGGTGGGATGTCCTAACCCCCCAAAGGGAAACTAAGCTAAGTCTTAACCTAAGAAGGGAAGGAGAGAGTTCTTTATTCAACAGCTGTCATCATCAAACTACCAGCTCAGGGTTACCAGATGCAAACCTAAGTGATAAGCCAAACTATGCACGAAAAAAAGCCAAAAAAAAACCAAATAATTTTAAGTATAGATCACATACTCACATTACATGAAAAGCTCCAGATCCTCTTCAGCAGTGTCCTCCACATTAGAACAAGTATCCTCGACACCATATACTTTTCGTGATTTGAGAGGTTACTCATTCGTGGAGCAATATTGCAATGACAAAGTTTGCAATAAGCTGAATCTGAGCCATCAACAGACTTTTTCACCCAAACAAACGTTTCTTCCCACTTACTATTGTATTTACGGCTGCTGTTGTACGATAGCTTCCACTTCTTTGATGACATGGTTGTAGAACAAAAACAAAATTTACATAAACTAGAACTTTAACTAAACTGGTTCACTCGAATGATAGCCAAGTTTTACCGCCTACACACGCACGACGCACAGTACCGATCCGCACCGATGCTAAGTGTTGACTGCTTTCCCGCCCGCGCCCCGCGTCCCGGCATCCGTTCCGTTTGAACAAGTATCAAACGTGTATGAATCTCGAATGTAACGCCACGGACAAGACTAGATTCACTATACACGTTTGGTACAAGGAAAAAAACACGTGCTAAAAGAGGCTAAACAGTATAATTGATATTATAAAGGCAAAAATAAAAAAAGATCCTGGAAAAAGCCCAAAAATCAAACTGATACTATAAAACCAAGCAAGTTGAAAAAAGCCAATAAAAAGCCAAAAAAGCCAAATTGATATTATAAAGCCAAGCAAGTTGAAATAAGCCAAATTTATGGAATTTGGCTTTAAAAAAGCCAATCTGGCATCCTGTACCAGCTCCGAAGCCAAGCGGGTCTTATATAGATGATGGTTGAGTTGCCAGATACCATTTTTTATTTTAATTGTACAGGTATACATTATTAGGGTGAGTTGCTAAATACCATTTTAATTCGTTACCAAACATACAGACTTTCTCTTGAAAATTGACAGAAAGAAAATGTTTATTAATAAATAAATAGAATTTGCCTTCTACTTCACAAAAATAATATAATACGTACAATCGTCAAAATAATAGTTCATACGAAATACACACACACACACACACAATTGAAGAACTTTCTCCTTACCTTATATATATATATATATATATATATATATATATATATATAGAAAGAATCATATTAACTGTCTATTTAATTTTGTCATTCCTTATATATATATATATATATATATATATACGGATTTCACCTTAAAGTGAATTAAAACAATGTTAACATTAAAAAAAAGTCACTAAACAAATGGCTTAGCAAAAGAAATCGTTCCATTAACATATTCTCAAATCTATACACACACACACACACACACACACACACACACACACACACAATCATATTAAATAATAAACAGCAAAAGAAATAAACACATTAACTGTGGCTATTTTCTTTTGGCAAACCTTTCTTATGTATCAAAAACAGAAAAAAATATTAAGCCTTTTCATATCATTTCATTTTCATGTCATTTCACTTCATTTCACTAATCTCATATCATATCATTTCACTCATCTCATTTACTTTCAGCTTCTCTGGAAAAAAAAATATTGTGAGCAGATGCGTCTCACGCTAACCGCAAAAATGACCACTAAGTTTCCTTTTGGCCTAATTCCTCCCACTCAACTCGAGAAAACCTCGCTTGACTCTAAATGTTAAAAATATTATGCTTATTACTACTCACTGAAATACACACTTCACTCTCGAAAGTTTGCATCTCTGTTATTGATTTAAAACTGTCAAAATCATAATTATCAGAAATCAACAAAGTTTTTTCAAAATTAATACACATGTACTCTGAAAATACTAACAATTGAATGCAATTACTTGTTTTCTATATAAACGTCTGCAGAAAGAGATGAGATCGTGGGTTCGACTCTCGATTACCAGACGCGTATCTCTCACGATTCCTAGTTAATGTTTTCAATGATGTAATTACTTGTTTTCTATATAAAGGTCTGCAAAAAGAGATGAGATCGTGGGTTCGACTCTCGATTACCAGACGCGTATCTCTCACGATTCCTAGTTAATGTTTTCAATAATGTAATTACTTGTTTTCTGTATAAACGTCTGCAAAAAGAACAGCTTCAGAGTTCATTTACACGATGCGTACACTTATCTCGTGTACACAGTTAGTGGGAAATAAAACGTACCAATGAAACTATAGACTCATTTAAAATACGGAATTCATTCACACCAGGCGTACACCTATCTCGTGTGTATATATATATATATATATACATGTGTATATATATACACAGAGAGAGAGTTTTGTTCATTCTTTTTTTTTTTTAATAAATAAAGGAATGGAGTATATATATATATATATATATATATATATATATATATATATAGGGTGGTACAAATTACAGTAGTAATAATAATAATTATCTCCTTTTCGCCGAATTGCAAAGATTAAGCTTTTCACCCCGCATTAGACCTACAGTTTAATGTGGAAACCGAATCAGAAATACATCTCGTCAGGGAATCATTGATCACTCTTTCACATCATCTCGCTGATTTGTTCATTTTGACAATGGTTAAGCTTTTCACTCCGGCCTTAGACCTACAGTTTAACGCGGAAACCGAATCAGAAATACATCTCGTCAGGGAATCATTGCTCACTCTTTCACATCATAATTTCAACATTTAAAATAACAAGATCATTTGATTATTGATCCGGAATTAAAATAACAGGATCATTTGATTATTGATCCTGGAATAGTATGGCTGCAAAATGTGATATGTACAAAAACAATGTAGATTTTTCTCTTTAGTAATAATATTAATAACTAACTCTTCGCCGAATTGTAACAATGGTTAAGCTTTTCACTCCGCCTTAGACCCCCCACAGTTAAACGAATTGAAATTCAATAACTAAATACAATTTTTCCACACGCCTACGCGAGAAGTCAAACCGAATACATTAATTATTCAAAGTTGAAACTCAATCAGAAACAGATATCCTCTCGATTGCATTAGTGATTATTGCTCCGGGAATAGTGTTGCTGCAAAACATGGTAATGCACAATGTAGATTTTTTCTATGTAGTAATAATAATAGTAATTAACTCTTTCTCGCCGATTTGTTCATTTTTTGACAAAGATTAAGTTTTTCACCCGCATTAGACCTACAGTTTAACGTGGATTCAGAAATACATCTCGTCAGGGAATTTTTCTATGTAGTAATAATAATAATAATAATTAACTCTTTCTCGCCGATTTGTTCATTTTGACAAAGATTAAGTTTTTCACTTGCATTAGACCTACAGTTTAACGTGGATTCATAACGTGGAAACCGCTCACTCTTTTCTTTTTTAAAAAATATAATTAAAGGAATAAATATATTTATAATTTCTTTATTATAAAATCCCCTCGATTACATTAGTGATTATTGATCCGGGAATAGTGTTGCTGCAAAACATGGTAATGAACACTGTAGATTTTTTTATGTAGTAATAATAATAATAATAATAATAATAATTAACTCTTTCTCGCCGATTTGTTCCCCGCATTAGACCTACAGTAGGGCGGATCGAAAATGAGGTTTTTAAACGTTTTTCGAAATTCAAATATGGCTAGTGCGGAAAATATGTGGGTGCTATAGATAATGACTGTGCATAAATATTAGTCCTGCGAAATTATATCTTCAGGTGCCACAAAGCCATCGAAAAAAGTGAAATATAATGATTTTCTTATATTCTGCATTAGTACATAACTGAAACTTACTTGTTATTATATATTAAGTGTTCCAATTACCAAAATAGTTACTGAATTACGCAGCTCTTAGTTTATTTAGATCAATGTTCTTTTGATTAATGATCTAAATAATCCAGAACTCACCACGAGGAGGTGGCTGCGTGTCGAGCTCCACCCATGCCCTCCCAACCACCCATCCTTGCGCATGTTTTTTTCTATTAACGTTTTATTTAAACTTTATATTCAGTTTTATTTTCGAATGATGGCATTTTTTTACGTGACTGAAGTGTTGATCTTATGAAGCCATCTCGCGCGTTCAATCCAAATACTTTTGATGATGCTTCAGTCACTAATTTTGCCATTCTTTCTACTACTTGTGTATGACAAGGGAATTTCTCGAATGGAGGGGTACTCTTGTTTTCTATGAATTCTTCAATCTCATTTTCTGTCAGGTGTCTTGTCACAGGTGGTTCAGTGACAATGCATTTTTGCCAATTAATTAAATCAGTATAATCAGTAGCTTCAAATTGAATAACAGGTACTGTGAAACGCCTCACAACTTTTTTTGTTTGTTTGCCTTGCTTTCTTTATTCGCCTCCACGCTAATTCTCTTATGGTGCTGCGGTCATCATGAATCATTGATGCTAGAATATTTTCTGGATTTGCAAAAAATGCATTTCTTTGTATGACAGGGTTTACAATATCCTTTACTTCGTCATTCAGTGTTCTTGTTAGTTCAATAGTTTGAAAACATGTTTTGAGCCATTGACAAAAGACGTACTTTGCTTAATAGAAAACCACATTGGGATGTAGACCTTCATTATAAAAGAAGCAATGTTCATGAGGTTCTCAGATGGACTTACAGTTGAAACGCATAGACGAAGCAAACGATTTGCTGTAGTCAGCCATCGTGAATGTGCCATTTTGCCTGGACTACGATGAGCAAGATCTGGAGAGCAATATCCCTTTGTTATGGCCTGATGAATATCAATTAGATATTTTTGGTCGGTGCTAAGATCTTCACAGTCTACAGTTGGTTCCTCAGCATCAATCCTTTCAAACTCGACAATAGGAAGACTCTCACAGTTCTCTAATTCCCTGCCAATAGGACCGATGAATCCGCGGGGGCCAGATGTTTTTCCATCCAGCTTTGCAACTAAATGGCGTAATGGCAATTCATTGGCATGGAGCTGGCACACTAAATGTTGAACTGGCTTCTTCAGCTTCAATTCTATAAGCCTTATAACGCCTCCCTTTTCTCCAGTGTTGACTGCTGCACCATCGCATCCAATGGCAACAAGGTTTTCCAGGTTCATGTCATTATTTCCAATATACTCAAACATTCTTTTACATATTTCTTCAGCTGATCCAGAATTCACAGAATAATGGCCCAAATAATCTGAACCAGGTTCTCTCACTAAAGTGATATGTTCTTCTGTTACCTTCTTCTGATATACTTTGGACTCTTTTTTTCTTGGAAGAGTGTAGAATCTTTTCGACCATCAAAATAGATTCCTCTGATTGGGACCTGATTTTGATCTTTCATAATTTCTGATCTCTTCTTTTGTCTTTCTCTTCTGATTTTACTCCTATCCACTACTTCAGATGTATTGTCAATAGAAACTTCTCCAATATCTTGCAATGCTGCACTAACAATGAATGCTGCAGCTCGATCTGAAACTGCAGTCCTGTCACAAGCAGTAGCCACTGAAGGTAGATGTGTAGTTTTCCTTTTCTTGAATAATTGTTCTTCAGGTTGTTCGAGCTTTCTCTTCGAGCTAACTGGCTCTGGAAATGTATCGTCTGATATTTCGCCAGATTCACTTTCACTATTTGATGTCGATGATGATAATTCAACATTTGTATCCTGCAATTTCTCCTGTGAAGATTCTTTGGTGAGCCTCACAGCTTCTTTTTGCTTTCTTAGCAACGTAGATGCTTTTTTCTTTGAGAGTGTAATATCTACTCTATCAATAAACAGTTTTCTTTCGCTCCTTTGATCTAAGAGGAACGTCACTTCTTCCTTTGGAACCGTTTTTTCTTTGGGCCAAGAACATTGTGTTAGAACTTTGCACTTGCACGCTGCAATGTCAAAAAGTTTCGTGTGTGCTTCTTTTTTGAACATATCAATCTTTGCTTTGTAAGCTTCAGAATTTTTTCTGCTTTGGTATGGCTTCATAATGACACGATACTTTTCGTGGTAGCTTCTGAACATTGTTTCAATTCGCCTGTCTGACAGAATTGGGACGGAAGCACTTTCCCAAATTGTTTTCAATTTATCAACAAACTTGTTCTAATATTTGAGATATTGAAGGATCTTATTAGTATTCTGTTTCAAATCGTTTCTTACAAACAAGTAATATTTAAAAACTCCTTCGTATGTAGGAAGATTCCTGTGCCACAAATCTTCCCCCATACCAAACATGGGGCACTCAGTTGAGGCCCTGGTTGATTTTGCACAAACTCGAGACATTTTGAAAGTATACAAATCTGAAAAAGAAAGAGCTAATATCAATTATACGTTAATTTCAGTAATAGTACATGGCAAACTTAGGGCAACACAATACAGAAATGCAAAATATATAAGAAATATAGTTTAGACTATCTGAGTAACGCCAACAACAGAACACCCACCTGCTACGAGAGTGACAGCTACACTGAACCGAGGTACTCACGTGACAGCTGAGTGAGCTGACTATAGAAAACTGTTTTTAGAGAATAGAAACTTTTTTAAAGGTTGACTGAGCTATTTTTATACAAGTGTGAATAAATTCTTGTCTATTGTGCATCGTGGACTCTTCTGTAATTATTGGTTAAAATCTGCTTTTTTCAATTTTTTTCAATATTGAAGGTCATTGTGGCACCTGAAGATATTAATGTTATGATTTTAAATTTATACCAGCTTATTTCCTCACTACTCCACACATTTTCCACACTAGCCAATTTGAAAATTCGAAAAATGGGTTTTTCACTCCGCCCTAACCTACAGTTTAACGTGGATTCAGAAATACATCTCGCCAGGGAATGATTGCTCACTATTTCACATCATAATTTCATCGAGATAATTCAAGCTCATATACAGGACCTACATTGTCTACAAGATCTGTGGCGCGTGGAACATGCGGTCTTCAGAAGATGTGAACATCTGCTCTGTGGATCAGTTCAAGAAAATGGATAACCCAAACCTTGCGATATAGGAATTTTTTCATGGAACCGTAACCACTGATACATTCTCGGTACGGATTGCAATACTTATTGAGGTACTTCTTGTCCTTGTATCTCCTTCATGTACACCTTCCACATTGTGTCCAACGACACAGAAGCTCTTTCCAAAATTGTAGCAAGAAGATACAAAAAGTGTAATGAAAAAGAACAGCTTCAGAGTTCACTCACACTATGCGTACAATTATCTCGTGTACGCAGTGTACACCTTCCACATTGTGTCCGACAGCACAGAAGCTCTTCCCAAAATTGTTGCAAGAAGATGCAAAAAGTGTAATGAAAAAGAACAGCTTCAGAGTTCACTCACACCATGCGTACAATTATCTCGTGTACGCAGAGTACACCTTCCACATTGTGTCCGACAACACACAAGCTCTTTCCAAAATTGTTGCAAGAAGATGCAAAAAGTTTAATGAAAAATAATAGCTTCAGAGTTCATTCACACCATACGTACACTTATCTCGTGTACGCAGTGTACACCTTCCACATTGTGTCCGACAGCACAGAAGCTCTTTCCAAAATTGTTGCAAGAAGATGCAAAAAGTGTAATGAACAGCTTCAGAGTTCATTCACACCATGCGTACAATTATCTCGTGTACGCAGTGTACACCTTCCACATTGTGTCCGACACACTATTTTTCTTCTACGCTAGAGAATACACATCTGAAATCCACGGCTTGCACCGCTCAACTGAGTACGCAGGCGCAGAGATATCCCCAGGTAGTAGCAGGAGTCACCTTTTTAGGCGTAAATGGCTTGTTCAGGTTCAGTTGTCAGATACCACTTTTTAATTTAATTGTTCAGGTATACATTATTATGGAGAGTTGTCAGATACCACTTTTTATTTTAATTGTTCAGGTATACATTATTATGGAGAGTTGCCAGATACCACTTTTTATTTTAATTGTTCAGGTATACATTATTATGGAGAGTTGCCAGGTACCATTTTACTTGTTCAGGTATACATTATTAAGTTGCCAGATTGTACCATTTATTTAATTAATTCTTAAAAGTTGGCTTAGAACTCCGCTAGTAGGTTTAGAAGGCGTAACCAGCCATTTGATATAATTGTTTACAACCAAAAGAATTAAATAAAACAACATTACATCATTCTGTTTATTATAAATATATAGTAAATATACATTTGAATGATCAATTAAAAATAATAATAGTTTAAGAAATATGAACGAGGAATATGCATATAATCAAAAAATATATCTGTCAATATAACAGTACAGGAGAAATATATATATATATATATATAATATATATATATATATATACACGCAATTATGGAGATATATAGAAAATAAATATACATTGGAATGATCAAAAATAAAAAATAAGAAATAATATAACCATCAACATAGCAGAAAGATATACACACAACTAAATAAATAAATAAATACACTTTATCTTCTACCGCGCAACATAAGAAATAATATAGCCATCAATATAGCTGAAATGTATACACACACACACACACACACACACACACAAATATGTTAAATATATAAATACATTTAACTTTTTTTCAAAATACTAAACTCGCACTTAACCGAGTCTACAATTACATCATTATTGCTCTGCATTACGCAGTATAAGCGGTTTAATAATATTTCACCGCTTAAAGTATAGGGAAACCTATACTCGATATGAAGGGCTTTCACATCGTTCAGTACTATTTTCGTTCCCACTTTACAACCGGTTGGTAAGTTATCTTTAATTACGTCTAGAATACAGTCAAAAGCACGCACAAAGAGTTCATCGTTAGCCACATTATTAAACACAAGTTTATAAACACGCCTTTCCAATCGAGGGTTTATTTCTACCGACCCGAGCTTTTCAATCATGAACTCATCTTCACTCAACATAGCGGCAATTGAAATAATCTTCTAAATCGTTACAACTACTGCTCGTTATATAAATTTCGGTTTTAATGTTTTAACACTCCCTGAATACGCACCAGACAGTTCCCGTCAGGGTAAATTTCATGAACTAGGCACATTTTATAACGGTTTTATTGTTTTACCACTCACCATTTCCACAAACTAAACGTCTTCACACTCCGGTGCACTATTTGAGAGAAACATATGACCATATTTTTCCTTTTTATTTAACAGATGATACTCGTCTCTAAAGTCTGCTAAAAACTCACGCAAGGCACTAGCCACAACCTCACTACGAACCTCATCATGATATACATTAATATAGTGATAAAAATACTTAAGATTGTCCATGATGACGACATTTACATTTTCAGCCGAAGTGTACGAGTGCGCGGTATGGTGTAACATGATATAATACCGCTTGTCATACCACTCATCTACAAGACTCACTATCCATATCTGCTGCTTCTCTTCTGCACGCGTTGTTTCTTTTACTTCACGGTATATGTGAAACTTTATAAAGCTTAGCTCTACAGCATACTTCAATACATCGTCTGTGCAACGAAAGCCTACAACGCTCTCACCAGAATAACCATAGAGTATTTGTACATCTTGCTCCTTCGCACGATCCAATGTGGTTTTAAAAGAGGGAAATGAGGGGGGAATAGGAAGTTTTTCGGTATCCACCACATCTTGACACTTTGCTGAATACCATTTCATAAACGTTGAACAAGCAATATTAAAGGTAGCCATTTTCTTCTACGCGAGCGAATACACGTCTGAGCTCAAGGGCTTACTGCAATCAACTGACCACGCAGGGAATCCCAGGTAGTAGCATGACTCACGTTGCTGGTCTTCCAGTGGGCGGAGCTTAGAACTTTCACCTGTGCGCACGCACACACACACACACACACACACACACACACCTCTGTATATATTATGTGAATGAAAATCAGAAAAAATTCCAAAAGTACATTAATTTAAAGCAAATAAATTTTCTCCTTTTAAGAGAATCAATTATTAAAACCAATATTAACAATATAAGAAACTAATTATTTAAGCGCCGTTCTATTTACTTTCTTTCAGTTATTAAAACGAATCCAAAATATTAACTCTTAGAATGTTTTGTTTTAACATTATGTTGAGACGAGTAGGAAATTGAACCCGGAACGCCAAAGAATCACACCTGTTTACCCCGAGGCCTTTTTGAAAGGTACGATCGAACGCAAAGGAATTTGGATCAACTTGCTCTCTCTCTCTCTCAAACAATCGATCTGTCTCGGCAAATCCTTCGCCCGACTCCTTCAATTTGGTCCCTTGCTACTGAAATGTATATAAAATTCTATTTTATTAAATGCGTTGATTATATGTCTTTACTTGCAAATTTGTATGGCATCATCTTCTTTGTTTATTGAAATGTATGAATAAAAAATGGAAAGGTATATTATTATTATTATACATTTTTCAAAATTAACACACACGCACACACACACACAGATTTTTGTCAGAGAAAGTGAGGATCACGCACGCACACACACACCATATATATATACAGTACTGGCCAAATTATTAGGAATTTTTTTAAAATTTCATTTTTTGGTATAAAATGTTAAATTAAACCAATTTTAAACGTTGAAAAGTTATTTATTTCTACACAAGAATACATGGTCATTATTTAGCAATAGTTTAGTACTTAGTTTGACCCACCTTAGCTGCCATAATGGCTGCGACACGCTTCGGCATGCCATGAATCAATTTTTTGCATAATTCTTTAGTCGAACGAAACGTTTTGTTCGTCAGTTGTCGTTTGGTTGTCGTGCGATGCGGGTGTGTTTCTCTTTCTTTTACGTGTCATTGTAACTACCGTTTAATTTAAATAGTGTATTTACCCAATTTCGGCAATTATTTGTTACAGTTTTTAAGTGAATTTGAAAATGGGGCGAAAGACTTGAGTCCACGGAAAATTGGGCAAATACAGTTTTATTAACTTCTACATTTAAACAAAAGGAAATCGCTGCCAAACTCCATGTTTCACCACAGTCAGTACTTCGTATTAAGAAAAAATGGTATTTGGAGAAAATGTAGGCCCCAAAAGGGTTGGAAGATGCGGCAGAAAAAGGGTAACGACTCCAAGAACTGATAGACAGATTGCAATTTTGTCTCTTAGAAATAGAAGAGCCTTGCAAAAACATTTCCAGTAGTCTAGCGGCTGATGGCATCAATATTAGTCGTAGAACAGTCAACAGGAGGCTTCTAACTGCCGGCTTCAAAGCCTACCGCCCAAGGAAGAAGCCCAGGCTCACTGAGGCTATGAAGAAGGCACGTTTTGCATGGGCAAAGGAACACATTAACTGGACTAGTGAGGATTGGGAACAGGTAAGAATAATATTTAACATTAAATAGAATGTTAATACAGTAAATACAGTATGCATAGAAGTGTATTTACAGTACGTGATAAAACTGCAGTAAAAATATCTGTAAAGCAGCAAGTCATACTGTACTTCGTTTTAGCTGTACTTCATACGCTATGCACTGACTCTTTCACAGGGCTTTCTTTGATTGCAGGTGGTGTTCTCCGATGAGTCAACGATTGCCGTGCTTGACGATCGTGTTCAAGTGTAAGAAGGAGGCCTGGAGAAGATTTTTGCCTGAGTGTCTGATGAAAACGGTGAAATTTCCACAAAGATCATGGTTTGGGGAGCAATTTCTGTGCATGGAACTAGTCGTTTGAGCATTGTTGAGGGGAATATGAACCAAGTCAAGTATATAGAAGTACTAAGAAGACGTCTACTGCCTCAAATAAGGGAATGGTATGGTAATAGACGTTGGATTTTTCAACAAGACTCAGCTCCATGCCACACGGCAAAGTCGGTTAAAAATGGTGTCATGAAAATAGTGTTCGGTTGCTCCCATGGGCTGGAAATTCTCCAGACATGAACCCAATCGAAAGTTTATGGTGTATTTTAAAGGACGTAATCCATGAAACGCCGATAACAACAAAACACCAACTCATAGAGCGACTTATTCAAGTCTGGTTTCACTCTACACGTATTAAGGAATTATGCAAAAAATTGATTCATGGCATGCCGAAGCGTGTCGCTGCCCTTAAGGCAGCTAAGGGGGGTCAAACTAAGTACTAAACTATTGCTAAGTAATGACCATATATTCTTGTGTAGAAATAAATAACTTTTCAACGTTTAAAATTGGTTTAATTTAACATTTTATACCAAAAAATGAAATTTTAAAAAAATTCCTAATAATTTGGCCAGTACTGTATATATATTGTGTGTGTGCGTGTGTGTGTGTGTGTGCGCGTGTGCGTGATCCTCACTTTCCCTGACAAAAATGTGTGTGTGTGTGTGTGTGTTAATTTTGAAAAATGTATAATAATAACAATATACCTTGTTCAACGTTTATGAAATGGTATTCAGCAAAGTATCAAGATGTGGTGGATACCGAAAAACTTCCTATTCCCCCCTCCTTTGCCTCTTTTAAAACCACATTGGATCGTGCGAAGGAGCAAGATGTACAAATACTCTATGGTTATTCTAGTGAGAGCGTTGTAGGCTTTCGTTGCACAGACGATGTATTGAAGTATGCTGTAGAGCTAAGCTTTATAAAGTTTCACATATACCGTGAAGTAAAAGAAACAACGCGTGCAGAAGAGAAGCAGCAGATATGGATAGTGAGTCTTGTAGATGAGTGGTATGACAAGCGGTATTATATCATGTTACACCATACCGAGCACTCGTACACTTCGGCTGAAAATGTAAATGTCGTCATCATGGACAATCTTAAGTATTTTTATCACTATATTAATGTATATCATGATGAGGTTCGTAGTGAGGTTGTGGCTAGTGCCTTGCGTGAGTTTTTAGCAGACTTTAGAGACGAGTATCATCTGTTAAATAAAAAAAAATATGGTCATATGTTTCTCTCAAATGCACGTGAGTGTGAAGACGTTTAGTTTGTGGAAATGGTGAGTGGTAAAACAATAAAACCGTTATAAAATGTGCCTAGTTCATGAAATTTACCCTGACGGGAACTGTCTGGTGCGTATTCAGGGAGTGTTAAAACATTAAAACCGAAATTTATATAACGAGCAGTAGTTGTAACGATTTAGAAGATTATTTCAATTGCCGCTATGTTGAGTGAAGATGAGTTCATGATTGAAAAGCTCGGGTCGGTAGAAATAAACCCTCGATTGGAAAGGCGTGTTTATAAACTTGTGTTTAATAATGTGGCTAACGATGAACTCTTTGTGCGTGCTTTTGACTGTATTCTAGACGTAATTAAAGATAACTTACCAACCGGTTGTAAAGTGGGAACGAAAATAGTACTGAACGATGTGAAAGCCCTTCATATCGAGTATAGGTTTCCCTATACTTTAAGCGGTGAAATATTATTAAACCTCTTATACTGCGTAATGCAGAGCAATAATGATGTAATTGTAGACTCGGTTAAGTGCGAGTTTAGTATTTTGAAAAAAAGTTAAATGTATTTATATATTTAACATATTTGTGTGTGTGTGTGTGTGTGTGTGTGTGTGTGTGTATACATTTCAGCTATATTGATGGCTATATTATTTCTTATGTTGCGCGGTAGAAGATAAAGTGTATGTATTTATTTATTTAGTTGTGTGTATATCTTTCTGCTATGTTGATGGTTATATTATTTCTTATTTTTTATTTTTGATCATTCCAATGTATATTTATTTTCTATATATCTCCATAATTGCGTGTGTATATATATATATATATATATATATATTTCTCCTGTACTGTTATATTGACAGATATATTTTTTGATTATATGCATATTCCTCGTTCATATTTCTTAAACTATTATTATTTTTAATTGATCATTCAAATGTATATTTACTATATATTTATATTAAAAAGAATGATGTAATGTTGTTTTATTTAATTCTTTTGGTTGTAAACAATTATATCAAATGGCTGGCTACGCCTTCTAAACCTACTAACGGAGTTCTAAGCCAACTTTTAAGAATTAATTAAATAAATGGTACAATCTGGCAACTTAATAATGTATACCTGAACAAGTAAAATGGTACCTGGCAACTCTCCATAATAATGTATACCTGAACAATTAAAATAAAAAGTGGTATCTGGCAACTCTCCATAATAATGTATACCTGAACAATTAAAATAAAAAGTGGTATCTGACAACTCAACCTGAACAAGCCATTTACGCCTAAAAAAGTGACTCCTGCTACTATCTGGGGATATCTTTACGCCTGCGTACTCAGTTGAGCGGTGCAAGCCGTGGATTTCAGATGTGTATTCTCTAGCATAGAAGAAAAATAGTGTGTCGGACACAATGTGGAAGGTGTACACTGCGTACACGAGATAATTGTACGCATGGTGTGAATGAACTCTGAAGCTGTTCATTACACTTTTTGCATCTTCTTGCAACAATTTTGGAAAGAGCTTCTGTGCTGTCGGACACAATGTGGAAGGTGTACACTGCGTACACGAGATAAGTGTACGTATGGTGTGAATGAACTCTGAAGCTATTATTTTTCATTAAACTTTTTGCATCTTCTTGCAACAATTTTGGAAAGAGCTTGTGTGTTGTCGGACACAATGTGGAAGGTGTACACTGCGTACACGAGATAAGTGTACGCATGGTGTGAATGAACTCTGATGCTGTTCTTTTTCATTACACTTTCACAACAATTTTGGAAAGAGCTTCTGTGTTGTCGGACACAATGTGGAAGGTGTACATTGTGTACACGAGATAAGTGTACGCATGGCGTGAATGAACTCTGAAGCTGTTCTTTTTCATTACACTTTTTGTATCTTCTTGCTACAATTTTGGAAAGAGCTTCTGTGTTGTTGGACACAATGTGGAAGGTGTACATGAGGGAGATACAAAGACAAGAAGTACCTCAATAAGTATTGCAATCCGTACCGAGAATGTATCAGTGGTTACGATTCCATGGAAAAAATTCCTACATCGCAAGGTTCGGGTTATCCATTTTCTTGAACTGATCCACAGAGCAGATATTCACATCTTCTGAAGACCGCATGTTCCACGCGCCACAGATCTTGTAGACAATGTAGGTCCTGTATATGAGCTTCAATTATCTCGATGAAATTATGATGTGAAATAGTGAGCAATCATTCCCTGACGAGATGTATTTCTGAATCCACGTTAAACTGTAGGTCTAATGCGGGGAACAAATCGGCGAGAAAGAGTTAATTATTATTATTATTATTACTACATAGAAAAAATCTACGTTGTGCATTACCATGTTTTGCAGCAACACTATTCCCGGATCAATAATCACTAATGTAATTGAGAGGATTTTATAATAAAGAACTTGTAAATATATTTATTCCTTTATTTATATTTTTTAAAAAAGAAAAGAGTGAGCGGTTTCCACGTTATGAATCCACCTTAAACTGTAGGTCTAATGCGAGTGAAAAACTTAATCTTTGTCAAAATGAACAAATCGGCGAGAAAGAGTTAATTACTATTATTATTACTACATAGAAAAAAATCTACATTGTGCATTACCATGTTTTGCAGCAACACTGTTCCAGGATCAATAATCACTAATGTAATCGAGAGGATATCTGTTTCTGATTGAGTTTCAACTTTGAATAATTAATGTATTCGGTTTGACTTCTCGCGTAGGCGTGTGGAAAAATTGTATTTAGTTATTGAATTTCAATTCGTTTAACTGTGGGTCTAAGGCGGAGTGAAAAGCTTAACCATAGTTACAATTCGGCGAAGAGTTAGTTATTAATATTATTACGAAAGAGAAAAATCTACATTGTTTTTGTACATATCACATTTTGCAGCCATACTATTCCAGGATCAATAATCAAATGATCCTGTTATTTTAAATCCGGATCAATAATCAAATGACCCTGTTATTTTAAATGTTGAAATTATGATGTGAAAGAGTGAGCAATGATTCCCTGACGAGATGTATTTCTGATTCGGTTTCCACGTTAAACTGTAGGTCTAAGGCCGGAGTGAAAAGCTTAACCATTGTCAAAATGAACAAATCAGCGAGATAATGTGAAAGAGTGAGCAATGATTCCCTGACGAGATGTATTTCTGATTCGGTTTCCACGTTAAACTGTAGGTCTAAGGCCGGAGTGAAAAGCTTAACCATTGTCAAAATGAACAAATCAGCGAGATGATGTGAAAGAGTGAGCAATGATTCCCTGACGAGGTGTATTTCTGATTCGGTTTCCACATTAAATTGTAAGTCTAATGCGGAGTGAAAAGCTTAACCATTGTCAAAGTGAACAAATCAGCGAGATGATGTGAAAGAGTGATCAATGATTCCCTGACGAGATGTATTCCTGATTCGGTTTCCACATTAAACTGTAGGTCTAAGGCCGGAGTGAAAAGCTTAATCTTTGCAATTCGGCGAAAAGGAGTTAATTATTATTATTACTACTGTAATTTGTACCACCCTATATATATATATATATATATATATATATACTGTACATATATCGTGTGTGTGTGTGTGTGCGCGTGTGCGTGATCCTCACTTTCTCTGACAAAAATCTGTGTGTGTGTGTTAATTTTGAAAAATATATTAATAAAAATAATAATAATAATAATAATATACCTTTCCATTTTTTATTCATACATTTCAATAAACTAAGAAGATGATGCCTTTTAAAAAAAGAAAAGAATGAACAAAACTCTCCGTATATATATATATATATATATATATATATATATATATATATATATACAGAGCGTCCCAAAAAAATGTATACACACTTTAACAGCTGATAGCTCAATTGATGTTTCTTTCTTTCCAAGTTAAATCCATTAGAATTAATAATGGCAGTCAGACTAAGCTTTGAACAAAGGAAATTCATTCTAAAATGCTACTGGAAGTGTGAAAACGCAGTTGAAGTGCAAAGACAGTTTAGGAGGGAGTTTCAAACAGATCCACCAACGCGACTTACCATCACTCGAATTAGAGATAAGTTTGAAGCCGATGGAACTGTTCAGAATGTCCACAAGAAGCGTTCCGGAAGACCACGGACATCGACAAGCCCACAAAGCAAGAAAGAGTACTGGAAACTTATCACCAAAGTCCAAGAAAATCTGTGCGGCAAGCGAGTCGTGAGGTAGGAATTTCAGAATCGTCTGTCCAACGCATTTTGAAGCGCTGTCAATGGAAAAGTTACATTCCAAGATTAGTCCATGCTATCAATGAAGATCCGGACCGAAGAGTGGAGTATTGCGAGTGGTACTTGGCACGATGTGGATGTGGATTGGACGAAGGGGTTTCGTAGAATACCCTCCGCGTTCACCAGACCTCACACCACTAGACTTTTTTATGGGGATACTTAAAAGACAAAGTCTACGCTATAAAACCTGCAACAGTCGCTGAATTGAGAGCAGCCATTGAACGAGAATGCGCACAAATACCAAACGAAATGTTTCGTGATGTTTGCGATTCCATTGCTTCGCGTTATCAGCAGTGCCTGGACCAGAACGGACGTCAGTTTGAAAACAGGCGTTGACAAAACAATTAAATAATGTCTGTAGATTCTATTACATTTTGAAAATGAAATGTATTTTAATAAACACTGCCTTTGTAATTATTTAAAGTGTGTATACATTTTTTTGGGACGCCCTGTATATACACGAGATAGGTGTACGCCTGGTGTGAATGAATTCTGTATTTTAAATGAGTCTATAGTTTCATTGGTACGTTTTATTTCCCACTAACTGTGTACATGAGACAAGTGTACGCATGGTGTAAATGAACTCTGAAGCTGTTCTTTTTGCAGACGTTTATACAGAAAACAAGTAATTACATCATTGAAAACATTAACTAGGAATCGTGAGAGATACGCGTCTGGTAATCTGGAGTCGAACCCACGATCTCATCTCTTTCTGCAGACGTTTATATAGAAAACAAGTACTTGCATTCAATTGTTAGTACTTTCAGAGTACATGTGTATTAATTTTGAAAAAACTTTGTTGATTTCTGATAATTATGATTTTGACAGTGTTTTAAATCAATAACAGAGATGCAAACTTTCGAGATTGAAGTGTGTATTTCAGTGAGCAGTAATAAGCATAATATTTTTAACATTTAGAGTCAAGCGAGGTTTTCTCGAGTTGAGTGGGAGGAATTAGGCCAAAAGGAAACTTAGTGGTCATTTTTGCGGTTAGCGTGAGACGCATCTGCTCAGAATTTTTTTTTTTCCAGAGAAGCTGAAAGTAAATGAGATGAGTGAAATGATATGAGATTAGTGAAATGAAGTGAAATGACATGAAAATGAAATGATATGAAAAGGCTTAATATTTTTTCTGTTTTTGATACATAAGAAAGGTTTGCCAAAAGAAAATAGACACAGTTAATGTGTTTATTTCTTTTGCTGTTTATTATTTAATATAATTGTGTGTTGTGTGTGTGTGTGTGTGTGTGTGTGTGTGTGTGTGTGTGTAATTTGAGAATATGTTAATGGGACGATTTCTTTTGCTAAGCCATTTGTTTAGTGATTTTTTTAATGTTAACATTGTTTTAATTCACTTTAAGGTGAAATCCGTTTATATATATATATATATATATATATATATATATATATATATATATATATATATATACACAGGGTGTCCGAGAATTATCTGTACAATTTTTGGCTGTTATTAAAAGTCAACCATGAAGTGTAGAAATTCCAATGTTGTCCCATTTTACAGAGAATCTCATTAAGTTTTTTCTGATACCACGTTTTGACAAGTTTTCTAGAAATGTACGCGGGTGACAGACATTGATGATTTAAAAGCAAGAATCACAGCTGCTATTGAGCGAATTGATGTGGATATGCTGCAGCGTACATGGCAACATTTGGAGTATCGATTGGATGTTTTGCGAATCACTAATGGTGTACATATCGAATGTTTGTAACAACGTTACTTACTAAAAGAAACTTTTGAAAATACAGATTCTAAATAATCTTGTTTAAGAATTTTACGTGTTATCAAGAATTTTATTAAAAGATGAAATTGTACAGATAATGTTCGGACACACTGGAATTTCTAAAAAACTTGTCAAAACTTGGTATCAGAAAAAACTTAATGAGATTCTCTGTAAAATGGGACAACACTGGAATTTCTACACTTCATGGTTGACTTTTAATAACAGCCAAAATTGTACAGATAATTCTCGGACACCCTGTATAATATATATATATATATATATATATATATATATATAATATATATATATATAAAGTGAACAATGAACAATTCCAACACCATCATTATATGAATTCATTGTCTTCATGCAGAACTTATGTTCGTATAGTTTTATGTTCGAATGTCCATTTTTACATAAGAAACCAAAATCGCCTAAGCGAGTTTTGGATAGAATTTCGATTTGTACGTCTTTATTCATTCCTGTATTTTTCTAATCCATCTTTTCTAATAATGACTTATGCACTATGACGTCATAAAATAACTTTATTCTCTTTACATTTCCCATACTTTGTACACTGAATCACGTTCTTAGTATTTGGACATCTTCCGTATTCAATGTATGGTAAATTCTTTAGTAATGAGGTTGTGGTGTTATGTAGTATAAACATTATTATTCAACCATATTCATCCATACGTCACGTTTTCCCATCATTAATTCCCCTTGATCATTATCCTATATAAATTTTATTAAATATTCATTTTTTTCTCATTCGTTCGAAAACGCTCAAATACGTTCTCGTATTATTTTTTACTTTCAAGTGCGTTCAACCCTCGCAAGATATTCATAGATGCTTGGTAAGTAAATCGAATTCCGCTGACTGGCAGATTCGAGCGCCTCAAAGATAAAATACCTCCGTTCGCTCTGATTTCAAATTTATAACATTTAACATATTATTTCGTAAATAAATTATCTCGTAAGTGCCATGTACTTTGTATTATATTTCTAACATCGTAATTGTCTATTAATATGAAACACTGTAAAAAAAAAAAAAAAAAAGTTATAGTAACTGTTTAATTGTAATTAACTGTAATACTTTAATTTAATATAACGTAATGTACTTCAATGAAACTGTAATTAAATGTAATGATTTAATTTATAATGTAAGGATGTACTTTAATAGAACTGTAATGGACAATCATAAGCGTATGTGAAGTAATCCATAATTGTAATCGTAATTGTAATGAACCAAAATTAATACGTACTCAGTCGTGTACTTTTGTACTTATGTGTACTATTATGAAATGATATCGCCTTCATAAATGTAGACTCGGCGAAAAATACAAATGTTTTTATTTTTTTTATTTTTTTATTTTTATTGAAATCTTTCAAAAAACATCTGATCATGTGTTTAAAAAGGGGGGAAATTTAACCTTCACTGTCCTCCCCCAAAACATTTAAGTTTATATTATACATGTACTTGTAAAATTAGAGCACTTCTTCTTTAGACTTCTGCATTAGACTTCAGATTAGCATTTCATTAGGACTCCTTTGTTAGCAGCCTCGCTGCGGGGAGGGGGCAGAGGCCCCTTGCCTTAATATTTTTAGATTCCGGCCTGAGCCATGGTCGAAAGAGGTCGAACCTCTACCCCTGTAAATTCAGAGCAGTACCTGTATATTTTTAAGAAGTAAACCAAAGTAAAAGAAGTTTTTATTTTTCCCTTCGAGCCGTGCTCTCTTCAGAACTTAGTCAGAAAAGTCGATAATTTTAGTATAAGAGAAAGTATCAGAGTATTATAGCAAGAGAAGAATTAATAATTCTCGACCCATAAGCGAGAGAAAGAGACAACCCAAGCACCATAGAAGATATTGGCATAACAGTCTGGCGAGTCTGTAGCCAAGGGTTTAACAGAGTGGCGACCCACCATTTAAGGCGACCGAAAAGAATTATAGAATGTTATAGAAGAAATATCCGTTGCAGCCTCCTAACCAGAACCCTCGTCGATCCGAACCGACTCAGGGCCATAAAAGGGGGGTTAACATATATATATATATATATATATGTATATATATATATATATATAAGGAATGACAAAATTAAATAGACAGTTAATATGATTCTTTCTCTATATATATATAAGGTAAGGAGAAAGTTGTTCAATTGTGTGTGTGTGTGTGTGTGTGTGTGTGTGTGTGTGTGTGTGTGTGTATGTGTATTTCGTATGAACTATTATTTTGACGATTATACGTATTATATTATTTTTGTGCAGTAGAAGGCAAATTCTATTTATTTAATTAATAATCATTTTATTATTGTCAATTTCGATTTTCAAGAGAAAGTCTGTATGCTTTGGTAACGAATTAAAATGGTATCTAGCAACTCACCCTAATAATGTATACCTGTACAATTAAAATAAAAAATGGTATCTGGCAACTCAACCATCATCTATATAAGACCCGTTTGACTTCGGAGCTGGTAGTTTGATGCGAACTTCAGCCGAATTAAGAACTCTCTCCTTCCCTTCTTAGGTTAAGACTTAGGTTAGTTTCCCTTTGGGGGGTTAGGACATCCCACCTTGTCTCCCCAAAGTCCTCCTCCGTCTATCCTTTCACTCTTAGGCTAAGGCAACCGCTTTGGAGGGAGGTCATCCTTCCTTCTCCCCTCGAAGATCCCTCTCCTCTCCCCCTTCAGGTGTACCCCTCCCCCCTTGGCTCCTAAGCCAACTGGCTGATTAAGCCAACTGGCTGATTAGGAGTCTATAAGAGGACGGCGGGTCAGCTGAAGCGTTATTATGCACTTGGCTCCTGCTAGGTGAACACCTCTCTTCCTTTCTCTCCTTCTCCTGTCTTTCTCTTGGGGGATAACGCCGCCTCCACGTTTCATGACCCCCTTGTTGCACCTGCAGCATCCCCCCACCCCTTTGCAACATTGAGTTGTTACATACCCCCACCCCCTTTGCAACATTGAGTTGTTGCATACCCCTACCCTCCTTTGCAACACCCTACCCCCTTTTGCAATATTTGATCATTATCTCTTGCACCATTGCAACATTCCTGCACTCTAACCTTTTGCGGCTATACTACTGGACTCCAGGTTTTTTCAATTACTGTAATATCGTAGGGGTGGCGTTGTAACTGTATGAAAAAATCCAGAGAAAATATTCATTAGCCTAATCCTACACTAGTCTAAGTTATTCTGTATCATTCCGTATTGTGATAAAACCTGTGCGAACCTGTCGCCGCGTGTATTTGGCAACATTTCTAAAACTATTTCACATTATCTTGAAGTTATTCAATTATCTATCATCCATTTTCTAATCGAGCAAAATTTGTTACAACCTGATAATTATATATTATATATATATATATATATATATATATATATATATATATATATATATATATATATATATATATATATATATATATATATTAGGGGTGGGTCGAAATTTTGTATTCTTATTCTACACACTGCTGAGAGTTTCCTTTGGGCCCCTAAACAACATACTGTAATTACACCGCTATGCACACACCCCTACCCCTCCCTTTTTTTAAATTGAAATGAAATTGAAACCAATTCTTTGAATAAAAAAACCTGATAAATGACAAAGATTAAAGTAAATAATGATATAAGTAAAGTTAAAGTAAGTTATATACAGTGGTGGGCACCGTTAACCAAAAAGTTAACTTCGTTAACCGCTAGTCCGTTAACCAAAAAGTTAACTTCGTTAACCGTTAATCCGTTAATTCGTTAAACATGTAACGGAAGTTACCGATAAACCGTTAACGTTAACTTTTATTATAAAAAAAATGAAAAACACAATATATATATAATTTAATTTTCCCTCTTCTTCTCGTTCTCCATTTTGTCCATGAGATGCATGTTGCCCTTCATGAAAATTAGCATATCAAAGTTTTCATCAGACAGGGATGATCTCTTGGCCCTCAGGATGTCCTTGCCCATAGAGAACAAACGCTCCACTGCAGCACTGGAGGGGATGGCTGTGTTGAACTTGATGAACAAGTCCACCAACACTTGCTCACCCAAGAAGGCAGCATCTGTCAGCAAGTCCTTGACATATTATAAATATACATGACTTACTTGACAACGATTATTTTTAAATATTCACTAGCACAAACATGTTGCGCAAGAGACAGACTGCAAATGAAACGAATGTAGTTATTTGTTGTAATTGTTACATATATATTATTGAAAGTGCCTTAAAATGCTCGTAATATTTCTTGAAAGAAGTTGAAACATTCAACTCAAATGGCAAATCTTTCCGCCTGATTTTACAGTCGACCATGTTTTGCTCAAACCAATGCCATAAATAACTACCATATTTGGTAAGACAAAAATTGTGGCGACCGAAACAAATATATCGCCTGATTTTGCACTGCGGAAATGGAAATTCGTTCATCACTATTAACAGTGGCGGATTAATTGCGCACCTGCTCAGCACTGAAAATAATAGAAACTTTTAAACGTTTATTTATGAATTTTTTGGGTTAACGGACTTGAGTTAACGGAAGTTAAATGTAACGGAAGTTAATTAGTCCGATAATGATTTTCAAAGTTAACTTAAAAGTTAAATCGTTAACGAAAAAGTTAACTTCGTTAATTAACGATTAACGGATTAACGGTTTGTGCCCAGCTTTGGTTATATATACAGTGGACCCCCTAGTTACGAGGGGTTCGACTAACGAAATTTCGACATACGATGCGACCTCAATGTTAAAATCTGGTTCGAGTTCCGAGAAAATTTGCGACCTACGAGTGGCAAGCGAGAACACGTTCGGTGTTGTTCTAGCGCCGCGCATCTCATCACCTCTCTTCAGAGGCACTGTCTGACATAGTTAAGGCATGGGACCGTGTCAGGGAACTGGCAACCAAGCACCCTGACATAGAAATGACTGAGAAGAACTGCTGCAGCTTTGAGGACTCTGTCATGAAGTATTTCCGGACGCTTCAGAGAAAAAGGAAGAAGCAGGCAACCCTTGACCAGTTTGTCGTTAAGAGGCCAGTGCCACAAAGCTCTTCCTCTCCTCACCCTTCAACTTCTGGCACTGCTGCAACGGAGTCACTGCCTGACATTATCATGTCGGATGACTCCCCCTCTAAGCAGTGACCCGTCCCTGCTGTTTCCGGCCTGACCTCAGATGAGGACTATGCATGGATTTGGATTTTCGACACGGATTTTTACTTAGTACCGTACACCAACTTTAACTCAAGGTAGGGTAAGTACTGCACACAAATTATTTTATTAATTTTATTAACTATATACACTGTACTGTACACATATTATGTATTTTATTAATTTTTATTAAATATACATACAGTATATGCATATTTATTAAGAAATAGGGAGGAAATTTGGGATTTGGAACGGATTAGGCCATTTACATGTTAAACACGGTCCGACATACGAAATTTTCGACTAACGAGCGTTTGACTGGAACGGATTGTCCTCGTAACTCGGGGGTCCACTGTATATATATATATATATATATATATATACCGGGTGTCCGAGAATTATCTGTACAATTTTTGGCTGTTATTAAAAGTCAACCATGAAGTGTAGAAATTCCAGTCTTGTCCCATTTTACAGAGAATCTCATTAAGTTTTTTCTGATACCACGTTTTGACAAGTTTTTTAGAAATGTACGCGGGTGACAGACATTGATGATTTAAAAGCAAGAATCACAGCTGCTATTGAGCGAATTGATGTGGATATGCTGCAGCGTACATGGCAACATTTGGAGTATCGATTGGATGTTTTGCGAATCACTAATGGTGCACATATCGAATGTTTGTAACAACGTTACTTTAATAAAAGAAACTTTTGAAAATACAGATTCTAAATAATCTTGTTTAAGAATTTTACGTGTGTTATAAGAATTTTATTAAAAGATGAAATTGTACAGATAATGTTCGGACACACTGGAATTTCTAAAAAACTTGTCAAAACGTGGTATCAGAAAAAACTTAATGAGATTCTCTGTAAAATGGGACAACACTGGAATTTCTACACTTCATGGTTGACTTTTAATAACAGCCAAACATTGTACAGATAATTGTCGGACACCCTGTATATATATATATATATATATATATATATATATATAATAATAAATCTTTATCCG
Organism: Bathynomus jamesi; assembly: GCA_023014485.1. NCBI lineage: Eukaryota > Metazoa > Arthropoda > Malacostraca > Isopoda > Cirolanidae > Bathynomus > Bathynomus jamesi. Next base: position 833,528 of record JAJOZX010001395.1, on the reverse strand, counting down.
TATATTACTTAAAGAATCAATTGAAGCATACTAAAATCAAAATATTCACCTTAAGAAATTTAATTGAAGCATATTAAAACCAAAATATTCACTTTAAGAAATTTAAAATCGCAAATTACTGACACCACTGGCCTTTCCAATGGAACACAGGTAGCTTTTTTCTCGACTCCAGTACATTCAAAATAAATTTATGTCTGTTTTCGTAACCAATTCTATCTTGTGATGCTTCTGTTACCACATTTACAGCATGTTCTACTCCCTGGCTGTGACAGGGAAAAGGAATAAGCTGAAGTGGTTCATTTCGAACTTTAAGATCATCATTTGTCAAATTCTGTAAAATAGGTGGAGGGGTGATGGTTTCGTTGTCCCAGTTGATCATGTTAGGATAATCGTCTGCTTCAAAGTTCAGTGTTTTTGGCAGCTCAAAATTTCTCGCATTGGTGCTCCTAGTTCTTGCTCGAATGATGTGCTGAAGAGCCAGCTCTCTGACTTCTCTTCTTGTGTCTGTTATCATTGAGAGTAAGATATTCTCTGGGTGGGCAAAATAGGCGTTATTTCTGAGGACACGCTCCATAATCATCCGATGCTTTTTATCTAAGCCTTTAAGCAAGTGCATGATATACCAAAAATTAGATGCTCCCTCATTTGCCTTTGGATGAGACTTTATCCAAAACCAGCCTTGAGCGTAAACCAGCATTATAATTTTTACTAGGTCTTGGATGTTTTTGTCTGGATTCCGTGTAGAGACATATAAGCGCAGAATCCTGTTTGCTCGTGTTAGCCATCTTGTATGATGGAGGGCACCCGGGGATCTGGTGGCTAACGCTTGTGAGATGCGTCCAGATTGTATGCTAATGCACATTTCATACATATATTTTTGGTCACTGCTGAAACTTTTAACAATCTCGGCCGAAACTTCTTTAATGTTGCCTTCTACAGGGGTCAGTGGCGGTTCCTCATATGGGCAATATGGGCAGCCGCACAGGGCGGCATTTGTGGAGGGGCGGCATGAGCGCCTGCAAAAAAAATAAAAATAAAAATAAGAATAAATAAATAAAGAAATAAATAAAAATAAAAAATTTAATAAAATAAATAATAAAAGATCAATAAATATATTTTTATTAATAAAAAACCATCTATTGCATTTTCCATAAACCTTCCATAAAAGACCTAAACAATGCAAAATGCTTCCAGATTAATATTATTGGGAATAAAGGCCCATACTTTAACATATGTAATGTTATTTTTCTGGGTTTGGTTAAATAGTGAAATGTATATTATTTATTACAGAACGAATCTTCACACTAAGCCACTAAGGTCTGTCAAATAACCGCAAATGGATAAGAAGAGGTCAAAGCTATCAGGTGCTCAGTTTAGAAAAAAGAGGAAAGAAGAAGAGGAGAAACGAGCAAAGATAAAGGTATAGAGCTATGTCATCTACTCTTCACTGCTATATTGCACTGCTATTTTGTGATATAGCTTTCTGAGTCATTTGAAGTGTACTATTATGTATATAATTAGCCATTAACCAAGGAGGTTGTATTATTCATTTGTTTCCTATTCTAAAAGTTTAATAAATTGTGCTTAATAACATGTTAAATTAATTGTACTAGCCTATTCATGCATTGGTCTGTTATGTTCTATTTTACTATTTGCAGGGGCACTTTTGAAATATTTTGGAACACCCTCTGCCACTAGCCAGGATGAGAAGCCGTCTACTTCTGCCATTATTGAGGCTGAGGAGCCATCTACCTCCTCAGCCTCACATATGTCTCCACAAATGCAGTCTGATCCTGAGGATGAAGACCCATTTGCTTCTACTTCTTCCCGGCAGGACTCTTCAGGTGAGTTTGTGTGCACATATGTCTGTGAGTGTGTGCGTGTGTGTGTATGTGTATGTGTGTGCATCCCTGCAAAGCATTTTGCAAACAGTTATAAATTATAATGTTATTATCACTGGGTCTGGGTTACTGGGTATGTGTGGTGTTTCACCACCATAATTCCATAACACCACCACCATAACAAAGTGCTGTGAATAATGTGTTATCTAACTTAGGTGTGTATACTAATGAGTAATGCTCTTGTTCTTTCTATTAGAAAGGCCTGGAGCAGAATCGCCTCCTGAGGATGAGTCTCTTTCCACCGACCCTGCTAACTGGCCTTCAGTTCTGACTGAGAGAATTCGGACACAACTGGTTTCCAGGGGACCAAGTCAAGTACCATCTGACTTTGTATTCCCTAGAAACGACAGTGACGGAAGAAGTTTCCACCATCAATACTTCAGGAAGTCATTGGTTAGTGGGGAAAATATAACCAGAAGTTGGTTGGTCTATTCCTTAAAAAACAACAGCCTTTTCTGTTTCTGTTGTACATTATTTTCCAAGAGGAAAATAAATTTAACAAGTTTGGGACTCTCGGACTGGAAGCATGCAAGCTCATTGCTCACATCACATGACAACAGTTCAGAACACCTAAATTCTATGAAAATCTGGAAAGAACTGGCAGTGAGGATGAGAAAGGGGGAGACCATTGACAAGCAGGAGATGGCACTTCTGGAGGCTGAGAAGTTGAGATGGAGAGCGGTGCTGACACGTCTCACTGCTATTGTGCATTCTCTGGCAGTTAGGAATTTGGCACTAAGGGGACATACAGAAAAATTGTTCTCACCATCAAATGGCAATTTTCTGAAAGAAGTTGAACTGATGGCACAATTTGATCCTATAATGCAAGAGCACATTAACCGTGTCCAAAAAGGGACCTCCAGTCACACCAGCTACCTCGGCCACCACATACAAAACGAACTCATTGATTTGTCGAGCAGCAAGACCATTTCAGCAATGGTGAGCGACATCAAACAATCAAAGTTTTTTTCAATAATTCTAGATTGCACTCCAGATATCAGCCACACTGAACAGTTGTCAGTTGTGATTCGGGTTGTGTCACTGGAGGGGAAGCCCCATATAAAGGAACATTTCATGGGGTTTTTGGAGGCAGAGGAGTCCACTGGTCAACATTTGGCATCTCTGATTCTGAAGAGACTGGAGGAGCTAAAAGTTCCTTTCATGGACTGTAGAGGACAATCATACGACAACGGGGCCAACATGAGGGGAAAAAAACAAGGGTGTTCAATCCAGGCTCCTAGAAATTAATCCCAGAGCTCTGTTTGTTCCATGTGGGGCTCATTCTCTGAATTTGCTTGTGGCCGATGCTGCTAAGGGATCTATTGATGCCACAAGTTACTTTGGCATCTTGCAGAAGCTTTACAACTTGTTTTCAGCCTCCACACAACGATGGGCCATTTTGAAAAAACATGTGAACATCACATTGAAGATGTGGTCTGATACAAGGTGGGAAAGCAAGATCAAGAGTGTGGAGCCCCTGAGATATCAGGCAGCTGCAGTGAGAGATGCACTGATCGAGGTGAGGGACCACACCAAAGACTCTGTAATAAAGGTCGAGGCTCAATCTCTGTCAGAGGAGGTTGGGTCATACCGCTTCGCCATTTGTTCAGTGGTGTGGCATGACCTGTTGTGCCAAATTCAGCATGTGAGCAAGCAGATGCAGTCTCCTAGCATGCACGTTGATGTTGCAGTAAATCTCCTAAAAAAAAACAGAGAGAGGTCTCCGCAATTACAGGGCAACAGGTTTTGTGGCTGCACAAATGGCAGCCACAGATATCTGTGAACAAATGAATGTGGAGGCTGTGTTAAAACAAAAACGGCTGAGGTCCACAAAGCGGCACTTCTCCTATGAAGCATCTGATGAGCCCTTGATTGATGCTTTGAAGAAGCTGGAGGTGACATTTTTCAATGCAGTGGTTGATGCTGCAACATCAGCCATTCAGGAAAGATTTTCCACGTTGGAAATTGTGGGAGAGAAGTTTGGAGTGCTGACACATTTCCAAAATCTCACATTTGAGGAGCTGACAGAACAATGTGTGAACCTTAGTACTACACTACACTTTAAGGGACAATCTGACTTGGATGGCAGAGAGCTTGCACAGGAGCTGAAGAACTTGCCTGACTTGCCATCAAAGACCATATCCTTGCTTGAACTGCTGACATTTATCCATGAAAGGGAGCTCTCTGAAATATATCCAAATTTGTGGACTGCTCTCAGAATTGGTCTTACTCTTCCAGTCACTGTTGCTGAAGCAGAGAGGAGCTTTTCAAAGCTGAAGCTCATCAAATCCTACCTGAGGTCAACTATGTCACAGGAACGCCTTACCGGTCTGGCCATCATCAGTATAAATCATACAATTGCTGAGCAGATTTCATATGATGATTTAATTCATGACTTTGCATCAAGGAAGGTAAGAAGAGTCAGGCTTTAGATGGCAGTTGTGCTGTGGTGCAATTTATTTTGTTTCTTGTTCAAAGTGTAGCATAATAATTACCCTCTCTTAAGTGTCTTATTCTATTTATGTGATAGAGCATTTGTACAATTTAGAAATTTGATTCTCTAGTTTATTTATGGCAGTTGTGCAATTTAATTTGTATTTTTCCTGTTCATAGTATCATAATTACATTCTCTTAAGTGAGTTATTCTATTTACGTGATGAAGGATTTGTAAAATTCAGAAATTTGAGTCTTTGTTTTGGTTCTGAAGTTCCAACAATTAGTCCAATAAAAAGTTATTTTGTGAAAGAGTTATTGTCTGTCCTTTATTTTGGGGGGATTCGAATGTGTGTGTGTTGGCGAACAGGGGGGGGGGGCGCTGAAGGTGAGGTTCGCCCAGGGCGTCATGTAAGCTAGGACCGCCACTGACAGGGGTATAATCAACTATATCCAGTTTGGTCAAATCCTCTCTGAGTTTATTTCCAAAAGAACCTTTGAAGGTGTTTGGTCCCGAAGTTTTTCCATCAATTGCTTCAAATACGTGCCTGAAGGGCAGTTCGTTTGCATGCAAAAGGCAAGTCAGCCATTGTACCTGCCTGTCCAGATATAATTCAATCAATTTTAGCACTCCGCCAATCCTGCCAGTGTTCACTGGGGTGCCATCGCATAGCAAAGCTTTGAGGGATTCTTTGCTATTAGAATCAACTATAAAAGTTATTATTTCATATGCAATACAACAAGCAGTTCCGTTATCTGGAGCTATATGATCCATGTAAACATCACCAGGTTCTTTGACTATTACATAATGTTCTTCGTACTCCATTCCCTTCTTTGTCTTAGTTTGATCTTTTCTACCATCAAATCCGATGCCTTCAATCTGTATGTTCTCTGATTTCACTTTGATTATGTTCTTTTTACCCTCACGTATTCTTTCTCTTTCCACTTTTTTCCTATCCAACATATTGGTTTCGTCTAATATACCCATATCCTTCAAAGCTGCATTTACTATAGCTGCAGTAGCTCTGTAACTTACACGGTATCTATCTGCTGTTATTGTTAAGTTATCATAAATAATTCTGTTCTGATGGTTTTCTCTCAGCTCAAAATCCGGAACAAAGTCAATATCGTCACTGTCATCATCAATTTCCATGCTCTCATCTTCCATAATATGTAAAGGGTCCAGTTTGCTGGTTGAGGCGACATTCATATCTAGGCTTATCTTGGCTCTTGTTTCTAATCCTTTAACTCTATCGTGAGTCCTTTTTCTTGCGGAAGTCGTTACTCTGTCGATTGGTCCTAGTTGGTTTTTTCTTTGTTTCTGCCCCACAAAAGACTCCCACTCAATCATTGGAACTCTAATATCACATCTGCAATCCGTTCGACTGATTTTTTTATCATAACAAGTACAAGTGCAAATATCAAACATTTCATCGAAGGTCCACCTTCTGCTGAAAACTGTTGTTTCTTTGTTTTAATGGTACTGTTAAATATTTGTTAAAAACAAACAAACGGTTCAGTGATCCATTCAAAATTTAACAACCGGTTCGGTCCGGTTCGCCCGAACCGGTCCCAGCACACCCCTGGATTAAGGATACTATGGATCCGGATGTTCCCTAATCAGGCCACCATCCCCGTGTGGTCTGAAATAACAACTAGCATTATCTATATATATAAATATTCTATGTAAATTTCATATTTACATTTAGGATAAACAATTCTAATTGTGGCATATGTGCATGTATTATATGTATTTATATGGCTTCCAAGACAATGCTCCCAAGACAATTCTATTTTTACAAATTTTGAAAATTCCTTGTCGCCCAGTACCCTAAAATTTAATTTACTGGGCGACAAATTTTCTTCACTGGGTGACATTCATGTCGCCCACTCACTAGGTTAAAAAATGCTCTGCATACTGAAGATCTGAAAGAAGATTGTGAGAAGAGAGGTGTTTAAGAATCTTCCTGTTAAGGATAGGTTCAAAAACTCGGACAGATTAAAAAAAGGCAGGAAATCAACGCAAATGAACAATAGTTGGAGGGTTGAGAGCGGTAATCCTTCTTTGGGACAGGTTGAATGAAAGCGAACTTCCAGCAAGAAGGAAAAGTATCAGATGAGAGACAAAGACGAAAGAGTTTGCCTAGGCAGGGCATCAGCACAGAAGCACAGTTCTTAAGAACAGCAGGAGGAACACCATCAGGACCGTATGCCTTCCTAGAGTTGAGCCAAGATAGGGCAGAAAAAAACATCTTTAGAAGAGATTCTAATTTCAGACATAATACGGTTAGAGGGAGGAGGAGATGGAGGAACAGCACCGGAATCGTCCACAGCTGAGTCGTAAGGTAAAGTTTGAGCGAATAGTTCAGCTTTATCAGGGGAAGAGACGGAGTGGGAAAAAAGGACGGAAAGAAGATGAATTAAAGTGTGGAAGAGGTTCTTAGCTAGATGCTAAGATGCTAGATATTTGCTCAAAGTTTAAAATTATTGCCATTAGTATATGTTACTTTAATTTTTAAAACCTCATTTGCCACTACCCGGATATTCCGAAGGGAGCAAAATGAAATATGGCAATGCGAAATGAATTTATAGGACAGATATAGTTATATATGCGTTGAGCATTAACAAACCTCTGAAAATATAATATCATTCATGGCCCATGGGGCGCCATTCATTCTGATAGGGACGCCAAAATACTGTAAGTACCTAGAGCCAAAAGGGGGGCGGCTGCCCAACCTTAAATCCGTTACTGACTCCAGGTGATCGGGGGTCACTCGTTGTGCATGTACACTGATTTGCGCTCATGAGAGCGGCCGCGGGGGATATCGGGGGATGGCTGTAGAAATTTTCGGGAGAAAAACCAAGTGCCTTGTTTGAAACGGATGAATGGGCACGTTAATTTTTTTTCCAAATGTAACTAATAGAGTAAGAATAACTTTCTCTGTTTTACTTTTTGTGGCATATGACATACTTTCACCACTTAAGAAAATATCACTTTGTGTACATTAGATATTCACACAGCTACTGGCACTTATCAAAGATACTTTACTCTTATATTTTTATTATTATTCAGCTTTCATACGGATTTTTATCGAAACATGTATTACTGCTATACAGGGCGGTGTATATATACACACACAGGGTGTTTCATAGCGTGTGGGACGCAGTTTCAGGATGGATTCAGGACCTGAAAACAATGAAAAAAGTTTATATAAACATATGCCCGAAATCGCTTTGTTTCCGAGTTACAGCCCGTTTTGTGTTTCAGCAGTGCTTTCCGCAAACTGTTTACAAACACTGCTTGCCGACAGTGTTTGTGAGTGTGTACGAGACTTATTTCATGTATGGCTTTGCCGATTGTAATGTTTCGTACACTCTGACATGTTTCAATATCGTTGAGTGTAGAGCCATCAGTCAGTCAGAGGTGCATCGCGGTGTTTAACTGTTCATATTTGTAACTTCTTACCGTGAATACGTGCAGTCCAGTGAAAAAAAAAACCTTAAAAGTTTTTGTGCTATTCAGTGATAGTGTGCATTTGAAGTGAGAATGGAGGCTTATTCAAATAGAGAAATGGCAGACATGCATCTCATGTATGGACTTGCCGAGAGTAATGCGGCTGCAGCAACACGTTTGTATGCGGAAAAGTTTCCGAATCGCTGTCTGCCAGATAAGAAGACCTTTCAGAGAATGGACGAGCGTCTTGGTGATACAGGATCATTCAACAAGCGAGTTTCAGATGGTGGTAGACCAATCATCGCCAGAACTGTTGAGTTGGAGGAGTGGGTCCCGAATCGCGTGGAGGAACATCCTGGTGTCAGCACCCGAAGGATAGCAGCAGCAGAGGGTGTAAGATACAGAACTGTGTGGGGAATTTTACGCGAACAACAGCTTTACCCATATCACATTCAGAGTACAAGGCCTTACTGAAGCTGATTTCCCACCACGAGAGGCTTTTTGTACTTGGTTCCTTCAATAGCGTGCTCGTGATCCTCTTTTTCTATCCTCCATGTTGTTTTCTGATGAGGCTGCCTTCACGAGAAATGGCGTGATCAATTTTCACAACACTTATCACTGGGCCGAAGAGAATCCGCATTTCGCATGCCATCATCCATTCAAGGCACCAACAATAATTTAGTATCAATGTATGGGCAGGACTTATTGCCGACAACTCTCACTAATGTCATCTTAGGAGGAGACTTCAACGCCAAAGACACTAGTTGGTACCTGCACAACCAAAACAACACCAGAGGCGCCAACATAGCCACACAACTAAACAGCCTCTTCATTCTTAACAATACAGAAGAACATACACACATACCACATCAAGCAGGATACTCAAACTCCTCCCCAGACATAACGTTCTGTTCCCCTTCACTAGCAACACATACACAATGGAGAACAGAAAAACAACTGTCATCAGACCACCTGCCCATCATCATTACAACACATTCTACACTCTGCCCCAACAGCCTTAGGCACACTTACAGAAATTACAAGAAAGCTGATTGGGAACAGTTCAAAATACAGAGTGAGGAACAATTCACCACATTAAACAGCACACCCATCATAAACATCAATACAACACTCAAGACATTTAATCAGATCATCAATAATGCAAACAAATACATACCCAAGGGCAACATTAGGAAATACAACCCAAATTACACGAGTGAAATAGCCCACCTCATAAGGCAACGTAACAACCTCAAATATAACACACGAACACCACACACAGAAGCCATAAAACAGCAGATACAACAGCTCAACACAGAAATAAACAACAAACTCAAAGAAATAAAATAGGTACTCCACTCCAATGTTCGAAGTATTTTCCCTTTGAGGATTTACACTAGAAAGGTTAAAATTAGAATTTTCGCCCTTCGTTTTCTTTGAAAAATACACTTTAGCTATGTGGCCTATTTTACTACAGTTTCGGCAAACTGCTTCTTTAAAAGGGCAGTCCTTCTTCCAATGGTGTTTTCCACACCCCGTACATGGCTTGGAAGGCTTAGTAGAATTAGTAGGCTTAGTAGTATTCGCCTCATACCTTTTATTTGCCTGTCTAGTAGGCTCATTAGGTCTGCCAGGCCTAGAAGATTTAAAGCTATTTACGTGTGGGCTTTACTACTGTGATTTCCAAAAGCTCTAACATCTTTAGCAGCTGCTTCTCTAGCCGTAGCTATTTCTACAGCCTGACTAAAAGTTAGGTCCTGTATGCAGGGCCGGATTTACTTGCTTGTGGGCCCTAGGCCAAACCTTATCAGTGCCCCCCCCCAAAAAAAAAATTATATATATATATATATATATATATATATCGTAATATTGTAATGTAAAAAAAAAAGAATTACAACATAATGTAACACATCAATAATTTTATTCAAATTAGTTTTATATCATGTACAACTTATTCTTACACAAAGGAATAATGGAAAAAAATACAGTCAAATTGAAGCATAATAAATTTTGCAATAAGAATTACAACATAATGTAATACATTACACATTAATAATTTTTAATCAAATTAGTTCCATATCAAGTACATCAAAGTAAATCAAGTTCCATATCATGTACATCTTACACATAGGAATAATGGAAAAATACAATGAAACTGAAGCATAATAAATTTTGCAAGCACAACTATGTGAAGTTCAAAATGACTTTTTCCTGCTTTTTTCTATGGCAAATTTGTCAATGATACTGTTTGTGTCAAGGGATTGTAGGAGGTCCCCAGTGGGCCCCCAGTTACTGGTGGGCCCTAGGCCAATGGCCTATGTTGCCTATTGAAAATCCGGCCCTGCCTGTATGGCTAATAGGGCTCTCTGGGTAGACTCCTCTTTGAGACCCATTACAAACCTATCTCTTAGCATTTCATCTAATTTGTCCCCAAATTTACACGTACGGCTATGGCTTTTTATTCCTGCAACAAACTCTGCAATGCTTTCATTTCTCGTCTGATGCCTTGAATAAAATTTGAAAAGTTCATAGATGAGAACTACTCGGGGTTTGTAGTGATAGGTTAGGGCCTGTACCAATTCATTATAGGTGCAGGTTTCCGGTGCTTTAGGAGAAACTAGGTCCATAACTAAACCAAACGTTTTAGGGCCTATTATAGTTAAAAAGGTAGGTACTTTCTTAGCATCAGGAATGGAATTTGCCTCGAAAAACAACCTCACCCTAGTGGCATAAGCTTCGAAGTCCTCCCCAGAGTCTTCGTAGGGGCTTATATGGCCAATCACCGACATGCTAGAGCAAAACCGAATTAGGCCAAATCACGTGAAGTAGGTTAGATTAGGTTTAAATTTGATCGTTACTCCCCAGTTAGGGCTGAATAGTGAATCGTATTAGAGTTAGGACTGAGTAGGAATTAGTTTTAGAGTTAGGGCTGAGTAGGAATTAGCTTTAGAGTTAGGGCTGAGTAGGAATTAGTTTTAGAGTTAGGACGGCGGGACCTACGTTATAGTACGGTAGCTTACCCACACAAACAAACCAAATCGGACGACCCACTAGGCTACATCCAATTTTCCAAACAACCACTTGAACCCAATAAGCCAAATTAAACCAATGAGCCAAATTTAACCTAATGAACAAAATTTAATCAAATGAGCCAAATTTAATCCAATGAGCTAAATTAAATCCAATGAGCTTAATCGAATCCCATGAGCTTAATTGAATCCCATGAGCTTAATTGAATCCCATCCTCGTCGCCAAATGTGATAGCGTGGGGTAGACACCCCAGTTAGGTTACTTAGGTTCTAGCAAACAATCAAAAGCACTTACCGGTGCGTTGAATTAGATATTCCTTTGGGAGCCTACCATTAGATTCCTGTGTCCCACAAACAGCCTACCTAACTCTCTCTTACATTACCAATTTAGAAGCTATAGACATTACCCCTAACTATACTTAAGTACGGACAACTTTCTACCCCATTTGTCACCTTAGAAACACCACCTAATTACACTCAGCACCAACGATTAGGTCAGATAGGAAAAAACATCTCTAGGATAGCCCAAAACAATACGAACAGCCGCGTTGGTTCGTTTATGACTTGCTGTTGCCATTCAGCTTAGATTTAGTGATATTTCCCCTTTAGTGACTTTTAGACTATATACATATATATATACACACGTCACCTCAGAAACATTCAGGGAATTCATAACAACACTAAACCACTCAACAGATACATCCAGGCTATACAAGACTATAAACAGCATTACCCACTCTAACAGCGGCATTCACACCTCACACGCGGCTATCTGTCGCAGCCAAAATAATATCCCAATATACACACAACAAGCTAACATTCTAGTTAATCACTACGCAAAGATAAGTCACTTAAACAGAGACAACAACCAGAAACACGCAGACAGACAAACAGCCAGACACAAGAAAACCTACAGACTCGACACGACCATTACACCCTTCAATACAGACCAGACCACCAAGATCATCAAAAATATTAAGAATTCGAAGGCTACTGGACCAGACAACATATCTAACATACACCTTAAACACTTGGGCCCACAAGGAATACTAGCTCTCACAAATATCAGCACATATTCATACCAACACTGTATTATTCCTGACATATGGAAACAAGGTAAAATTATTACACTACTCAAACCAAAAATCCAACAGAACCAGCTTCCTATAGACCCATTACTTTACTATGCACACCTTCCAAAGTAACAGAAAGACTAATCTTACAAATCACCAACCCACACATTCCACTATCGCCTACTCAACATGGATTCAGACCTCACCACTCAACCACGACATTACTCACTAATCTTACGCAGCACATCATGGATGGCATCAACTCCAGACGACCAGCTCAACGTACACTATTAGCAACAATAGACATCAGTAAAGCATTTGATGCTATCCAACGCTTCCCTCTCATAAACAAAATACTCAACACAAACATGCACAATAACACCAAAAGGTGGCTGAGCAACTATCTTTCAGGAAGATACTCACATGTTACATTTAATGGCAAGTCATCCAAAAACACCAACACTGTTCAACTTATACATGCATAACATTCCAACACCCATAGATAACAAACTTACCTGATCATCATACGCAGATGACATCACTCTAACATCCACTCACAACAACATCGACACCGCTACAAGTAACCTACAAACATACATAAACAGTATACAAGACTGGCTCACACACAATAGACTCAAAGTAGCGCCCACAAAATCAACCATCACCTTGCTAACAAGCAACACAAAAGAACACCAGGTAATTCCACAGCTTACACTAAACAACATCAACATTCCACACACTCACAGGACCAAAATACTTGGGGTCACATACAACACATCATTATCTTTTGCAAACCACATTCAGGACATTAAAAACAAATGTACGTCAAGACTTAACACGCTTAGGGTACTAACAGGCACAAACTTTGGACACCAGCAGGAAACAACATCACTCATATACAAACAATATATTCGCTTATTTATGGACTATGCTAGCCCATGCTGGGCACCCATTATCTCAAACACACACATAAACACCTTACAGACAATACAAAACAACGCAATTCGTATCATTACAGGATGCACTCAAACAACACCAATAGAACACCTGCACACAGAAACAAAAATATTGAAAGTTAGGGAACATTTAGACCTGAGAGGAACACAATTCATGGCAGCAGCGACAACTAACCCACAACAGCCTTGCCACTACATGTACAATCATGCACCAACACCTCCCACCATTAAGGTAACACCAGAGAGACATTATAACCAAATACTCCATTCCATACCACGCCCCACAGACATCACACAGTACAGAAAACACATACACACACACCTAACCCACAAAGCACTGACACGACTCGGTCCGAATGCGGTCCTAGGTGCGAAGCCGCCACCCAGTAACAGGTCAGAGATCAGCCTGAGCAGATCGGATCGAGTTAACTTAATACGATTCCGATGTGGACATCACCCCCAACCTACGGACATATAAACACAGACTAGACAACTCCATAGACGACACCTGCCACCTGTGCCAGGACACACCACAAACAATTGAATACATTATGACAGACTGTACCGCTCTAGCACAACAACGAACACAACACAACATCACTAGTGCGCTGAACCTCTGGTCCACTCCGGAGAGGGCGATCGGTTACCTGCGTGATGCCGGCTTGCTCGATCAGGGTGGGCTGATCGGCTAAACAACAACTTAATCGGTCCTTTTGTTTTCCCTGGAAGATTAACAGGAGAATGTATTCCAATTTTTTAAGGAATGATTTAAGCAATTTACTAGATGAAGTTCCTCTTGGTGTCCGACGTCGTATGTCGTTTATGTATGACGGCGCTCCGCCTCATTTTAGTAGAGTAGCCAAAGACTATTTGGATGGCCATTTCCCTGATAAATAGATAGTCCGTGGAGGACCCATTGCATGGCCTGCTCGCTCCCCGGACCTGAATCCACTCGATTTTTACCTGTGGGGTCATCTGAAACACATCGTTTACGTGACACGCATTGACAACATTGAAATGCTTCGCCAACGTGTAGAACAAGGATGTCAGAAAATCCGAGCAATACCTGGAATGTTTGAACGCGTCAGGCAGTCTATGACGAGGCGTGTTCAGGCGTGTATTCAAGCGCAAGGCGGTCATTTTGAGCACTTCCTTTGAAGATAAGATGGATACTTGCTGGAACACATAACGGGCTGTAACTCTGAAACAAAGCGATTTCGGGCATATGTTTATATAAACTTTTTTTCATTGTTTTCAGGTCCTGAATCCATCCTGAAAGTGCGTCCCACATGTTATGAAACATCCTGTATATATATGTATATATATATATATATATGAGGAGATAGTAGACACCAATCAACCAGGGAAGTACTCCGGGGGGGGAGGGACGTTAGACAGAAGATAGAGAGTGCTGGAACTCCCGTTTCTCCTGTCACTGTCCTCCTTAGCCAGGGCCGGCCCGACCACATAGGCGAACTTGGCGGTCGCCTTGGGCGCCAGGCTTTAAGGGGCGCCGAATTAGACGGAAATGAATTTTTTTTTCTATATTTAAAAAATATATTAATATGTCATCTACAATAATAATAAAAGGACGTGTGTGTGTGTGTGTGTGTGTGTTCCAGCCAGAACTCCAAAATGGAAGCAGTTACGAACATGAAACTTCACACACATATTGATTAGGTTCCCAGGTTGTGCACCTGGGTGTTAATAAATTAAATAGTTAAAACTACTGGGCCCGAAAGCCCCAGCACCGCGATTACCGTATTTTACGCCTCATAAGACGCACCCTATATTTAGCCAAGAATATTTAGGAAAAAAATATTTCGAAGATTTATCAGCCTGACAAAAAATATATTCCCATAACTTTATTAAAAGAACATTAAACAAAACAATAACATACGAGCCCTGAAGTGATTTTTGGAGACGTTTTTCAGGAAAAAAGTAGCGTCTTATGAGGCATAAAATATGGTAAACTACAGGAAAGAACGCAGCCGTGAAAATTTTGAGCGTCACATTGTGTCAAGATTTCTGAATTTTAAGATTTTCATCACTAATTATTTGGTCAATAAAACTATAGAAAAGAACACAGTCATGAAAATCTTGAGCTTCACATATAATTAAAACTAGCGGAGCGACCCGGCGTTGCCAGGGTGGATGTTGAACGCTATATATATGTGGAAAAGTGTTTCCACAGGAAAAATACATTTGTGTTAAAATTTAAAGACATTCTGTTTGTATGAATTAAAATATTAATTCTTTAAAAGATATTATTCTGCTCGTATAAATTAAAACATGACTCCGTTAAAATTCCTAATATTTGTGTAAATCGCCTTTATGCCCAGAAGATTCTCTGGCATCCCCTCGATAAGCCTAACGAGGCTCTCCACCATTGCCACGTCTAGAATCTTAAACAGAAATTCCTAAATTCTAAATGTTCTTTCGACTATTATAAACCACAATTATATAAATTCTTCTGTTAAAAAGAGTTAAGGTGTCGAACCACCATTATATGAATTCTTGATTAATATCAGTGTTATAATAGGACTTTGTGATTTAACAATCTTTTGTAAACGTGGCAACACGGAACCTCCTCGAGGAAAATCACCTCCAGGGAGGCAGTTCGTGGCACACCTCTCGAGTGGTTAGTCAACCAAATTGGGTTCTCGTTCGTTCTTACTACTCTCTAAGCAAGTGTTGTGTTAAGGGTGTTTATAAGTGATTTCGACCTTGTAAAAATAAAGGACTGAGCAAAGGAAAACTCGTCATTTTATATCCTTCCAACGGAGAACAGCATTCCCTTCTCTCAACGGACTGAGAGAGAGCGGACGCCATCAACCGAGGGTATAAATTGTTGTCTTCGAAATTCGAAGTCAGAATAAAATAATTAAACGGTATAAACTTCCTTGTGGGTGCGAGGAAGTGACATACTGAGACTACCTTTAACGGATAACTTCATATCCGACACATAATATATATATATATATATATATATATATATATATATGCCCGGTTAGGTCAACTGAATGCCCAAGTAGATTAATTGAATACCCGGGTAGGTTAATTGAATGTCCGGTTAGGTTAATTGTACACCCTTGACGATTGGTTAGGTTGTCGTCGTGATATTTTTGTTAGCTTATAGCGTTCAACATCCACCCCGGCAACACCGGGTCGCTCCGCTAGTCCCTTATAAACGAAAGTATCAAATATTGTACTTGTAAAACAGTACATCGTTGCCATATCAAATGTTGAGTTATATTATGTATTTCACATTGTGGAGGACATCTGTGAACATAAATACAGTTAAAATGTGTCACGGCATAGATTCAAATGAGGTCCAGGAAAGGTTTCAATTGGTAGAGAGCTACCTGCTCTATTGTCCCGTGGCATTGCAAATTCATATTTTTTCTCTTTCCATGCATTATTTACTCCACATTTAATCATTCTTAGTACTCATTTTGATTCATTTATCTTTTAGTTTAGCGTAAATAGTATTCTATTCTACTTCACTATCATTGTTCTCTATTTCGATAATTTAGTCGAAAGAGTTGCTTAAAATTTTTCAGAAAATTAACACCATGGCAGATAAAGAGAAACCGTCTGGAGTTCAGTATCGTAAAAGGAAAGCTGAGCAGATAAAAGAACAAGCAAAGCAAAAAGTTCCTTCCTCATATAGCTTCGATTTGACAAACACTAAGATGGGAGCAGTTCACAACATCAAGATGAAGGCAGCTTACTTCAAGATAGGGGACATCTCGCATCAAAATGAAAGCAGCTTACTTGAAGATGAAGGCAGCTCACATCAAATTGAAGGCAACTTATTTCAAGATGGAGGCAGCTGACAGCATCAAACTAACACTGAAGCAACAGTTCACATGAGGCAAAAGTCGAATCAGTTTAGGATCCAAAACAAAAATTCAAAGTGAACTGCTACTTTTCAGTCTTAGATACCGCAATCCAGTCAGTTAAAGATACAGCAGCTTTATTCAATATTTGGTTTCCTCAACGATGTGCACAGTTTGCGAAATAAGACTTCAAAACAGATATTAGAACATTGCTTGAAGCAAGAGTCGGCATTACAATATGGAAATTCAAAAGATATTGATACAGTAGATTTGTGCAGTGAACTAAAGGCTACTTCATGACGACTTCCAAGACGTTTTACACCTTAAGATGTACTGAAGTTCATTTCTGAACACAGACTCACAGACAGCTTTTGCAACATCTTCATTGCTCTTCGCATTCTCTTGACTCTTCCAGTTTCTGCTGCAAGTAGAGAGCGTAGCTTTTCAAAGTTAAAATTGATAAAGACGTACCTTTGTTTGTCTATGCTGCAAGAGAGACTTGTTGGACTGGCCACCATCTCTATAGAACACAGAATAGCTACAAAACTTTGTCTCAAACAACTTATTGCCCAATTTGCAAAAGCACGAAAAACAAAGTTTTAAATATTGTGTTAGGATCATTGAAAGTAGAAAAAATCAATAAAAATATTTATTTTATGTTTACATTGTTCATTTCAACATTTCAAATAAGTAAATAAAGATAAAATTTCATTCTAGACTTCTCATTTTTCTCTATATTGAATGTGGGAGGGGCGCCAGTCATACTTCGTCAAGAGCACCAAAAACCCTTGGGCGGTCCTGTCCTTAGCTGATTTTTTTCCGTGTCTCATCTTCCCCGTGAGTAGTTCAGCATTCTCTCAAAAAAACACTTCTCTCCCTATTCCTCACTACATATACATGCATCTTACACACTACATAATCTTTTCAAAATGAAAAAAAAAAGGCATCAACTTCAAGAGCCTCGGAGTCCTCTCGGGGAGGACCATAAATGTCTCCACTTCTGGTTCCCCGCTGCCGGCACTGGGAACGCAGACCCGGGCAACGGGGCTGGATTTGCTACTACCCATTCGAGATGTTCTGGGCCTCTGTCTGATTCACTTTTCTTAAACTTCTGCAACATTCGTGGCTTTTTCTCAAATTTTCAATCTGTTGAACACCACCTCTCCCTCCTCTAAACCTCATTTTCTTTTCCTCACTGAAACTCTGGTGTCTGGGACGACTGACAGCAACCCCTTTTCTGTACCCTCTTACTTTCTCTATACTCAATTTCACTCCAAAGGTGGATGTTGCGTATATGTAGGCAATGACCTAACTTGTTCTCGTATTCCCAACCTCGAATCTTCCGAATTCTGTACCCTCTGGCTACGGTTTACATCCCAATCTCAAACTAAATACATCTGCGCTGTTCACCTTTCCCCTAATTCTATTGACTATCCAAAATTCTTTGACTACCTCACTTCTAAAGTGGAATACATTCTTTCTCGCCATTCCTTTGCTGAAATCTCCATTTTAGGAGATTTCAAGGTTCACCACCACCTTTGGCTTTCCTCCTATTTCACTAACATCCATAACATTACAACTTACACTAACATTACAACTAACATTACACTAACATTATAACTTTTCTATCCTAAATGACCTGAAGCACATTGTACGGCACCCTACTCGTATCCCCGATCGCCTTGGAGATAGGCCCAACATACCGGATTTACGTCTTTCCTCTCATCCCTCTTCTTACTTTGTCAAACTTTTTTCTCCATTGGTTCCTCCCTCCAACCATAATCTTATACTTGTTTCCTGTCCCATCGCTCCAATTTGGCCTAAAGTTGGATCCTCCCACGAGGAAGCGCCTTTGGCACTTCGGCGCCGCAGATTAGGAGGCCCTTAGGCAGTACTTCTGTGATTTCCCATGGAATGATTACTGCTTCCGTGGCCAGGGCCATTCCGAGTGTGCTGAGGGCATCACGGAGGTGATTCCCTCGGGCATGGAGGCGTACATTCCATATTCTATTCCAACTATTGATGCAAAAAAATCTTGGTTTAACTTTACTTGTTCTAATGCTATCCGCAACAGAGAGGAGGCTTTCAGAAGGTACCGTCGCTATCCAACTCCTGACTCTCACTCGGCTTATATTTCTGCCCAGAATCGTTTAAAATCTGTTCTTTGACTCGCTAAAAATTCCTTCATCCGACAAAAATGTGAAAATCTATCCAATTCTAATTCTTCTCGCTCTTTCTGTCACCTAGCTAAGAACTTCTTCAACAGCTTTACTTCCTCTTCTTTCCCTCCTCTTTTTCATTCCGACGGCTCAGTTGCGGTCTCTTCTCCTGACAAAGCTGAACTATTCGCTCAAACTTTCGCTTACAATTCAACCCTGGATGATTCCAGTGCTGTTCCTCCATTTCCTACCCACTCTAACGTTATTATGTCTGAAATTAAAATATCTTCTAAAGATGTTTTTTTCTGCCCTATCTGGGCACAACCCTAAGAAGGCGTACTATCCTGATGGTGTTCCTCCTGCTGTTCTTAAGAACTGTGCTTATGTGCTGAAACCCTGCCTAGGAAACTCTTTCGTCTGTCTTTCATCTGGTATTTTTCCTTCCTGCTAGAAGTTCGCTTTCATTCAGCCTGTCCCAAAAAAGGATTACCACTCAACTCTCTAACTATCGTCCAATTGCTTTGATTTCTTGCCTTTCCACAGTTTTTTAATCTATCCTTAATAGGAGGATTCTTAAACACCTCTATTCTCACAATCTTCTTTCAGATCGTCAGTATGGGTTCTGCAAGGGACGCTCTACTGGCGATCTTCTTGCATATCTCTCTGATTCTGGGTTTTGCTACTTACTTAACCCCTTATTCTCTTCTTTTAACTCCGGTGTCACTTCTTTTAACCCCCTACTCTCTTCTTTCTCTCGGGCTAACCTCAGAGTGGATCTTAGGGTCTTTGCTAGCCTTTAGGGTTTCTGTCCCGGGTTCCCGGGATCCCGGGAAACCCTGCCAAAATTTGGAGTTTTATTTCCCGGGACAAAAAATCGAATCCCGGGATTGGTTATTTTTAATAATATTCATTTATTTCAGTTATTATTATTCCATATTTTTATTTACAATTTTACATTCAGTTTAAAATCGTCGAGTAAAACTTTTTACAATGGGCAGTGACTCCAGTGAGTCGACGACTCAAGTCACTCGACGCAACCAGTCACTGACTCACTGCAGCGGTGCTGTGGCTTGTGGGCTGTGGCTTCATCACAAAACTGAGAACCAGGCTCAGTGATCAAAGCATTAATTGCCTCACCTTCTTGAAGGGATATTTTAGAAAATCTGATGAAATACCAGTCATATTATTCAATATGTCGTATATTATTGTTATTCTTTTATTTTTGATTTACTTTGAAAGTTTGAATTATTTTATTATATTTGCTACCTAATTGTAGGGTAAAGGAATTTTATTTTCTTTATTAAAGTGGAGTATAATGGGTATTGTTATTATACAGGGTGTCCCGTAAGTCTGGACCCATAGGGAAAAATAATAAAATTACAAAATAGTCCAAAAATTTATTACATAATCTGTTCAAAGTGTCCGCCGTTGTGTCGCACACATAGTTGAAGACGCAATCTCCACTGCGACAGCACTTTCTGAATCACAGTCGCAGAAATTTCTTGACACGCCTCCACAATGCGTGCTTTAAGGTGGAAAATGTTCTGAAGTTTGACCTCGTACACTTTGGCTTTCAAGTGGCCCCACAAATAAAAATCATCATAAAAAATAAAAAAAAAAATAATAAAATAATAACAAAAAAATATATTATAAATCCCTATGGGTCCAGACTTACGGGACACCCGTACTAGTATTGATATCAAATAAAAAGATATTTGAAATTTGTTTTATTTACGAAGTAAATACGTCAGATAATAAATAAGAAGTCGTATAAATCTTGTCATTATAATATTAAATAAATGTTAAAAAATTTCCCGGGATTGAGTTCAATTTGTCCCGCTATCCCGGGACAGAAGGAAACACCCGAAACCAGAAACCCTACTAGCCTTGGCTTCTGTAGATCTGTAGATCCTCCTTTTGGGATTTCGGCGAAACCTTTGCTATTGCGCTAAGCATATCAAAAGCTTTTGATAGAATCTGGCACAAATCTTTAATTTTGAAACTGCCCTCCTTCGGTTTCTATCCTTTTCTCTGTGCCTTCATCTCTAATTTCCTTTCTGGCCGATCTATAGCTGCGGCTGTAGATGACCACTGTTCTTCTCTTAAAACTATTAAGTGGTGTTCCTCATGGCTCCGTCCTGTCACCCACTCTTTTCCTTTTATTTATCAACGATCTATTAAGTCGCACTCGGTGTCCTCCCCACTCCTATGCCATTGATTCCACTCTCCACTTCTCCACCCACTTCCCAAAACGTCCTTCTTAAGTCACTCCATGCTTCGCGTAGGACGGCTATGGTACACCTGACATCTGGTCTTTCTTCTATCTCTGATTGGGGCAGAGAAAACCTCGTGGCTTTCAATGCCTCAAAAACTCAGTTCCTTCATCTGTCTATTCGTCACAATCTTCCACACAACTATTTTCTTACCTTCAACAATACACAACTCTTAAAATTCTTGGTGTTTCCTATTCTCATGATCTTTCCTGGAAAGATTACGTATACTCTCTTTCCAAAACAGTTTCTAAGACAGTGGTTCTTAAACTTTTTGACCCCGTTACCCCTTTTCCTGATCTCAACTAATCTCATTACCCAACACAAACTTGCAATGCCGAAGTTGTAAAGAAAGTGGAAAAATTAATTACTGAAAATAACTGAAATTACCTTTAATGTGATGGGTGCAGCAACTGTTTTTTAGCTACAAGTTCCTTAATACGTGGCAATGTTCCTGATAGAGCACACCTAAAGTCGGCTTCAAGTTGAAGGCGGTTCCTTGCTTTTGTTTTAATTGTAACCATTGCAGAAAATGCTTGTTCACATCGGTACGTCGTCGGAGCCTGTACGAGCAGTGTGAGAGCCCTTTTCGAAAGTACAGGGTAATCTTTGCAATTTTTCAGCCAAAACTTTGGTAAAGAAGAGTCTTGAAATTCCTCTTTAGCAAAGCTATCTTCTCGGAGAGACACAAATTAAATTTTTCCTGCTACATCACTGTCACTTATCGTATTTTCATCAACTGTAAATGGCCACGCGATCCATGTATCCTTGAATCGTTCATTTAAACTGGGATAATATTTGCGGATAGTTGTAATCATCGCATATTAAGAATTGCTCCATTACCCCCGGAAATACCCAAATTACCCCCCGTTTCAGAACCTCTGTAAATCTAAGAGGTTAGGTGTGCTGTACCGCCTCGGCAGTTCCTTCACCCCGGCTCAGTTGCTGTCTCCATACAGGGGTCTTGTCCACCCATGTCTGGAGTACGCTTCTCATATGTCGGGTGGCTCAACCCACACAGCTCTACTTGACCGGGTGGAATCAAAGGGTTTTCGTCTCATCAATTCCCCGTCTTTAACCGACTGTCTTCAATCCCTCTCTTCGCCGCAATGTTACCCAACTCTTTCTTTACTATCGCTATTAAAACGGACACTGCTCTTCTGAACTCTCT
The DNA here is from genome assembly GCA_023014485.1 of Bathynomus jamesi. Taxonomy (NCBI): domain Eukaryota; kingdom Metazoa; phylum Arthropoda; class Malacostraca; order Isopoda; family Cirolanidae; genus Bathynomus; species Bathynomus jamesi. Next base: position 811,240 of record JAJOZX010001395.1, on the reverse strand, counting down.
AACTGCAGGCCTCCCCCTTTAAGTTTAGTATGCAGCGCCAGACTTTCTACGCATTCTCATTCCTTTTCTATCGAACTCTCTAACGCAAGGGTTAATCGATATTTTCAATCTTTCATTTACTCAACCAGTGAACGCCGGAACAATCTTCCTCAATTCATCTTTTCCCTCCTCTATGACCTCCAAACTTTCAAACGCAGTGTCCAGCCATCTCAAAAACCCTGGACCTTGATTTTGGCTTTCTTCTTCTAGGAGGTGGGGGGAGAGGGCGTTTTCGTAGGCATTCGCCCTTGGCTCCTCCTCCCTGCATAAAAAAATATCTCCGACTCTTAGTGATTCTCCTTTTGCCCAAACTGCCCTCATTCGGTTTTTATCGTTTTCTCTATACCTTCATCCGATTTCCTTTCTGGCCGATCTATAGCTGCTGTTGTAGATGGCCAGTTCTTCTAAAGCTATTAATAGTAGTGTTCCTCAGAACTGTCCTGTCACCCACTTTTTTCCTTAGATTTGTCAATGATCTATTGTCTCACTTCCTGTCCTATCCACTCCTCTGCCGATGATTCTACTCTTCACTTTCCCACCCGCTTCACAAAACGTGCCGCCTCTCGACAGACAGACAATGCTACGCGTGGGACTGCTATGATACAGCTGACCTCTGATCTTTTTACTATCTCTAAATGGGTCAGAGAAAACCTTGTGGCTTTTAATGCCTTAAAAACTATTCTCATTGTATCAGTTTCTCGGAGACTAACATCGGACGTCAGTTCCATCATCTGTCTTCTACTCTCAATCTTCCACAAGAGTATCCCTTTACCTTCAACAATACAAAACTCGGTCCTTCCTCCTCTTAATATTCTTGGCATTTCCTTTCCTGGAAAAATCACAAACTTCTGAAACAGTCTTAGAGGTTAGGTGTGCTGTACCGGCTCCAGTTTCTTTACCCTCATTCAGTTGCTCTCTCTGTACAGGGGTCTTGTCCTCCCCTGTAAGGAGTACGCTTTTCATGTGTTGGGGAGTGGCTCAATCCACACAGCTCTACTTAACCGGATGGAATCAAAGGCTTTTTGTCTTATCAATTCCTCGCCTTTTACTGTCTTGGAGGCTTCACTGATTTAAAAATTAATTAAAACCAAGGTTGTGGGGAAAAAACGAAAGTTCTGCAGTACCTTAAAATTGATAAAGCTATCTGGTCCGGATGAATCTCCGCAAGTTTTTTTTTGATACTCAACTGATCTTGCTCCTGTCCAAATTCTTTCGCTTATCTTTAAGCACATCTTCGTTCCCTTCTTTATGGAAACGAACCAATATTCATTCAATCCCTAAAAAGGGAAACCGATCAGATCCACCAAACCACAGGCCTATTTCTTTAGCTACTGTTACTGGGAAAACCTTTGAAACCATATGAGGGGTCGCGCGTCTTAAAATACCTAAGCGCCACAACACGCGAAACCGTGTTTTTGATGGATATCACTATTTTCACCCTTCCTCTATCGCGTGGTTTGGGTTATAATGACCTTACGACACTAGAAGTATGGTTGAAAACCTTATGAAGCGAACTACTTTTTTCACCTCTATCGCCAGCCAAAAGTTCGGCATAATAAGAAAATTAAAAAAAATATATATAAAATATAAAAAATCTATTCCAAAAACTAAACATTATTAGCATACTTAGAACTCTAATTTAGCCAAAAATGAACATTCTAGCTCAATTAATAACATACTATTGCCAAAAAATTGCTGAACTTTGGAGGCGAATTTTGACGAATTACACACCACACACAACACACACCAGCCTTAGATATTTCCGAAACCTCTGACAGAGTTTGGCATCGTTCCCTAAACTTAAACTTAGAGTGGCTCTTAGGGTCTTTGTTAGCCTTAGCTTCTGTAGATCTGTAGATCCCTCCCAAGTACTTTCTCACCTTCCTCATTTCTCTTCAGTCGCAGTATCCGTGGTGTTGGACAGGCTCCAATCTAACTGTTGTCCTACTAACTCTGGCGTTCCTCAGGAATCTGTACTAGCTCATTCTTTTTTCCCTACATCAACGATCACCTCCCTGCCACGGTTAACCCTACCCACTGCTATGCAAACGACTAGACTATCCAGTTCATTCATCTCGCAGATTTGACAGATTATATCTCCAATTCTTTAAATTCTATTATCCCCAGTGGCAGCGTAGAGATGGAACAGTATGGTTTCTTTTAATGCAAATCAGGATTCAGCAATCATCCCGTACAAACAGCCCATTCTCTCCCAGCATTTGAACTTTACGATCTGAATATTAGGTTATTTTGGCTTAAACAGGAAAACTTTTTTTGAAATAAAAATTTCATAATTCAGGCATGAAAGGGTTAGGGCACAATCTTTACTGGACTCCTTTCGTCGGTGGCTAAAACGGTATAAAAAATGTTTGATCTCCTGTATGGAGCCACTCTTACGGACCATGGTCTGCTAATAAACTTTTTTTTATTTTCATTTACTGACGATCAGATGGCCACAATTTATGAAAGACGTGCACTCTCAGATGGAGTATTGCTCTGACCTGTTGGGTAGATGCAGTAGGGTTGTATTCAGCCACTTTAATTCAACCCAAAATAAAACCATAAAAAAATTAACAATACTTTCAATACTAACAAAGTTCACATTTTAGTTACACAAACATTTCATCACTCGCTTTAGATATTTTTTTATAAATAATCAGAAAAAGATACACGCTACTGTTCCGTTCCTTCCCACTAGTCCCAAGATTAAGAGGGCCTCCGAGAATGCGCATGCCTGAACTGCACAGCTACCCTATTGCCAAACCGCTTCTTTTCAAAATTCATTTATACCCCGAGCAATTAGTGTAGAACTCTTCCACAGAACTTATTTCCATCCAGCGACCACCTTTCTAAATTTAAAACGTTTTTCTGCAATTTCTTACTCTTAAACAGGGGAAACTCTATATGTATTTTTTCAGGTCAATCCACTGCATTATTTATTGATTTATTTAAAAAAAAAAAAAAAAATTTCCTCCCCCCCAATCCGTGACAACAGATCTTTTCTTTCCCTCTTCCTCTACTGAGGAATTTATATTTTTCACGTCATCCTCGCTAGTTCTATAGATTTTGTGTTATATTAAATCATTTAATGCATACGTTTACAGTCTTCGTAAAAGACATGGAGAAGAAATTAACAGTATGCAAATGATTTAATTTGGCAATAGAATGACACTTGACTGATAGCGGAAAATGTCACGAAACAATTTAAATAGTGTTTATTTGATTAACAATCGAGATACGAAGCGAGTTAAGGTAAGCCAGTTTTAGGCGTAATACAGTCTCATTACAAAGGATTTGAGTGTAGCTGTAGCAAAAGGCTTGCAGGGTGATGTATTACTCGAAACACGTCTGTCAATTTCACTGAAAAGGGGTACCCGGTTGGGATGAATAACACAAGAAAATGAGGATGTTCAGGAAAGCATCATGTAAAAAAGTGTGTGCGTGAATAGATACTACACTGACATATATATTCAAAATAATAGTTAATTGTAAAGTTGGTGCAAGAACACTATGAAATGTAATGTCACGAATAAGAGTAAAATTATTGAAATAATAATAATAAATAATAAATAATAATAAATAATAATAATAATAATAATAAACAAAAGGAAATGAATGAAGTTTGTGAAAGCTAAGTGAACGAGGCCCTTAGGTTCTACCTATAAATATAGTGGTTATTTCCAATCCCTTCATAAAAGGGAATGTTGTATTTCAAAACGGAATACCTTATTCCCTCGTGCGTATTTATTTAATCGTAAACTGAACTGCGTATCTTCGATCTAAATGTCACATGTTGCGAGAAGTGACATCCAAATGCAGAATGAGAGTTTTTAAAGATAAACGCATGACGCAGCTGCGCCTACAAAATCTCTCAAATAATAATGGGTATTAAAGAAAATGAAATATTTTCTACACGTCTCTCAAAATATATTTATTTTTTCCATTTCAGGTCAGCGACGAGGGCGATATGATCCGAAGGGAAAGTAACACTAGGAAGGGCCCCGTGCTCAGTCACTTCCTCATGCGTGGGAAAGGGGATCACCTGAAAATAAAATAATTGTTATCAATACCCATTTTTCAATGAATATGGGGTGGGCACAATGCTTTACTACTTGGTCGAAGACGGCCAATCGAACTGCAACGATGTCAAATAAAGAACTATCAGTTTCAAAGATCTACTAATACTTTAAGTGAAAAGGTTGATTTACCGTTAATTTTTTTTTCAAAACTTTTTCATACAATTCCATTTTCTCCTAATTCTCGTACCTATCTTATTCATCAATCAAATCTTTCCACCTTCCTTTGTCCCTTCACTTCCGCAACCAGTACAATCTTTCTCGTACACCTTTCCATCGCTCATCTTCTCCACAATACCACACCATTCTTTCCTTTATTCTTACTTTCAATGTTTTTTTTTCTCCACATCCTCCGAAACACTTTCAATTCTTCGATTAATTCCTTTGACACCAATCATGATACATTCACTTTTTAAAGTGATCCAAACGTCTCTCGCTACATTTAAACAGAATTTAATTTAACTTTTAACCCGCTTAACCGCTTTTAAGCAATCTTTGTTTTTAATTTTAACATTAAAACCACACAAGCTCTCGAGTGAGTACACACGAGTTTAAAATCACAGAAACTACACCAAAACCAAGCAGTATATTTCTTACAACCTTGAAATTCAGCTTGCATGCTAAAACATTAATTGCGTTCAGAAGTAATCGTACAGTCATTACGAAAGATTTGGTCCAACGGTATTGTTATAATGTGCCCTGTCAAACAATCAGACTTTGTTTGGAATTATAAATGAATCACAGTACAGGTATATATATATGTGGAAAAGGTTTTCCACAGGAAATAAATTTGTTAAAATTTAAGGATATTATTCTGTTTGCATAAATTAAAGTATTAATCTTTGAATTTTTAATATTTTATAACTCGCCTCGATGCCCAGTGGATCATTTGGCCTCTTCTTAACCCTAATATAAATCACATAAAGGAGTTAAGTGTAGAACCAAAATTATATAAATTCTTTTGCTAATATCATTATTAGACTAGGACTTTTGCAACTTTAATAATATTTTGTAAACGTGGCACCACGTGAGTTCCTCCAGGGAAAACGCCGAGAGGAGCAGTCGAAGAAGCCTCACCCCTCTGAGAGTGCGTGCCTCGCCCTTTGGGCAGTCGGTTCGGCTCTGGTCCTTTGTTCGTTAATAACTCTTAAAAAGCAAGTTAAGAATTTGATTTTCCAATTATTCTGCATTGTAAAAGAAATCAATCTAATATCTTAAAAGTGATCTATCCTAGTGAAATAAAGACTGAAAAGGGTAACTCGTCATTTATATCCTTCCACGAGAGAAGCATTCCACTCCCACAACGGACTGAGAGAGAGGACGACGCCATTGAGCGAAGATATAAATTGTTTTCCGTAACTCGCAGTCAGATTAAGTTTGAAAAGAAGAAGAACCGTGGACGTCACCAGTATAAACTTCGTTGTCGGTGCAAAGAAGCGACATACTGAGAATACCTTAAACATCGAAGAATAACATCTTTTCCGACATTGACGTCCTATACCAGGATTTAACATCATACCCCGCATATATATATATATATATAGGATGAATTTCACAATTAAACACATGAAATGAATGAATGATGCAAACCTACAAGGAAAACGAAAAATGATTCCAAGACCTTTTGTGTATTCAGAAGTACACCTCGTCGGGAATGAAGGGAGAAGGCGAGATGACAAAAATATATACATAGGTACAACGGGACAGAAAAATAAAAAGATTAGCACATGATTAACAGATGATTAAAGGCAAAAGGTATTTTAACAGGATATTGTCAATTTTATACACTCCCGCACTGTTACTGAAATTATTTTTAAAATGGATAAATGCACATTCTAGAATATTTCTTTCAATTATATGTGTTTTTAAGGAGCACTTTGAAACTATCCCACTTGATACTATGATTACATAGATCTATACATATGGTTAAACAATGCATTAGAATTATTTGCTGTTCTACACGCATATTTATGCTGTTTTACCCTAATATCTAACGTTTTTCTCGTTTGGCCTATATATGCTGAGTTACACTGTGTACATCCGATTGAATACACAACCAACCTGCATGATTTAACAGTATTATTATACTTAAAGACTACGTTGATACCAATTGCTTTAAGTAAAGTAGGAAGATATTGAAAATTAACATAAGGTAGGCTAAGGATATTTTTACGCTCAAATTCCATTACAGTTACACTATTATAATACCTATTCTTGGCTTTCCTAAGGCAATTATCTAGAAATGAAATAGGATAACAATTTAGTACCAATATTCATGATGTTGTCGTTGGTCAGCCGATCAGCCCACCCTGATCGAGCAAGCCGGCGGCACGCAGGTAACCGATCGCCCTCTCCGGAGTGAACCAGAGGTTCAGCGTACTAGTGATGTTGTGTTGTGTTGTGTTGTGTTGTGTTGTGTTGTGTTCGTTGTTGTGCTAGAGCGGTACAGTCTGTCATAATGTGTTCAATTGTTTGTGGTGAGTAATGGCACAGGTGGCAGGTGTCGCCTGTGGAGTTGTCTAGTCTGTGTTTATATGTCTGTAAGTTGGGGTAATGTCTACATCGGAATCGTACTAAGTTAACTCAATCCGATCTGCTCAGGCTGGTCTCTGACCTGTCAATGGGTGGCGGCTTCGCACCTAGGACCACATTCCGACCGAGTCGTGTCGGTGCTTTATGGGTTAGGTGTGTGTGTGTGTGTTTTCTGTACTGTGTGATGTCTGTGGGGCGTGGTATGGAATGGAGTATTTGGTTATAATGTCTCTCTGGTGTTACCTTAATGGTGGGAGGTGTTGGTGCATGATTGTACATGTAGTTGCAAGGGTGTTGTGAATTAGTTATCGCTGCTGCAATGAGTTGTGTTCCCCTCAGGTCTAAATGTTCCATAACTTTCAGTATTTTTGTTTCTGTGTGCAGGTGTTCTGTTGGTGTTGTTTGAGTACATCCTGTAATGATACGAAGTGCGTTGTTTTGTATTGTCTGTAAGTGTGTGTGTGTGTGTGTGTGTGTGTGTGTGTGTGTGTGTGTGTGTGTGTGTGTTTGAGATAATGGGTGCCCAGCATGGGCTAGCATAGTCCATAAATAAGCGAATATATTGTTTGTATATGAGTGATGTTGTTTCCTGCTGGTGTCCAAAGTTTGTGCCTGTTAGTACCCTAAGCGTGTTTCAAGTCTTTACGTACATTTGTTTTTAATGTCCTGAATGTGGTTTGCAAAAGATAATGATGTGTTTTATGTGACCCCCAAGTATTTTGGTCCTGTGAATGTGTGGAATGTTGGTGTTCTTTAGTGTAAGGTGATGGTTGATTTTATGGGCGCTACTCTGAGTCTACTGTGTATGAGCCAGTCTTGTATACTGTTTATGTACGTTTGTACGTTATTTGTAGCGGTGTCGATGTTGTTGTGGGTGGATGTTAGAGTGATGTCATCTGCAAATGATGATAAGGTAAGCTTGTTATCTATGGGTGTTGGAATGTCATACATGTATAAGTTGAACAGTGTTGGTGAGAGAACAGAGCCTTGAGGGACCCCGTTCGGAAAAAGCATGTTTTTGGATGACTTGGCATTAAATGTGATATGCGAGTATCTTCCTTAAAGATAGTTGCTCAGCCACCTTTTGGTATTATTGTGCATGTTTGTGTTGAGTATTTTATTTATGAGAGGAAAGCGTGGGATACCATCAAATGCTTTACTAATGTCTATTAGTTAATAGTGTACGTTGAGCTGGTCGTCTGGAGTTGATGCCATCCATGATGTGCTGCGTGAGGTTAGTGAGTAATGTCGTGGTTGAGTGGTGAGTTCTGAATCCATGTTGAGTAGGCGATAGTGGTATGTGTGGGTTGGTGATTTGTAAGATTAGTCTTTGTTACTTTAGAAGGTGTGCATAGTAAAGTAATGGGTCTATAGGTAGCTAATTCTGTTGGATTTTTGTTTAGTTTGAGTAGTGTAATAATTTCACCTTTGTTTCCATATGTCAGGAATAATACAGTGTTGGTATGAATATGTGCTGATGTTTGTGAGAGCTAGTATTCCCTATGAGCCCAAGTGTTTAAAGTGTATGTTAGATATGTTGTCTGGTCCAGTAGCCTTCGAATTCTTAATGTTTTTGATGATCTTGGTAGTCTGGTCTGTATTGAAGGGTGTAATGGTCGTGTCGAGTCTGTAGGTTTTCTTGTGTCTGGCTGTTTGTCTGTCTGCGTGTTTCTGGTTGTTGTCTCTGTTTAAGTGACTTATCTTTGCGTAGTGATTAACTAGAATGTTAACTTGTTGTGTATATGTTGGGATATTATTTTGGCTGCGACAGATAGCCGAGTGTGAGGTGTGAATGCCGCTGTTGGAGTGGGTAATGCTGTTTATAGTCTTGTATAGCCTGGATTATCTGTGGAGTGGTTTAGTCTTATGAATTCCCTAAATGTTTCTGTTTGTTTATCTTTAAGTTTGTTGTTTATTTCTGTATTGAGCTGTTGTATCTGCTATTTTATGGCTTGTGTGTGTAGTGTTTGTGTGTTATGTTTGAGGTTGTTACGTTGCCTTATGAGGTGGGCTATTTCTCTAGTGTAATTTGGGTTCTATTTCCTAATGTTACCCTTGGGTATGTATTTGTTTGCATTATTGATGATCTGATTAAATGTCTTGAGTGTTGTATTGATGTTTATGATGGGTGTGCTGTTTAATGTGGTGAATTGTTCCTCAGTCTGTATTTTGACCTGTTCCCAATCAGCTTTCTTGTAATTTCTGTAAGTATGCCTAAGGTTGTTGGGGCAGAGTGTAGAACGTGTTGTAATGATGATGGGCAGGTGGCCTGATGACAGTTGCTTATTCTGTTCAACAGTGTGTATGTGTTGCTAGTGAGGGGGAACAGAACGTTATGTCTGGGGAGAAGTTTGAGTATCCTGCTTGATGTGGTATGTGTGTATGTTCTTCTGTATTGTTAAGAATGAAGAGGCTGTTTAGTTGTGTGGCTATGTTGGCACCTCTGGTGTTGCTTTGGTTGTGCAGGTACCAACTAGTGTCTTTAGTGTTGAAGTCTCCTCCTAAGATGACATTAGTGAGAGAGGCCAGATTGTATAACTGTGGATTGTAATTGGCTGGCACCCGAGGTGAACTATCTGGTGGGATGTAAATGTGAGGAACGAGAAAATCGCTTCCATTGAAAAGCGGGGGTCTTCGGCGATTATAGACTGTAGTTGCCTGTATTTATATCGTGTTATCTGCTTGGATTGTGTTTGTAATGTTTTGGGTGGCATCAGTGTAGCTAATGCTTTTACGTATGTAAGTGATGAGTCCACCCCCGTGACCCCCAGTACGATCTTGACGGATCGCCGTGAAGTCAGGGATGGTGGGTGTTTTGTGTGTGCGTTTTAGTTTTGTTTCTTGTATAAGTGCTATGTGAATGTTTTGTTTGTGTACGAATTCCCTAAGCTGCATGATTTTGTTTGTGAATATCAATATTCATGATATTGCATAACTCGAAATCTAAAAATTCAGGATTGACAACTTATGAGCTATCTAAATGGTTAGTTAGTTTATTAACGTCATTAGTTGGCTCTATTTCCAAATTACATATTGTAAATAGCATGGATCTTATTGACAAACTGAAGTTTCCTAATGACTCTAATTTCAAACTGGTAAGTTTTGATGTATGCTCGTTATTCACAAAAGTCCCTGTTGATGACCTACTTGATTTTTTAAAAGATAAGATCTCTGAATATTCTTTCCCTGTTCAACACAACACTCTTATTGAGTTAATTAAGCTTTGCGTCAAAAATTGTAAATTTCAGTTTGAAAATAAGTTTTATGCTATGACGTTTGATTGGCGATGGGAAATCCCCTCACTGGTATTAGCTAATTTATATATGGAATTTTTTGAAAGCAGAATTTTGCCTACTATTGTTAATTTTAACTTTGTTTGGTACCAGTATATAGATGATATTTTATGCCTTTGGACTAACAATTTGGATGTTGACCTATTTCTTGGTAGGCTCAACAAAAAAAAGAAAATGAAAAGAAAAAAAGAAAATTAGGGAAGCTTATCTTTTCTGGATCTAAAAATTTGAGGATGCTTTAATCAGTTCAAATTTGAAGTTTTTCGTAAGCCTATTAATAATAACTCCTAATAATAATAGGATGTCAGCATCCCCTCAAAAATCCTCCATCACTCTCCTAACCTCAGACCGCCACGAATCCCAAGCACACCCGAGAGTCACCCTCATGGGACATCCCCTACCTCTAAACAAAACCCCAACAATCCTCGGCCTCACCCTAGACACACACATGTCCTTTTCCCCTCACATATCAAACATTTGCTCCAAAGCAACAAAAAAACTCTCAGAACACTCACCTCCACAACATTCGGTCAGCAGAAGGAATCCCTTAGTATCCTATACAAACAGTTTGTACGTACTACCCTAACTTACGCTGCCCCCGCCTGGTCCCCGTCCATCTCCCACACAAACCAGAAAAAGATACAGACCACACAAAACAGAGGTCTCAGAAGCATTACTGGCTGCCTCCGAACCACACCCATCCCACATCTACATGCAGATACGAAAATACTCCCCATCGAACACCACATGAACATGACAGGGACTCGATTCTTCTCCAGAGCACTGGCCCCAGACCACCCCCGTCACCATCTCACATTACACAATCCCCCACCCCGCAACAAAAAACGTACTCCTGCTGCTCACTATTCGCAGCTACTGAACAATATCCCCCCTCCTCCCCTAAACATCAACCCCATTAAACATCTCCACACAGAATTTACCCGGAAATACCTACTCGACCAACCACACAACACTGTCCTTCACGATACTCCCCCTGTAGTCCATCAGAGCGAACAAACCCTCCCAAGGAAAACAAGAGTTACTCTGGCCAGGCTCCGTTCAGGCCCCACCCCTCCCTCCAACAATACAGACACAGACTCCACCTAGCTGACACCTCCACCTGTCAAAAATGCTACCTCCACCCTGAGGACACAGAACACCTACTCTTACACTGCCACACTCTCTCTCAACAAAGACACAACTCCAACATTACCTCTCTACGAGACCTATGGACCCGTCCCACGGTGGTAGCGGGATACCTGAGTGCCGCCGGGTTCGCATAAGAGAACCCGGGGGCTACGAAGTAAGTAAGTAATAACTCCTATGTGCATTTTTATTCTGACCATCATCCCTCGATTAAATCTTCTAATTTCTCTGCTATGTTTCTTAGAGCATTGAGAATTGTCAGTCCTGAATTTTTAGATTCCGAGTTATGCAATATCATGAATATTGGTACTGAATTATATTATCGTATTTCATTTCTAGATAACTGCCTTAGGAAAGCCAAGAATAGGTATTACAATAGTGTAACTGTAAATGAATTTGAGCGTAAAAATATCCTTAGCCTACCTTACCATGTTAATTTTCAATATCTTCCGACTTTACTTAAAGCAATTGGTATGAACGTAGTCTTTAAGTATAATAATACTGTTAAATCACGCCGGTTGGTTTGTATTCGATCGGATGTACACAATGTAACTCAGTATATACAGGCCAAACGGGAAAAACGTTAGATATTAAGGTAAAACAGCAAATAATTCTAATGCATTGTTTAACTATATGTCTAGATGTAATCATAGTATCAAGTGGGATAGTTCTAAAGCGCTCGTTAAAAACACACATAATTGAAGGGAATATTCTAGAATGTGCATTTATCCATTTTAAAAACGAGATGTACTTCTGAATACACGAAAGGCCTTGGAATCATTTTTCTTTTTCCTCGTAGCTTTGCATCATATATATATATTTTTTTTTACTGCCGATTCGTACCTAAGGAAGTTGGCACCTATCTCGGCTATACAGTGGGTGGGGGTAGTGGGCTAGGGGGGGTTGAGAAGGTTCGGTTATTGGATATGCGGGAGGGGAGGAGGGGTATGGATTTAGATGCGTTGAAGTAGATGAAAGTAGGTGAGGAACGAGAAAATCGCTTCCATTGAAAAGCGGGGGCCTTCGGCGATTATAGACTGTAGTTGCTGAGGCATGGGTATAACGGAGGTAGGACAGGTTGGGGCTGGCAATTTAGCCATAAAGTGACCGTGTGTGATACGTGTATGTCCTATGCGGAGACGGGCTAAAATCACTTCTTTATGGCGAGGCCTATGAAATGATGATGCCCAATATCCTAGTTATGGTTTGATCCGGTGGAGCTTTTTGTATGTGGTTTGGTCCCATTCCTGCTGCCAGATGGAACGGAAGTGGGAGCGGAGAGTCGGGAAGAAATCGTTGAGGGGTAGGGGCCGGGTGTAGATCGGTTGTAAGCAGGCAGCTTTCGCCGTATGGTCCGCCTCCTCATTAACTCGGATACCGACATGTGCCGGGACCAAGCAGAAGGCGACCGTCTTGTACTGGAAAGCCGTTAAGGAGTGGAAGATTTGTTGGATGGTGCGGACTAATGGATGGGGGGATTAACTCTTTCAAGGGAGAGAAGTGCGCTTAGAGAATCTGAATAGATGACATAGGAGCTGGCAGAGTAGGTGCTTATGATGTCGAGGGCCTCCAGAATAGCCAAGAGCTCTGCTGAGAAAACAGAGGCCTCGCGGGGTAGGGGGACGCCTCGAAAAAGCGATTGGGTCAATACCACCGCTGAGGCGGCCGTACCAACCTCCAAGTGGGAACCATCTGTATAAATGGGGATAGTGTCCGGGTGTCGGGTTACGTGTTCCTGGAAGAATGACTTGTGTACCGTCGCGGTCGTGGTAGTTTTTGGCAGGGCAAATAGGTCCCTGCAAAACTTTATAGGGGTGAGAAGCCGGGGAGGGTAGATGTGGTATGAGATAGGGATGACTGAGGGAGGGGGCATGCTGGAAAGGTCCAGGAAAGAACGGACCGCTTCTGTGAAGTGCCAGCTCCGTCGCTGGGGTAGAAGGTCAGAGATGGCCGCGCACAGAAGTGACGAGGGTAGCCTCTGTGCACGAAGATAAGTCCTCATGAGGAGCATACCACGTCGGTGGGCAAGAGGGAGGTGGTTACATTCTGCTTGAAGGCTGGAGGCTGGGGACGAGCGGAAGGCACCGGTGGAGAGGCGGAGGCCCCTATTAAGTATCGGGTCCAAGATAAGGAGCTAAGCACTGGAAGCAGATCCGTATACGACACTTCCATAGTCCAGCTTTGACTGGACTATGGAAGTGTAAAGACGAAGGAGGGAGCGTCGGTCGGCGCCCCACGTGGTGTGGGAGAGGTGATCTAGGAGAGCGAGGGAACACTGGAGAGAATGTTTCAAGTGCTTGAGATGGTGAACCCAGTTGAGCCGTTGGTCCAGGGTCATATCCAGGAACCTCGTGGTGGGCACCACTTCGAGGGGCTCGCTGTATAGCGTGACAGAGGGGACAGGAAGGGCTGTGGATCTTCTCCTGCTGAAGACCATGCTTTTGGTTTTGGAGGGAGAGACAGGCGGAATCCAACCGATGTCGCCCACCTTTCCACCCGATGGATGGCAAGCTGAATTTCTCGTTGGATGACGGGCAGATCCCGTCCCGCGAACCATATCGCAAGGTCGTCCGCATAGATGAAAGAACGGACGACGGGTGGAAAGCATTTTGATATTGTGCTCATGACTAATGAGAAGCATAGAACACTGAGGATGCTTCCCTGTGGGATCCCATCTTCTTGCTCGAAAGCGTCTGAAAGGACTGAGCCCACCCGTACTTTAAAGTCCGAGACGAGAGGAAGCCCTTGATGAAGGTCGACAGGGCTTCGACGAAACCCAAACTTTGGAACTGACTGAGGATTATATGTCGAGGGGTAGTATCACAGGCCTTCTGGATATCGAAGAAAGTGAACAGGACGAACTGACCATTGTTGAAGGCGTTCTATATATATATATATATTATATATATATATATATATATATATATATATATATTATATATATATATATCAGAACATAGTGCTCCCAAATTAAAGGCCTGACAAGGGACCTCCTCAACTCTGAGGGAAAAAAGCTTGGTTGTCAGGGGGCCAAGACTTTTCAACCAGCTTCCAAAGGACCTCAGAAACGTAACGGGGGTCAAAGTTGGTCTTCAAGAGAAGACTGGATGCTTGGCTCAGGACGGTACCAGATGAGCCGGGCGTGTCTGGCTATGTACGGTGGAGAGCGCAAGAAAGCAACTCGCTCCTCCACCAAGCCAGACCTAGAGGCGGGGCCACCAGCTAGACCTCCGTGTGAAGAGAGACCAACGCACGAAATAACGTAAGGTAAGGTTCATAAGGTTATATATATACCCACACACACACACCCCTTTGCTTTGTCCGGAGCGATAGGGCGCGTCCCTCTGTGGCGAATGTGGTAATACACCTTTCTTTGGTGTAAGGGCTTTCTCTGCCCTCGTGGACCATTGGACCCGTTTGGTGACCCGGCTGATCTCCTGCTTCTTTTTCTTTCTTTCTCCTTTCACCCATTTTTTCTGGCTTTTCTCTCTTTTTTGGCGTTGTTCTTTGGACCTTGATTTTGACCCCTTCCTTGGCCCTTGGGTGTGGGAGATGGTTGCCCTGCACCCTTGTCGCTTTTCAACCAAACCCAAGCCTTGTCCCTGCCACTTTTCACCGCGCGTTGGATGAGAGTGGCCGCCTTTCAGGCACAGGGACTGGGTGCGGGTGTATCTCCCCTGCGTGACATCTATTGGCGGTGGGACCAAGTGTGCCCACGATTCGCCTTTCCCTTGTTGGAGTCGGTGGTGGCTGGATGCGCGCGGGGGATGAAGTTCTATTTTGTTCGCTATGGATACTTCTCTCCCTCGGCTTACGACTACTGCTCCTTTCAACACTCGGGTGGTGGGCAACCAGGCGCTCGAGTCCTCTACCACTGGAAGACCGCAACCTGATGGGGTTGACCCCCCTGTAGAAGCGGAACGCTTGCACTCTCCTTTTCCGTTGCTGACCCCAGTCCGTCCCTCGACTATGCCTTTGGACCTACACTCTCTGGAGCAGGGGTCTCGCCCCAACCCACCTCAGCCACATTCGGGCAAGTCAAGTTCCACCGAGGACTTGCCCCCACAACCCGGCTTCTTGCTTTCTCCATATGCCCCTCTCACCCGCCGTCAGCCCACCTCCCCACGGAGAGAGCCTCGCGGCGGACGGGGGAGCCGGCATTCACGGCCGTCCTATCGACCATTAAATATCCCAGTCCACTTCGACGCTACAGCCTCAGTCTCCCTTCCAAGTATCTACAAATTCCTGGTGATTCGGCCTACATCTGGGTCCCTCCCGACCAACTCGGAACGGACGTTCCAGGCGATCCGAACCCACAGCAACTCCAGCCGCTATGACGTACGCCCACAGAGGGATGGCTCCCTCCTCGTAAAATCACCCTCAGCCACAGAGACAAAAGCCCTACTCTCCGTCACTGAGGTCCTTGGATGCTCGGTGTCCGTTTCCCCACGCCCTCGCCTGAACCAGAGTCAGAGCACTATTTACGCCACCCGCCTATTGTCGATCGCAGTGAACGAGCTCCTGGAGGACCTCGCACCCGAAGGAGTCACTAAGATTTATCGCTTCACATCCCGACAGGGAGGCACCCCCTCCCCCACCCCACGTCTGCTCCTTACTTTCAATACCTTAATCCCCCCGACCGCATTGTATGGGGTATGGGAGACAGCGCGTCATGCGAGTTTTCTATCCGCCCATACATCCCAGACCCGACCGGTTGCTTTAAATGCAATAAGTTTGGACACGTTAGTTCCGTTTGTCGGCAGCCGCATCAACTGTGTGTTCACTGTGGACAACTCGCTCACCCTGACAGGTGCCCCAACACACCCAAATGCTCCAACTGTGAAGGCGCACACCCCTCTTCATCCCGCGAATGCCTTTTCTTCAAGTTCGAGGAGGTCCGAGGCCTACAAGTAACGGACTTCCTTAGCCCCCGTGAGGCACGAGACAGGGTGCGGAGTCGGGAGGTGAGGCCGGTGTCTTATGCCGCTGCTCTCGGCTCTATCATCTCGGCACGGCGCCCTGGCCTGCCGCCGAACCCCCCCCCCCCCCCAGCCAATGCTCCCTGTCCCCCCCCCCCCAAATAAAATCCTCGCAGGACCCGACGGTCTCCTGTCCCCCCACCATCCCTCCTCTTCCCGCACCTCACCTGCCACGAACCCCCCAGGAGTCTGGGACCAGGACACCCAGATCCCATCCATCTCAAACCCTGCCTTCCCAGTACTCTCCGCACACGCCCGAACCTGCCGCCCGGAGCAAGCCGTCGAGGCGGAGACGCCGGAGCGTATCGGCAGACCCTCCAGCCTTCCAACGTCTCTCTCCCTCTTCCCCTAGAACCAAGAAGACGGCTCGGACCCTCACACCGCCCACTACGTCTACTATGTCCATCTCTCCCCACCGCGGAAGTCCCACCACTCTACCCCGACAGACTCTGACAATAGTAGCTGAAATCCATGACCCACCCCCTACGACGAGACCCAATCTGAACAATATCCTCTCCCCCGAGGATCCAGTGGATGCGGCCCTGGCGCAGCTGCACGGTGTGACCGAGGGAAGCTCGGCCGCGCCCATGAGTCTCATGGATCTGCCCTTGCCTCCTGGTGCCATTTTCTCCACCCCTCCACGAGACCACTCTGGTTCACCTCCTTCCACCCCCATAGTACCTACCCCCCGAACATCCCCGGCCCCTCCTTGTCAGCCACCCTGAGTACGCCCTCCCTCCCACCCGCCCGGTCCTTCTGGTACCCCCCGTCGCCACCTAGGGTCCGCCGTGAGATCCCAGACAGGCGGGGTGGCACCACTTTTGGGGTTAACGTGCCGTGCCCCCTCCTGGCCCGACCACAGAAGCCCGTCAAAAATACTTCTGACCTTCTCAGCCCACGATGTTCCTCTGTCTACCGCGATCCACGCCTTCGGTCTCGCTCGGCCGACTCGACCCCGCAACCTCCGCGGGGTTCGACAGGCCGACCGATTCCTTCCCTGGTAAACGGTAGATAGCCAGCCATGCTCCCGACCCATCCTTCAATTTCGCGAACTCCAGATCTCCCTTCACACTCCAACCTCCTAGCGCCTACACCTTTACCCATCCCCCTTCATCAACTAATGGATCCCCCGAAAACCACAATAGTCCACTGGAACTGTAGAGGAATATTCGCGAACTATGAAGGCCTTAACTCCTTGATTGCCACTTCCCGTCCGGTGTGTCTGTCTCCAGGAGCTAATCCTGGGGACCAGGCCCATGCCCTGCCCTACTGGTTATTCTTACATCGCCACCCCGCCTCCTACCTGCACTCGAAGGGGAGCTGCCATTCTCGTACACCACGCAGTCCCCTTCCACAATCTCTCCATCCGGTCCCCGCTACAGGTGATTGCCGTCCGGCTCTCCCTGGATAGACAGTACACCGCCTGCTCAATCTACCTCCCCCCCAACGCTCAAGTCTCCCGCGACGACCTGGTGGAAGTCGTACAACAACTCCCCAGGCCCTTCCTACTACTGGGCGATTTCAATAGTCGCCACCCCTTGTGGGGCGACACGCACTCCACCTATATGGCCCCAACCCTGATATCTGTCATGACCGAGCTCTCCTTCGAGTGCCTCAATGATGGCTCTCCTACATTCTACCATGCCACCACCTGCACTCCATCCTGTATAGACCTGTCCCTCGTTTCAACTGATGCCCTCCTAGATTTCACGTGGCAAGTCCTCCGAGAGGACCATGGAAGTGACCATTTCCCCATTCAACTCACGCTTAATCGACCCGACCAGACTGTTTGGGTACCGGTAAGGTGGGTTACTACCAGGGCTGTAGAGTCGGAGTCGGTAAAAATGTACCGACTCCGACCTCAATATAAAATCTTAAGAAAACACTATTTTAAGTATAAATAATAAATATAAATCAAATATATTTATTATTTATACTTAATTAATTACACTGGTATGCATATGAAATTTTTTTGTCTGCTGTGGGGGTTTTTTCAACTCATATTATATAATTCGACCATGCTGAATTCGAAAATGACATTGGTTTTCCTCAATCAGGTCAGGTTTTTTCTCTATTGGCCATTTATTATAAGTCCAATTTTATCCCCAAATTTATTGATTTTTTTAGCTTAAACACTGTAGATACGAGTAATATTATAAGAACACTCGTGAAAAATGAAAACATTGTGTGAATAAATACTTTTATTCATACAATGAATATGGAAAAAAGTTTATTGAGGAAGGAATGAAGTTTTTTTGGCTTTCCGTCTGTGTTTTTCTTCGGGCACGTCTCGCTTCAAACACCAGCAATAGTCCGCCAGCATATTGATATCCCAGTTTCCCTGGTACCTCTCTTCCATTATTTTGATATCTTGGTGAAATCGTTCACCCTGTTCCTCACTATAATCCCCGCAATTTTCAGGAAAATAGTCCAAGTGGGACCACAAAAAGTGCATTTTTATGGACATGCGCGACCCATGAGCTTTGAAAGCTTCCATCAAGTTTTCGACAACGGACTCGTATTCTGGACTTCTACGCTTGCCAAGAAAATCAGTGAAAACTGATTTGAATGCCTGCTAGGCATTCTTCTCAGTTGGAGTCATTGCGTTTTCGAACTGAGTATCCTTGATCAAAGTTCGAATTTGAGGACCATCAAAAACCCCAGCATTTAGTTTAGCATCAGATATATGAGGAAATTTACTCTCGAGATATCGGAATGCTGAACCCTCCTTATTCATTGATTTGATGAAATTTTTCATCAAGCCCAGCTTAATATGAAGTGGTGGGAGCAAAATTTTTGTTGGTACAAGGGGCACTAAAACGACATTATGCGACCCAGGTTCAAAATTCTCTCTGGATGCCCATTCACGCTGTGCATAGTGCTTCTCATCCGCTCGGCTATCCCATTTGCAGAGGAAACATGGGTATTTCGTGTATCCCCTTTGCATTCCCAATACAAATGCCACAATCTGAAAAAAAATGAAAATATTTAAAGAATTTAGAGAATTTGTTCTATCAGATAAAAAAATCTATGCATTGGACTGTATCACTTCTGTGGGGAAGTTAAGTGTTCTTATACGCTCTCAAATAACCTTTGGAAAAACAACATAGTCAATAGCAATAGTTTACTTATGATATTAGTATTACCTTCAAATCTCCACAGATCCTCCAGTTATGTTGGTCGTATACGAGAGCATCCAGTAAAATTCTCATGTTATCGTAGCTCTCAGTAAGTTGTACGGAATGTGCTACAGGGACTGATGCAACCCTATTCCCAATGTTGAGAAGTACTGCTTTCAAACTTCGTTTAGACGAGTCTATAAATAGCCTCCATTCTGATGCGTTATATGGCAGGCCCAAGGATTCGATTAGCCCCTCAACACTGCAGCAGTACACTAAGGAAGAGGTATTTTCGTGCACTGCAAAAAACTTGCGGAATTCTTCCTCTCGTTTCCTATACCAGGAGAATGTTGTTCCCGGAGCCAGCAAGTTGTCCTCTCGAAGCCGTGAGCCCAAGATCTCGGCAGCTAATTTGGAAAGTCCTAAATCCCTGATAAGATCATTAAGTTTGGCCTTGTTGAGAGGCCTCGGCTCATTTGAAGCGGTATTTTGAGGTGTATATACGACTGGGACTGGTCATTGGCATTGGTCATTGATTCATCATCAGAATCATCGAAGTCCAGGGTTTGAGGTGGGTCGGGTATTGGAATTCCAGGACCATGGGGTACAGGTCTCATAGCAGAAGGAATGTCAGGGTATACAACAATGTGTTTATTCTTCTTGTTAACTCCTGAAAATAGAAACACAGAAACATGGATATAAAACTTGCATATGAAATAGAAGAAGCATTCAGACAGTGGCGGCTCGTGAGGGAAGGCTGCGGTCTGTAAGATATGAAATAGGTCGATGGAGTCTGTATATTTTCTTTCTTTTTCATTCATATTGTCCCTTCGGGGACAATATGAATGAAAAAGAAAGAAAATATACAATCATTGTATATGTAAATGTAACTTGTATAACAATATGTGTGTGTGTAAATGTATTTTCTATAACAATATGTATATGTAAATGTATGATTACCATTATGGTGAATATTATGCTATATATGGTGAATATTACATTATGGTGAATATTATGTCAAATTTCATACGAGGATTTCAAAATATTTAAGAAAAATAAATTTATAAGCCCACCATGGAGGTTTGTCATGCAGAAATAGCAATCTGTCACGTGATCCTTTCCTTCTCTCCAAATCATGGGAATTCCAAAAGGCAAAGATTTCGCTCTGCCTTTGCTCCATCTTCTCAAATTTTCAATGCACGTCTTGCAGCACATATGAGGGGCGAAATTTTTGTCCTGGTCCCCTAGCTTAATTCCAAAGTATGCTCTATACATTGTCTTCACAAATTTAGTGATTTGGGACTGGTTATTTGGCATGGTAACCGTCCCACATATGTAGCAGAATCTATTGGGATCATTTTTACACGCTCTATTCATTATGAAATATTTTATCTATATGTCTGAAAAGTAAAAAAAGATATTATACAAGTGAAACAAGTGATGATAGATGTTACTGTTCCAATTCCGCTTTGACAAAATCACGAAAAATTCTATTTTACTTAAGAGGCCATAGCCGGATAACGAGCTGATTGAGAAAAACGGATTGCAGATTCGAAATCAGCAGGAAAAACTCTATAAGAATCACTTACAAAACCCTTGACAGCAAAATTGATGCATACCAGTGTTATCAGTATTAACCCTTACTTTTTTTTCAGGAAATATTTTTATAATTGTGATACTGATAACTTGATAAGTTTAATTTCAAATTATTGATAAAATTATTTGTTCTAAACTTCAATGCACAATGACAGAGACTTCCAACGAAATCAGCTGTATTTGAACACTTTACAATCACTAAAGATGGAAAACATTTCGTGTGTTGAATATAGGTTGAGTCTAAAAAGTAGCCTGATGATTCACGTGGTGGTGATGAAATGCCTTGTGTTACCATTTACCAGATTTACCATTAATATATAGTGACCTTTTATGAAGGAGTCGGAGGTTTTGTGTACTGACTCCACAGCCCTGGTTACTACCAACGCGAATTGGGCCCGCTTCCGCGACAACACGTATACAACCCTTACAACTGCCCACTTCCCATCCATCGACGAGTGCATCGCATATTTCGAGTCCGTCGTTATAGCTGCTGCAAGCACTAGCGTACTACGATCCTCCGCCTACCCCCGCGCCCGACGGGTGCCTTGGTGGACCCCGGAGTGCGCGGAGGCCGTGCGCGCCAAGAAGAAGACAACTCGGCGCTTCTACCGGACGCGACTCCCCATCCATCGCCCGCCGCACAATGAAGACAGCGCGCCGAGCCTCTTGGCGTGCCTTTGTGTCCGGCATCACCGCCACCACACCTTCGGCTACCATCTGGAAGAAGGTACGGGGTATCGAGAGGCGACATGTCCCCTCCCGACCTCCGGACTAATGACGGACTCCTATGTGAGCCCAAGTCGGTGGCAAACCACCTCGCTTCTACCTTCGCCGTCGTTTCTTCCTCTGCAGCCGATTCCGTACTCGCCCCTGACGATAGCCCCTCTCCACCGTCCATAGACAGCACCTACAACCGATTGTTTACCATGCGTGAACTACAGGCGGCACTGGCCTCTCGACGATCCCCTTGTCCCGGTCCGGACGGTATTCCGTACGGCATGATCCAGCACATCCACACTACCTTACAAATTTTCCTGCTAGACCTATACAATCGTATATGGATAGAGGGCGCCTTCCCCTCTAGGTGGAAGGAGGCCCACGTCATGCCTATCCCCAAACCCGGCAAAGATTCCCTGGACCCACAAACTACAGATCAATCGCCCTGACGTGTTGTGCCTGCAAAATCCTCGAAAAAATGGTCGCTACGCGATTATCGTTCGTCCTTGAAAATAGCAATTCCTTCCCGGCTACCCAGTCCGGCTTCAGACAATTCCGCTCAACCACTGATCCCCTCCTGCTTCTCAGCCGAGACATACAGGATGCCTTCGACAATGGACATTTCGTAATGTCAATTTTTTTCGACATCCAGAAGGCCTATGACACCACCCGTCGAGCAATGATCCTCGGTCAGCTCCGACATCTGAGCCTCGTCGGAGCCATGCCGACCTTCATCAGGGGCTTTCTTTCCTCCCGGACCTTTAAAGTCCGGGTGGGCTCAGTCCTCTCTGACACCTTCGTGCAGGAGGACGGGGTCCCACAGGGAGGCATCCTCAATTCCTCAGTGTTCTCTGCTTCTCCGTCGTGATGAACACGGTCTCACAATGCCTTCCACCCACCAACCGCTCTTCTATTTACGCGGATGACCTTGCGATCTACTTCGCAGGGCGAGAACCGTCCGTCGTTCAACGACAAATGCAGCTCGCCATCTCACGGGTGGAAAGGTGGGCGACGTCGGTGGGTTTCCGCCTCTCCATCCCTAAGTCCAAGTGTATGCTCTTCAGTAGAAGACCCACAACCCTTCCTCTACCCTCTGTCACATTATACGGCAGTCCTCTTGAGGTGGTACCCTCCACGCTTTTTCTGGGCATGACCCTAGACCGACGGCTCAATTCAGTTCCCCATCTCAAGCACCTAAAGCAATCCCTTCGACGCCCCCTCGCTCTCCTGGATCACCTCTCCCACACCACATGGGGTGCAGATCGACGCTCTCTTCTTCGCCTTTACACTTCCATAGTACAGTCGAAGCTGGACTGTGGTAGTGCAGTTTACGGTTCATCCTCCAACGCCCGCCTCCGTATCCTGGACCCGGTACTTAATAGAGGCCTCCGCCTCGCCACCGGTGCTTTCCGCTCCTCCCCAGCCTCCACGTGGAATGCGATCATCTCCCTCTCGCCCTCCGACGGGGTCTACTCCTCATGAGGACATACCTCCGCGCACAGAGGCTACCTTATTCGCTTCTGAGTACGGCGGTTTCAGAACTACCACCTCAGGGACGGAGCTGGCACTTCACTGAAGTGGTCCGCTCTTTCCTTGATCTTTTCAACATGCCCGCCCCCTCAGTTATCCCCATTTCATTCAGCATCTACCCCCCATGGCTCCTCACCCCTATCAAGTTTTGCAAGGATCTGTGTGCCCTACCGAAGAACACCACGAGCGCCATGATATATAGGTCACTCTTCCGCGAACACGCAACCCAACACCCGGACGCAGTCGCCATTTACACAGATGGTTCCCGCTCGGAAGCTGGTGTGGCCTCCTCAGCGGTGATTCTGTCCCAGCTGCTTTTTCGGGGCGTCGGCCTGCCCCGCGAGGCCTCCGTTTTTTCGGCGGAACTTTTCGCAATACCCCTATCACTGTCATACACCTCCTGGTGGAATGCCCAAAGTTGTCCGCTCTTCGTCGCAGGTGTTTCCCCCTCTCGGCCGAAAATCCCATACCCGACCGTCTACGATCCATACTCGCCGAAGGCCCCAACTTTTCAACGGAAGCGATTTTCTTCTTCTTTACTCACTCCCATCTGCTCCATCGCATCTAAAACCATACCCCTCCTACCCACTATCCAGCAACTGATCCTTACTCACTCCCCTAGTCTACCACCCCCAGCACAGTAACACCGCCCACCCACTGCCTCGCCGAGATATGTACCGCTTTCTGTAGGTACGAATCGGCGGTAAATTAGAGAAAGAAAAAAAATACACACACACTAGGGGCACTCAATATATTTTGCCCCCACCCTTTTTTATTAGCTAAATAATAGACCATGGGGCCGAAATGTCTTTTGGGACGTAATTTGAACTTTCTGCGCTTCACATAACCGGATTTTTCCAGTTTGAACCTCCCCTCTTTGTATAAAACCGATGGTTAACGTAGTTTCGAAAATGGCGTCTGACAGTGATGTGCGTCGTAAACAGAGAGCTGTTATCGAGTTCTTAACCGCAGAGAAAGAAACAGTTGGAAATATTCACGAACGTCTACAAAACGTTTACGGAGATGCTGTTGTTGATCGAAGCACAGTTGGACGCTGGTCTAAACGTGAGATCGGAGAGGGAGAGCCAGCCTCGGTGATGAGCCACGCAGCGGTCGCCCGGCATCGGCTGTGACATCTCACACTGTGCAACGTGCTAACAGCATCATTCGATCAAATCGGCACATCACATACAAGGAGCTAGGAATTAGTGAAGGAAGTGTGAATACGATAATTCAGCAACTGGGATACTCAAAAGTGTGTTCACGGTTTGTTCCTCGCGAACTGACTGAAGATCACAAATCCCAAAGAAAAGAAATTGTTTCCGAGTTGTTGGTTCGATACGAGACAGAAAGGGACGACTTCCTTTCATGAATTGTGACTGGGGTACACCACTCTGAACCTGAAACAAAACGCCAACCCATGGAGTGGCATCACACAGACTCCCCACGCAAGAAAAAGTTCAAAATGGCTCCTTCTGTAGGAAAGGTTATGGCCACCATCTTCTGGGACATGAAAGGGGTGATTCTGGTGGACATTATGAAGAAAGAACAAACAATCAACTCAGAGGTATATATTGCTACCCTACAGAGACTCCAGAGACGTATAAAGCGAGTTCGACCGGAGAGAAAACTGGAAGACGTCCTTCTTTTGCATGATAACGCAAGACCACACAACAATTTGCAAACAAGAGAGGCCATCACAAAAATGCGCTTAACTGTGTTACCCCACCCTCCATACAGCCCGGATCTGGCACCTTCAGACTTCCATTTGTTTGGGTCAATGAAAGATGCTATTCGTGGAAGAAAGTGTCAGTGACGATGAGGTTGTTGAGCAGGGTAAGAGGTGGCTCCAGCTGAACCCAGCGGACTTTTACCAGCAAGGAATAAAGACCCTTGTTTCGAGGTGGAAGAAAGCCGTAGAAGAGGATGGAGACTATGTGGAAAAATAAAAACTTGTAAAAAAGGTACGTAACTACTTGTGTACAAAATTCCTGGAACTTACAAGGAAATTGGAAAGAAAAAAAAAGGTGGGGCAAAATATATTGAGTGGCCCTCGTATATAAGGGGTTCCATAAAACCTTAGCCCCCCCATATGCAGCTTACATGTTTACTTATATCGAAATAGTTTTTAGTGATTATAAAAATATATAAAATTCTTTATTTATTGCAGGTATTAAAATTACTCTAGCCGATAAAGTGATAATATAATGGCTTCTCAATTAACTGGTGATATGGAGAAGCAACGTGTGATAGATCGCATACGAGCAATAACATTTCGGGAAGCTCGTGATGCTGGAGCCACCTTTATAACACGTTCATGGGTTGCCAAAAAGTTGCGAAGAAGTGAGGACTTCGTCAAAAGAAATTGGAATAAAACTTTGGATGAATGTGAAATGGATACAACCAAATCTGGGCGCCCAAATTTGCCACTCTCTCAGGAAACAAAGGACATCACTGAAAGCGGTACGCGTAAACGGAAAAACAGCTGTCTTTCTAGAGATCGAAGTGTTGAGAGGAAAGATCGTTAGTGGTGAGATCATTCGACTGTACCGTCATAGGCAAAGTTTAAAGCCTTGGCATGAACTTCCAAAGCCAAGAAAAACTCAACTCAACATCGATGACAGAATGTGGTTTGCCCATTATCTTGAAGATTGGGATGTGGATGATTTCATGCATTTAGCTATCTCCGATTAATTTTTTGTTTACGTAACACGTCGGCCTAACTACCAAAATGATCGAGTGTGGGCCACACCAGATGAAATCGATGACAATGAACATTATCGCGAATTATTAAAAATTCCAGACTGTGTTGGTGTGTTTGTTTTGTTCACTGCAAAGAAGCTCATGTGGGTGCTGAAGCTAAATGGTCAGAGTTGAGATGGACAGTATTTTCGTGATATTATTCTATCCCAGCATGTCATTCCTTTTCTAAGAAACCCAAACAATGTTATGGATGTCGATCAGGTCACACTTCCGCACGATAAGGCCCCCTGCTTTAAGGCATTAGCCACTCAACAGTTGTTGCGGAACCATGAGATCGATTTCTTTGGAAATGAAGAATGGCCAGGAAATTCTCCTGACCTGAACGTCTGTGAACACATTGGATCAGTTATAAAGGACGAGGTTGAATGTCTCTTGTTTGAAGAACCTGCAGCAAATCGATTTTCGAAGGATACAATGACGCAACACATTGAAACTGTTTTAGCAAATTTGCGTAACGATCAAGATCTATTCACGTCACTTTTGGCAAGCTACCCAAAGCGAATTCAGGCTGTCTTGGAAGCCAATGGCGGGAACACCAAGTTTTATTTGTTTGTCATTAAATGCAGGATTAAATTCTCTTTTGTAAGGTATGTTTAGTTTTACTGTACCTCTAATGGTTTAGGCCATGGGCGGGGGGGGCTAAGGTTTATTGGAGCCCCGTATATAGGGTGTTTCACAACATGTGGGACGCACTTTCAGGATGGATTCAGCACTTGAAAACAATGAAAAAGTTTATATAAACATATACCCGAAATCGCTAGGTTTCCTAGTTACAGCCCGTTTTGTGTTCCAGCAATTCTTTCCGCAAACTGTTTACAAACACTCCTTGCCGACAATGTATGCGAGTGTGTACGTGACTTATTTCATGTATGGCCTTGCCGATTGTAATGTTTCGTACATTCTATGACATGTTTCAATATCGTTGAGTGTAGAGCCATCAATCAGTCAGAGGTGCATCGCGGTGTTTCACTGTTCGTATTCGTAACTTCTTACCGTGAATAAGTGCAGTCCAGTGAAAAATAAGTGCAGTCTAGTGAAAAAAAAAAAACTTAAAAGTTTTTGCTATTCAGTGATAGTGTGCATTTGAAGTGAGAATGGAGGCTTATTCAAACAGAGAAAATGGCAGACATGCATCTCATGTATGGACTTGCCGAGTGTAATGCGGCCGCAGCAAGAGGTCTGTATGTGGAAAGGTTTCTGAATCGCCGTCTGGCAGATCAGAAGACCTTTCAGAAAATAGACGAGCGTCATGGTGATACAGGATCATTCAACAAGCGAGTTTCAGATGGTGGTAGACGAATCAGCGCCAGAACTGTTGAGTTGGAGGAACATCCTGGTGTCAGCACCCGAAGGATAGCAGCAGCAGAGGGTGTAAGATACAGAACTGTGTGGAGAATTTTACGCGAACAACAGCTTTACTCATATCACATTCAGAGAGTACAAGGCCTTACTGAACCCGATTTCTCACCACGAGAGGCTTTTTGTACTTGGTTCCTTCAACAGTGTGCTCGTAATCCTCTTTTTCTATCCTCCATGTTGTTTTCTGATGAGGCTACCTTCACAAGGAATGGCGTGATCAATTTTCACGACACTCATCACTGGGCCGAAGAGAATCCGCATTCCGCATGCCATCATCCATTCAAGGCACCAACAATAATTTAGTATCAATGTATGGGCAGGACTTATTGCCGACAACGTAATCGGTCCTTTTGTTTTGCCTGGAAGATTAACAGGAGAATCGTATTCCAATTTTTTAAGGAATGATTTAAGCGATTTACTAGATGAAGTTCCTCTTGGAGTCCGATGTCGTATGTGGCTTATGTATGACGGCGCTCCGCCTAATTTTAGTAGAGTAGTCAGAGACTATTTGGATGGCCATTTCCCTGATAAATAGATAGTCCGTGGAGGACCCATTGCGTGGCCTGCTCGCTCCCCGGACCTGAATCCACTCGATTTTTACCTGTGGGGTCATCTGAAATACATCATTTACGTGACACCCATTGACAACATTGAAATGCTTCGCCAACGTGTAGAACAAGGATGCCAGAAAACCCGAGCAATACCTGGAATGTTTGAACACGTCAGGCAGTCTATGACGAGGCGTGTTCAGGCGTGTATTGAAGAGCAAGGCGGTCATTTTGAGCACTTCCTTTAAAGGTAAGGCGGATACTTGCTGGAACACATAACGGGCTGTAACTCTGAAACAAAGCGATTTCGGGCATATGTTTATATAAACTTTTTTTCATTGTTTTCAGGTCTTGAATCCATCCTGAAAGTGCGTCCCACATGTTATAAAAAACACCATATATATATATATATATAATATATATATATATATATATATATATATATTTTAATTGGGTTTGTTTAACCTCCTTCGCAACATCTAAGGTCATGTGACGGAGGGGACCTACAGCTTTACGTGGGATCTGAACTACGGGTCGCTACATAATCTGGGCGCAGAGGACGGTCTCCCATCCAACTACTACCCAGACCCAATGTCGCTTAACTTCGCTGATCTCTGGGAAGCGGTGTTACGACATTGGCCACGACGTAGCCCATATATATATATTAGGGTAGGGTGTTTCACGGCAGTGTGGTTTATATATATATATATATATATATATTAGGGTGTTTCACGGCAGTGTGGTTGATGGATGAAGTGGAAGGAAGTTCAATCCACATTGATGCCCCTGTTCCTTTTGCCGAGGAAACTCGTCTGAACAGGTTTCAACCAGATCAGAACACGTTTAGGGGTCCCGAGATTTGACGCTTCAGATTGCTTAGGTATTTCTAATTTCAGCTGTTTTAGTGTTAGTCGACTGCCTTGCTTCCTGACGGAAGGGTGCACTGCTCTCTGTCCTTCGTGTCAGTTGTCGAGTTTTGTCCTCGTTGTGTCTACCGTTGCGTATTTGTACTCTTTTCTAATTCGTATATTTCCTCATTGCAGATAAACATGGCAACTCGAAGCAAGAAAGAGGTTTGGCTCATCGGACACCCGAATAAGGAGATCCTGGGTAGCCGCCTGCCGACGAAGTTGCAAGTCTTGCAAAAGTGCTTCTTCCATCAAAAACAGGAAAACCTAGGACGGAGAAAATGTCTGAACCTCTGTTTGGATGCTGTAATGGTGTTCTGGAAAAGAGCAAGGATCCCTACTATGAGGCGGGACAGCGTCCTTCGGAAAATCGAAGCTCTGCTCCAGCGTTACGACAAGTTGGTGAAAAGCAGGAACAGATCCGAGGAGAGCTGTCGTGTTGCGGAGGACATGTTCAAGGCGGAACTCAAGAACGAAATCCTCGATAGTGGTCATTCCAATGCCCTTTCTATGATGACAAACGAGGAAGACAAGCTCTTCTACAAGAGTCAGCAGGAGGACCCAACAGAGAGCAGTATGGGATCGGCAGACATGAAGCTGGCCCAAATGGAGAGTAGGAAAAGGCGTCGAGAGGAACAGCAGGAGGAGAGACGACACCGGGAATTCGAGCGGGCCAAGACGGTTACAGAAGCTGCTACTCTTGAAGACAGCTCCTCGTCCTCGGCGTCGCCATCTGCGGAAGATGATCCCTCCTTGGCAGCCTCCACGTCTGCTTCATGTCCTTCTCCGAGGAAGCGGTCGAGGAACCTCATCACTCAGGATGTGGCTGTCGCGTACGACCGGATGAACATTTCTTATCGTGATGCAGCGATGTCCTACGCCGTCGTCGCGCAATCCTTGGGGCACGATTTGAACGAGGTATCCATCTCCTCTTCCACAATGTATCGTGCTCGCCAGTCGCTTCGGAAGCAAGCAGCAGAGGCGTATCAAGAGGGAGAATTCTGTCCTGAGGAGCCCTTGGTGTTGCACTGGGACGGGAAAATGCTGCCTGAAATCACAAGTGACGGATCTGTGGACCGGATTGCTGTGCTGGTCACCGGGAACGGCCAGGAGAAGCTGCTTGGAGTTCCGAAAGTTCCAGCTGGCACGGGAGCGGAGACGGCACACGTCTGCATTGATCTTGTGCGGGAACACGACCTGTCCGAACGAATCAAAGGGGTTATCATTCGACACAACGGCATCGAACACCGGGATTCACGTAAGAGCCTGCGTCAAGATTGAGGGTGGTCTCGGGAAGCAACTTCTTTACCTAGCATGCAGGCACCATATGTACGAAATCGTCCTGGCCCGAGTCTTCCGGTCTTCGATGGGCCCCACCTCTGGGCCCGAGACTGGGATCTTCAAAAGATTCCAAGAGCAGTGGGGTTTCATCGACCGATCTCTTATCACCACTGCTATTGATTCAGATAGCTGCAGCATCGCTGGACCTCTTCAGGGTCTCAAGGACCGAACTGTCCTTGTCGTGAGGGAAGCTCTGGCTTCTGGTCAGCCGCGGGATGACTACCAAGAACTTCTTCAACTGGTTATCCTCTTTCTCGGGAAAGACTGTTGCCAATGTGCCACTGCGGAAGCCAGGAGCATACCACCATGCGCGTGGATGGCGAAAGCCATTTACGGATTGAAGCTGTACTCTCTTCAGGACCAGTTCAGGATGACCGAGCGGGAGCTGAAAGAGTCACAGAAATCTGCTGTTCGTCGCCCTGGCCTACGCAAAGGCTTGGAGTCGTGCGACGAGAGCAGAGCAGGCCCCACGTGTGGATCTGGAGTTCTTGCTGGACCTGGAAATACTGCAGGAAGATGCCGTGATCGTCGACGTCGCCAAGCAAGCGCAGGCGGCCATGAAACGACACCTCTGGTACTTCTCCGAGACGCTGGTCGGCTTGGCATTCTTCGATCAAGGGGTTCCTCAGGAAGAGAAACAAAGGATGCAAGAGAACCTCGCCAAGCCGGCATCGAGGAAAGCGTTGAAGCGTCTGGAGGGGAAGACCGCCCTCGGCTCCTTCAAAGGAAAGATGATTTCGGATTTCGTTACCTCGAGGACAAAGGATCTCTTCACCGCACTCGGGATCAACGGCGCCTTCGTCGAAAATCCCGCTTCGTCTTGGGAAAGCGACTCACACTACCAAGCAGGCCTGCTAGGGTCCGCGTCCTGGCTGTGGTGAACGACTCGGCTGAACAGGGGATCGCTCTCATCGAGAAATTCAATACTGCCCTAACAACGAAGGAAGAAGACAAACAGTACCTGCTGAAAGCAGTTTTCAAGAACAGGAAGGATTTTCCGAAGAAGCAGAAGGGGAAAATAATGAAGAAGTGATGAGTCTGTGCTCTCTGACGTAAGGCGTGATTTCTCGGGACCCCTTATTGTTGTCGAAGGAGTCTCATTTTTGGCCAGGAGTGATAAATATGTAAAACGAATACGGGCATCTATGTGGATTAAAAATATAATGTGGTTCTCATTTATGAAACACCCTAATATATATAATATATAATATATATAACTTTATGCCTACCTTACTTTTTTATGGTGTAATGACTACACAGGCGTTTGTATGCAAATAATAATAATAAATAACAATAATTGCGCAACAACATATGTTATTTATTACACCGTCAAAGTTGTTATAAGTTATAATCTAATTTTACTCCCCCCCCACACACAAGAACTGACTATGCTTCACAGGCCACATTCTAAAATTAGCGTCGAAGAAAACTTTTTGTAATTACAGTACCTCGTCACTTTTGTAAAGGCCTACTACAAAATAACTACTATGATAGTAAACAGTCAGACGAGTCGTGAATTCGTGAAACCTCAAAAAGCTCGACACTCGATAAGTTTGTTTATGAACCTGCTTAAGACCTAATAATGATCTGTCACTAATGTTGCATCACTACAACATAAAATGGTCGTTACTTTCGATACCTGTTCGACGGAGAACTTATCAGACTGATAGAATATGTAGTCGAGACAACCATTGAAACCGATGGTGTAGTTTGTGTAAGCTGGAGTCCCACAAGCGCTGCTTATTTCCAGGTCGTGCGAGAAAGAGACATCGTTCAGTTCTTCTCCAGGTTCTAGTAAACAAAGTTCTATTAGTAACATGGAATAACATTTAATTACGAATTTTCAACTGAAAAAGAACTAAAACTGCGATTATGCAAACTGTCACTCAACAGTGACAATGCATTCGTCCTTAAAAAATAAAAAACCACTTAATAAGGTTTTCAAAAGAAAAGTCCATTGAAAAATCCTAGAATGTTTACTCATCGTAAGACAGGAATTTATTTGTCTTCACATACCGTGAACAATGTTCCTCCGAGAAACTGAATGAAAAAGTAATGCGAGAACAGTAAGGTGAAAGAAGCATCGCAAGCCTTTAATCCTTACATTATCGGTGGTACTATAGTTCACCAGGGAAAAATAATATACATTGTACTGAAACGCAACTCTTCTACAAATACTTTTATGCGTGTTTATATAGGCTTCGTTTTGTTGTCAGAAATGGAACCCAAAATGCGCGTAATTTGGGTGGTGACTCCTTACTAATATTATAGTAAATGATTTTGAATATTAATTAAACAAATTTAGTAAAATGAGATAAACTGAAAATACTAGTTGGCAAGGAGAATGTAATTTACGTGAGAGAGGAGCGACCCACAAAGTACACCTCAGTATCTTACTGATATCTAACGAGTAAGAATTATGGATGTTGCAAATATCCGTAACAACCAACCGTATCCACGGATGGCAATTTTTTTTAACATCCGAGGCATCCCTAGTAAGAATGTAATTTCGTTGAAATTAAATTGTTCAGAATTTTTGTGAAGTACTTCTATAATTGTAAAAATAATGTAGGCCTCTCGTTTTTCACCCCTTCATTATACTCGTTTTAATTAAGTTAATCAGTTAAATAGTTAAACTCGTCGTTATTCTAAAAATGTCTCCTTTTTGTTCAAAATGTCGGCGCGCTTTAGTGTATCCAGTCTCGGTCACGCTATCATCGCAGTAAACAGAATTCAGAATGAGTTTGAGGCAAGAGAAATGAGTATGAAAAATGTAAATGTACTAATTCTACATAACAACGATGAAAATATATTTTGTTTTGAATAACAATAAATCTTATACATTTTGTTTTTCGAAAAAATATTCGGGAATGTGAGTTAAAACGGCTAAGTATTGTTTTAATTTTCACATACATTTATTATTGTCATCAAATAATAATGACAAAAAAATATATTAAAAGCATTTACTAGCTCCCTTTTTACGCAACCAAGTCTAACTAAACATTCAAGACGGATGAAGCGACCGAAGTAACCTTTTAAAAGTGATATAATGAAGTTTATTACTATATATCACCTTTTTTAATGACATTCAATGATTTTCAATGAACAATAAATCGATCTATGGGAACACCGCTTATGTCACTAGCCGCACGTTTGCAACGCCATGAGCCGTGTGTGTATCCTACAGATTGTCGAGATGACTTAAGATAGTCAAGAACCCTTTAACTTACTGCTACTCCAATCAGCATCGTCCTCGTCTATCAGCTGTGACGTCATGAGTCGATAGACAGCATTATCAGGAGCACTGTTGAAATCTCCACAAAATATCAAAGAAACATCGTTATTCGGGCTCTGAATTCAAAACAATCTTTAAGACTTAATGAAGCAATTAGTATTTTATATATATATATATATATATATATATATATATATATATATTATATATAAAATTCGTCGTTAGTCGTTAATTCGTTCCGGAATAACACGACGAAATACGAAACGACAAAATTCGAGGTAGATTATAACATGTTTCAATGAGAAAACATTTTACTGTATTATGTTATTAAACAGATTAATTAATCAAATTCTATTCGTTTTTCGGCAAAATATAATATATTGCGTTGGTAAACAGTTGAATTTCGTCAATTTCGATCGTTTTTTTCACATTTTTTCAAAAAACGACGAATCTGCGAATATGGACGACAGATTGCGAAACTATAGGTAGTAAAAGGTTGACGACGAATTTTGAGGTATTCCTGCATATATACGTATATATATATATATATATATATATATATATATATATATATATATATATCGTAAAGAACGACGCTTGTATAGGAGAACACTCCGCGCAAGATGAGAAGAGAGAACGAACAAATGAAAAAAATGAGGTAACCACCCTGGAATCGAACCCGGGATCTTCCGATTGCCGGTCAGATGTGATAACCATTACACCACGGGCCTCACTCGAACAAATGCTGTAATTCTTCTACATACGCGCAGAAACCAATGCCCCAAGGGGGCACCTCCCGCATTTGTTCGAGTGAGGCCCGTGGTGTAATGGTTATCACATCTGACCGGCAATCGGAAGATCCCGGGTTCGATTTCCGGGTGGTTACCTCATTTTTTCATTCTCTCTTCTCATCTTGCGCGGAATGTTCTCCTATACAAGCGTCGTTCTTTACGTTATTTATACTGCGTGTTCTTTGCAGTTGAAATGTGTATATATATATATATATATATATATATATATATAATATATATATATATATATAATATATATATATATATATATATAATACACACAGACAGTGCATGGAACAAGGAACTCTTCTGGGATAATTAAATCCACTATAGTCCGAATAAGTAATGGTAAATGACAAATACCATAGTTTTTCTTTTTCATGATGCTAGCCCGACGTGGGCAACGGGTCACTCGCAGAGAGGTCCCATAAATATAGCTTCCCTCACCAGCTATCTGCAAAGCAGACAGGATCCAGCTTTGGGACATGGATCCTGTCTGCTTTGCAGATAGCTGGTGAGGGAAGCTATATTTATGGGACCTCTTTGCGAGTGACCCGTTGCCCACGTCGGGCTAGCATCATGAAAAAGAAAAACTATGGTATTTGTCATTTACCATTACTTATTCGGACTATAGTGGATTTAATTATCCCAGAAGAGTTCCTTGTTCCGTGCACTGTCTGTGTGTATCATAAAAAACTCGGGGGACCATTCTGAGTTCATTCCCATATATATATATATATATATAATATATATATATATTATATATATATATGTGTGTGTTGTGTGTGTGTGTGTGTGTGTGTTGTGTTTTGCTGTTGTGGCGGTTACACGCGTTTCGATCGAAGTCCGAATAAAAGCGATATTACAGTAAAAATCCTGCAGTTAATCAGTTTTAAATGGTGCCGATATTGAGAGTTAATTGATAGTGCATAGCGGTATTTCTTTTTAAAAAAGTAAAAATCGCGGCGTATACCAAAAAAGTGAATAAAATCAAAGTGAATTAATATACAGGGTGGGCCGTAAGTTTCCATACATAGGAAAAATTAAACGTTTGTTTTTATGTTTCAGATACCCTAAGAATATGCGTTTGACGAAAGAGCAACGAATGGTTGCAATGAACCCCCCTTGATTTCTATCTTTGGGGGCACTTGAAGGCCATGGTGTATCAGGAAAAGATACGAGACATAAATCATCTAAAGGAACGTATCACCAACGCCATTACAAGCATAACGTCAACTGTGCTAATGCGTGTTCATCAACAGTGGGGAACACGTATTGAAATGTGTTTTCAAAACAATGGCAACCATGTAGAGCATATTATATAAATAAAAATGGTTGTCCATAAAAAAATGTTTATTTTTCCTATGTATGGAAACTTACGGCCCACCCTGTATACAGCATTTGTTTTTGTTATTTTTCCGAGTCTCTTTGTGAGGAAAGTTTTGTTTTTTGAAGTGCCCGCAAATATCCCCCCATTATCCCCCGCAGCCACAGTCGAGAGGACCAATCAGTGACAAGTATACAGCGTGCCACATCCCCTACCCTGGAGTAACGGAAAATTCTTTCCCTCACACAGCTTGAGTCATCCCCCACCCAATAGCTCCCATAATACCCCCTTTTTGAGTCACTTCACCAACATGGAAATTAAGGCATACATGCAACTCTGTGGTATCTGTAAAGCTGCAACAGCTGAGACAGAGGCGATCAGGTGCGATTTTTGTCAGCTACTTTTTTATTTTAAATGCCTAGAATGGGGAGATGAAAAAATCTCCCTTATAACGAACGCAAAGCAGTTTAATGGAATAAAATTTTTCTGCGAGAACTGCTTGACCGAATTAAACTCTTTTACGGTATTTAAAGCAGAAAGAGACTACGAGAAGAGAATGAAAGAGGAAAGTGGAAACAAAGAACAGTGGAAAACGGAAGAAACGGAGAAAGGCGAAATAGAAAGAATTCAAATACCGTCACAAAATGAGGCCGAAAACACACAGGCGACAAAGAGTGTAAAGACAACACACAGCATAAGGGCAACGAAGGACACAAACACAACTAGCACAAATAGGACAAGACAAGAGGGCAGTCAAGTAAACGAAGTAAAACTGTCCCCCAATAAGGAGCAAAAAACAAAAGCCAAGAGTAAATATGGGGAAGGAATTATATGCAGGTATTATATAAAAGATAATTGCAGATTTAAAAGAGGACAATGTATATATGAACATCCCCCAATATGCAATTTCTTCTATAATAATGGTCATTGTAAATTTGGAGACGGATGTAAATTCTACCACCCGGACATTTGCAGAACTTACGCAAAATACGGAACCTGCAAATTCGGGAATAAATGCTACTATCAACATCTCCCGACGGACTCAACGAACAAAGGAAAAAGTTTAAATGACAATAGGAATAAAAATAACAATAGGAACACAATAAGCGAACAAGAAAATTTTTTCAACATCTCAGACACCTTACGAATGCTAAATGTCATCCACATGCAGTTGACACAGCTGGAAACCCCCGAGCCAAATCGCTACCGGGCAAGAAGCTACCAATACAAGTAGGAGGAAACGGATCTCTTTCGGAGGATCATAGAGCAACGAATCAAGCGATATCGAAGGAAAACGAACTTGAAATGCACAAGGGGCAACGAAAAACAGAGAACATAAAAATTGTCCTGGCTAATATTCAAGGAATAAGACCAAACCAATCACTCAATAAGGTTTCGTACCTGAAAGGATTTATGGACGAAACAAGGGCGGACATCGCATGCCTCACAGAAACTCATCTTAAAGATTGCCAAGGAAATTGTGAAAACTGCGAACATTGTATTGATAAGAAAGAGATAAATATAGAGGGCTTCAACTTACTAAGAGCGGATAGAACGACGAGACGGAAAGGTGGCTGTGCTATATATGTACAGGAAGGTCATATGACAGAGACGATAATAAGTAAATCAAACAGCTATGTGGAACTCCTAGCAGTGAAAATAGAAAAACTAAACTTGATAGTAATAGTCATCTATAGACCTCCAAGCACCCCAACCGAAAAATTCTCGGAGGCCATTGATGACATTAGAAAGCTAATAAAGGCCATAAACCCTCCATCCCCCAATATAATGATCTGCGGAGACTTTAACTTCCCATTTATAAAATACAAAAAGGTGAATAGGAATATATATATTCACCAGGACAAGGGGGGCACAAGAGAAGATCAGGAACAAGCAAAAATGTTGATGGCTCTCACAAACGAGTTTATGCTGACACAGGAGATAACAGAAAATACCAGAAAAAATAACTGCCTGGATCTGGTATTCACGAATAACACGAACTTGATTGCTGATATAAAAATAACCCCAACCATTATCTCAGACCACAACTTAATCGAGATATCAACAAATATGATGGCAGCATTAGAAGACAATACACATATTGTGGAAAGAAGTAAATTCGGGGCCTTTAACTTAAACTCGAAGACTATAAATTGGGAAGCAATCAGATCGCACATGGCCCAAATAGAATGGAGAACAATTTTCGAGAATAAAACAACTGAAGAAATGCTAACAACTTTGGAGGAAAAAACGCTGAGAATTTTAGAAAAATATGCTCCGAAATCACAGCCAAAAGGAAAGAGGAGCTGGCTAGAAAGGCAAAAGAGAAGACTATTCCGCAAAAGAAAGAGAGTGGAGGCGAAGTTAGGAAACTGCGGAGATAATGGCAGGAAAATAATAAAAGAAAAACTGGAGGGTATCGATAGGGAAATACCGGTAGAAGCAATAAAGGAAAATCCAAAATACTTCTATAGCTATGCAAAAAGGAAAACAAAAACGCGCGCCGCTATTGGGCCCTTAAGGACGGGAAATAATGAACTAACCGACGATCCAAAATAAATATCTGATACATTGAGAGCTCAATATGAATCACTTTTCAGTACCCCAAAAAGTGACAAAGCGACACCTGACATAAATGCATTCTTTGAAGAGGAATTGCAAGGAGAGTATATAACAGACTTTGAGTTTACACCAGATGTAGCGAGAGCTATAGAACAAATGAAACTACATTCAGCTGCAGGTCCGGACAATTGGAACGCATTATTGATTAAAAACTGTAAAAATGAAATAGCTACACCTTTATACTGGATATGGAGAAGATCCCTAGACACTGGGGAAATACCGAGCATCTTGAAAAGAGCAAACATTGTCCCTATATATAAAGGAGGGGACAGATCTCAAGCAAAGAACTATAGACCAGTGTCATTGACGTCCCACCTCACCAAAGTATTTGAAAGAATAGTTAGAGAGAAAATTTATGATTTCCTGGAGACACGGGAAAGATTCAACGAAAATCAGCATGGATTCCGATCAGGTAGATCATGCCTATCACAACTAATAGAGCACTACAACAATATCCTAGATGCATTGGAAGGCAATGACAACTACGATGTTATATACACAGATTTTGCTAAAGCTTTCGATAAATGTGACCATGGTATAATAGGACATAAAATTAAAGACATGGGAATAACAGGCAAAGTGGGAAAATGGATCTACAACTTCCTTAGTGATCGTCTGCAGGTCGTCAAAATTCAAGGTATATCATCATCAGAATCGGAAGTACGCAGCTCAGTACCACAAGGGACAGTACTGGCCCCACTCCTGTTCATTATCATGCTAACAGACATAGACAGCGGAGTAAACAGCAATAGTATAGTAACATCCTTTGCAGACGATACAAAGATCAGCAGAAAAATCAGCGATGTACATGACGTGGAGGCCTTGCAGAGGGACACGAACAAAATATACAAATGGTCAGAAGACAACAACATGTCATTCAACGCCGAGAAATTTCAGCTCTTGAGATATGGTAGAAAAGAAGAACTTAAACAGACTGCATATTATGCTCCAGATAGACAGGAAATTCAGAGAAGCATGAAAGCGATTGATCTCGGGATAATAATGACAGATGATGCGAAATTCGAAACACAAAATCAGATAGCGATAAATAAAGCAAAAGAGTCGCCGGACAGGTTCTAAGAACGTTCAAGAGAAGGGACAGGACAGTAATGATTCCCCTGCTAAAAACACTGATTATACCAAAACTTGAATACTGCTCAGTTTTGACGTCCCCATATAAAAAGGAAGAAACTAATAAACTAGAAGAAACGCAAAGGCATTTCACAGCCAAGATTGATGGCTGCAAAGAACTCAACTACTGGGAAAGACTACGTAAACTAAATCTGTACTCACTGGAAAGAAGAAGAGAGAGGTACATCATAATCTACATATGGAAAATGATCGAAAAACTGGTACCAAACCTAAAACTAAACCCAATTACCATTCAAACAACACTGGAAAATAGGAGGGGCAGAATGTATAGTGTTCCCAAATTAAAAGCACGACAAGGAACCTCCTCAACCCTGAAGGAAAATAGCTTGGTTGTCAGGGGGGACAAGACTTTTCAACCAGCTTCCTAAGGACCTCAGAAACGTAACGGGGGTCAATGTTGAAGTCTTCACGAAAAGACTGGATGCCTGGCTCAGGACAGTACCAGATGAGCCGGGCGTGCCTGGCTATGTACGGTGGAGAGCTCAAGAAAGCAACTCGCTCCTCCACCAGGCCAGACCTA
Source organism: Bathynomus jamesi (assembly GCA_023014485.1). Taxonomy (NCBI): domain Eukaryota; kingdom Metazoa; phylum Arthropoda; class Malacostraca; order Isopoda; family Cirolanidae; genus Bathynomus; species Bathynomus jamesi. The sequence goes on along the minus strand of JAJOZX010001395.1, from coordinate 771,647 downwards.
GAGGCGGGGCCACCAGCTTGACCTCCGTGTGAAGAGAGACCAACACACGAAACATAAGGTTCATAAGGTATATTATATATATATATGACCGCTCATGGCCACCAAAAGAAAGGTGGATAGCAGAGCGAACACAAGACGAAGACTATGGAACAGCTAACGGAAATGAACAATAGACGGGGAGGGGGGGAAATAAAAAAAATACAGAAAAATCATAGCGGAGTCACAGCCGGTAAAGAAGTCGGGAGCGAGAGAGGAAGAACAACCCGGTTACCGAAAAGTAGGGACCTTCAGATAGAATAGCGCCAAGCCTATCATAGGGCCCGACGTTCACCAAAAAGGGAAAATACTCTGCGCGCAGCGCAGAGTAAAGCGGACACTCCACCAGGAGGTGGGCAACTGCAAGTGAAACGTTACAACTGGGACATCGGGGCACCCGATCCCCGGCCATCAAATAGCCATGGGTCAGGTGGGTGTGGCCAATACGGAGGCGGGCCAGAGCCACCTGCTTATGGCGCGACTGATGGAAGGAAGAGGCCCAACATCCCAATTTGGGTTTAATCTTGCAGTTTGTTATTTGTAGCGCCATCCCAGCGACTCTGCCACCCGGAGCGCAAAAACCTACGAAATCCAGGGATATAATCGGAAAAGGGAGGGACACGGGTGAAACCTGTAGTCGGCACGCGGAAAGGGGAGCTCGATCGGCAGCCTCATTTCCAGCCACGTTAACATGTGCAGGGACCCAGCAAAATACCACCTCCTTCCCACCAAAAGTGACAAGGATATGGCATAGTAGCTCTCGATACGTCGGACCAGTAGGTGGACAGGGTCGAAACACTCCAGGCCATCCAGGGCACTGCGGGAATCCAAATAGATGACAAACGACCCATCCGGATGCTCCCGCACCACCTCTAGAGCGCTCAGAATGGCATAGATCTCCGCCGTGAAAACGGAAGCCTCATCAGGGAGGCGGATACATCGGGGAGCAAGGGCAGACGACTGGGGAACAGCCGCAGCCCCAACGCCCCCCAACGACCTCGAGCCATCTGTGAAGACCGCAACACATGCAGAGTGACACGCTGCATGCTGAAGGAACAGAGACCGAAGCAAGGCAGAGTCAGAATCGACCCTGCGAACGGGGCGCAACGCCCTACATCACGCAACAGGGGTGCTCTCCCAAGGTGCATCACCCTCGAAAGAGACCGGTATAACGGATGGAGGAGGAGTGCCCATACCATCGAGGAGGGAGATCACCGTGTCGGTGAAATACCAGCCCCCATCCCGGCAGAACGCCCTCTCAACCACCTGGAACAGAGGAGAGTTGGGAAGACGGAGAATCCGGAGATAGTGCTTGGCAATGAGGAACGACCTCCTATCCTCCAAGGGAGGGATGTCGCACTCAACCTGCAGACTATCAGCCGGAGAGGAGCGGAAGGCGCCAAATGACATACGCGGTAGGCCGGGTCGAAATCTAGTCAAAATGATTTTTTTTAGATGGGCACTATGTGGAGTTTATGAAATGATATCCTGACCAACATGCTCCAAAAGAAAGTTTATGCTCCCCTCCATACCACTAGCATACTCCCTCTTATTTTTGGCTCCGCCCCCAAATTAAAAATAGTATCATAAATCAAAATGGAGATCATTTAGAGCATTTTTTTATAGAGATTACCCCCCTTAAAATTGCATAATATACCTCATGTGCAATTTTCAGGCAATTATTCAAGAAATTTCAAATCCTTGAAAAATTGTCGCATCCCCAAAAAGTGTTATCAGTATATAGAAAAGGGTGGCATAAACTTTAGTTTGGAGTACTGATTGTCTACGAGACCAATTCATAAACCTCATATAGGCCTAGTATATTTGTCTGAAAAGACAATAATTAGTCTATTGTACCATTTATTACACAAAACAGCTTTGAAGTAAAAACAAAATTTAATTTAAAAATTACCTTCACAATTCACTAATTACTTGTGGATGTGCCTTGGCCCCATTGGCTTTTCCATTCAAACTGTGGCAGTCTTTTTCTTGATTCCAGTTGATTGAGGATAAATTTGTGCCGATTGTCGTAGCCAATCCTTTGTTCTGATGCTTTTGTCACTAAGTTCACTGCACTTTCCACGCTTTGACTGTGGCATGAAAAGGCAGCTCTTCATTGCTGAAATTCCTTATCAAAGGTGGAAGATTGATAGCTTCCTTTCTCCAGTCAATCATCTCATAGCAGTCTTTGGAATCGAAATTTAGAGATTTAGGAAGCTCAAAATTTCGTGTGCCACTGAAACGTGTCCGACTGAGAAGTATCTTCTGAAGAGCATCTTCTCTGACATGTTGTCTGCTATCAGTAAGCATTGACAGTAGGATAGCTTCGGGATTGGCAAAATAGGTATTATTACGGAACACCGGTTCCATAATAATGAGATGTTTTTCTTCCAATCCTCGCATCAAGACAATCAAATGAAAAAAATTCCGTGCTCCGTCAGTAGCTTTAGGTTTGCTCGGGTAATCCAGCGAGCATGATGAATGGCACTTGGAGACCTGCGGGCTAGACTTTCAGATACCCATCCAGATTGCACTGCTAGGCACATATCATAGAGATACTTTTGATCACTGCTCAACTCTTTCACGACATTCGGTGGTATATCTTGGACGTTGCCCTGAACTAGTGAAAATGCCACTAAGTCTAAAATGGTTAAATCACATTTCAATTTGGCTCCAATTGAACCTTTAGAGGTATTTGGCCCTGATGTTTTTCCGTCTATGGTTTCAAATATGTGTCTGAAGGGGAGTTCATTCATGTGTAAAAGAGAGACAGCAGTATCGTCGCATAGCGGAGCATTGAGAGTGTCGATGCTCGCTGAATCAATTAAGAACGTTATAATTTCATCAGCTATACACCGAGCATTTCCTGCGTCAGGGCAGAGATGGTCTACATAGATACTTCCAGGGTCTTTGATTAGCACATAATGTTGTTCTCTCTCTTTTCCATGCTTGGTTAACGTATCATCCTTTCTTCCATCAAACCCTATACATTCAATATTCACATTTTCACATCTAGATCTAACAATATTTTTCTTGCCTACACGAATTCTCTCTCTTTCTATTTTCTTCCTATCAAGCATGTTAGATTGATCGATTATTCCCATATCTTTCAATGCAGCATTAACAATAGCTGCTGTAGCTCTCGAACTCACACGGTAACGGTCTGCCACCAATGGTAATTCATTGTATGAATACCTATTTTGATCATTTTCAATCAATTCCACATCGGGCACGAATTCTAGCTCATTGTCACTGTCTTCTATACCTTCGCTAAAGTCATCTACTGAAGAAGATGGTACAACTTCCATAGCCTCTGCCATTTCCACTCGTGACCTTTGTTGCCTCTCTTGTTCTTCTCTTGCTCTTGAGAGGGATCGTCTCTGGACAGCGGCAGCTTCACGATCAAATGGCCCTAATTGACTTATTCTTTGCTTTTGGCCTACAAATGACTCCCACTCTACCATTGGGATTTTTACCTCGCATCCACAAAACAGCCTTTCTATTCCTTTATCATAACATTTGCAAGCACAAATGTCAAACATTTCATCATATGAAGCAAGTTTTTTAGCAAAATTTTCATTCCTTTGACGTAGAGGAACCTTGTTCAAGGAAAGAGCTGATCTGATTAATCTTTCCACTGCAGAAGAAATAGATCTTTCTTGAATGACAGGGAAAGAGGACATGGCCCAAATATCTTGAAGATCTTTGGTAACTATATTGTAGCAATCGTTCGCAGTTGCTGATCCCCTTGACTTGATTTTTTTTCTCTCTTTTTTGAATGAAGAAATAGTGTCTGACAACGTCTGCCTTTGTAGGAATCATTGATCGGCGGAATTCAGTGACAAAACCAAAAGCTGCATTCGAAGATTTGTTTCTGGTTGACATTTTTTCAACCTTTTTAAAAAATTAAAAATCCAGCTTTTATAGAATCATGCATGGATCATAAGTAAATCTAAAGAGCATAAATTCTTATAATTCCTGTAAAAATATATGATAATTAGAACATGAAATTTATTGGTATTGAATTTGAAATTCAACACACAGCTCAGTAAATTGATTACACATAAACGATGTTTATGCGTAATCAATTTTCTGATATAGCAAATATTTTGAGAAAATACGCGTGGTGAAAATTTTGAGAAATCCAAATTTTTGAAGTAATTGCCTGAAAATTGCAGATATATTATGCAATTTTAGGGGGGGGGGGGTCATCTCTATGAGAAGATGCTCTAAATCAGTGATGCACAAACCCTGACCCGCGGGCCAAATGTGTCCCCCACGGGTCTTTTCAGTGGCCCCACGGGTCTTTTCAATTCAATGAAAAAGTTAGAAAATAAAAGTGACCCAATTTATGACTTAGATGGAAAGTAAGTAGGCTAATACATTTAGTTATTTTCTTCGCTTGGCCCTCACATCAAAAAGGTTTGTGCACCACTGCTCTAAATGGTCTCCATTTTCATTTATGAGACCATTTTCATTTTTGGGGCGGAGCCAAAAATAGGAGGGAGTATGCTAATGGTACGAGGAGGAGCATAAACTTTCTTTTGGAGTATGTTGGTCAGGACCCCAATTCATAAGCCCCACATAGTGCCCGATCTGCCCCCAGAAATTCGACCCGGCCTAATACGCGTGTGCATATCTTTTCTGTATATATTTAATCATTTAAGGTATAAATATATCATTATACCAATTTAACTCTTTCAGCCAATACTCTTGACTTTCTCGCCTTTATAATTAAATCTATTAAACATATTTGCCATCATTATTTTATTAATAGCGTCCAAGTTGTAAGAACCCTAAGTTTAAGGTTTAATTTAAACAATACCTTGTCGAACCTGAGTTAAGGGTGGACGCGGGTAGCCGTAAAAATATTTTTTAGGCTGCTGAATTTTCCATACCACGTACATTTATGAAAATTAACTAAAAACTAAAGTACACAAAATTTAAAAGGAATCAAAGCATGTTAAGGGGTCGCTACCAGCCCTTGAAGTTTCTCCCCCTGTGATGTGTTGCAGTGTGCATCATACACACAACGAGCTACCGAAACAAAAGGCTGCATACGTGATGCAAATCTCTCTGAAACATTCAATGAAAAGGGAGAAAAAAATGTACAAATTTACTGCAAAACCTTAGAAAAATAAATTGCTCGAAGCTACTAGTATGCTCCCATATTACAGAATCAAAAAACATTCGCTCCTACATTTTTCATGATAGTACTTGTTCTTGCATCAGGAAATTTCTTCCAGTGCTCCTTGACCACCAAAAGAAGGTACTGTTTTTGGTCCTTGTCTGTGGTGTGAAGCCCGTTGAATTCTTCCACGAGGACCACAACGATCCAGAGCTGTTTGTATGTGTTTTTCCCCTCCAAGAACTCTTCGTCTTGTTCCCACTGGCCTGGATCTTTGGAGGGGAATGAGTCAGACTAGAGGCCCATGGTTTCGAAAATCTGGAGGCTGTTCTTGACGAAGTTTCCCAGTGCTTTGGCCTTTGTCTGCGAGTCATTCTCGATTGTTGCTCTGTTCTGCCGATCCTCATTTCTGTGGTTGTCGAGAGCATGGTCCATACGGCACGGCACTTGGTCTTCACGGACACATCGTCGTCGAAGAAGGCGAGAGCGACGAGCTCCTCAGATAAATATCAAAGGCGGTGAATAAACTTCGTGTGGCATTCGTCACCTGTAGATCAGAGGTCTTAAAGAACCTGGAGTTGCTGTAGGTCGTTCGTTGGAGCGGGTACTTAGAAGGAAGCTCGGTACCATGTTTTGATGTAAATGGTGAACATGAATATGCAAATTCTTCGCATCGTGCCCTTCTCTCTGACCGTGGGGTTAAACTGTTCTTGGAACATAAAAACCTTGAGAACGTAGATGGCTTTCGTCATCCACCTGACACGATGTATCGCTCCTAGAGCCATAAACCGAACTCCTCGAAGTGGCGTCCCTCCGAGATAAATTGTCATCAACTCCAAAAGCTCCCTATAGTCATCTCTGGGCTGCTGAATCCGGAGCATTTCTTCAATAAACGCAAGAATTTTGTCACGGATATCCGGGACAGCGGAAACTGAAGTATCGTCATCCATCGCAGTTTGGAACTTTTCTTTGTCCAGGAATCCCTACTTATTCCGAAACCGCTTGAAGAGCAACATGTCTAGTCCACCTGATGTCCCCATGCAAATTGAGAAGACTGCCTCGAGAACCATCTCGCAGCCGAAGTGGAGCGAGCTTTTCTCCAGCTTCTTTTCAAGGACACAGGCTCCATTTGTTTTCCCAGTATTCGAGGCCGTGGTATCGAAGAACATGGGCTCGTACCATGCCCTCAATCCTCCAGGATTGGATTGTCTTTTCCACTGCAGTAGCCATCCCCACAACAGTTTCACGTCCCAGTTTGGGAACTCCCAGAAGCTGCTCATCTCCTTCTCCAGACACAAAAATCGGGAGTCGATTCAGTTTCATTCCCAGTCATTTCTGGAAGCGACTTTCCATCCCTGTGGACGGTCAAGGGATGGGTCGGATCGAATGACTCCTTGATTGTCCGTGCAATTTCCTCCGAATCGACGAACGGTTCAAACTCAAACCTGAGATGTCTTGACCCAAACTATCCGCGGTTGAAGTCGAGAGAAGTGTGGTTTTTCGGTCACTCACTCTGGTGTGGTCCAGTGTTTCTACCAATCCAGGACTGAGAAAAGTTGCTCGAGCTCGTTTCGGGGGCACAGATGACCTAGATGCGGGGGGACCAGGAACAACGAAGTCTGTCATTGGTATCCGTCCCATTAGTACTGGATGAAAATAAATTAATGAACTCATCCTTCTTGAAAGGCGAGTGCACAGGAAATCTAACAAAGCTTTGGGTACTCCTACCCAGTTGGGGTTCTAAGAAAGAACACAATAAACAGACTTAGTATTAGTAATGATACATATTCAGTTTATTTCTCGGAATTCAAATAATCACTACTACGAAAGAAAATACATTTTAACTTACCACCTTAATGAAGGGTTCCGAAATTCTAAATTCCTCGTCTAATATTTCCTCAAATAAAAAAGTGTCTAATTTAAATTTCCTATTTTTTTGAATTCTTAACCTTTTATACAAAAAGAAAAATGTCTTATCTTAATTTACAAAAAGTATATATGCTCATCTGAAAAGAGAGAAGAGCGAGTAAGTTATTAAGTATTTATTAACCCATCCCAGAAATAAAGTAAATGAATCAAAACTAATTCCACTTCAACGGAGATGACAAATTAAACCGTTTGAACAAGTCCGAATGGGTTGAAACACAGCACAGGAAAATATTTTAAATCTTGGTAGCGACCTCTAAATTTGAATGTATTTTGCAGAACATTGGTCCAGATTAAGTTTTCACTAATCCTCACAAATCCTTGGGGTGCCCCGATAAAATATCGAAAGTTCGAAAATAAGGGCCTCCTAATATATATACATATATGGCAGACAATCCACCGCAGGAATTGGTTTTGTATAAATTATTGTAACGTTATTCTTCAATACAATAATTTCCTTTATATAATATTAGGGGTGGGGGAATCTAAAATTTTTTTATGATGAGTGGTTTCTATGGCCATTTTGGTTGCTGATACGAATCTGGCTAGTTCTTGGACTTAACCCTTTAAGCCCTGAATTTTTTGTAGGGTTAAGTTATGAATGATTGTATTTGAAACGTTAGCAATTTGTACCTTCAGTCCTTAAAGGGTTAAAATGAATTTTTGACCTGGTTCAGTGGGTTTTTTCCAAAATGGCGGCCAAAAAAATCTGTTTTTTGTTTTAATTGTCAAAAAAAACGCTACCCTTCACATGTAATGTCTTTTCATGGTTTCATGGTCGCTGAACTTGAAAATTAACAAATGAGAGACATTAGGAGTGTGGTTAAGCGGATAGATTACTAAAAATTTGAAAAAATACCCGATCCATATCGAACATAAAGGATAAATGAGGCCTCCCACCTCCAAACCTTTATAACTGTTAGAAAAAAAATTAGTTGATAAATGCTTGCTATACTTTTAATCATGGTTATGTTCATTCTTCAATGTTAAGTATCTAGTGTGTCGTAATATTGATGTTTTATTTAGGCTTACTTTACTGTTTTGGCTTGTTCTGGTGTTTGGCTGCTTTCTTTTTTGTGGTTTCTTGTACTATCAATGTTGTGCTAATTTACTTTAATAATAATATAGTATATATATACTTTAATAATAAATAATATATCAAATACAATATCTGATATAATCTACTTTAATAATAATAGTAAATAATATATCAAATAAAATATTTGATATAATCTTTAATAATAATAATAATATATGATACATCTAGCATGACTATAATTTGTATTACCTATCATATTTCGGTGTTATATGCCGACTAATGGGGTTTTACTGTACTTGCAGATCCTAATGCTTAATGACCGCTGATTGGTAATGATGGATGGTGAAAGGAAATCACGCAGTGCCGCCAGAAAAGAAATTTTGGCGAAACCTACACAGAAGTGAACGAATTTAAACCGACTGGAAAGTTGCCACCAGGGACAGTTGTGATTGGTAGGATGCTTGCACTTTGCAAAAAAGGATTAAAAGGACAGAAAAGTCAATGACTCGAGATGATGCCAGGAAGATAGTTGCAAATGAACTAAGACGAGATTGGATTAATAAAAATGTCTATTCCATGCATTAAAAAACAGTGGCGAAAAAACTAAGAGACGATTATGAACATTTTAACAAACTGAGAAAGAATGAACGCTGCCAACAAAAACCTAAGTGTCGGATGGTACCAGAAAGCGAGCGGCTTTAATGATCAGCTCACTAAGAACGCCTAAAGAATTTGGGGTCAAAATGACTGATGAGGATAAGACTTTTTATTGGGATAATTGCTTTGGTGCGTATAAGGCCATATGTACTAATGCAGTACCAAAAGATTGGGTGAGACAGAAGAGGAAAGAAACTCGTGAAAGATCAGCGAGAGAAAGCGAAAAGCAACAGAAAGCAAATTGAGAGAGCAAAGAGAACTAGAGAGATCAGAAATTATTGAAATGTTAGCAACTTCAGTCGATTCTGAAAACGAACCGAGTTTTGAAAAAACCAACAACGACAAAGACAGTTCCTTCTACCGATCGTAAACTTCGCTCATCGGAAGACCTAAGCAAAGAGAAGAGTAAAGAACAACAAACTGCATTTCCGACAGTGAAAATCAGAACTGGCAAAAAAAGTCTGAACGAAAACTTGATGCGGTGTATAGTCCACTGTCTTGCCGAGACAAGAACTTCTCCTGAAGAGCTTTCGAGTGTGATAGTAAGAGTAGCTAACATGGTTTTTAATCGAGATTGGAAGCTGAAGGCAGATGGTAATGAGAAAGATTGTGAGGTTGAGATGGAGAGTGAAGACGAAGTGTTACAAGTCCGTCACCAGTATTCAGACTTGACGTATGTATTTCCGAGCCGCAGATCAATAATGCAATACTTGGAAGATGCTTCATACTTGAATCTAGAGTATGTCGCTCGACAAATTCTCAACAAAGGGGATAACGTTGTGAGTGTAGGACTTGACGATACGACCAAGGCTGCCGGCCACTGGCTGTACGACGTGAAGGCTGACCACATCAACATCGCTGGTCCATCTGGCATGAAAAAGTCGCTGACAAATGGATATCTGGGAAACTTCAGCCATTCCGGAGAGGATGAAGCCAGAGCTTACGAATTCAAATTGAGTTATCTAGCTGTACTAGCAAATTCTACCACTGACGAACTCAAATCTCAAATAGACTCTGAATGTCTGATCGAGCTAGTGAATGTAGAGTACTTTTACAGCATCTTGGAATCGAATCAAACAAGATCTTTAAGTGCTGCGCCCATATCATTTCAGGAGTAGATCAAGCTATAGACAAAGTGTTTAAAAATACGGAAAAGAAAATCGGAGTACATAATCTACTTCAAGTTACGGCAGGAGAAAAAGTTTTCTGTTCTGGTTCTTCCAGTCATACTTTGGGACTCATTGCAATTGCTAAATTGCTCTCTCCCAGCCACGCCTCCCATTCGGTATCCCTATATAGTGACTATAAATCTTGGATGGCGGATAATGGACTCAAATGTGATGGATTCAAAGGATTCGTGGCAAACTGGTTTGGGGAATCGCCGAGTTAGCAAAAGAATATTTGGTGAGGCGAGACTCCATCCAAGGTTTCTTTGATGCCGTAGTAGATATCAACAGTAACAAGCTAGTTCTCGCAGTGTCAACTTTCATCCAAAGTCAATGGTTCATGTGTTGTTCCAAATGATGATTTTCCCTATGATGGACCTTCTTGGAATTGACAAAAAGGGTGATGAGAAAAGTGAAAGAACTTGTTCTGGAGTAAAATGTTTCTTTGAAGGTAAGATGATTGAATTGAATGACTTGATGGCTGCAAGGAAGGAACAAGCCAGATCTGGTAAAGATAAACTTGAAGCTCTAGTTCTTGAGGAAGTCATTGATACTGTAAATAATCGGCTGTCTTGCATGGATGATTTAACAAGATCAGACGATGACGCTAATCCAGACTTGATGTATGCCCCTCTGACAAATTTAGGATGCGAATCAGAATTTTCAAAACTTGACAACCGAATCAGGGACAGTGGTGGTGGTAGCACATCCATTCAAACGCACTCGAGAAAAAATGTTATTGTGACTAATGGACTTCTGATAGACTTCGTTCGAATCAAAGTCTCTTGAGGATAGGAAGGCATCCTGGAAATGGGCCAGGGGTTCAGAAAAAGTCAAGAAAGTGAAGAAATTAGAGGAAGATTTTCTAGCTACTGTGCATGCTGCAAAGAAATTGTCCCTACTGAAAAAAGAAGAGCTCAAAAAGAAAAAAGTTGGCAAAATATTGGCTGTTTTAGAAAATTGCAAGAAACATGGAGGCCCTATGACTTCAAACAACCTGGATGCTCTGTACAAACTGAATGAAAAGTAGCTCCTCACAAAAATTGCCAATTTGACTCGCAAAATTTAGTGTAGATGAACTGAAAAATTCTATTAAGAATGCCTTACGACCAGAGGACAATGTTACTAGTGATATTGATAGTTTATTGAACAATGTGTTGTAAATATGATGATTTCATGATTTGAATTACATCATGGAACTGATATGAATGCCTTGTGTTTCTTCTGTACATGATTTTTTAATAAAATAATACCTTTCTTTTCCATATTTTGCCTATAACCACTAAACCACGCATCGAATGTCCCTGATTTGTTCATTTTTAACTTCAGCGACCCTGAAAACATATGAAAAGACATATTACATATGAAGGGTAACGGTTTTCTTAAGCATAAAAAAGAGAAAACTAATTTTTTCCCGCAATTTTGAAAAAAATCCACTGAAACAGGTCAAAACTTCATTTTAGGTCCAAGTACCAGCCAGATTCGTATTCTGCCGCAAAAATGGCCATATAAACCACTCATCTTGTTGGCAATTTCCAAAAAAAGTCATTATTCCCCCACCCCTAATATGGTTTTATGAACCATGAAAGTGATTATGATAATACTCATGGCAACAAGGAAATTCTCTAGTTCTCAAACTTCACTAACAGTATCAATTATAATGCACTTCTTATACTAAGACTAAATATGGTGAAATATTAGGTCTACATCTTTCCAACCTGAGCTTTTTGGAGGTGCAGTATCTGCCTTAGGAGAGTGACACATATTCCAGCCTGGAGGAGTCTGATATGGTCGGAGATTGGTCTGAAATACAGGTGTGTCACCCCTACAACTAAAATGTTAAATGGGCAACATTTCCTCACAAAAATATTCACCTGTAATAAAAACAAAATAACAATTTTCTTCTATTGAAATGATAAAGAATCAAAGCTGTCATATGATCAGTTTTAATCTGAATACAGTTACTGTCATTTGTTAATTTAAAATTTAATGTATCCTACTACCTTTACATTAAACAGTGTCAATTAATAACAGAGTCAATACCCTTCCCATTAAATTCTTTAAATATCTACAAATGTTTGTGAAAGATTTCCATCATCACTTCATTAATATGAATGGATAAAATGTTAATGAACTTTTGAAGATGTGTATATGGTCACAATAGCAAATATTAAAAAGAAAATAACGGAAGAGATTCCAAATTTTATTAAAGATTATAATAAATTTAGAACCTTAACAGGATGAGTAAACTGGAGAAATATTTTTTGTGAATAAAAAATAGTTAGAAATAGTTAGAATAGGAAGCCAATATGGTGGAGTAGGGAGATAAGGATGATGATTAGGAATTAGAAGGTTTTCAAACTTTTAAAGGTTATAGTAGGAAGGAAGATTTAGAAAAGTACAGATGTATAAGGAAGGAGTTGAATAGACTAATCAATCTTCCTCACAGAAGACTTTTATATAAACTGAAACATAGGATCTCAAGGTAGGTTTTGAATTAGGTAGAGTAGTGGTTAAGGGCAAAGGTGGGCAGGACCGAGTTCCAAAGGGACCGAACTCCAGGAACTCGGTCCTTGAGCGGGAAAGTCAGTCCTTTTCTCAATGAGGAGCGACGGTCCATTTTTAAGCAATTCCGGACGGTCTTTTTTAGTGATTTTAGTGTGTTTAGTGATTATTTGAAGTTCTAAAGAAGATGGATCATTTCCTCCAGAAGACTCAGAAAGAGACTGAACTGAAACTTGTTTCAACACCTGGAGGAGACGAAGAATCTACTGATGTTAGTGCTTCAACTTCAAGTCAAGCAACTGGAGCTCCTAGCAGAAGAACTGAACCCAGCAATCCCTGGCCGTACCTGGACAAATACTTTGAATACCTGGGCCCCAAGGGTGAGCAGAACCTGGAGTACAAGTGCTTGCTGTGCCTGCCGAACAAGAACATCCTCTCGACAAGCAACAAGAGCCAAAACAACCTCAAGCGATATGTCTCCAGGCACCACCCTCACGTCGAGAACCAGTTCGACCAGTGCATCAAGGACGGGGTGGAGCTCCAGAAAAAGAAGAAGCGGCGAGGAGACCCTCAGGAGCGCCCCGACGACAAGAGGCAGAGGACTCAAGCATTTAACTTAACTTTTTTTCATCATTTATGTATTGTATTAATTATAATTTACGTTAATAAAATTAAAGATTTCTGGTATCTTTAATTTCATTTTTTCATTTTAATCAAATTTTTCACTTATATTATATATAAGGACCGAGGACCAAGTCGTTCCTAGGTCCTATCTTCAGAAAGGACCGTGACTGGGACTGTCAGTCCAGTTTGAGGCAAGGGACCATCGGTCCTTTTTGAGGCCCGGGTGCCCGCCTTTGGTTAAGGGATAGAAAACTTTTTAATTGGGCACAAGTCCAACTGGCAGGAAGTCCATAATGGGGTTCCTGAGGGATCAGTCCTTGGATCCTCACTATTTATAGTATACTTTATACTTATATAATTTGGAGGATGAGATAGATAGCAAAATTTCTAAATTTGCAGATGACAAAGCTAGCTGGAGCAATCAAACTCTTCAAAGCACTGCCTTAAGGGTAGGAGCAAACCAAACCACCAAACGTCACAATTTATATGTTAGGCCACATCTAGAAAATATTGTATACAGGTATGGTCTCTCCATTTCAGGCAAGATATAGATATGCTAAAAAGTGTTCAGCATAAAGCAACAACTAAACTTGTTCCTGGATTGTGAGGAAACGATTATAAAGATAAAGGAATTATTTTGAGTGGTATATTAGGGGGAGCATAATTAAAGTAAAAGTATAAAAATGTTTGCACGCATAGATAGGATAAATGTAAAGAAAATTCTTTTCACTGGAAACTCTCAGTAGAACTAGGGGTCACAAAAAGAGTTGTGAAGACATGTAGATTAGATTTATGTAAACATTTCTTCAGTTTCAGGGTGGTTTGATTTTTGGAATAACTTGCCAGTCACCATGGTGAAAAGCAGTACTTTAGATATCTTTAAGAAGAAACTTGATAAATTTTTTAATCAAAAACAAATCTTGTAAATAATAGTAAAGCTAATTTTTAGTTTGTACAGAGGGTTGACAAAATAGAGACACTGAGTTTTCCCATAGTTTTTCACTTGATAATAAAAGTCAATAAATAATAACAGATTTAGTGAATCATATTTAGAATTGTGTTGCTTTCCCCTTTGCATTATGTACAGTTGGCACACATCACACATTCTGGTACTCCATTAATGAGTTTTTCTGTTTGTTCTTGAAGACTTTTGTCAACCCTCTGTGATAATAATCCAATGGAGGGAAATATAATTAAGATCAATTTATGACTTGTGAATAAAGGGAATCTTGTAAATATCTGGGATTTTTGCATGCATTTGAATTGACACAAACCAATGGATGGGGAAATATAATTAAGAGAAATTTATGACTAGCAAAAATGGAAACTTTGTAAACAGCTGTGATTCTTGCATGAATATGAATGACAGTCTCATTGATATGAGAATGATTTGAGGAGGAACATTGTAAATAACTGGGGTTCTTTGTACAGTACATTCAGAGTGATTGGATTCTTATTTTGGACAGAGATAACTTAGAAAGGCTTTGGTGGTTCTGAGTTATCTTTGTTTCTAATCACTTTTTTTCATGCAGGAAGGAGGTGCCAAGGGTGAATGCCCACAAAAATGACCCCCCAAATAGAAGATGAGTGCCAAAATCAAGGTCCAGGGTTTTCGAGATGGCTGGACACACCACATTTGGAAGATTGAAGGTCACAGACAGGGGGAAAGATGGATTGAGGAAGACTGTTCCAGAGTTTACTGGTTGAGTAGATGAAAGATTGAAAATACCAATTAACCCTTGTGTTAGAGAGTTGGACAGGAAAAGAATGAGAATGTGTCGAAAGTCAGGTACTGCACACTCTCTTTACAGGATGAGGTATGCATTTAGAGAGTTCACAAGAACAGTGTTCATTATAATAGTGACAGTAAATCAAGAGTGAAGCAACTTTGCAATGAAGAGAGAGGGATAGAAGACAGTCAGTAAAAGGTGGGGGAATTGATGAGATGAAAAGCATTTGATTTCACCCAGTAAAGTAGAGCTGTGTGAGTTAAGCCACCCTACACATGGGAAGTATACTCCATATAAGGGGTGGACAAGACCCCTGTAGAGACAGCAACTGAGTCGGGGGTGAAGAACACAACATTATTATTACACTTGAAAGTAATGAAAACTATGATATAATATGCGCACGCACGCACGCATGCACGCACATGCACACACACACACACACACACACACTTTGCCAAAGTGTTCAGCAAGTGTGACCATGGAATCATAATTTACATAAACTGAAGCATATGGGAATAATGGGAAAAGTAGGGAAATGGATATATAATTTCCTTAGTGAGCGGCAGCAAGTCATTGCAGTACAAGGAGTATCTTCATCAGAATCAGAGGTCCTCAGTTCAGTACCACAAGGAACAGTACTAGCTCCACTACTCTTCATAATCATGCTGACTGACATAGATGAGGACATTACCAGAGACAGTGCAGTATAGTCCTGCAGCACCTGAGGTGTGTTTTCGAGTACATACAATGTTTTATTGTTGATTCTGGTAGGGTAGGCCCTCCAGATCATGAAACCAATTGATGCCACTTTGTAACTCTTAGGGAAATTTTTTTATGAGCATAAATCCAAAATGGCCACTGCTAAAATAGCATTTTTTTGTAAACATGACCAAACAGTAACTTATGAATGTTCAGTGAGGGGATAAATGAGTATATAGCAGGGATGGGGTCAAATACAATTGCCCAAATACAAATATAGATACAAATACACTTTTTTTTTTACGGCCAAATTCAAATACAGATACAAATATTTGAATTTATAAATCCCCAAATACAAATATAAATACAAATATGAAGCTTCAAATACAAATAAAATGCAAATACAATTTTTACTGTATTTGCAAATTTCGTACCAATTTCATCCTAAATATAAACGGATAATATTTACTTGACTTCGGCTACCCCTCAAGTAAGACAATACTGGTATAGTACTTATTGTATAAAACTTAACATTGCAATATTTTGGCTCTTATCAAAGTAGACTTCATTTTCACACCAAGGCAAGAAAAGTAACAAATTCCTCTTGTTTATTATTTTTATTAGAGAAAATTATTTCACACTTCTTGATATTTCTGCACTTTTGCATAATTAAAGAAAATAAATTCATATTTCTCAATGTTTGATTTTTACTGTTCATATCAATTTGTAGTTATATGCAGTTATATTACATTAGTGTATTTGACTGTATTTGAAGCAAATACGGCAAATAAAAGGCTCAAATACAAATTCAAATATGCAGCTTTTTAAATTCTCAAATACAAATACAAATGCAAATATCCATTTTTGTGTATTTGTAAATACAAATACGTATTCAGAGCTGGGCAATAAATACATTGAATGTATTTAAATACTAAATACTAAATACATGGGAGAAATGTATTTAAATACTAAATACTAAATACATTTTACGAATGTATTTAGATACTAAATACAAAACACATCAATTGTATTTAAATACATTTGTAAATACATTTTAAATACATACAGATTTGCTTGTTGAAGCCATGACACGCACACGATAAAGAAATCAACCGCTTTTGACTAAGAGTGGCACACAACTGATTGAACTGACACGTTGAAACATGAACCATGCTGTACTACACTGTCGACGCGTCGTACTGTGCTAGTACAGAACGTGTATTAAACCAGTAAAAGTATTTACATTTTTATATTTTGAGTATTTAAATACATTGTATTTAAATACTCATTAAAGTATTTAAATACTATATTTAAATACATGAAAAACAATGTATTTATAAATACAGTTCTAAATACACAAATGTATTTAAATACGTATTTAAATACAAATGTATTTAAATACTGCCCAGCTCTGTACGTATTTGACCCCATCCCTGGTATATAGCATGGAAATATCTATCCATGGTCTACCAGTGATGATTTAGACAATTATAATGTTATATGGGGTTAAAAAAATAAACCAAAATACCACTTATATTTAGATGAGCGTGCGCGTGCGCACACACACACACACACACACACTTGAGGTACATGAACAGTTCTACAATGACTAGCCACATGGAGTTAATATGCCTGTTTTGGTTTACTCATCTGTTTCATCAACTCTGTTGTATCTTGTTTGTTCATTGCAACATTCTTGCAAGCCATGGCATCCACAGAACAGGACAATTTTGCAGCAGAGCAGCTGCACCTGGTGGTAGTGCATGGACATGTAGAAGAACAGCCGCATCGTATCATCTTTAGAACTTCCACAGGAGCTGATGATACATCTGGTGATAAGGGTACAGGAGATAACCCACCAGATGCTGTGTCTTGAGACCATCCATAATGAATGGGTTCCAATGAGGGTGGGTCTGGAAGTAACGCAGATCTCCAGATGGCTGTCTGGTAATAAGCACGATAGACATGTTCCTTGAAGGTCTCAGATGTTGGTGGGAGTGACTTCAACTTCGGATGAAACCATGATCCTTTGTATATTTATTCTGGTACTGTTGGACCTGGGTGAGAAGAATTGCTAGTGCATGGGTGGTTTGCAAACCATTCTGTGAGGAAATGTTTGCATCAAAATTATCAGCAACTACTTGAACCATACCTCCACCAGGTGACAGGCCCATGTGTTCTTGGCTCTTGGAAGCTGCACTGGCTGCAGATGCACGAAATCAGAGCACCTCATCATATGAAGAGGAAACACCAAAATCATATAATAGTTCAATGATTGACCTGTCTCTAACAGCTATGCCCAAAGCAGTTTGTAGTGCTGTAGGACTTCTGTTAACGACATCAGTAACCATGTTCCCAATCATTGCTACCTCCAGAGAAGAGTTGAACTTGTCAGATACTAAAGACAGCAGATGTAGAAGAGTGGGACTGGCATCATTACTGATATCCTCAATGTCCAACCTTGTTTTGTAATGAGACTTGTCCTGCTTCAAGGATTTGGATTCATCTGCTGTGCGTTTAGCTACTTTACACACAGCAATATTGATCACCTCCATAGCGATGGACTTCATGAACTTCAACAGAGTTCCAGATTATGGATTGATCATCAGTGAGATAATTCACAACATATTGAAAGCAGGGTTGTGGAGTCGGAGTCGTGGAGTCGCACGTTTCAGGGCGGAGTCGGAGTCGGTAAAAAACTTCTGACTCCGACTCCAATTTCTGTGTCCTGTGTCACCCTTAATTTCTAAATCCTAAATACTAACATTTAGGTTATTTAGTTTTTTTGGTCAATAAACCTTATTCATTGATAGCCCTAGATTAAGTTTTTTTAATATTTTTTTTTTACATTTTCAGAATATACAATTAATATTTATTTAAATATAAAAATATAAAATTTCACACTTAGTGTGGTGGTGATGAAATGTCTTATTATTATGATAATTATAGAGTGAAACACTAGAGGAGTCGGAGTCGTATATTTAAAATGTGAGGAGTCGGAGTCGGATTTTTAGATTTTTTACAATGTGTGGAGTCGGAGTTGAAGTCGAATTTTTACAATGTGTGGAGTCGGAGTCGGAAAATTTTGGACCGACTCCACAACCCTGATTGAAAGGGTTCATCTGTCTTTTCATTTGGTGTTTTTGATGTTGATGCTTGAATGTTTCTATATCCTCTGAAGAGAGACATACAGTCCTTGTGATATTGTGCATCTGCTGCATGTAAATCACTCAAGACACCTTCAATTCTCAAGCTTACCTCACTGGCCCACTCGTCATTTCTCATATGGCAAGCATCCAATATTACAGCTTTGAAGCTTTTCTGGTTGGCACCTAGATCAGCAGTTCTACACTGAACAACCCTTTTCCAACGTTCGGGATGACGGGGATCTGGAGCAGAACAACATTTTCCTCCACATATGAGGCAATTTTCTTTGAAGTTGAAAGGAGGTTCAGTGGAATGACGAGTCCTTTTAGTGGCAGATTCCTCTGAAGTTTTTTTCCGTCGGGCCAAGTAGCGACCTATATGTGTCTTTGATGTGTAAGTAGATGCACAATTTCTGTGGACATATAGGTTTGTGGAAGAATGTTCTAATAAAGTCTCTAATTCCAGATGCAACCCACCACCTCTACATTTACTAGCAGCTAAAATACTTTTAAGTCATTCTTGGCTAGCAGCATCAAAGGGTTT
Organism: Bathynomus jamesi; assembly: GCA_023014485.1. Taxonomy (NCBI): domain Eukaryota; kingdom Metazoa; phylum Arthropoda; class Malacostraca; order Isopoda; family Cirolanidae; genus Bathynomus; species Bathynomus jamesi. The sequence goes on along the minus strand of JAJOZX010001395.1, from coordinate 752,447 downwards.
TTGTTTGTTTTACAGTTTAAAAGGTTACAGAGAAGGCATGCAGGTGATGATTTTGCCATTGTTAACCATTATCTGTAAAGCAAAAAGAAATACATATATAGTATCATGCTTGAATAGTATTGAGGGGGATTCACATGCTTTATAGCTGCAAACATGGTTTCTAAAATAGTAGCTTATATACAGACGTTGAAGTAGTATTAGCAAATAAGTGAGAAATGGTTCATTTTACTGCTTTACACTGGATAGATCATAATTGTATAGCTACCAACTAATTATTTAACTTCAAAAATGTGCAGTTTAACACCAAAAGCAAGTCTCTACAACTATTTTTTAGAGAAAATATCAAAATAATTTAGTTTTGGTGTGGGCTATTTTGGATTTTTGCCCATGAAATTTCAACCCAATGGCTAAAAAGTGATATCTATTGATTTCATGGCCTAACAAGATATACTATGCATGGTATCTACTGATTTATTCCCACTTTTTATTTTGTTACGTTACTTTTTAGCGATGCTTAGAGAAAAAAAATGCTTTATTGATGGTGGCCATTTTGAATTTTTGCTCATAAAAAAATTTCCCCTGGGGTTAGAAAGTGGCATCAATTGGTTTCATGATCTGGAGAGCCTACCTTACCAGAATCAACAATAAAACATTGTATGTACTCTAAAACACACCTCAGGTATACAGTATATCACCACTCTGCTGCAGGACTAGTAACATCCTTTGCCGATGACACAAAGATCAGTAGAAAAATAAGAAACCCATAAGATTTAGGATCTTTACAAACTGACATGAACAGAATCTACAAGTGGATGGAAGACAATATGAAGTTTAACACTGAGAAATTTCAGCTGTTACGGTATGGAAAAAGAGAAGACCTAAAATCCATGGAATATTATACTCCAAATGGACAGGAAATTCAGAGAAATTCTAGAGCAAAAGATTTAGGGATTGTAATGACTGATGATGCGAAATTTGAAACACAAAATAAGATAGCAGTAAACAGAGCAAAGAGAATAACGGGGCAGATATTGAGAACCTTTAAACAAAGGGATAGGAATATAAATGATTCCTCTACTGAAAACACTGATTACAGGAATACCTCGGATAAGACGGTTAATTTGTTCCGCCAACATGCTGCACTGTTTGAAACCACCCTGTTCGAGGCATGTTTTAATGGGAAATACTGTAGGTCGTTCCAAGACATTTTAAATTACGTTTTTTGTATGATTATTTTCGATAATTATAATGATTTAACATGTTTAAATGTGAAATAAAACAATAAGAATGAACTTAAAGGTTTTAACTGTATAAAAGTAAATAAAGTTTATAAAAATAAAGATTATTATATTCCATTTATATTCCGTATACTGTACACTAGCTACAAAAGACGAGATATTTTTTTCTAAATATTTAAAAAGATTTTAATTGAACATTCCACAAAAAGAAATTAAAAATATTTTTAAAGGTTTTATTGAAGACATAAGTTATTTTTTAGTAAAATATTTTAAAAGTGTTGTCTGCACAGATTTTGACTTCTCTTCAAACATATCTTTATAGCATCGAATAGCATCATCTATAGATTGTCGAACTCTATGCTACGTTCAATGTTTGGATCGCCTTCCATAATACTGACTCGTACTGATACAAATACCATAGTATAGACCGCGCGCGGGTTGTTTGAAACTTAATATATCGTCGCACTGACATTCCTTTTATAAATATCTTAAATATTACATTAAATAATTAATTTTATATTATAATATTCAATCCATCCTATTGCGAAATCCATCCTGTTTGAAACTGTCTTATCCGAGGTATTCCTGTATACCCAAATTGGAATACTGCTCAGTAGGGTGTGTCAATTTTGGGGGTGAAATGACTAAATTGAAAATCATGCGATTTGGTAGCAATTTAATGTAATCATTTGGCATACAAAATAATATCCTTGCTTCAAAAACAATAAAAAATAACTCCTACCTACATCAATTTTAATTCAAAAATTCCATTTTTCCATAAATTCGTAACAAAATAACAAATGTGTGCAAACATCCTATCAACATTTAAAGTGGCAATAAGATATCATTCAGAGTCTTTATTTGAAAGTAACCAATGCAGTCATGTCCTTTTTGCTGTGGTTCTTTGACATCAGCATTCAGTTTGCTACTTGTGCTTTGATGCAGCCTTCTCGCCTCTCGTGACTGTAAACTTGACTAGCTGTTTCTGTGACCATTTTCACACATCTCTCCACACTCTGAGTGTGAGAAGGCCACTTTGGCACTTGCATTGGGGTCTCTTTAAGTTGTGTTAAATCTTTGTTTGTTATACATGTTGTCAGTGGTGACTCCAAAACTTCCGAACTCAAGTTAACTAATTCTGACAATTTCGTGGCATTGACATTTATCGGAGGTACCTTCCTTGTCTGAACAGAGCAGTCTCCCAGCTGGTCATCATCTAGTGATGTTCCTCTAAGCTTTAGAATGATTTCCACAGCCTCAGTTCACTCTTTGGTATATTGGCTGCAGAGTATTGCTTGCAAAACTGCCTCTGGCCTAGCATACCAAATTGACCTTCTCACCACAGGTAACACGATGTCCACCACTACTTTCTTTTGGGTTCTCAGTAGCTGTAATTGAAACAAGATGTGGTTGGGCCCCTCCATCCACATTGGATTAAGTTTTACATTGAACCAGTGAGGAAGATAAAACCCAATAATAAATTCAACAATCAACATCAAATTCTGTAGCATTTTGCCCTTCAGTGCATGCTTGGAAACCCAAATCTTGCAGAAATGAATCGCTGTAGTTAACCAACCACTGTGACTTACGGGTCCAATCTCCAAGAGAGCCAGATTTTGAGGCAACTCTCCTGATCTGATTGCTTGAACAATACGATAAACGTAAGATTGATTCGTGCTGAGATTTTTGATAACTTCTTCAGACAACACTGGAAGGGGAGGGCCTACTTCGACCTTTGGAAATTTTGTATTTATTTCTAATTCTGTTGCTTCATCTAGCATGTTGCCAAGGGGGCCTGACCACTTGTTGTTGCTCTTTGTAGGACCATCAAGTTCCTGGATGAGACGACAAAGAGGTAGTTCCCCTGTGTGCAAATCACATACAATCCAAACAAGCCTTCTTCCAAGTTTTTTCTCTAAATGCGCCATAACACCACCCTGCCATCCAGTGTTCACCACAGATGAGTCTCCACCAACAGCCTGCAGTGAACTGTCAAGTCTTCTTTCTTGAAGCCAACATATTATTTGATCAGCAATTGCCTCTGCATGTTTCTTGTCTTCTACTTCTGCTTCAGGAACAAAGTGAAACAAATAGCAGCCACCAGGTTCAGAACACACAGAGTAGTGTTCTTCTTTGATGAGACCGGGAAACTTTCTGTCCATTCCCTCTACCTCTAGGAGAACTTTTGTGTCATCCCTTCTTCCATCAAACAAAAGGCAAGAGAGACCTTCCTCCTTCAAATCTTTTTCATGCTGATCAGATATTTCCTTCATTATTTTTTCTTATGCTTTTCTTATCTTATTATGATCTATCACTAAGGATGTATCCTCTCGGCTGATGAGACCTGCATCTATCGAAGCGGCAGTGGCAATCTCTGCAGTCTCTCGTAGCACTGTATGGTGGTGAATACTGGCAAGGGCAATGTTTGAGATGTCTTTAGTGTTGTATTTCATTCTCTTCAGCGAAGGTTCAGATGGCATTTTGGAGCTAACATCTGATGTTGCTTCTTTCTGTTCATCTGAAGAGCTTTCAAAGAAGTGAGAAACCTCTTGATAGAGCTCTTCATCTCTTTGGGTGGCTTCTTCACTCTTCTTTTTCTTCCTTTCTTCCCTCTCGCGAATTTTCTCTTTTTTCTTAGCAAAAACAATCTGTTTTTTTAGTTTCTGAATAATCTGCCAAACCAATCTGCATACTTCCTTGGCCTCCTGCCTTTGTTTTCTGCGCCTTTATGAAAGCCAGCTCCAAAACAGGGATCTTCTTCTCACAAGGACAGTGACAATCAATGTGAGGGTGAGGTTCTCTTCTGCATGAGGGAGAACAACTGGCTTCAGAACACAACTCTATGGGACACTGGCAGTTGAAAATGTCAAGAACAGTATTAAGTGTGTGCAGAAACTTATTTTTCTTTGCTAGTTTTCCTTTACCAAGTGATGTCTCAACTGCTTTGTGCCACAGCTTTGTTAATTTTAGCTCAATAGTTCTATACTGATTGAGTACAGGTGGTTTGAATAACACATTAGCTTTTTTCCACTGATGCAGAAGAGGGGGAATCATGTCCCTTATGAGCTCTTTCTGTGTAGTTCCTTCTATCCTTTGTATTTTGTTCACGAAGAAGCAACCCTAGTCTCAGCATGTCTCGCACTGTTGGTAGTTCTGATACAGGAAGCTCCTTGCCTGTACCGACTAACAGGCTCAAGTGGCATGATGACTGACCTCTTGTCTTCAATTTTGGCATCTTAGGAATATCTGAAAAGAAAGAAAAACATTTAAGTATTTTATATCAATTACGATGTTTCAAAGTTTAGTCATTCGATGTTCTAAAATTCAATAAAAAATATTTCATGGGATTACAACATAATTAGACAGAGGAATATGATGATGATAAATAATTGTAATAATCAATAACACTAGGCAACAAATTTCAACTTTTTTTTTGTTACAGACACGTGAACTACTGATTCCTACTGAAGCGCTGATGCTGATTTCAGATCTGATATCAAAATTTCTCTATCACATCCAGATTTTGTGTAACCGAAAACCCCTATTTTTCATTTTTTTTCTCACCCGCTTCTATTACGAAAGCCGTCTAAGCTACTTTTCCGTGCCACGTTTTATGTTAAGCATACTTAAATAATTAGTGAACAGGGATGTCTTTCCTCCTTTATTCTGGCTTAAGATAGACAGCGGAATTCCGCTGGCGGAGTTACCACCCCTGCGCCCAACCATCCACCCAAAGCGCGTTAGTATTTTGTTGTTACTACTGAAAGGCAAATTCCTGTTCTTAAGTGAAACTTTGGTGTGTCCTCTTCCTTTGTCGCTTGTAGGATGACGAGCTCTCCTTCTGCAGGAACCAACAATAAGCTCCCATCATATTTGGGTTGAAATTACCTTGGTATCTGTTTTCCATAACTGAGATCTGTTGGTGGAAGCACTCACCATGCTCGTCACTTACAGCCCCAAGGTTGGCCGGGAAGAAGTCAAGATGAGAATGTAAAAAATGAATTTTCAAAGACATTCTGCATCCCATTATTTCATAAGATTTAAGCATGTTTTCTACGAGTTTACGGTGGTTTTCAGCTTTGTGGTTTCCAAGAAAATTTTTGACAACTTCAACGAAAGATGTCCATGCTCCTAGTTCATTCTCATTTAGGTTAGATGGAAACGATGAGTCGTGGATGACACTGCGGATCTGTGGTCCAGTGAAAACTCCAGCTTCTAGCTTAGCATCTGTCAATATTCCTTTGAATTTATCCTTTAAATATTGGAAACCACTACCTTGATGATCCATACCCTTCACAAAATTTTTCATAAGGCCAAGTTTAATGTGAAGTGGTGGAAGATGTACTTTCTGAGGGTCAATAAGTGCTGGGTGTTTCACATTGTATTTACCAACAACATGTTCAGTTCTAGATGGCCAATCATGTTTTTTGTAGTGGTTCTTGTCATCTCTGCTGTTCCATAGACACAAAAAGCACATATGCTTTGTGTAGCCCAACTGTAACCCAAGAAGTAATGATACAACTTTAAGGTCGCCACAAATATTCCATGTGTGGTCCTTATATTTGATGAGTCTTAGCAGCAGTTTCATCGATTCATAAGTCTCATTAAGGCCAGTGGCATGTGCTACAGGTATTGTAGGTTTTTCATTGCCGTTGTGCAGTAATACAGCTTTAAGGCTAGCTTTACTACAGTCAATGAACAGTCTCCATTCTTTTGGATCATAGCGACAGCCAATCCCTTACATCAGACCACTGATATCGTGGCAGAAACAAACATTTTCTTCCTGTAAGTAAAATGATGAAAACTGCAAATGGCGATGGCGGAAATGGGAAACTTTGGTGTTTGGTTGGAGAAGATTAAATTCTTGAAGTCTTGAACCAAGCAACTCTGCCTTTTCTTTTGGTAATTCCAAATCGCGCACTAAGTCATTTAACTCCGCTTGACTTAACAAATGTGGGGAAATATTTGCATCTGGAACATATATGCCATCTTTCCCTGTTTCTATATCACTAGCAGAATCTTCAGATGAACTGCTGTCTGTTATCGTTGCTGGTGGATTTGTTTCATCATGTGGTACTGGTTTCATTGCTGATTCGCAGTTTGGGTACGTGATCTTTGATTTGTTTTTCTTTGTGAAACCAGCAATCTTTGTCAAACAAAAATAACAATCATTGAAGTGATTTTTCGGCTTACGCCAAACCATGGGGACTGAGAACGGCATAGCTTTTCTTTTACCATTCATCCAAGCTATTAACATTGCATTGCACTGTGCACAGCAAATATGTGGTGCCCAGTCCCTCTGTTGGTCTCCTAACTTACAGTCAAAATAACACTTGTAGGCAAGTTTAATCTTTGTTGTTATGTTTCTACGTTGTGGCTTAGGTGTATATTGTCCACAGACAAAGCAGAAGTTGTCTGGGTGATTTACACAAGCACGTCTATTTGATGCCATTTTGAATTACCATACAATATCTGAAAAAACATAGAAAGTAATTATTACGATGTGCAAAATAAAAAGAAATACACACCGTAGTACAAAACAAATGCTATAAAAACACACAAGTCACCACAACCTGTCACTTGCTCATCAGCAGAGAGCTTCAACAACCGTTCTCCTTGACTGTCACGTAGCGACTGACCGTTAGGCCGTTGCCCGTTACTATGCTCTTGACTCAGTGTTGCCAACTCGGGATAATTTTATTTATCAAAATTGTTCGAATTTGTATATAGTTGGCAAAAAAAATTGCTTTAACCTTGAAAAGCAAGTTTCATATTACTGGCATTAAGCCGATTAAAACCAAAATCTGGACGTGGTAGAAAATTTTACTAAAAGTGATTTGCATTTTACACAAAATCTAGACGTGATAGAAAAAATCTAATTATAGATTTGAAATCAGCATACCGAAATTAGCTAGGAGCACCTATTTGGTCTTCTGTAACAAAATCTTTGTTGCCTAGTGTAATCTATACTTACAGTTAAACTGTAGTATTTCATCTAGTAGATTAACTATGAAGTAGGTACAAGAGCAATAACAGCAAACCACTGTCTATGACATCTAAGAGGCAACTGAGGACTGAGAGTGAGGGACAGTTCTATTCATGTTGTGACTTGTACATTGTACAACAACTATATGACCTTGAAAACACTCCATATGCGATCAGTGGGATAATTCTGTGACAGATGAATAGTTAATCAATTTATGTCCTATTATTTAGTAAAAGAGTCAATTTCTGAAACTTTAAGGTAAAACTGATGTAGGTAAGGGTTATTTTATTTAATTTTGGTTGGCCAATTTCAAGTTTTGACATGAAAAGACACTATATTTTCACTACCAAAATTGATTTGAAAAAAGTTGACAAAACTGACACCCTACTGCTCAGTCTTAACATCCCCATATAAAAAAGAAGACATTAGACAGCTAGAAGGGACTCAGAGAAGCTTCACAGCCAAGATCAAGTGGTGCAAAGACCTAAATTCTGGGGAAAAGTTACGCAAACTAGACCTATATCCATTGGAAAGGAGAGAGAGAGAGATACACCATCATTTACACTTGAAAAATAATGGAGAAACTAATCCCAAATCTTAGTCTTCCTTTTCTACTTTCCACTGTTGTTTGGAGAATTACAAGGTTCAGTGTGTCATGTTCCCAAATTAAAGGCGAGAGAGGGAACATCCTTAAACATGAAAGAAAATAGGTAGTTTTGTTGTGAGAGGACCAAAACTGTTTAATCAGCTGCCCAAAGACTTAAGGAACACAAATGGTGTTACAGTGGACATCTTCAAAAGATTAAACACCTGGCTCAGAACAATCCCCAATGAGCCAGGCGTGCCTGGCTATGTGAGGTGGAGAGTACAAGAAACCAACTCACTACTTCACCAGGCCAACTCAAGAGGAGGGGCAACAAGCTTGACCTTCGTGAAATGAGGAATCATCGCACAGAACCTTTGAAAGGAAAGGTATCATTTATGTACAAAGTTGCTAATAATAGAAACTATACTTCGCCCATTCACAGGGCGATTACCCCTCATCAGATCAATCATAATCATAATACAAGGCTTCCCAATGATTTCATACATAAACCAAATTATTCCATGCAAATTGCAGGAAATGCTCTCTCCTACAAAGGGGCAGATATCTGGAATGCTGTACCCATAAATATCAGACAAGCACTGTCACTAATATCATTTCACAACTCACAAAAGAAACTTTGTAAACTCCTACTAATGTATGAATGTATGAATGTATGTATGTATGTATGTAGATTGCAACTTGTAAATATTACTAAACAATGAAAATCACCAATTATATATGCAAAATTCACAATCTTAAATGGGTGCAATCATAAACCATATAAATTAGATGTTAAAAGTTTCCAATATATTACGCCATAGTTATGATATGCCTCGCTCATCTGTATCTTTGTAACTTTAAGAGTGCATCATTATTTGTATTTTTCAGCAATTTTTTTTTTCTATTATTTCTATTATCATTTTATATTATTTCAAAGATTATTTCAATTTTCACTTGTAATGACAGAGTTAACTAAATGCAACATTATTTTATTTTCCACAAATTCTATTTATATTTGACATTTTCCTATGTAAAAATAGAAATGAATCTCAGACTTTTGTCTGAAAAGCTGTCATGCTTCCCAACAGCATACTCAGATAAGAATACTGTAATTAAACCACAAAAATTAAACATTAATCCCAACATTGTGTAAACCAGTATGGATGTAATATATATCTTATATAATGTGTTCTTTCTGAATAAAAATGATTATTATAAGTAAAACTAAACCAAGTTTGTTTTGTATTAGTAGTAGGAATAGAATATGGAATCAATGCCTCCATGCCTGAGAGAATCACCTCTGTGATACACACATTGCACTCAGAGAGGCCCCAGCCATGGAAACAGTAATCATTCCATGGGAAATCAGAGTAGTACTACCTAAGGGCCTCCCATTCAGCAGTGCCAAAGTGATATTTGAAGGTGTCTCTTCTTGGGAGGATCCAAAGGCTGAATTTGAGTGATAGGACAGGAAGCAGATATAAGATTGTGGTTCAAGGCTGGGCCAATGGGGCCTTAAGCACTTTTGACAAACATGGGCCATTTTCCCCAGTTAGTGTCATAAAAAACTCACACTGACTGAGTATGAACAATTGAACATGTTATATTTAATAATGGTGATAATTGGTAAGCAAGCATAAAGCACAGTTGCAGTCACAGAAACAGTCCCTTCACTAACACTTACTCATTCACAAAATCATATACACTATAGGGAGGGGGGAGCAGTTTGTTAGGTCAGCCTCCCCACTTTAACTATATAGAATTATCCAAATGAACTGAAATGAACCCAAATGAAAGCAAAGAATTACCCAATTAAATGAGCCGAAGTGAAATACAAACAAGTGTATCTCAATAAAAATAATATAAGTACAGTAACATATAAGCAAGGATTCTTACTCTGGTGAGTTACAATTAGAACCCAAAACCAATTTTAAAAAAATTGAAAAATTGAAATAAGAGGTTCCAGTAATTTAGAAAGAAAATTAGGGTATGCATTTTCATAAATACATGTATCCTCCATGATGCATCATTGGAGTAGTAGTTGTGTACCCTACACTAGCGACCTCTACAATTTATTTTACCCAGTTCTGAAAAAATAGCTCTCTGAATACATGACATATTGCTGAAACTTGTAATATTTTTTTAAATCTAGCAATTGTGAAGGATATTTTTTCCTGCTTATATGTTTTTGTTTAATTACTTTTCATAAAGGGCTCATTTCCACCAAGGGCCTAATGCATGTGCTTATAGTGCTTAAGGGTTAAGGCAGCCCTGGTCAGAGGAACCCAACAGAAAAAAAAGTTTGAAAGCGTAAGAAGGATGAGTGTGAGAAATAAATCCAGAATGTTGGGCCTATCTCCAAGGTGATCAGGGATATGAGTAGAGTGCTGTACAATCTGCTCTAGGTCATTTAGAAATTGGGAGCTAGTTCACCAGGGATGTCAGTGAAATGGGAGGAAAGCCAAAGGTGGTGGTAAACATTGAGATCACCTAAAATGGAGATTTCAGCAAAAGGAGAGTAGGATAGAATATATTCCACTTTAGAAGAGAGGTAGTCAAAGAGTTATGAGGAGAGGTGGTGTTCAACAGCTTCAAAATTTGAGGAAAGGCCACAAATGTTGCAGAAGTTTATGAAAAGTGAATCAGGCAGAGGCCCAGAACATCTCAAATGGGCAGTAGTAGAACCAGCCCCACTGCCCAAGTCATAGACCAATCACTATCCTTTATTATTTTATCTATCATTAAAATCCTTTACCAATAGTTGATAAAAACAAGTGATTTTCCTATTACGGCATTAGTAATTAGGAATCAACAAGCATAAAAAAATTATCATAAATTTTTAGCTAAAATATATTACCTGAAGAACTGTAGTTCGTTTAATAACAGTTTCATGAAGATTTGGATTCAGTTTAACTTTTTCTAAAAGGTCTTTGAATAATGGATTAACTTCCAGTTCTTTACTTAACAGAAAATTACACTCTTCTTTCAAACTGCAATAAAAACAAAGTTAAATGATGTTCATTTTCCAGTAAAATACCTGCTCTTGGAATTTAAGTGTTTTTACAGCAGATCTGGGTTAATGTAATAAAATGGATTATTTTTATGATGATAATACAGTACACCAATGCTTGTAATATTAATTTTTCCTTAGGCTCTGCAAAATTACTGAGACATTAAGAACACACTGATAAAATTATCTTCTTGAAGCCATGAAGGGTAGGCCTAGCCCAATCATTTGGTGAGAGATAAAAAGTGAATGCCTACTGATGATGTTATTTAAATAACTAAACTAAACTTACATCAGTTTGTCCTTGCAGTAAAAAGTGGCCAGTCCTTCAGAGACAGTTTCTCCTCCTTTTGTCTTAAAGATTCCCTCAAACCCATAATGGGAAAACACTGGTTGTAAATCTCTCAAAAATATTTTTTCATCCACTTCTTGAAGACAAATTAAGTCTGCATTGTATCCTAAATAAAGTTGAAAGAATGAGTAATTATTTGCAGAGAGATTTGGGGGCACAATCTAGTCATTACACTGCCCAACACCAATTTTGCTGATTTAATTCTAACACCTGTTTTTAGGTAACTTTGGTGTGCTGATTTCAAAAATCACCTTAGTTTTTGCCTATCACATCAGGTTTTATGGCAATCAAATATGGATATTTTGGAGATATCGCATTTTGGCAGGGTTATGCCCAATTTTTTTTCTTTTCAAAAAATAAGTTTTTACATACTCAGAATCAGCATGGAAAAGTAAACAATTGTGCAGGGAGTGAACTTTAATATACAATGGTAATATTGACACAAAGTGATTAAAAGTGTTTAAATAAGCAAAAAATGAATCCATGATCATGACATCACGCTCACACCTGGGGAAATCACAGATACCCAAGATTTTAATATGTTGTACATGACCTTTAGATTTAATACACAGATTTGCGTATTCCACAGATAAAATTTTAACAGCAAAACAGCTGTTAACAGGTCTCAAAAATCATCAATTTTGATAAGCACCCTTCATGGATCACCCAAAATAGGCATATTGCATTGCATGAAAACCTGATGGGATGGACAAAATCTAAGGTGATTTTTGAAATCAGCACATCAATATTATCCAGAAACAGGTCTTAGAATTAAATCAGCAGCAAAAAAAATTTTTTTGTTGGGCAGTGTTATTCATGGTTTCGTGAGAAAGATAAAAATTTATGCTCAGAGTTGCATAACCAATTAATAGAGAAATGAAAGGAATGAAAATTCCATACAAAAAAAATAATTTTAAATAAAAAGTTCAAAAGATTCAACAAACTAAATTTTAAGTAAATTTCCCACTAAATAATTTACGCATAGGTTTAGAAGGTAAAACATTTTTAATAAAGCTTAATACTTGGTGAGAGGTATTTCCTGACAAATTTCATATTTACAGCAATTTTCTCTACCTTCATGCTATAATAATCATAATAATAACTAAAGGGGACTTATTTCACTCACCCAAACCCTCTCAATCTGTCTTTAATGTTACAGCAGGTTAATAGGTATCTAATGTGGAATTCTCCCAAAAAATATACCTTTGATATTACTTTTGTTGGAAGCAAAAATGGTGAAAATTTCTGCTCCACTATCTTGAACCCTACTCTTATCAAACAATATTTGTGGTAAAATTCTTTGTTTAAAAAGTCATAAAATTTACTTTTACAGTGACTACATGCTTGATCTGTCACCAAGTTGAGAAAATATTATATGTACAGTATATATAACCTGCCAAGTTTTATGATGATTTGATGAAGAGATAACCTAATACAAATAACACCACCATTTGACCTTTGACACGGACCCAACTCTTGCTCATGGCACATCATTCTGTGGTGCTCCAAATGTGAATAGAGTTCTATCAATTTATGTCATATGAGGAAAAATGGCATGGACATGAAGCTGATGGACAGATAAATTGACAAGTGCAATAGGGCAGGGTGAAAATATATCAAACTCAAGTTGTCAGTATAAAATGGCTGAAAAGGTGCTCTAGTACCCACCTATCATAAAAACATCAACTTTTATAGCCTATGAATATGTGCATTCTCGCAACTTTGACCTCAGTTTTGAAGAAAAGCCAAAATTTTGAAGCAAATTTAGTTTTGTTAAAAATTATAACAATATTTCCTTTTATGAACCAAAACATGTGTTCATCACTAAATTATATGAAGTGTAACTGCTATCCTCTTGTTGATTCACTTAAAATCTGACTTTGTTTCCCTTTATGGATTCTCTAGCTGAGATTTCTTGCTGAGAATAACCATTCTATAGCAGGCACCATGTCCATAGACTTTTTCACTTGCAGAGATTTCCTTCACATTTCTTTCAACTGCCTGGGAATGACACTGGTATGTCAAGAATTATGGGTTTTTGGCAGTCATCAGTGCTACTTATAACATCAGAGAGTAAGGAAAGAACAGTAATATTCATTTCGTTCCAATCAATCATATCCATGTAGGTCAAAGCTGAGAAGTTGAGCCTGATGGATTTCTTGTCAAACATTCGAATTTTACCTGGTATAACACTCCTTTTCACTTGTAGCACTTTCTTGACTGCTAGCTTCCAAATATTCTTATTCTTGTCAGTGACAGCAGATTTAAAAGGATATTTTTAGGATAACAAAAGTAACAGTTGTTTTGGAACACAGGACAAATAATGTTTTGATCCATTGTATGTAGTTTTTGATAGAGCTCAATCATGAAGAAAAAGTTTTTGGTCCCATCCTGGCAAGACTAGTTCACTTTGATATAGGACCATGTAGGAGCAGAGAAGTTCAGTATAAAATTAGCAATCCTTTGAAGTGTCTCTGATGGTTTTTCATGCAACATGTAATAATGGAAGAGATGATTTGCTTTTTTCAGCCACTGTGCATTATTGAGAGACCCAGGTTGAGCAGTTTCTAGCAATTTGATAGCTGGACCTCTATTATGACTGTTTTGAATTGACAAACACACCTTATGGAGGTATTGCTGGTCACTGCTGAGATCTGCTAGCACTTCTGGTAAGTCCATCACTTTTCCAGTGAAAGGTGGAAATTTTACAATTGGTCTGTTCTTTGAATCAAAGTTCAGATCCTTGCCAATTTTGCCCTGTAAACTTCTAGGTCCTGTTGTTTGCCCATCAAGAACCTCCAGGTATTTTCTCAAGGGAAGCTCATTTGTGTGAAGCAAGCAAATAAACCATTGTAATGGTCTTTCCAATGTCAGCTCTAGTTTTCTAATTACTTCACTTGATTTATCTGTATTTACATTAGTTGCATCACAAACTACTGCTTTTAAAGTCAATGCAGAATTGGTGTCAGTAATTACTGCTATAATTTCTTTAGCAATATTGTAGTGGGGTTGTCTTGACTAACATCTTGTTTTCTTCTCATTTCAGGATTGGCCACTATGTAACCCCCATGTTGACAGTTAGTTAGTTTTGGCTTAATGCCTGACTAGCTCAGTAGTTTTGTTTAGACCCATTTTGAGGAATTTTTTGATCTTGTTTTGTGATTCTGGTATCAGTAAATTTCACCTTCAATTTTTAGAAAAAAGGCTCATTTTTCAAAGTCACAGTTGGCTTGCGCTTGTGGAAGTTCTAGCCTGCCAACTCAATTTGTTAAGAAAATTCAAGAAAAACAGTGCCTTGTGATAATGGACATTGCCTGTACATAATGGTGTGCAGGTTAAGGTATTTCTAGGACCAATAGCTTCAGGTTTTGCTTCTCCATGGCTTAACTATAATAGATAGGTGCGATTGGATTGACCTCAAGTCTAGCTTAAGGATGTTAGGTCCAGTGAGGTCTACTGTGTGATCTAATTGTACCATTCTAGCATAGGTTAAAATTTTTATCGTCTTCTGGTAATTCCATTTTTGTTGTCCAGTAATTTTGTCATTGTAATTGTAAGCACCATTGCATAGCATACCCTTTCAGGGTTTTTGGATTTCTGTTTCTTGATCTTAAGCCATGTCTAGACTCAAGCTCATAACCCATCCTAGCTCTTGTAAATAATTCAAGTTAATTTCTAATAAACCCTTAGAATTCTACCAACTAGTTTTTTTTCAGCCTTTGTCCTTATAGACTGGGGTTGTTACTTTCAAGGATTTCCTTGTGACAAGAGCATTGTAGAGGGTTCAAACAACCCTTTCACAAGGCAGTTGATATCCCCTCTTGTAGTAGCACTGGTGGTAATCCACCTAAACAGGATGTACAACCCAGGGTCCTTGAATTGACAATAACTCCAAATTCTCTTTAGTAAACAATTCAGAGGGTAATATCTGCTTTTTTCATCCAGCCACATTTGGTTTACTTCACGATCAGTCTGCTAAAATCTTGCTTGCTTGTTGTGTATGCCCATATTTGGTTGAAGTCCTCAAGTATTGCTGGGTGTACATTGCACACACCTTTCCTGAAGCCAGGGCTTTCCAGGTTCTCAAGTGGACCCGACTCAGACACAGTGTTAATCTTTGGAGATAGCTAGCGGGTCGAGTCTGTTTCTTGGTTCAGCAGTGTGGGAGTCTCGTTTGCCCCTCAGTGAAGGTGAGAAAAACTTCACCACCCGGGACCTTCCCTTTTCCCATCAAGAAGTAGCCAAGTTACAGTATTCTAGTTATTTCATCGTTCTCCCCACAACAATATCACTTGCCCTTTCACTTTCAGGAGCAACATGGTCAATATATTCGTTTCCTGGAAATAAAACTAACACATAGTGGTCTTCATTCAAAGCCTGCTGGCATTCTCCCACTTTTGAAAGAGTTTTATAAAGTCTTCCATCAAATCCAAGGTAAACTTCCTTTATTCTGTTCTTCATGCTTCTTTCTTTCTATGCTTCTCCACAGGGTTCTTTGATAACGTAGTTTACTGGGATCAATCATAATATTTTGGATAATAGATTAAGATCTTTTAAGACAGCATTAGCAATTAAACAAGCATCACAGTTGCTTATTTTGCATCAATCAACTGCCTTGCATAATTCTAGATATTGGTGTCAATTTTGAGAAGTGCTAGCTTCTGTATCTAACTTGTATTTGTTGTAGTTTTGAAGTTTTCACTTGTCCAACTTACCTAAAATAATTTTTCATTCAGTATGTTGATCAATCCACAACCCCATTCATCATTCAGGATTTTCTCCACCTTAGTGCATTTACACACTTCTTTTACAAGAACTGGAAGCATAGCACTCAGCAACACACGTCAAATAAATTTCTGAAGAGGTCATATTTACTTTGATAAGTGCTGGAGGAAGATCTTTTACTCTTGGGATATTTTTCCAACTTCTTGTCCCTTGTCAATTAATCTCTCTATCTTAATTACTATGCTTTTGAAGTCAATTGTTGGAATGGAAGCACAGATTATATATATATATACCTTTGGTATAACCTTTTGGTTAGCTTCCGCCCGAATTGTTCATTCTGACGAAGGTCAAGCTTTTCACTCCACCTTAGACCTACAGTTTAACGTGGAATCCGAACCACGCCCCATCAGCAGCCCAGTGTCTTAACCACTAGGCCACCTAGGGTACCCATTTATCTACCAACCACTTTCTTTATTGTGTGGAAGGATGAACAGCTGGGTTTTGCTGCGCGCCAGCTGCCATCAGGTCTCGAACCCGGGGCCGATAGATTCGTAGTCAGCGACGCTAACCACTACACCACCGAGGCCAGGTTGAAATTTTATATTGAAAAGGTTCATATTGTAAGGGGTTTGAATGGAACACAGGAACCCTCTCATAAATTATTTTCGCTGTTTAAAGCCTCCTCCTACCCCTGGCACAATTTTTCACTTTTTAACCTATATTGAAGAATATTCCATTTATATGAGACTTACTTTACATTCAGGTTTTTCATGACATAAATCTTTATTAGCATATAATATTTTATCAAAAGGGAAGAAATTTTCAATATCATTAGGGAATTTATTTCATATGTTTCTTACTCATTTCACTGGGCCTTCCATTCAAACTTGGGCAGTTTTCGCCTTGATTCTAATGAGTTTAAGATAAACTTTTGACAGTTGTCATATCCTATCCTTTCCTGACATGCCTTTGTTACTAGGTTCACTGCCCTTTCCACACTTTGACTGTGGCATGGAAAAAAAACTATCTCCAGTGGCTTACATTGAGCCTGTAGTAGCTCATCATTGCTAAAATTGTTTAGCAGCAGTGGAGGAGTAATAATATCTTTTTGCCAATCAATCATCTTGGTGTAGTCAGTAGATTAGAAATTGAGGGTTCGAGGCAACTCAAAGTTTCTGGTACCTGAAAATCCTGTTCTTGAAAGGATGATTTTCTGAATAGCTTGCTCCCTAATTTCTAGTCTCTTGTCAGTTACCATTGATATAAGTATATTTTCTGGGTGGGCAAAGTAGGCATTATTCTTTAATACTGGTTCTATGATTGATTTATGTTGTTCATCTAAATTTCAAAGCAAGCACATTAAATGCCAAAAGTTATATGCACCATCAGTTGCATTAGGATGAGATTTTATCCAAAACCACCATGGAGCATAGAACTGCATAATAATCTTGACTATACCTTGAAGGTTTTTATCGGGATTTGGCATTGAGATATATAATTGAAGGACCCTGTTGGCTAGTCAGCCAGTGAGTATGGTGAAGGGTACCTGGGGATCAAGTGGACAGATCTTGAGAAGTGTCTCCAGTTTGCACTGCCAGACACATATCATAGAGATATCTTTGATCACTGCTTAGCTCCTTCACAACATTTGCTGGAATTTCTTTAATGTTCCCCTTTACACAAGAATATTTGACTACCTCCAATTTTGTTAAATCTGTTTTCAGTTTATTCCCAATTGAACCCACAAAAGTACTTGGACCTGTTGTTTTACCATCAATGGCTTTGTAGACATGTATAAAAGGCAGCTCATTCAAATGCAAGAGGCACACCAACCACTGCACTGGTCTGTTAAGATGAATTTCAACCAGTTTTATGGCTCCACCAATTTTTCCTGTATTTACAAGAGTACCAGTGAGATGGTGTGGTTCAGACCCCAAGTTTGGTGGGAACTCCACCATTGGGAAGGATTCCTGTGAGCTCCAAAACCCCTCATAGGGCCTGGGAGGTTTCAGTAATCCCTATTGGGCCAGAGTTTTGTTAGAAAGCCAGGCCTTCAGTTACTAAAAATGTTTTTCTTCTCTTTTTAATTGATTATAACAGCTTTGAAATTCTCTCAGTATAGAGAATAATCAGAAGCTTGAGGCAATCATATGCCCATTTCTAGAGATGGGAAAGCATCTCACTTCTCCTTGATGGTGTGGTAGGTGATCCTATAGTCTTGTTTTTACCATTGGTGTTTTGTATTGCTTAACCATTAGCTATAAGAACCATGTCTAACATATTTGGATCACTTAAAATTATCATGTAAATATCATAATCATTTTCGAATGCCTGATTTTCTTTATGAAGACCTCATTGAAAAACTTAACTTCAGTTATCAATATGCATCACAATGGATTTTGAGCTTTCTCAGGCTGTGAACTAAATTGTACCTTTAACTGCCTTATGAACAACATTAATATTATTGTTCATTTTTCTCCCTTTTCTGGCATTATTGCACTCATGGATTCCTGTGGGTCCACTGTTGCCAGTGCTGGAGGGATAATCTCTAAATGTTTGTTGTTTTTTTTCTCTTTATCAGGGATTTGTTTTTGGCTGGGACATTTGCTTATTGAAGTGAATTTGAACAAAGCTTTTTCTTCCCCAATACCTGCACAAATGCTGAAGCCAGTATTCATATTTTTTTTTTTGTTGTAAACATTGCTTTTGTTTGCACTGATTGAGCGACTTATCAGGTTTATACAATTTGGGTAAACACTCATTGACCTTGCTGAAGTGACTAATATTCTTTATTTTTTTTTTTGTATTAGTTAGGTAAGTTCCTTTTCTTCTGTAAGTCTTGTCTCTTTTGTGCAGTCATGGGCTGGTGATGGCCAATAATTTAATTGTTTTATGTTATGTTGACATTTTTGTGTGCGGTATGGGACTACTGTTGTTTGTTTATTTTGGTTTGTAGTAATATTTTTTTTTGCCCAAGTGCTTAGTTGGTTCTGAATACACATTAGTGTATGATCAATAAAATTGTTCATATTTTCTTTAGTTACCTATAAAAACTTACCTGCTGATGCAAATAACCTTGTAAGTGTTATTTTTTGTTTCTTTGATTAAATTAGGCAAAGGATGCTTTGCTTTTCTTAAATCCTCCCACTATAAGCAGAGGAGTAAGTCTTTAAAAGAGGCAGACTGGCTATGTCCCAGAGATCTTAAAGGTGAGAACCCAGTTTCAAATTGGTAGAAGCTGCCTATCTGACAATCTCAACCACACTAAAATTGGGAACTTGCTCACCTCATTTCTCTCATTCTTAGCAGTGCAGGTAGTACTGAAGTCAAAGGATTTATTTTTACTCAACTGAAGGCCCTCTGGGTGGTTCTCACTGGCAGCTCAATCTCCAATCTCAGCAACCAGCAGCAGCTGCCATGACCCCACTAACAGATTATCTGGTAGGTAACGCAAATGCATTTTTACACAAAACACTTGCCAGCATCACACCCCCATTTCACCATCACACAGTAAAGCTTTGATAGTATCTGTGCTGTTCGAGTCTGTAATAATAGTTATCAACTCTTCTGCTATGCAGTGAGCAGTTCCATTATCTGGTGTGATATGGTCTACATAGATGCTTCCAGGGTCTTTCACAATAACATAATGATGTTCTTTTAGTTAATGTGTTATCTTTCCTTCCATCAAATCCAAGGCACTCCATCTTCAGATTTTTGGATTTAGACCTAAAAGTATGTTTCACCCATGCAATTTCTCTCTTTCTAATTTCTTTCTGTCAAGCATGTTGGTGTGGTTAAGGATCCCCATATTTTAAGACTGCATTGACTATTGCAGCTGCAGCTCTACAACTTACATGATAATGATCTGCTGTTAATGCTAGGTTTTTAGAGGAGTGCCTGGTCTGAATATTCTCAGTCAATTCTAAATCAGCCTCATAATCTACATCCTGACTCTCTGAATCTACATCCATGTCTTCTTCGGTATTTTCTATAAATTCCAATGGTAAAACATTGGTGGCTTCAGTCATTTCTTCTTGTGCTTTTAGTTGACAGGTTTGTGCTTCTTGGGCTCTTGCTAAAGATCTCTTCTTTGTTGAACTAGCTATGCAATTAATTGGTCCTAACTGATTTTTTCTTTGTTTCTGACCCACAAAAGACTCCCATTGGTATTTTACACGGTTGGCACCAAAGTCAGTGACCCAGTTTTTCCCACGTGTTTTTTTTTTTTTAACCCACTTGGAAAAACATGCTATTTTGCCCACTTAACTGGGTTTTTTCAAATATTGCTTTTAGTCACAAATATTCAGGTTAATTTGAGCTTAACCATACATAAAACATTTAGTTATTTATAAATAAATACCAATAAATTAAAATAATTCATGCATTCATACATTGTGCATTGGAATATTTTAATATAATGCTTTAATGGATAAAAACTTAAGAATTGAACGTATCAGTTTGCTGAAAATGAACTAGCTTTAGTGAATTATAGATCCTCATCTCCCACACTCTGCTTGATTTTAAAAAAACTATTATACATTACCAAAGATAATTTTATTTTAATAATAAGCCATATATCTAGCTTCATTAACACAACAAAAACAAGAAGTTTCAGTTCATTTTTTACAAAATAATTGTTCTTTCATTAAACACTTTTTAATCTTATATTTTAAGGTACTTTAAGGTAGCTACTTTACTTTTACTTTATAATAATTTGTACATCCCAGAACTACACCCTCAAGTATGCACAAAACGTTCTTTCTCCCCAGATTCTCAATAATTTTATATATATATATATATATATATATATATATATATATATATATATATATATTGAGTTTCTAATTTATGGTATAACTGTAGGCTGCTTTAAAATGTACCTTAAAACATAATACAAGATAATGCTCTGAAATTAATTCAAATCTTTCTGTGATTATAGTAAGTGAAAATCAATCATCATTAACATTTATAGAGCATATAATTTTTTATTTTTTGCTTTTATACTATTGTGGGGGTTATGAAGTTTCTCACAACCCCACCCCCTGATTTTCAAATCCCCCTTTTTGGGGTTGTGGAGTTTTTCACAAAAACCTCACCCTAATTTTCAAGTCCTATCTGGTTCTTCTCAAGTTTTTCTCTTCCCCACAGGAGTCTAGTTAGTAAGCCTGTTAATTATTATACCTAGCATAACATCCAGACTATTTGATCTTGGAAACCTATTAAAAGGTTATGAAACCTTACCAGAAGGCCTGAAAGACTGGCTGAGATTAATATGGATGTGTCCTGTTGGAAGCCAAGGGAGTTTGGAAAGCCTTTAAAGGTATGATGTTTAGTGGTCTAGCTTGTAATCCTTGGCCAGTGCACAATAGGAATAAATTTTTTTTCATAATCCTTATTCCTAGTTATTGTGGTGTTGTCATTTGTATTTCACCATCATTATTAATTATTATTATTGGTTGTTGAAACTGAGTATAGATAGTAAATGCAAAAAACTTCACTTTTTTCTACGTGAAGGTCAAAATATGAAAATAAAAACCCACTCTAATAGACAGAGTTTATTTCCACAACAGTTTCGACGCCCACTGGCATCCACCCGAGGAGGATGCCAGTGAGCGTCGAAACTGTTGTAGAAATAAACTGTCTATTAGAGTGGGTTTTTATTTTCATATGAGTATAGATAGGTTTGCCACCCTGTCATGTAACTAGCTAGAGAACTGATTATCATTATTATAGGTCACCAGTCACATTATTCCAGAGTTAGGTTTTTGCCCATGCTTGTTTGGCACTGATTACACTGTGTAACACTGACTCTGTTAATGTAGAATTTTTTGTTTTTATATGCATTTGTGGGCGCTGAGTCCAAATCTGGCCTTGGTTTGTGTGTATCATCAATGGTTTCAGAGATAATCCATTTTTCATGTTTTACCAGTATAATGTTATTATGGGCGCAGCAATATCAGAATAATCAGGAATTGTTGAGAACAATCCAGATGTTCATTGACAGTTTCTTGCTCTAGAAATTGCCCAAAACTTCCACTGTGCTTATAAAGAAGAATGCAGAGTCTGAGAAGTCAGTAAGTGTGAGCACACAAAGAAAGCAGGTTGTTTGTCTGATGGTTACCAGCAATGAGATACTGTGTTTCTGTGCTGACAATTTGAGTGTTATCGATCCTTTTTTATCGGGAACATTATTTCAGTGTTGTGAACACATCTTTTTTCTGGAATCTGTAATCTGTTGCAGATTTAATAACTCTCTCTCTCTCTATATCTGCAGGTTATGATTAATGTAGTACAGTTTGGTAAAGAGAATGGCAACTAGAGCTTGCAAACACTCGCTGGATATATTCTGCTACGTTTGTGGGTATTACATAGGCCCCAAGCAAGTATCGCACAAGATTGTGAAAGGCACCAAGTTCTGGATCGCATATCGGCTCTAGTTTGGTATGCCTATGGGTGACCAAGATAAGCCCTGGGCACCCCATGTGATCTGTGGAAGCTGCCACTCCACACTTGAAGGGTGGCTGTGGGGAGTACGCAAGGCAATGCCCTTTGCGGTACCTAGAATATGGAGAGAACCAAAGAGCCACCACGACGATTGCTACTACTGCATGGTAGATGTTTCTAAGTACAGGAAAGTTAAAGGAAGGCAGACTCTTCAGTATCCAAGCATAGCATCGTCCATAGCTCCTGTACCACATGGCGAAGGTCTTCCAATATCACATCCACCAGAACAGGTACGGTATCTATCCATTACTTTACCTTCTGTATTTACAGACTGTGGGTCATTATGTGTCGATTTTTCTTAGTGCTGATGCTCTTCTACATATATAGCTATGCCTATATTTTGTTTCTTTGCTTTGCAGGTTGAAAATGAGGATGCAGCTAGCTCATCTGAGATGTCGGCTGGTGAGGACAGTCATGATGAAGAATATACAGTAACTTTCAGTACAAACCCTCACTTTCCAAAGCAGAAAGAATTGGACGACTTAATTAGAGATTTGGGTCTGACAAAATCAGGGTTTGAGCTTCTGACCTCCAGACTCAAAGAGTGGAATTTGCTTGGAGAAGACTGCAAGAGCACTGTATACCGAAAGTGGCATGAAGAGTTTGCAAGGTTCTACGATGTCAATGGCTCTCTCTGTTATTGCAGCAAGATTAATAGTCTATTCACAGCTATTGGGTTAACACATATATCCTCAGAGTGGCGCCTGTTTATTGACAGTTCAACTCTGAGTTTAAAAGCTGTTCTACTCCACAATGGGAACAAATATCCATCTATACCAGTTGCACATTCTGTTCAAATGAAAGAGGACCATGAAAATGTCAAACAACTGCTCACTCAAATCAGGTATGAACAATATAACTGGGACGTGTGTGGTGATTTCAAAATGATTGGTTTCCTGTTAGGTTTACAAGGAGGGTTTACTAAATATTCATTAAATATTCATGTTTTCTTTGCCTGTGGGATAGCAGGGCTTCAACTGAGCACTATAAAACAGTTCAGTGGCCTCCACGTGAAGGATTGCAACCAGGAAAGTACAATGTAATCAGGGAACCTCTTGTGAAGCCTGACATAGTTCTGCTACCACCTCTCCATATTAAGTTGGGTCTAATTAAGCAGTTTGTAACTGCGTTAGATTTTGGAGGGGAAGTTTTCCAACAGATCCGGGTCATGTTCCCTAAACTCTGAGACCAAAGTCAAGGCTGGCATGTTTTGAAACCCATACGCGACAAAGCCTGTTTGCTGTTGTCAACCACCTTGAATGGCTCACTGGACCAATTTCAAGAAGGGCCAGATCTGTGGGAAGTTCTCCTGTCCTTATGGCCTGTGTGATCCTATACCCGTATGCTTGATCAGTAGAGAGATCCTTTACGACATTGTCACTCAGTGAAGTAAGAAGCTCTCCAATTGAGAGAGTGGTGAATGAAGGATCAATTTCAAGTTCAGTTGCAGTGTCTAGCATCTTGCCAATGTTACCTGTCCACTTGTTAGACAAGGTCTTCCCATCCAGTGCTGTGATCAAGTGTCGCAGGGGTAACTCGTTAGTGGGGAGGGCACAAACCAACCAGATCAGCTTACGGCAAAGCTTGACCTCTACCCAATGCATGGAACCACCCTCCCAGCCAGTGTTAACATTTGTAGAATCACCTCCAATGGCCTGCAGGCTTTTATCAATGCCCTTCTTCTTCATGAAATCTACAAGATTATCAGCAATAACTTCAGCAGGTTTTTTTCTCATTGAGCCTTTCTCAGGAGTGAAGTGGTAGAGATATCTTCCACCTGGCTCACTGCACACAGAATAATGCTCTTCTTTGATGATGCTGGGGAACTGACGATCTGAATTGTCTGCTTTCAGCATAACTTTAGTTGTATCTTGACGGCCGTCAAAGAAGATGCAGTCAATTTCACCCTTCTTACAAAGATCATCAAATTCCTGATCCAGGGACCTCATAACTTTTTCTTGGGCCCTCTTGACTTTATTGTGATCAACTACAAGTCTCTTGTCTTCTTCAGTGATCAAGCCAGCATCCATAAAGGCAGCAGTGGTGATGGCAGCTGTGGCACGCAGGCCAACACCATATCTGATGCTATGCATAGCAACATTAGGTATTTCTAATGTGTTGTACTCTGGTTTTATTGGAAGTTGAAGATGTGCTTGGTATTTCTAATGTCACTTCATAACTTCCATCCTTTCCATCTTGAGCATCAGCTATTTGTTCTTCATTTTCATCATCAGAGAAAATTATTTCATTTGATGGCATTGAAACATCCTGCTTACTTGTCTGCTTATATTCAGCAAGCCTTCTTCTTTTGTCTTCTTGCCGCTTCTGCTTTTTGACTTGTCTGTTGTGCTCAGGTTGATCTGGCAAGCCAATCTGATGTGGTCCAATAGAACCAGACTTCTCTCTCTGACCTTTAATGAAAGCAAGTTCCTTCACAGGGATCTTCATCTCCCTAGGGCATGTACAGTTAATGTGAGTTTCGTTTTTGCAACCAGCATCTGCAAGCCAAATTCAGAGCAGAGAACAATTTTACACTTGCAACTGAGGATGTCAAAAAGCTTGTCAAGTTTTGCAATGAAAGCCTCTTTGACATGTAGCTTTCCTCTCCCAAGAGATATGTTTTTGGCCTGCTCCCAGCTCTCTTGGATCTTGTTTAAGATTGTGACTCATGAATTTACAATGGGGGCTACAAAAGAACTGTTTGCTCATTCCCACTTTTCAAGCACTTTAGGGTAAATGTCCTTTGCAAGACTGGCTGCTGGGTAGTTTCTCACATCCTCACCACTTTGTTCTCTTAGCAGTAGCCCATATTTCAGAATGTCTCGCAGAGTTGGGAGTTCAGAGGGCAACAACTCTCTACCAGTTCCAATTAGGTTGCTCATATGTGTGAATGTCCCCAGTCTTGTCCTCCTTTTAGAAGCCATTGTAGGTTAATTCCCACTGGTTAGGATGGTAGCACTGATGGACAAGTAATCTTCAGCACACTGATGAATATGTTTCAACCTGTGAAATAAGCAAAAACAGCAGTGCATTATATATACACAGCATATATAATTATTAATATAATAATTATTATATAATTCCACAAAAAAGTCACTATTTTTATGTAGCTTCTTACCAAGGAAAACTAAATTATATTAAATTAACAAAAATATCTTTAGAATTCCTAAGTCATGCTGCAACTTTTTAGCACCCCTCATATTTGGAATTTGAAAGTTGAAAAATTCGACACACCCTACTATACTACCTCACCAAGGAGGAAACTGCTAAGGCCTCCAAGGCCCTCATAGAATTACAACAGAGAAAAGTAAGTTACACATTCGTTATATATGGTAGATATATACAGTAGGCATATATATATATATATATATATATATATATATATATATATATATATATATAATATATATATATATATATATATATATATATTTTTTTTTTATTTTTTTTTTTTCACTGGATATGTCCATATCAACCCAAGGAAAGATGGGTCATGTTGTTGTTGTTAATAACCTCCAGGGTCGAAACCCTCAGTGCTGAAAAACTGACAGCCGCTCAAGCCTCACCCAGAGGTTCCCTAATCCCAGTGTAAAGTGTTTGTCTATGCATGTGGAAGTGATGTGTTTATCCGAAAGGCAGTGTTGAATGAAATGTGTGCAGGTATATATAATAATAATGGAACCATATATTTTCAAGCACAGAACTAATGGATAATCTGCTTGAGAGATTTGTATCAATGAAAAAACTCAAGAGATCTGGATTTATTTAAAGGTTAGTTTTAATTAAAAGTACTTCCTGCTCATACTTTTCACTGGCCACTCCTAACCTTTCAGGAACATGTTTCACATTGGTAGTGAACATTTGTAAAAAAAATTAAATAAAAAAATATACCATCCCCAATTTTTTCAAGGTCAAAAGGTCAAGGATATATTTTTTTTAATTTTCATTTTAGAGGCTTATGACAATAATATGACAAGCTGTTTAAGAGCTTCAAAATGACAAGAATCAGAACTCTAGCTTTATTAGTTATGTGGCTACAGCAATTTGAAATTTGACAGTAAGTAAAAAATCAGGTCAAAGGTCCAAATTTTGTGACCCAACATCTCAGCAACCAAAGGTCAGCCAGCTCTAAAATTTGGGGAATTTCAGTTTCTCACACATACCTACTAATGTACCAAATATCATGAAAATCTGAGATGGTCATGTTCTCAGGTGGCTGAATTGACATGGAATGACCTGATGGAGGTGGTGATTCATTGTTTATTAGCCTAGTACAAGTGTTGCAAGATCATTATTACGAGCATGGGCCACCCTGGAATCCTCCACAACACCCATTGGAATTACAGAGAGAGCTGATGGATGAATTGATCACCTCTCCCAAGAGGTATCGCCTTTCAAATAATGCCTGCTGCATAAAAGACCTAAAAATGATGAGAACCTGGAGTATTGGTAACTCCAGAAGTACTGTTAGCTGCAAGCGATTGTTATTCCTTGAGGGTATGGGTTCACTACAGTGTAAAGCCAGTTGTGTACATTATGGATGTAACTATTCCGATACCCCAGAAAGAAGGGTCCATTTGCAGTGTATATCTGGAGTACACTACAATCCACTGATAGAACATAAGTGGTTTGCTGAGCCAGCAGAGTTGATGGTGGAACAGGTGGACCGTATGGAGCAGGAAACTGGCCATGAGGTAGCAGAAAGAAGGGATATAGAACAGTGTGAAAGGAATTTGCTACTGCAGAATCCAGATCTGGAAGCCAGGGGTGAAAGGATCACTTGTGGACACCAGGGAGGACCGGTTGCTTGGACTTGGGTGCAGTCAATTACTGTGCTATGTTGGATTCAGGAGCAGAGATTAGCTTAGTATCCGAGTCAGCAGTCAAGAGTTTAAAAGTGAGTGAAGAGGAAGAAATATCAGTACAGTCTTGCCAGATAATCTTGACTGGGATTGGTGTGAAATTGGTACCCTGTTTAGGAGTGGTAAAATTGACTATTCAGGGTAGAGATGAAAAGATCCAACTGCCTTTTGCAATAGCCCCAGAGAATAGTCTCCTATACCATTTCTTGTTAGGTTCAAACTATCTAATTATGGCTGACATTGAAATAAAGTTTGATGTAGCTGAATGGTTATATGGAGACCCAGAGTTAGTGGATCATTTTGGAGTAGAGGCGCTAGATGAGGCAGCATGCATGGAGGAAGAGGTACCAGACACAGAAGCAGAGGAGCCAGAGTTGGGTACAGTATTTGAGGAAGGCAAGAAGTGGATAGTGAACCAAGAGTTGCTTGACTCAGAATCGGTGATTCTAATTCAAAAATGGAACTGATTGTTGCAACAGTTGCCTTGAGGCAGTTTAAGTGGAACTGGAGGGAATTACAGTTAAGGAGTGGGGTGATAGTACATCAAAGTAGGACTGGGTATATTAGCTATGTAGTACCTTTCACATTGCTCATGGATATGGCCCTCAGTTTCCACATGGAAATGGCACATATTGGGCATAATAAGTTGGTGGAAGCTTTGCGATTGTTTGTATGGCACCCAGATTTGTATAAAGTAGCTAGTGACATCTGTATTACCTGTGACATCTGTATTACCTGTGACACCTGTCAGTTGTATAAAGTAGCTAGTCAGCCTATCATCCCACCAACCTTGAAGATAAAAACTGAACATCCTTTTGAATTAGTGGCTGCCAATATTGTGGTTTTCCCACACACCTAGCAAGGGTACCTTGGTTGTCTGGTGATGGTTGACCATTTTAGCAAGTGGGTTGTGGCTCGCCCATTAAGAACAAAAAGGTCTTCTACCATTATCCAGTTGGAGCATGATATTTTCCCCAACTTGTTAAGAATTCCTCAGAGGCTCCTGACAGACAATGGGCCTGAATTCCATTCAGAGAAGTTCTAAGAGTTTCTTGATCACTATGGGATTATGCATGTTTATTCTAGTCCACTTAAGCCTGCTAGCAATGGTGCTGTGGAACATGTAAATAGAACAATTGGAGAGTTCTTGAGAAGTTGGGACAAACAGGAGTGGAATGGGATACAAATCTGGTAACAGCTGTGATTACCTATAATAATACCTTCTATTCTGAAATAAAGACAACCCCCGCTGACTGTCTCTTGGAACAACGTCACCAGAATATTGCTACTGTAGTTGTTCCCCCTCAATTGCGGGAAATATGGGAGGAGGGCCATCCATGGTTTGCACCTTTCCAGGTTGGCCAGAAAGTAGTTAAGAAGATCATTACCAGTGACCGGAGCACCTCACGGAAATTCTCCCCCAAGTATACTGGTCCTTACAAGGTTAGTCAAGTACAAAGTAATGGAGTATCCTATGAATTGACTGCATCAACTGTTGAGGGTACCCCCCACCCGAGTTATAAAAGCACATCATACCCATTTGAAGGCCTGGCATGAACCCCCAAAATATCTACAGAAGCATAGGAGAACAGGAATTGCAGAAAGCACCTAAGACCCAGATCCCAGACTTACCATCAATTGCCGAAAGCATACCCTTTGCCTGGCATAGGGGTGAGTCAGTTGATGGCTCTGAAAATTCCTTTGAGGGCTTTGGTGCCCCTGAAGTGGAATCCCGGGTAGCTTTCATGGGGAACCCCAGTGATGGGACCAGTAGTTCAAATACAGATGAGGAACTCTCTTCTTCAGAGAAATATCACCAGTTGAATACACTCCTGAATGCGCAACAAGGTATTACCTGGAGAGATCCTTTGATAGAGTGTTGGGAGTATGATGGGGCCAGTAATTTTAGTGCCGAGACAACTGCTGGAATGGAAGGGTGTCCACCAGTGGAGCTAAACTGTGGAGATATGCCTCCAATAACTCAGTATTTGGGAGAGACAGATGTTCAGACACCAGTTAGAGAGATTCAAGCAGGGGCTAATCCAGTGGGGGAGCAAGTTTTTTGAACTATACAGGAGTCAGAGGGTAATGATATACCTTCACTTGGTTATGAGAACACACTGATTTTGGCAGGGTCATTAGAATCAATTTCCTCCAGTATTCCCATTAGTGAGTCTTGTCTCATGAGTCCCCAAATCATATCTCCACTACAAGAAAATCAGTTGTGGGGTGCTGCTTCTAAAAATGAGTCTGGGGAAACTGAAATCCAGGGTAATGTGACAGATTTGCATGAACATATGGACACACTGGAAGAAGATGCTCCATTAGATGGATTAAAATTGGCTCGGCAATCATTGAGATTTGTACAACAGTCTCTAGACCTAGCTAATGATGCAATGAGTACTTTGGAGAATTCATTCCTTGGGTTCACCGATTCCATGCCCGGACCACCTCAAGTTCCTCAATCTCAGTCTTGCTGTGTTAGTTTTAGCCCTGTGCATTCAGGATTTACTGCATGTCAGGAGATACTAAATGAGTATAGACAAAAGGTTCGTGCCTGGACTAGTCATCATCGTCATTTCCAAACTGAGACCAAGACTTCACAATCAGAGAAAATTAACTTAACCCAGTCAGGGCTCAACCGCCCATTCACACACTCCTGTGGCAATCCTGCAGAATTACCAAATGTACAGCCACAGACCCTTGAGTACAGAATCAGAGACAACAGAGTAAACTGAAGTGAAGTATTGAGAGTAAATCTGTTACAAAATACACCCTAAAATGACTAGATTTGGGGTTTTCTTTCCTGTGAGAGGATACCCAATGTACTCAGCCCTCAAAAGGGATGTAAGAATGGATTATTCACTGATTTCTGTGTTTATTTTGGGTATATACCATATTTTTCAGTGTATAAAACACTTTTCATCCAAAAAAAGGCATCTCAAAATCACCCTGCATCCTATACACCAGTCATAATATTACTTTTATATGGGCTAGAAGAACTGATGGATTTTTACAAAAATTCATCATCTCTTAGTCCCTCCTGACTATGTATTGGTTTGGCCAATTTTACACTAAGTTTCTACTCTTCCCAACTGACTGATAACAAGAAAAACAGTATGTATTGCATAATGATTTACTTTTATGTTTCATAACATATAGTATAGTCTCCGTATACTTAATACTATTTTCTTATAATGAGTATGGGTGAAAGAAAACGTATCACCATACTTCTAATGGAGGGCTTTAACAAAAGTCATCCTCGCTGGTAGAAAATTACGGACATTTTCTGACAACTAGGCAGTTGGTCAATTTTTTTCCTGAAAAAAAGCCTTGAAAATAGGGGTGCATCTTATACAAAGGTGCGTCTTATATACCGAAAAATATGGTAACCAGGGGAGGGGTAGTTAGTGAACCTTTTGTTCTGAAGGGGTTGATAATTTATTGTTCTATGGGAGTAAGCAGCAGGGATAAACCTCTCAGGGAAAGATACGGAATGATACATGCTACTGGCTTACTACTAATTGACATTCCAATGGTTTAAAAAAAAAAGGTAGGGGGCATTAGAGCGAGGATTTGGCCCATTCTTTTCTTTCATTTGGTTTCCTTTGACAGGAATAAGGTGGCACTTCTTGCCTTCATTTGGTTTTCCTTTTCTTTTTTCACTGTTCTTACTGATATTCTGGTTAAAAAAAAAAAAAAACCTCCCAACTTGAATTCCCAGATGATTTGTGATTGAATACACCTGGCTAGTGGTGGATGAACAAACAGGTTATTTGCCAGATTTCCCCATGGTATAGTGTGGGAAGAACACTACAGTCAAACTTATGGGTCCTGGTCTCTTGATCCAGTGTTAAGGGAAATAGAGACAGTGAAGTGAATCAAGCAAGAAAAACATAGTAAATGTTGTGACCCAAAAAGGGGGTTGGAGGTTTTCTGGGTGGAAACTGTAGGTTGTGCCAGAAACCAGGAGGTTATACCAGTGAACAATGTAGGTTAAGTGAAACAAAAGTGGTGCTAAAAATAAGAATGCCAGTATTTACCATGTGCATATTTGGAAGTAATGTATAATGTTTAGTGGTAGCTACAATATTCTGGAATTAATGTATAATGTTTAGTGGTACCAAATTGATTAATGTAATAGTGAGATTTGGGCATTTTGTTAAGTTGACTTGGTTATGTAAACAGTTTTTCCCTATTTGTTATAATTGGCCAGATGGAGTGAAGCAATTGATGTTAAATAAGTCTGTCATAATTTGTGGTACTATTGAGTATTAATGTAAGTTAACTAACTGGGAGGGTCAGCATTGTTTTGATGTAATAACTTTTGTAATGTATACTCCCATGTTTAGATTGTCAATAGATACATTATCCTGGTAGAGAACATGGAGGAAGAAAGAATTGTGAGGGGGGGAGTTTTCTTAGGGGGAAGGAATGTGGGGGTTATGAAGTTTCTCACAACCCCACCCACCTGATTTTCAAATCCCCCTTTTTGGGGTTAAAAAAAAAAAAAAAAAAAAAAAAAAAACTAGCATAACAGCCAGACTATTTGATCTTGGAAGCCTATTAAAAGGTTATGAAACCTTACTAGAAGGCCCGATAGACTGGCTGAGATTAATACAGATGTGTCCTGTTGGAAGCCAAGAGAGTTTGGAAAGCCTTCAAAGGTATGATGTTAAGTGCTCTAGCTTGTAATCCTTGGCCAGTGCACAATAGGAATAAAGACTTGTTCATAATCCTTATTCCTAGTTATTGTTGTTGTTGTTGTTGTTGTTTAGCCGATCAGCCCACCCTGATCGAGCAAGCCGGCAGCACGCAGGTAACCAATCGCCCTCTCTGGAGTGGACCAGAGGTTCAGCGCACCAGTGATGTTATGTTGTGTTGTGTTCGTTGTTGTGCTAGAGCGGTACAGTCTGTCATAATGTGTTCAATTGTTTGTGGTGTGTCCTGGCACAGGTGGCAGGTGTCATCTATGGAGTTGTCTAGTCTGTGTTTATATGTCCGTAAGTTGGGGTGATGTCCACATCAGAATCATGCTAAGTTAACTCAATCCAATCTGCTCAGGCTGATCTCTGACCTGTTAATGGGTGGCAGCTTCGCACCTAGGACCGCATTTGGACCGAGTCGTGTCAGTGCTTGGTGGGTTAGGTGTGTGTGTGTGTGTGTGTGTGTTTTCTGTACTGTGTGTGTGTGTGTGTTTTCTGTAGTGTGTGTGTGTGTGTTTTTTCTGTACTGTGTGATGTCTGTGGGGCATGGTATGGAATGGAGTATTTGGTTATAGTGTGTCTCTGGTGTTACCTTAATGGTGCGAGGTGTTGGTGCATGATTGTACATGTACTTGCAAGGGTGTTGTGGGTTAGTTGTCACTGCTGCCATGAATTGTGTTCCCCTCATGTCTAAATGTTCCCTAACTTTCAGTATTCTTGTTTCTGTGTGCAGGTGTTCTATTGGTGTTGTTTGAGTGCATCCTGTAATGATACGAAGTGCGTTGTTTTGTATTGTCTGTAAGGTGTTTATGTGTGTGTTTGAGATAATGGGTGCCCAGCATGGGCTAGCACAGTCCATAACTGAGCGAATATATTGTTTGTATATGAGTGATGTTGTTTCCTGCTGGTGTCCAAAGTTTGTTTGTGTCTGTTAGTACCCTAAGTGTGTTAAGTCTTGATGTACATTTGTTTTTAATTTCCTGAATGTGGTTTGCAAAAGATAATGATGTGTTGTATGTGACCCCAAGCATTTTGGTCCTGTGAGTGTGTGGAATGTTGATGTTGTTTAGTGTAAGCTGTGGAATTACCTGGTGTTCTTTTGTGTTGCTTGTAAGCAAGGTGATGGTTGATTTTGTGGGTGCTACTTTGAGTCTATTGTGTGTGAGCCAGTCTTATATATTGTTCATGTATGTTTGTAGGTTATTTGTAGTGGTGTCAATGTTGTTGTGGGTGGATGTTAGAGTGATGTCATCTGCATATGATGATAAGGTAAGCTTGTTATCTCTTGGTGTTGGAATGGCATGCATGTATAAGTTGAAGAGTGTTGGTGAGAGAACAGAGCCTTGAGGGACCCTGTTCAGAAAAAGCTTGTTTTTGGATGACTTGCCATTAAATATGATATGTATCTTCCTGAAAGATAGTTGCTCAGCCACCTTTTGGTGTTATTGTGCATGTTTGTGTTGAGTATTTTGTTTATGAGAGGGAAGCGTTGGATAGCATCAAATGCTTTACTAATGTCTATTGTTGTTAATAGTGTACGTTGAGCTGGTCATCTGGAGTTGATGCCATCCATGATGTGCTGCGTGAGGTTAGTGAGTAATGTCGTGGTTGAGTGGTGAGGTCTGAATCCATGTTGAGTAGGCGATAGTGGAATGTGTGGGTTGGTGATTTGTAAGATTAGTCTTTCTGTTACTTTGGAAGGTGGGCATAGTAAAGTAATGGGTCTATAGGAAGCTGGTTCTGTTGGATTTTTGTTTGGTTTGAGTAGTGTAATAATTTTACCTTGTTTCCATATGTCAGGAATAATACAGTGTTGGTATGAATATGTGCTGATATTTGTGGGAGCTAGTATTCCTTGTGGGCCCAAGTGTTTAAGGTGTATGTTAGATATGTTGTCTGGTCCAGCAGCCTTCGAATTCTTAATGTTTCTGATGATCTTGGTGGTCTGGTCTGTGTTGAAGGGTGTAATGGTCGTGTCGAGTCTGTAGGTTTTCTTGTGTCTGGCTGTTTGTCTGTCTGCGTGTTTCTGGTTGTTGTCTCTGTTTAAGTGACTTAGCTTTGCATAGTGATTAACTAGAATGTTAGCTTGTTGTGTGTATGTTAGGATATTATTTTGGCTGGGACAGATAGCCGCGTGTGAGGTGTGAATGCCGCTGTTAGAGTGGGTAATGCTGTTTATAGTCTTGTATAGCCTGGATGTATCTGTGGAGTGGTTTAGTGTTGTTATGAATTCCCTGAATGTTTCTGTTTGTTTTTCTTTGAGTTTGTTGTTTATTTCTGTGTTGAGCTGTTGTATCTGCTGTTTTATGGCTTTTGTGTGGGGTGTTTGTGTGTTATATTTGAGGTTGTTACATTGCATTATGAGGTGGGCTATTTCTCTAGTGTAATTTGGGTTGTATTTCCTAATGTTGCCCTTGGGTATGTATTTGTTTGCATTATTGATGATCTGATTAAATGTCTTGAGTTGTATTGATGTTTATGATGGGTGTGCTGTTTAATGTGGTGAATTGTTCCTCAGTCTGTATTTTGAACTGTTCCCAATCAGCTTTCTTGTAATTTCTGTAAGTGTGCCTAAGGCTGTTGGGGCAGAGTGTAGAATGTGTTGTAATGATAATGGGCAAGTGGTCTGATGACAGTTGTTTTTCTGTTCTCCATTGTGTGTGTTGCTAGTGAGGGGGAACAGAATGTTATGTCTGGGGAGGAGTTTGAGTATGTTCTTCTGTATTAAGAATGAAGAGGCTGTTTAGTTGTGTGCTATGTTGGAGCCTCTGGTGTTGCTTTGGTTGTGCAGGTACTAACTAATGTCTTTGGTGTTGAAGTCTCCTCCTAAGATGACATTAGTGAGAGAGGCCAGATTGTGTAACTGTGGATTGTAATTGGCTGGCACCTGAGGTGAACTATCTGGTGGGATGTGAATGTTGATTAGTGTGGTGGTGTGTTTTGCGTGTGTTTTAATGTTAACTGCCTGTATTTCTATCGTGTTATCTGCTTGGATTGTGTTTGTAATGTTTTGGGTAGCATCAATGTAGCTAATGCTTTTACGTATATAAGTTAGTGTGTTGTCATTTGTATTTCACCATCATTATCATTATTAATTATTAAAGGTAGACATATATATAGGTTGTTGAAACTGTGACTGAGTATAGATAGGTTTGCCACCCTGTCATGTAACTAGCTAGAGAACCGATTATATATCATTATTATAGGTCACCAGTCACATTATTTCAGTTAGGTTTTTGCCCATGCTTGTTTGGCACTGATTATAGGTTGATTAACTCACGTGAGATAGGTTTGCCATAATTGTCAATGTTTGTAGTTATTATTTTTTATGTTAGTTATTTATTATTTATGTGCTTTGATTTCATGAGTAAATTATGTTTTCCAGTGATCAATTATGAAGTCATGATTCCAGTTAATGTTTGTTGATTAATCACCTGTTATGTTGTTATTATTGCGATTAATGATGCCTGGCGCATGTACAGTGCCCGCGAAAAGTATCCGATCACTCAAGAAAATACAATATTTTCCCTTGATATTCAGAGACACATAATTCACTTTCTATTTGTTCTAGCGACATCTGGTAACTTTGAGGTTGCTTGCTGATATGAGAGCTATCCAACGCATTCTCAAATTAGTGTTCTGGTAGCCTTCGTTGCGGGTGGCTGTGTCTCAAAGTTGTCAGATTTCACTGTTTGTGTAAATTTATTGATATTTTATTATTTTTTACAGAAAGTGGTGTAAATAAAATTTATATATAATGTGTGCTAAAAAACAACTTAAGAGTGATTGTCGAGGTGCTATTGTTGCTTTGCATACATGTGGGAAATCACAGAGACAGATAGCTAAGGAATTAAACATATCCCAAAGTACCGTTAATTTATGGGTTTCACGGGCTAAGAACAATGCCGGCCTAACCACGCCAGTCCCTAAAAAACGACCTGGCAGACCGAGAAAAACAAATTCACGAACAGACAAACTTATGAAACGTTTAGTATTGAAAAACCCAACAATAACTGCGAAAGAAATAAAATTTAATATGAATAATTTGTTATCTGGTGTTTCTGAACGAACTATCCAGGAGCGGCTCCAAAAAGAACTCGGATTACCATCTCGCCATGCTGCTAAGAAACCGTTCATTAATGAAAAAATGCGTAAAAAACGTGTCGCATTTTGTAAAAAATATATTCATTGGACTGTTGATGACTGGAAGAAGGTTTTATTTAGTGATGAGTCGACATTTTTGACATTCAGAAGTTGTCTAAAAAAGGTTCGCCGGCCCATTGGCTCAAATAGGATGGACCTAAATACACCCTAAAGACAATGAAACACCTTCCAAGTGTGATGGTTTGGGGTTGTTTCGGTTAGTATGGGTGTGGAAACCTATATTTTCTTCCGAAGAACACAACTATGAATGGTGCACGGTATTTAGCAATGCTACAGGATAAACTTCCAATGGCAATGGCAATCCAAAGGACAAAAACATACATGCATGATGGTGCACCATGTCACAGGGCCAAAATAGTGACAAAATGGATTACTGACAATAAATTTG
Organism: Bathynomus jamesi; assembly: GCA_023014485.1. Taxonomy (NCBI): domain Eukaryota; kingdom Metazoa; phylum Arthropoda; class Malacostraca; order Isopoda; family Cirolanidae; genus Bathynomus; species Bathynomus jamesi. The sequence goes on along the minus strand of JAJOZX010001395.1, from coordinate 715,929 downwards.
ATATTTTGGATTGGCCTGGTAATAGTCCAGATCTCAATCCGATAGAAAATATGTGGCTAATAATAAAAAATAAGGTTGAATGCCACGACACTGGCTTAGTCGAAAAATTACAAGAAGCCATCAAAAAGGTATGGTGCAAGGAAATATCAGTGGAAGTTTGTCAAAACTTGATTAAATCCATGCCAAAACGTCTAGAACAAGTCATCCAAACCAAAGGACAGATGACAAAATACTAATATAAGGTTAGTATACATTTAAACATTGTTTTTTATGTAAAAAATACAAATTTCCAGGGTGATCGGATACTTTTCGCGGGCACTGTAACTCAATCTTGTGTTATCTAGGCAACCAGTTGGGATTCAACTCACATGGTCCAGATTCATCAGGTTTGGATTGTGGATCCAATCCAGTGGGAGCTATGCAGTTTGTGTCAACCACTGTTGGCCACTGGAATCTGCCCTGGAATCAGGCTGGTGACCCTAACCCTACTAACTAGCCAGTGTATAAAGAAACTGAAACTCAGGTCATAAAGGAGGGGAGGGGTCAAGTTTGGAGGGTAGCTAGGCTGGAACGGGAGTTAACATTCTGTGCAAGTCTTTTCTGGTACTTGTCTCCCACTTGCTTTCTATCCTTTCTGCCAAATCTCACTAAGTGTTTTGGTTTTCCAGAGGTTTTGTTAATTGTGATTCATTGCCAGTCTTCTTATGTCATGTCTATACTGTCACGCTGAATAAATGTTTATTTCAGATATAACTTACTTACTTTGTAGCCCCCGGGTTCTCTTATGCGAACCCGGCGGCACTCAGGTATCCCGCGACCACCGTGGGATGGGTCCATAGGTCTCGTAGAGAGGTAATGTTGGAGTTGTGTCTTTGTTGAGAGAGAGTGTGGCAGTGTAAGAGTAGGTGTTCTGTGTCCTCAGGGTGGAGGTAGCATTTTTGACAGGTGGAGGTGTCAGCTAGGTGGAGTCTGTGTCTGTATTGTTGGAGGGAGGGGTGGTGGCCTGAACGGAGCCTGGCCAGAGTAACTCTTGTTTTCCTTGGGAGGGTTTGTTCGCTCTGATGGACTACAGGGGGAGTATCGTGAAGGACAGTGTTGTGTGGTTGGTCGAGTAGGTATTTCCGGGTAAATTCTGTGTGGAGATGTTTTATGGGGTTGATGTTTAGGGGAGGAGGGGGGATATTGTTCAGTAGCTGCGAATAGTGAGCAGCAGGAGTACGTTTTTTGTTGCGGGGTGGGGGATTGTGTAATGTGAGATGGTGACAGAGGTGGTCTGGGGCCAGTGCTCTGGAGAAGAATTGAGTCCCTGTCATGTTCATGTGGTGTTCGATGGGGAGTATTTTCGTATCTGCATGTAGATGTGGGATGGGTGTGGTTCGGAGGCAGCCAGTAATGCTTCTGAGACCTCTGTTTTGTGTGGTCTGTATCTTTTTCTGGTTTGTGTGGGAGATGGACGGGGACCAGGCAGGGCAGCGTAAGTTAGGGTAGTACGTACAAACTGTTTGTATAGGATACTAAGGGATTCCTTCTGCTGACCGAATGTTGTGGAGGTGTGTGTTCTGAGAGCGTTGAGTTTTTTTGTTGCTTTGGAGCAAATGTTTGATATGTGAGGGGAAAAGGACGTGTGTGTGTCTAGGGTGAGGCCAAGGATTGTTGGGGTTTTGTTTAGAGGTAGGGGATGTCCCATGAGGGTGACTCTCGGGTGTGCTTGGGATTCGTGGTGGTCTGAGGTTAGGAGGGCGATGGAGGATTTTTGAGGGGATGCTGACATCCTATTGTTAGTCAGCCAGAGTTCCAGATTGGTAATGTACTGCTGGATCAGGCGTGTGGCGGTGTTACGGTTATGGTGTTGTGCTGTTATGGTCAGGTCATCTGCATAGGAGGAGACATGGACATGGGGGGGGGAGAGGTTGTGGGAGGTCGTGCATGAAAAGGTTGAAGAGGATTGGAGAGAGTATGGAGCCCTGTGGGATGCCATTGTATAGTCTGTAGGTTTTGGATGAGTGTTGTTTGTGTATGACTTTGCCAAGTCGGCCTGCAATGAGATTAGTAAGCCATTTCTTGTCATTGGTGGGGATGTCGAGATCAATAATCTTTTGTGCAAGAATGTGGCGTGGGACAGTGTCGAAAGCTTTGTTGATGTCGATGGCAACAAGGACTGTGCGGGCAGGGGGGGATAGTTGGTTGAAGCCATCTAAGATGTGTTGGGTTAGGTTTGTAAGAAGCGTTGTGGTGGAGTGGGCGGACCTGAAGCCGTGTTGGGTTTGTGAAAATGTAATGTGTGGTTGTATGCGTCTTAATATCAGTTTTTCAAGGACTTTGGAAATGGTTGAGAGAAGGGAGATTGGCCAGTATGAAGCAGGTAGGTTGGGGGGTTTATTGGGTTTCAGTATCGGGATGATGTGTGCCAGCTTCCAGGTAGAGGGTATGATATTGTGAAGCCAGGAGTAATTGAATATGTTTGTGAGGGCTGCAAGAGCAATTGGACCAAGGTGTTTGAGATGTATGTTTGAAATGTGGTCTGGGCCTTCGGCATAATAATAGAGATATAATAAAGAGAAAAACAAACAGTAGTTTACTTCTATTAGGTCTACCTTTGAATTCCAGCCCTTTCGTGGACTCTGAGTGGTTGGTTCTCTTACTCATTGGAGAGTCAGATTTACATACCTGAACTGGGGGAAGTCCTTTACAGTTAATATGCGAGTCAGACCTGAATAATCTCCTGGAAATCAACCACTGACAAGAGAGGCATTCCTAGATACCAGAGGAAATTACATCTTTGCCCAGTCTCTTGACTATCCCGAACCCAGAAACGTGAAAAGATGCTGGGTGGTTCAATAATACAGATACTTGGGGACTAAGGCCTACACAGCCACCGCAGCACTATTATATGATACAATTTTTTAAAAACCCAGTTTTGCCCAGGATTGTGAAAAAAACGGAAAAACCCAGCGGGTTGGGCTTTTTTTTAAGTGGGTTTTTTGCCAACCCTGATATTTTATCCTTACACCTGCAAGATTTCCTATCAATTCCCTTATCATATCATTCACAAGAAGATATATCAAACAGTTCATCATACTGAGCTACTTTTAAGGCAAAACTTTCATTTCTTCGATGTAACAGCACTTTGTTCAATTTTGAGGCTTCTTCTATTAGTCGACTGACTTTAAGATAGATACCTTTGGTGTTAATCGTAGGAAAAGAAAATTTCATCCAAATGTCTTCAATATCTTTTACAACAACCCTGTAACAATCATTAGCAGTTGCTGATCCTTTTGATTTAGCTTCTTCACGATGGCACACAAAAAGGTAGTCTCTCACATCTGCTTCTGAAGGTATCATGGCTGCTGGGAATTCCATAGGATATCCAAAGACTGCATTTGAGGACTTGCTTCTAGTAGTCATAGTTTATATTCAGAAGTAAAATCAAATTATATGTAATTTATAATAATTCAAATTATAATTAAAGCAAATGCAAATTATTTCTATTTATCTGAAACATAAAAATATCAAGCATTAAACAAACAACTTGTGTAACATATAACAACATTAAACATATGCAAATATGAAGGTAAAAAAGGGAGGAGGGGCATGTGATAAGGGTAGTAGGGTAGCACATGCTTTATTTTTTAATATTTTGTTAAAGTGATAAAAAAAACTTCACATAGTGTACTTTTTAAGAAATAAAAATTTTTCCCATTTAAATATATGCAAATATGAGGGTAAAAAAGTGTCAGGGAGGTTATGTGCTGGGGGTAGCACATGCTTGATATTTTAATATTTTATGATAAAATGAAGCTTCTCACATGGTGTACTTTTTAAGAAATAAAAAATTTCCCATTTTCAACCCAGCCTTATATATATGTACCTTACAATCTCTCAAAGGTTTCGCATGATGATTTCTCATTTCGCCAAGGTCAAGCTTGTCGCCCCTCCTCTCGAGTTGGCCTGGTGAAGTAATGAGTAGGATTCTTTTGCTCTCCACCTCACATAGCCAGATACACCCAGCTCATTGGGGATTGTTCTGAGCCAGGCATCTAGTCTTCTTTTGAAGATTTCCACTGCAACTCCTTTCGTGTTTCTTAGGTCTTTGGGCAACTGATTAAACAGTTTTGGTCCTCTCACTACAAAACTATTTTCTTTCAGGGTTAAGGATGTTCCCTGTCTCGCCTTCAATTTGGGAATATGAGACAGTCTACTGCTTCTACTTTCCACCGTTGTTTGGGGAGTTATAGGATTCAGAGTAAGATTAGGGACTAGTTTCTCCATCATTTTCCAAGTGTAAATAATGGTGTATCTCTCTCTTCTCCTTTCCAGTGAATATAGGTCTAGTTCACCTAACCCTTCCCAGTAATTTAGTTCTTTGCACCCACTGATCTTGGCTGTGAAGCTTCTCTGGATCCCTTCCAGCTGTCTAATGTCTTCTTTTTTATATGAGGATGTTAGGACTGAGCAGTATTCCAATTTGGGTATTATCAAGGTTTTCAGAAGAGGAATCATTACATTCCTATCCCTTCATTTAAAGGTTCTCAATACCTGTCCCATTATTCTCTTTGCTCTGTTTACTGCTATCTTATTTTGTGTTTCAAATTTCGCATCATCTGTCATTACATCCCCTAAATCTTTTGCTCTGGAATTTCTGAATTTCCTGTCCATTTGGGGTATAATATTCCATGGATTTTAAGTCTTCTCTTTTTTCCATACCATAATAGCTGAAATTTCTCAGTGTTAAAGTTCATATTGTTGTCTTCCATCCACTTGTAGATTCTGTTTATGTCGGTTTGTAGAGATCCTATGTCTTCTGGGTTTCTTATTTTTCTACTGATCTTTGTGTCATCCGCAAAGGATGTTACTGTGCTGTCTCTGGTAACATCCTCGTCTATGTCAGTTAGCATGATTATGAAGAGTAGTGGAGCTAATACTGTTCCTTGTGGTACTGAGCTGAGGACCTCTGATTCTGATGAAGATACTCCTTGTACTGTAATGACTTGCCACTGCTCACTAAGGAAGTTATATATCCATTTCCCTACTTTTCCTGTTATTCCCATATATTTCAGTTTATGTAATATGATTCTGTCGAACGGTTTAGCAAAGTCTGTGTATAGTACAGGAATACCCTGGTTACTGCGGTTAATTCGTGTGGCAAAAACACCGCAGTAAGCGAAACCGCAGTAATCGAAGATATAAATACATGTAAAATCATCGATTGATATCTAGACTTTTGAAAAATTTGAAAATTTTTAAAAAACGTATGAAAACTGATATAAATAAAGGAAATGAATGAATTGGACACAGTATTATGTTTTACTAGTTTATTGACTTGCATCAGCATATGCAAAAAAATTAAATGTTTTTATTATTTACGAAAATATTGTAAAAGGGATGTTTGTTTCGATGATGCTTTCTTCTTCTCTTTGTACATGACCCTATAACAACTGAGTGCATTTTCAACTTGTCTTCTGACTTGCATCGCTCTTTCTACATTTGGATCTGCATCCATTATCATCTGCTTTCCATCTTCAAAAGTTCTAAAAATAGCATAAAGTTCTTTAATTGAGAATTCTTTCGCCAAGTAAGTTTTAGTAGGCATTCGTTTCCAAAACAAGCCTGTTTCGTCAACATTTATAATTTGTTCGTCAACATAACCTCCATCTTCAATAATTTGTTTCAATTCAGTGGGATATGTGGCTGCTGCACTAACATCCACACTTGCACTTTCCCCTACAATCCTAACGTTATGGATTCCAGTTCGTTTTCTAAATCTGTCAAACCATCCAGAACTTCCAGAAAATGTTTCATTAGTTTCCACTTCAGTTCCGTTTTCTTCATTCTGTTTTCTTTGGATGGCTGCAAACAGAGAGACAGCCTTCGAACTCATGATAATAAATTGAGGCTTTGAAAACAATGTATAAACGTATGTGAAATAATAGTGAAACACTGCACTATATGAAGGCGACAGAGATACTGAAGCGCTGATCGTATGCGTGCGTGCGTGCTGATATTGTATACGTACGAACGAATGAACAACGAGCGGTAAACGACGAACGGATGAACAACGAACGGTACCGCATTAAATCGAATTCTTATACGCAGTATTCGAATTTTTTGTGTCAAACTGCCAACCACACTAAATCGAAAAGCACAGTAATCAAACCCGCAGTAATCGGGGTATTGCTGTACATTATAGTTTTCATTACTTTCCAGTGAATCAATAATAATGTTGTTGTGTTCCATTAGTTGTGATAGGCATGATCTACCTGACCAAAACCTGTGTTGGTTATCATTGAATTTTTTCTGAGTTTCCAGAAAGTCGTAGATTTTCTGTCTAACCATTCTTTCAAATATTTTAGTGAGATGGGATGTAAACAATACTGGCATATAGTTTTTGTCCTTGGATCAATCTCCTCCTTTATATATTGGGACTATGTTCGCGCTCTTCAGGATGCCCGGTATTTCTCCCATGTCTAGTGATCATCTCCATATCCAGTGTAGGGGCTCAGCAATTGCATTCTTGCAGTTTTTGATGTGTGGCATTCCATTTATCCAGCCCTACCACTGAGTGTGTTTTTAGTTTCCCTATGACTTGTGTAATATCATCCGTCGTAAAGTCAAAATCCATTATACTTTCCCCTTGTGGTTCTTCTTCAAAGAATGCATTTCTATCGCATATCAATTTGTCAGTTTTTGGGATACTGAAAGCTGATTCGTACTGAGCTCTTAATATTTCAGGTACTTCTGTTAGATCATCAGATAGAGCACTGTTCTCATTTTTTAAAGGTCCGATAGTCGCATGGCTTTTCAACTTACTTTCTTTTTGCGAAATTATAGAAGTACTTTGAGTTAGCCTTTATCGCTTCTATAGCATCATCATCATCTTTTTCTGTATGGTTCTCAATTAGTTCCTGTATGATGACATTGATACTTTGCAGTTTATCATTTAATATTTTTCTGATGTTATCTTCACAATTACTTAATTTTGCATTATATATATATATATATATATATATATATATATATCATTCACTTCTTCCACGATAACTTCAGCATATTTCTAAGTGCTAAATGTTGCAGTAATGAGCTTATGTTTAAGATAAGCTTTGAATACATCCTCACAAGTTGGTACAGTCAACCCTCGCTATAACAGACCCCGTTAGAGCGGATATCGGATAAACCAGACACACCACTGGCGACGTTAACCAGGAAAAGAAGAAGCGTGTGACCCTGTCGGTGACCCAGAAGCTAGAATTAATCAAGAAGTTAGAGGCGGGTGCTTCGGTGGCCAAGGTGTGCGTGGAGTATGGCGTGAAAAAGCAAACTATTTCCGACATTCGTAAGGCCAAGGACAAGCTAACTTTTATATTTTTATTATATTTCATTATTTTCTGTATCATTTATCATGTATTGTGTTCAGCAGACAGTGTACAGTACTGTATATAGTATCTCCATTACCGTATCATATACGTATACTGTAGGTTACCAGTACCATCGGTTATATCGGACAATCGGCTATAACGGACACTAGGGTGCATCAAAATCACCAATGACATAGTTTCACTTTGTCCCTAAGTTAGAAATGTTCCAATGGTTAAGAAAACCTACTATGTGAATTATTTTTGGATTTGAATGCCATTTATGGGGTCCACACAGACTTCCTATATGCACACCAACCCCACAGTCATTCTGTGATTTGAGATCCAAATAGTAGAAGTTTAAAAATTTTGTTCACTACAAAAATCAGCCTAAGAACATGTAAGTGATATTTCTAAAGGTCATATATACTTCTAAAAAGTGATAGAAACTTCTATAAAGTGATAGAAACCTCTAGAAAGTGCTAGGAAGTGGTGGAAAGTTATAGAATATTCTAAAAGGAACTGCAATATATAATCTGATATGCAAGTATTTATGATAAATATGATTTTTGTGTGTTTATGTTAAATGTTTATGTTAATGAATTTTGTGTTCTCTCTTCACAGAATTTTTTTGTGTTCTCTTTATACCTGTCGTGCATTATGGCCAGTTCAGATAGCACAAATGATAAATATGCTGTTAAAACTCGTCAAACTGCTGCCATTTATGGTCTTGGTGCTGGAATCAGCGATGCAGATGCAGAGATAACAGGATCTAGGCTGCCAACATGTGAGCAAGTGTTGCGATGCTACATGTTTCATCAGCAAGAAGGTCTACCGTTTAACCGTACAAAATGGAACAATGCTAAATTTGTCTTGCAAAAAATTATTCCATTTTATCAGAAAGGCAACATTGCCATGATTACTGAGAGGAAAGCTGTTGAAAAAATTATAGCACTATCTGCAAAAAATGCAAAACTTAGGGAACTTCCAGTGGATCGGTGTTCTTCGCTTGGTGCAGTTGCGAAGCTTAAGGGGATCGAAAAGGAGTTACAAGAAACATTTCAGTTGTGGCCAAGGAATGCTGAGCAACTCATAAAAGATCCTGAAGATCTGGAGTTCTTGCGGTCAATGAAATCAGACAGAGTCGCATCATTTGGAAGCCATGACAAGAAGCTCGCATCAAAAGTCCAAAGAAAGCAGGAAAAGGAAATGATGCAAGCAGAACGACAGCTTAAAGCTCATAAAGAAGCCCAAGCATCTACAAGCAAAGTTCAGATTGAGAACAGTGAGGAAAGCAACAGTGATGTTGAGGATGAAGAGGGTGATATAGAGGATTACAAACCAAAAACACGAAAATCTCGCCAAGCAACTCGCTCAGGAACAACTGCTTTTATAAGTCATGACATACTCAAATACCATAGGATGGTTTCCCTGTCTACAAGCATGAAGATCACACCGGCCAACATGCAGCATTTACCAAAGCCATCATTGAGGAATCAGGAGGTGACACAAAAAAAGTTTCACATATATTCTACTGCCGACAGAGCAAGACGTAAGGTTGGTGAAGAGCTTGCATCATTGGTCAGAGAGTCCTGGGTTCCACCACAGTTCCTGTCTCTTCACTGGGATTTTAAACTGATGTCAACTCTGTCATACCAAACTAAAGCTGAAGAGAGGCTCACCATAGCAGTTGGCAATTCGTATGACATCAAACTTCTTGGTGTGCCTTCCTACAAGCCAAATACAGATCAGCCAGCTGGTCAAATCATTGCTAATCTCACTATGGAGCTTCTCCGATCATGGAATTGTGTTGACTCGGTAGTGAACATGACTTTTGACACAACAGCTAGTAACACTGGTCATGTGAGTGCTGTGCTGCATGTGTTAGTCTGCAACAGGACATAGGTCGAGCTTTACTGTGGTCAGCTTGTCGGCATCACATTGGCGAGGTAATCCTTACACAAGTCTTCAATGATCTGAAAATAGAACCACCATTGTCAGTAGAAGTTACCATATTCTGTCGGTTCCAAAAGCATTTTGACACAGTTCCGCACAACAATAATCAGTCACTTAATTTTTTGGATGGTACCTCTTATTCAGATGGCATACAAACCATAATCCATGACTATAGGGCCAGAGCAATTTCATGCGCGCAGTCTGTTGTGAAGCATCAACGTGATGACTACAAAGAATTTTCTGATCTTTGTTTGCTCTACTTGGATGGGACAAGTAGAGAGTTTTCATTTCGACGTCCTGGTGCTGTACACAAGGCTAGGTGGATGGCCAAGCTTCTCTACTCCATTAAGATGGTGCTGCTGGAGGAGCAGATCAGTTCTCTTCCCTCTGGAACCATTACCACAGAAGCACAATGACCCAAACTGCGTGTTTGTGAACTTTGTTTGCTTGCTGTACAGCTGGTGGTGGATCACCTGTTCAAGCGCGGTACCTGACTGACCTCTTGCGCTCTTTAATGATGCAGTCCCTGAAGCTGAACGCTGCTATCTGGCTGAGAGATTTATAGCAGTAAAGCCAGCACAAGATCAGGCATCTTTACCACAACATCGATTTGGCACAGGATTTGGGGAACCCAAATTTCCAAACTCCATTTCCAGCACAACAAAGCTTGGTGACTTAATCAACGAAGATTCATGGTACATTTTCTCTGTTCTGGAACTTGACAGTTCTTTCCTGACTCATAATATCGAAAATTGGCCAGAATTAGCTTCCTTTCAAATGTCGAGAACACATCTCGGCAGTTAACGTCATAAATGATTGTGCTGAGTGTGGGGTGAAGCTAAGTTCTGATTTTCTCATGGCTGCCAGATCACAACAACATTACCAAAATGTCCTACAAGTTGTTGAATCCGACAGAAAGAAGCTTCCTAATCTTCGAAAGAGGAAAACTAGAGCCTAAACTAATTGTTCATGTTCATTTACAGTTCTTGAACATTTTTTATTAACGTAGTGTTCTTTTGACTTTAACTTGCTTGTATCACCAATAATGTAATGTATAAACCAGAATGTAATGTAGAAATCAATGTAATGTATCCCTGTTTTGATTATTTAACACATTTTTATTGGTTCATACTTTTGCAAACACGGAAATGGGGATATAAAATGTTTAATTTTTGGTCAATTTAACTCCAATACTAAATATTGCATCAATGATGTGGACCCCCTAGATGACCACATAAATCTTTGAAATTTGGCCATATGTGCTATTTCAGGCATTGGAACAGAGTAATCATAGGGACAGATTGAAATAAAACATTTTGAAAAATCATGGGAAATTTGATGCACCCTAACGGACACCTTTTCCCCCCTATTAGTCCGTTATAACGAGGGTTGACTGTAGTTGGTTGCCAGGAAGCTCTGCTGGTGTTCCAAAAACATAATACTTCACTTTTTCTCGTTATACCAGAAGAGGCCATTGCAAGCTATGCTATTAATCTGAACAATAAAATAAAATGCTGAATCAGGAAACACATGATAGGTCATAAATACACATGTAGGCACACAAACATACACATGATAGGTCACACACACATGGATCCTACATTTTAAAATAAGCAGAAACAATGTTTATTAATGGTTTTTTGATAGACATTGGCATTAATTGAGTTTATTGTTGAGATCCTCACACCTGTGAGGTGAAAAATTAATTTAAGGAAATATGCTAAAAAAGATCTTTTGTGGCCTTTGTTCACAACTTATTTTTTCATAGTTGCCAGCACCAAAATTAATATTTCTAAAAGATATGACTTATTCCTTAACACGTTGACTGCCACGCCCATTTCGAGAAAAATCCCCACAGCACCAACATTTTTTTTTTGCATAAACAAATTCACTGCATCAGCAGTAGATGTTTGGTACCAGTTGTACTCATTTCTGAAATCAGATTAGGTAGATAGAGGGATTTTTATATTATTTCATATTTGTTACTCATGAGCCACGTGTAACACACATGAAATACACTTGAGCTTTGAAGCCATCTCACAGGCCATGTATAACACATGTGTAACTGAAGCTTGTCTCTACTTATTGTCCATCTTGTGAAACTCAGCCATTCATGTGTCTCGAATGTTTTGGTGAACATCATAAATAAATTCCTTTTTTAGTTTTGTAACTCATATACATTTATTTTTTCACAATCCCATTTCGTTTTGCAAGTGTTAGTATTAGTATTTTATTGTAAGTGTTAGTATCTGCTTTTATATCAATTTTCTGTTGATAAAAAAGAGAAAAATTTGTGAAATGTTCATATCAATGTACATTTCTTCCAAGTGTTTTTTTATTTCAGATATATTTCAGATATCATTACCTATTTATATTTGTAATAATTTGTAATAAAAGAAAAAAAAAGATGGGTTCCACGTCCAACTGGGTCCACATCCTGGAACCTGGGGTAAAAGCTAAACATTGGGCAACACAATCTAAATTCAAACAATAATGAAACGTATATTACCTTCCAGTGAGTGCCACAGTTTTTTTTTTGGGGTCACGCTTGGGGCCACGCTTTTTAAAGCCATAGAATAATCCATTGAGTGTATAACAAACGAGCAATACGCAGCGCTTTAGGCATGATTTGGTGTATAACACCTGTGTTATACTGGCGCCTTCAGAACAGTGATTGTATTACATATATGTAATACATGGCAGACAACATGTTAATCAGTGACTACTTGAGCATCTTCTTCAGCATGTTTCATTAAATTAAATTTTTTCAACCCACCCTGAAGTGCAATCCAGTAGGACCTCTCCAAATTTATTTTGGAGGAATTTTTCTATAACTTTTGTTCTATATACCCTTTGGCAAGTTTAATATTTTGAGTTTTTATTGATTTTTTACATTGCATAGTAAGTTACAAAAATGGATAATTGAAGCCGATTGGTTTATAAATGAATATTTTTAATTTCAAACAAGTTATGGTTTTAGGGCTCTGTAAGACCTTTTGAAAAACATCCCCACATCTATATAATTAAAACAAATATTGTTCTACAGGCAATGATTACAGAAAAAAGGCAGTGTGTGGGGTCACCTTCAAAAAGAAAGCATCAAACTGCACATAGTTAAGAAATACCATATGATTTTCTGGAAAGAGTAGCAGCATATCTAAAATCTGTATGGAAAGCACTTCAAGATTTTTCTTCTGTAATCTTTGGCAATGTTCTTCACCCTTTGATGGGATGCCCTGACTTGGTATATTAAGGAATTTGGCAAAAATGACAACCATTTCAAAGAACTTTCCTTTCTGAACATTCCTGCCAAGTTTCATCACAAGTGGTTGAAAAGTGGTGAGAGTTTAGAAACTATCACTAATAACTGATACTGTAATACTATTAGTACAAGCAATATTTGAAGAGCTAATTTCCAAAAGATGGCAGTGGAGGTCAAAAAGATTCCCCTGTCAGACACCATGACTCATTGGCAATGCACGAGTATAGCTGAAGATATGAAGGATCAACTTCTTTATAAGTTGCAGCAAGCACCTTCATTCAACATCCAGCTCGATGAAACAACAGATGTGGGAGGAGATACACAGCTCATTGTGTAATGCCATTTTGTAATGCCATTTCCCAGATGTGGAAGCAAAAATGATCGTGGATCACTACCTCTATTGCCATAAGATGGGAGTAAATATGACATCAGATGTTATATTTAAGAAGCTGGATGATTTAATGAAGGAAGAGAAACTGGACTGGAAGAAGTGCAAATCTGTAACCACAGATGGGGTGGTTGCCATGATTGGATCAATGAATGGAGTAATCAGAAAGATACAATTAATTTCTATGGATTGTTTCAATTCACTGTGCTATTCACCATGAGGTACTTGTGGCAAAACAGCTGAGTGGAGTTAGAAATCATGGCCAAAAGAATGCATTCAAGGACCTTCTTGATGATGTGGTGAAAATGGTGAATTCTATTCAATCTCACATGAAAAAATGTAGGATGTTTAGCGAACTGTGCAAAGATAAGGTGGCTGAGTTCACCGAACTACTACCTATTTCATAGCAAAGTGTGATATCAGGCTGTCTCATGGAAAAGTTTTAAACTGCGTATTTGCATTGAGGGAAGAGTTGTGTTTTCTTCACAGAAGAGGGAGATGAGAAAGTGTTCAAACTTCAGGACAACTTCTGGCTGGCAAGGCTGTCTTACAGTATATGGCTTCAGTTTTTGAGCATACAAATTAAACTTAAGCCTTCAAGTTAAAGGTGGAGATATTTTTGGAGTAATGAGAAAAGTGAATGGCCTGAAGCTGAAGCTGCAGCTTTGGAAGTCCAAGGTAGAAAAGGATTTTTCAGAATTCGGAACCTTTGATGAATACATGAGGGATTGTGGATGGGAAGCACAAATGGAGGAACCATTAGAGCAGAGGATGTCTACCCTGATCATGGATCATCTAAATTTGCTTGGAGAGAACCTCAAGGCATATTTTCCAGAGAGACTGTCTTTGAACTCTCACCTATGGACTGTTCAGCCATTTACTGAAGATAAAGTTGACATTGGGCAGTTGAACACAGATTTGATTGACCTGAAGACAGATTTTGCACAAAAAATTAAATTCAGGAATTGTGAATATTACGGTGATTTTGGGGATTCCCTCCTTCAAATTCCTGAGTACCAGAGGTTAAGTGAAATGGCTCTATCCATTCTCATTCGAATGGCAATGACTTATTTGTGTGAGCAGGGGTTCTCTTCTCTTACTGTAATCAAATTGAAGCAGAGAAACTCAATCCTAGATGTCAATCCCTTGATGCAAGGAGCCCTGGAGTCAAGGATAACACCACACTATGAAATGATTGCAGGCCATGTACAGCAACAACCAAGTCACTAAGATTCTTGTGTATTTAAACATTTTTATTGGTTTGTGGGATAAATTTGTAAAATATAACTAGTTTAATTGTTGATTGTTATATGTCTAGCCATTTTTTTTAACTTTTAATTTGTGAATATGGCAGTTTCATTTTATTGTTAAAGATTTTTTTTTCTTGAAAGAATGTTCCGTTTTCTTTTATTTAAAGTTTTGGCTTATTTCCATGCTGCAATTAATTAATAAAACTGTATTTATGGTTTTATGAGTGCAATTATTTACCCAACAAGTAATTCTAAGTTAAGAGTCTGCTAGCCTTTGTTCCCTAGAGGCTACTAAGTGCTAAAAATATTTAAACAATGATAATAAGAGGTGGCTAATGATATTTCAAGTTGAGGCTTTAATAAAAAACAAATTTCATTTTGAAAGAGAAGGGTAGATGAATTTTCTTAATTGTTCAGTAGGGTGGTCCACTCTTATAGGGGTGGAATTTTTTTTTGTGATTTGTTTTTATTGCTGGGTTGTAACTTATGAGGATGGATGAGAAAACACCTCTGGGAGTTTTATTTGAATCAGTTAATTTGTAGGGGTAGCACATGACACGAAGTTTTGGTATAATCTGAAAATCACAGCAAAGTTAATCTTGGTGACAGTACATGACTATTAGGGTAACTAACAATTCCGAAATGAATTGACTAACAATTCCCTCTGCACCTCATTTGATCTTTGTTTTCTCGCCCAGTTGCCAGGCTGACTTCAGTGGTTGAGGAAACTGCTTCCTGTAGTTAGCAACAACTTGCAGGAGATACTGCAGTTGTTCCTCATTCCTGGTGTGGCAGCCATTGTATTCATTAATGAGAGCAACCCCCCTCTCTGCATGATCGTTCACGACAGAGAGGTTTGCCACTGATTTCTTCGCTATTTGGTAATCAGGATCACTGTCCCAATCCTGCACCGCCTTCCTCAGGTATCCCACACCTGACCCCAGAGACAACAGCAGTCTTTTTGAGTTTGCTGTTGCTAGTGACTCGATTGAAGCCCCCTCAGCAACACCTTTCCTTCTCTTCTGGCAATCAGGCTTTCCTTCAACTTCCTCCATCGCCTTTACCATTGCTGTTTTAGTCTCTTCAGACACCTCAGGATCGAAAATCGCGAGGCCCACCATCTCCTCCGAAAGATACCAAAGATGACCGCTGAGTTTTTTTAATGCCACTTCCAAAATTTTGGGGTCATGGTATTCCCGAAGACTCTGCAGAAGACTGAGGTCGCTGCGAGGCACAGCAGCAGCTATTGGCGCTGTCATCCATGCCTGCAGGTAGATGGAAACAGCAAAGACACTGACATCCTTAAGATACTTTTGCTCTCGTGGAGTGAGGGCTGGGATTTGTCCCCTGAACAGCCACATCTTCAATGAATAGATCACCTTAGATAACCATCTGGCTTGGTGCATGGGGCCAGGTCGCTTGAAGGTGTAGTTGTCAATGCTCCCTCCCAAGAAAATGATGGACAGATTGAGGAATTCCTGATAGTCATCTCGAAAGGATTTTGAGGAGTGTTTTTCCTCAGCAAAGCAGAGAATCCAATCTCTAATGGGGGCCAAGAGTCGATGCACCTCTTCATCATCCCATCCGGTGCCATATGTTCCTGTGTCGATGAAGGTCCATTTGCTCTGAAACCTGCTGAACAATGGAACATCAGGTCCACTCATTGGGCCATAGCAAGCAGTGAAAACTCCACCGATCATCACTTCCATGATGTGATGACGGCAGGCAAAATGGAGGTCTTTCTTCAACTTCTGCTCCAACAACACACACCCTCCATTCAAACGACCAGCATTGGAGGCAGTGGTGTCGAAACACATCCCCACGACAGATTCTTCGAGGCCCAATCAGTCAATAATTCAAAAACTGCGCTGGCTTGGTGTTCTCCTGATCCAGTTGGTATTTTGGGGACTCCAAGGAGCTGAGATTGACCCAAAAGGAGGAAATGAGCACAGGCAGCCGATCCACATGCGCATGGTCTCTGGTGTTGAGGAGGTCTGGAATAAGTTTTCCATCCCAGTGGATGATTGCAGGACCAGACTGAAAGGAAGCTTTTAGGCTACTGCAGATCATGATCCGATGTCGTTCTCTCTGCCGTTTGATGGAGGTCCGGATGATGTTAAAATTCATTGGGCTGTGGCCAAGGCTCAATGCAGTCTCTGCTATTATGTAGGTTGCCATCCTGTCCGTAGTATGTGTCCGATCTAGGGCAGCAGCTAGATTTGATGTTATCACATTCTTGACTCTTTTCACCTGTTTTGGAGGTCGCTTTCCACCTTTTGCCCATTCATCTTCGGTGGAGGATGACTCGTCAGTGACTGAGGATTCTGTTGAGGACACCAATACTGCTGTACCCGACGTTGATGCACCTTCATTGACTGCCTGCAATACAATCGAAGAAAATGGACAATTAGTGTTAACGAACAACCTAATCATTGCAATCAAATGAAAGTAGGAATTTGAAGAACAATCTCACCTTTCTCTTTTGCATCTCCTCCTCCATCTCCCTGTGGGCAGCTTGTTTTTCTTTTTCTGCTGTTTTTCTGTCTACTCCCACCATGCATCCCGTCTTCCAGGCTCTCGCTGGGCCAGCAAGAAGGCCTTGTCTTCTGGGTTTTTGATTAGAGACAAGGCATCAGCATGTGCCATATCAAATAGGTTCCGAAGTGTCTCCTTGAATCCCTCTTCGTTGTACACCTAAATATAAATAATAAATATATATAATATATATACATGATAAATGTATTGACTATTGTACAGTATAATATGTCATACTCTCGAGAAACTATTTTATTTATCATTGATCATCCAACTCACCTGCTTCTGGCTCCTCCTCATTCGTCCTTTTTTTATTTTGATCCAATCTTGGTGAAGGTCCAAGATCTTTTGGATTCCTTTGTATTTTTCCCTTGTCGGATTCGAGCTTTGTTCCAAAATATTTCAAGTTGACCCCACACTACTTGAGCACTTTCCTTCAACTCCTTCTTGAGATTAGTGTGGTGATGAAGGAAGCATGACAATACTTCTCCACGTGATGGTAATTTGCTTCCAAGAAGCTTGTCCTTCATTTTATCTCCTTCAAGGAGATAAAAGCAAGAGCTTCGAACTTGAGTCATCATATATCCAACCACTAAACACAACCAATGAACACTACACCAATAATCTGTCAAGGAAAAGATGTATTACTGGAACTGGAACATAATATACAAGTAAATCTACTAGGTAGTGCAAAAGTGCAAAAATGAAGTACTGTGGTGCTACCCCTAAAAAGTGATTGATTTGGGAAAAAATTGGCCAGAGGTGTTTTCTCATTCATCCTCACAAGTTACCACCCGGCAATAACAAAAAATCAAAACTTCAATTTTATGGACCACCCTATTGTTCAGTCAGGGTAGATGGCCCCAGAAAAGGTTGAATTGCACTGTTCTAAACCATTACTGTAATAGTCATGGTTAGACTTATTGACAATCTTATTGTAGGAGAGAAATTGGTAGGTATATAATATAAACAGCCTTCGAACCTTCATTTACTCTTGCGAATAATGAAACAAATCTGTGTGAAACAGCGCCTTTTATTTTGTTATAGCTAAACAAAATAGGTAAAATTTCTTTTAAATGCTCTAGCTAAATCAGCTAGAATAATTTGAAATACTAGTGAGATCAAAAACATTAAAGAAATATCTAGCTTAAGTCTTTGCTAAGTTAGTAAAGTGATAACCAAAAAGAATATTTTATTTTGTCTTAACTACATTTATGATACAATAATATGTCCGCACCACTCATGAGATGAAGCACAAAATAAAAAACTTGCGTATCAAATATTCCACAGCTATAATAACTTACAACAGGTACTTGTAAGATTAAAAAAAAAAAGTTTAAATCATTGGCTGACTGAAGAAGTAATACATATCCATATCAGGTTACCAACACAAATCAGCAACAAAATGAAAAAATGGAACCCTGTAATTAAACCTAAGCAGTAACTACTTTAAAAAAACAGGTGGGTTGGGCTTTTTTTTTTCAAAAAATGGGTTTTTTGCCAACCCTGAATTACAAACAAAAAACATATTTACAAATTAACCATGTGTACTAGATTTTATTCAGACATCTTTTTTTTTTTGCTTAATTGCAGTCACTCCCAACATTAGTGTGAAAAAACTACTTTAAGGACAGACTACAGTAAAATAATATAAAATGTGCCAATATCTTAGAAACTGGTTTTATGGACTTAGTGTCTTTAGGAAATCAGCTCTTCATGTGGAGATTAGCTTTTGTTTTCAGAAATTTTTCACTTCCATCACCTTTGCTCATACATGCAATATTTTTGGAGTTGGTACACTGACCTATGGTAAAAAATGGTGGGAATCAGCCAGTTTGGGGAAATTCCTTAGATCTCTACAGTGGCAACATTCCCACCAAGTTTTATGAAAATCCAATGAAAAGTTAAGGCTGTAGCTCTGTAGAAATTCTTAATAATAAAGGATGAGGCAAAAACAAAATTCAGACACTTTTTATGTTTCCAAAACCTATTAGAACTCTGCAAATGAATAATTTAAAGACTTTCTTCAAATTAAGAGAAAGCTTTCAGGATTAATAGGGCATAACTATATTTTTAGTCCTTTTCCTCACCTAAAATTTCTTTAATTATTAACTGCTTCCTGTACTCAATGTCCAAAGCATATGGTGGGCAAGTAGGGTATAATATACCTCTTGAATGATCAGAATCTGCATATAGGTCTGCCAATATATTGTAGCTCACAATCCTCAGACTGTAAAGAGATTTTAACCCTTAAACACTGGTCAACATCTATTGATGTTTTAGGTTTTCCACAAACAATGGTCAACAGCTACAGATGCTTTACCTTTCCTACCTTTGTCTGAGGTTTAAAATGACTCATAAAATCACTAAAATTATTCTTGAATTCTTTTTTTCTGTTTTTTTTTTGCGCACAGTGTTTAAGGGTTAAGGGTTAAGGATTCTTCATCCATTTAAAAATAAATTCTTTTAATAATCAATGTTAAAAATTTATTCTTGTGACATGCCCTATAAGAGTTCATATTAACAATCTAGAACTTTATCAATAAAGAGTAAAGGCTATTTACAAAGCAAGAATTAGCTATTGAAAATCTTGACTCCTAAAACTGTGTAATCATTACAAATTATAGACTCAATCAGGAAAACAATGAATTACTTAAATCTATGTTTCACTAAACTGCTAAAATTATAACTTACAAATCTTCATTTAGAATTTTAGGTGTCAATTTATGTCTCTTTTCAAATGGGCAAGGCCCAGGACCAGGGGAAATCAGAGCACTAGATATAGAATCTAAATCTAGACCTTGGCGAGTCCCACTACAGGGTGTACCAGTGACCTAAAAATAAAAAGGATGAGTCAGCTTCAAAACTATCTTTGGCTTCTAGAGAATATACTTGTATTTCATACCTTATTAATGATCCACAATACATTATTGAAATAGGCTACGCAGAGCAAAGCTTAATTTAGTGCTGTGATTCATAGTAAAATTGTTAAAAGGTTAATTCAGAAGTGCAGAACTGCCTTCCTAATAATCTAGACTCATTTTGGCATGGGTAAATCGAGTAAAAGATCAAACAACTATTTTACCAAAAGACAATGATCGAGCAAAATGAGTTTATAAAAGCATCCCAACTACAAGCGAAGCCTACATAGGACCTAAACTTAATGAAAACAAAGGCTTATCACCTAGATCTACTAGGTACTATATTTTTTCTAAAAATAAAATTCTTCAACCCAACCTCCCATTCTCAAGCTATTTAACCCTTTAATGACAGATGGTACCTTAAGGTCCACCAGAAATAATAATATAAATTGTACTACAATGCCTCGTTTCTATAAATGTTTCTACGTGTTTATATATACAGGGTGTCCCATAAGTCCGGCATCATGGGAAAAATAAAAAAAGGCAAAACAAAAGCTTTTATTTACAGAATGTGCTCAATATGTCCACCATTGTTTTCAATACACAAATTCAGACGTGATATCCAGTCAGCAAGCACACGGTGAATGATGTCAGGAGTAATGGTGTTACATGCCCCAAATGTTCAGCACTCCTAATTTTCTCTGCGTATACCAGCGCTTTCAAGTGGCCCCAGAGATAAAAATCTAGTGGCGTGAGATCCGGGCTTCTAGCTGGCCATTCCACAGGCCCTCGATGTCCTATCCAATGACCAGGGAATTGTTGGTACAGGTATTCCCTTACTTGGGTGCTGTAATGTGCAGGAGTGCCATCTTGCTGGAACCATTTTGGGAAATTTCCTTCTTCATTCAAGACACTGGGAAATGCTTCTTCCTTGAGCATATGTAGGTAGGTGCCTCCAGTGACATGTTCATCGAAAGAGAGGGGGCTTATGATGCGATCCTTCCAAATGCCACACCATACCATCACCCGAGATGCACCTTGTTCCTTTGAAGAGGTATACCAGTGAGGGTTGTTTTGAGACCAGTAGCGGGTGTTCTGTCGATTTACCTCACCATTTCCATAAAAAAAACAGCCTCATCACTGAACAGAATGGTGGATGGGAAATTGGCATCCCGAGCATATTATGGTTTGTAGAAAGAGAAAAATATGAATTTTTCCTATGATGCCGGACTTATGGGACACCCTGTAGATGTCATTTAGTTGTCGGGAAAGGAACCCAAAATGTGTATCATTTCAGTGACTAGTTACTAAAATATTTAGTTTTCAATAACAATAAAACCTGTACATTCTGGTAACAAGAGTGACCGCATATGCTGCAGACTCATCCATAAAGGGTTAAGCAAATTGTTCTGGAGAAAATGTTTTTGTCTTAAAATATTTTAAAAGTATTTTACTTTTCTACTAAGCATTAGCTATAAATTGGGTTATTCCATGTCAGTTCAACTGAATTTTGGGTCAAAAAAACGTGACCATCACTGATTTTTTTTAAAATTAGCACACTTATAGATCTTGGTGAGACAAAAAGAATGGCACTTGTTTCAACACTCTAGGTCATGTGGTTCCAGAGATATGGCCATTTGAAGTTTGTAAAAAAAGGTCAATTTCCAAGGTCATACTCTATTTTAACATGAAATATCTTGGCTCCTATTGCACTTACAGAGACCATTTAAACACTATTTTAAAGCTTTTAAGCAGATCTATAACTTTGTTTCTATTCATATTTTACCTCGGTGGTAAAAAAAAAGTTGATCTTATTTTTGACCTTTGACCTTGTGTAGGTCATTTAATGTCACAACAGATTTTTTTCTCCTTTCACCCAATTTTGGGTACACATGTCTACCTTAACCCAGAACAAGATTTTTAGTGTTGATTAAGTTAGTATAGATGCTACAGCCATTTCAGTGGACCATACCCACCTCCATTTTGACCAAGTACCTTTTTCCACCAAACTTTGGAGCACTGTATCTTTGGAACTGTTTGAGCTAGAGTGTTGAGAAAAATACCATTAGATTTTTCTTACTGAGATATATAATGTCTACTAATTTTCAAAAAAATTGGTAATTATCTAACCTAACCTAACCCAGTTATTCGGTCGAATAAGTATCCAGCCCTATTATAAATTTTTTTTTTTTTTTTATATTTCAGAGAATTATATAATATAGGTAATTTAAATTACATAATTAATTTATATGGACATTCAAAAGTGTGAAGAACTTCAAACCTACTATCCTGTTTAAAGGTAAAGCTATGTACGTACGGTATATAAGTACCTTATACTAGGCTATAAGTACTAATAGAATAAGTTCAGTTTTAAGAGTTAGATGAGTTTTAATAGAATTACTTTGTGTATTTATTCATTGTGTACAACAGTATGTACCCATGTGAAAATAAGCTTATTTAAACCTTGGAGCAAGGATTTTTTTGGCATCTGTATTTATTCTAATCTGTAAATCAAACTGCACATTTTTTCTTGTTGCAGACCTCTGAAACAAGATCAGGTCCCAAATTTTATTTGTGCCATCTAAGCAAAAATAGCTTTTAACAGGGTTGGATACAATGAATAATTATAATTGTATTTTTAATTAATTGATCCTAATTTCCATTAATTGTAAATGATTCAAAATAAAATTAAAATAAAGGTAATTGTAATTGATTTTTGAGCTATAACTGATGTAATTGATCAATTAATGTCAATTGTTAAAAATTATACCCCTAGATCTGGCAGTCATATATCATCCAATGAAAATAAACCTTTGATAGTTTATTTAGTTATACTTAGATATAGATACAGTATATATTTTTATAGATAAATATATATTTAGATATATAGAATAGATAGTTATATTTGTGTAATTGTAATTGATTCAGACAAAATTAATTGTAATTGCAATTGATCTTGAAATTGCGAAGTACAATACTAACTAATTAATTTAAAGAAAAATAAAAAAAAATTGTAATTATTTCCATTTTGTGTAATTGAACCCAACCCTGGCTTTTAAGCTACATTTTTTTTTCTTTTTAGATAAACATGGATTTCAGCAGTTTGAATATGGGCAGGTTCTGTTGTGACCCATTTAAAAAACACAAAGGAAAAGTGAAAAAAGGCATTCGTGCATTGACTAAAAATTTGATTGATCAAAATCCTGAATTGAAACTAACAAATAATCAAAAGCATGTGCAACCTGTCGAAATATACTAGCAAATTGTCCATCCCCAATGCCTGAATGTGAGCCACTTGAAAAATCACCATCCACCTCATCAAGTGCCCCATCTGAGCTAGAAATCGTTGGAGATGTAGTTGAAATGCAGTATGAGCTTAGTAAATTCAATGCTTCATTGGCCACACTTGATGAGACCCTAATAAAACCATGTAAACTCTCTGACAGCATTGGTTACGCAAAGAGAAAGTTGAGGAAAGTAGTAGTAGTTGTGAAAAGAAAGCTTGAACTTGCGACTAAACAACCAATTTCATGCAGTAACTCAGATGATACAGAACTGGAGATTCTTCAACAACTAAAAGAGAAATTTAATCAAGTGGCAAGTCAAAGTGAAAAACTGACAATTCTTACTATCCTACCAAAAAGATGAACACAAGTAAAGATCAGAGAAGAATTTAAGTGCTCAGATTACATGGCTAGGCAAGCAAAGAGTTTGGTGAGGGAGAAGGGAGTGCTTTGAACTCCCTAATCCACATTTGGGGAAATGCCTGAATAGTGAAACTGCTGCCAAAGTAATTGACTTCAATCATTCGCCAGATGCGAGTAGACAAATGCCAGGGTTGAAAAACTGTTTCTGTAAAAGGAGCTGATGGTAGGTGGGAAAGAAAACAAAAAATCACTAATCTTATGCAACCTAAAAGAAGCATTTGAGCTTTCTAAAACAAACCATCCAACAATTAAAATAGGATTTTCAAAATTTGCAGCGCTTCGGCCAAAAGAATGTGTGTTGCCAGGTTGAATAATGATCTCAGTTTTTGTCTAAGGTTAAATCTTTGGTAGGATAAATAATTACCTTGATAGGCATATACAAATACTTTATTATTATTATAAATGTAACAATAATGGCTTCCATAAAATATATTGTAAATACCTAATAACTGCCTTTTTTAAATATAAAGTTATGTTGATGCCTCTTTTTTTATGGTTTCACCCAGCTAGACAAGAATCGGTTCTTATAACTCAATTGGTAAAAATAAAGGAATAGGTTATTTTAATATACATATTAAAAGGCAAATTGTCTTAAAAATAGCAGACATAGATATCAGTGAGACAAATCTAATGGTACTTTTCTCAACACTAGCTCAAACAGTTCCAAAGAAACGGCGCTCCAAAGTTTGGTGGAAAAAGGTACTTGGTCAAAATGGAGGTAGGTATGGTCCACTGAAATGGCTGTAGCGTCTATACTAACTTAATAAACACTAAAAATCTTGTTCTAGGTTAAGGTAGACACGTGTACCCAAAATTGGGTGAAAGGAGAAAAAAATCAGTTATGACATCAAATGACCTACAAGGTCAAAGGTCAAAAATAAGATCAACTAAAATATGAATAGAAACAAAGTTGTAGATCTGCTTAAAAGTTTTAAAATATAGTGTTTAAATGGTCTGTGTAAGTGCAATAGGAGCTGAGATATTTCATGTTGAAATATGGTATGACCTTGGAAATTGACCTTTTTTTACAAATTTCAAAGGGCCATATCTCTGGAACCATATGACCTAGAGTGTTGAAACAAGTACCATTCTGTTTTTCTCACTGAGATCTATAAGTGTGCTAATTTTCAAAAAAATCAGTGATGGTCATGTTTTTTCAATCCAAAATTCCGTTGAACTGACATGGAATGACCCAGATGTAATTAAGGCTCTATCACAGATGAAAGACAATTTGGCACCAGGGCCAGACACCTGGAGTGCCACATTTCTGAAGAAATGTTGTAAAGAGAGTATTGCCAAACTACTATACTTACTATGGAGGAAATCACTCAACACAGGACAAACTCTACTGCCATTAAAGAACACAAAACATTGCCCCTTTATTCAAAGGTGAGAACAGAGCAATGCCCAAGAATTATTGGCTGGTAGCTCTCACCTCTCACATTATAAAGTGCTTTCAACAGATAATTAGAAGTGAAACTACCTACAAGAAAAGAACTTATACATCCCAAATCAACATCGTTTCAGACCACCAGGAGAAAATATTGGAAACATTGTATCGAGGACAAAACATAGATGTAATCTATACAGGAATACCTCAAAATTCGTCATTTTGCAGATTCATTGTCAATCTTTAACTACCTATAGTTTCGCAATCATTTATCTATATTCGCAGATTCATCATTTTTAGAAAAAATATGAAAAAAAAATGATCAAAATTGATGAAATTCAACTGTTTACCAATGCAATATATTATATTTTGCCAAAAAATGAGTAGAATTTGATTAATTAATCTGTTTAATAACATATTAATATATTTTGGAGAGAAATTAAATTGATTAAATAAACTCTAACAAAATAATAAGTCAAATAATTCATAATAATTCACTCATGAGTGCAATATTTTTTCTGTCATGAATTAAAAAGTTCTCTCATTGAAACATGTTATAATCTACACCTCGAATTTTGTCATTTCGTATTTCGTCGTATTATTCCAGAATGAATTAACAACAAATTTCGAGGTATTCCTTTACTGACTTTGCTAAAGCCTTCAATAAATGTGATCATGGAATTATAGCACATAAACTTAAGAATACAGGAATTACTGGAAAGCTGGGAAGATGGATATTTAATTTCTTGATGCAACGAACACAAAGAGTAGTGTGGTAAATGGAGTCAAATTGGAAGTCTCAGAAGTTAGAGAGCTCTGTTCCACAAGGGACAGTACTAGCTCCCTTGCTATTCATAATAATGACTGCAGATATTGATGCAGATATCAACGACAGTATTGTATCATATTTCACAGACGACACAAAGATATGCAAGGAAATATTGAACAAAGGTGGCATAGAAAGATTACAAAATGACATTGAAACACTATTCCAGTGGGCAGAAAACAACAATATGAAGTTCAATGAAGAAAAATTCCAACTTCTAAGATATGGTAATAACAAGGAGCTATAGATAAAAGGGTACAAAGCTACGCAAGCCAAACAGATAACACCAAATCCACAAGTCAGGGATCTTGGAGTAATAATGTCATCGGATGCAGAATTCAGAGAGCACTATAACATCAAAATTACAATGGCTAGAAAAATAATAGGAATCATCTGGAGGAGCTTATGGAAGAGTCTAGTCCTACCAATAATTGAGTATTGCTCAGTACAGTTCTCACAAGCCCATACAGAAAATGAGACTGTGAATATTGAAGCTATACAAAGGACTTTTACATCTAAGATAGAGGAAATGGAAGGTGAAGACTAGGTATTGGTCTTGACCACAATCACTGAAACTCTACTCTCTCTCGAAAGAAGGCACGAGCAGTACACAATAATACAGTCGACCCTCGACTTACGTAATTAATCCGTTCCGAGATGAGTTACTTAACTTGAAAATGACGTAAGTCAAATCCCAAAATACATGTAAATAGGGTAATCCGTTCCAGGACCCCAAAAAAGTATTGAAAATAATAAAATAATAAAAAAATTTGATAAAAATAGTGTATATAAACAGAATTATAATGGTAATTAATAATTATTATTAAGAAACACCATCTGTAAAAGAAAATACATATTAAAAATTAATAATAAAAAATTAATTTAGACTTATATTAGAGAGAGAGAGTTATATAATGCACAGTAAAAATAATGAAATAACCAGCGTGCTGCCAGTGAGTGGTCACGCACTGCATTTGCGATTACGCAACACAAAATAATTACGTAAGATGAATCAATTACAGTCAATGGGGGGTGCTTCTTGTAACTCAAAATTACGTAAGACAGTGATGACATAAGTTGAGGGTTGACTGTATACATATGGAAAATACTCGAGGGCTCTGTCCCTAACCTTAGAAATGAAATAGAAACAAACTGGAATGAGAGAGGAGGCAGATTTTGTGTGGTCCCAGCTGCGGTGGGACAAGGGGCCATGAAAAAGAGGATGGAAAATACCCTCAAAATAAGAGGCCCAAAGCTTTTCAATGTCTTACCAAAAGAAGCGAGGAATCTCCAGCACACTGACCTGAATGACTTCAAGAACCAGCTGGACAGATTCCTGTACAAAGTCCCTGATCAGCCATGTGTGGCTGGCTATGAGGGCAGGGGGAGATCAGACAGCAATTCCTCCCTCCTCCAAATCCCACAAATGAGGCAAGATGCAGCAGAGGGGTCAACCATAGGTCAATCCTGAACCATCATTCAAACTCAACTAAAGTATGCACCTAAAGTATATCAATCCTGAACATTTGTTCAAACCCAACCAAAGTTTATATATACAGTAAACCCTCGATTTAATGGACTTCGGAAACAACAGGCACTGTCTGACATTCCCAACATCTAATCTATTAGTGCATCTCGCACTTCAACATGAGCCACTCTGTTGTTGACTGCATTCTGTGATAGAGCATCGTCTTTACCTCTCGAGTATTGTTTTCAATTCAGTGTTTGTGTTTGCTTTAGTTTTTTATTGCTGTGCCATTAGATATGTACTCTTTAATGGTGCTCATTATTTAAGTTTTTACTGTAAAACATTTACAATAATTTACAATAATGTTTAATATAGTTGGTGTATTTTCTGTTTACTGGTGCTCATAATATACAGTATATACTGTATGGTGATATTGGATGTTTTTTTATTTTCGTTTTAGTATTTTTATTGCTGCTATTAGATACAGTAGCTATACAAGATCATCAATAAACATCCAGATTTAACAGACTGCCAGCATTAATGGACACCCCTTCCCCCTATTAATCTATTGAATTGAGGGTTTACTATATATATATATAATTCTACATCCTATGCTGGGTGGGTGGATTACGAGCTGTAAAAGAAATCTTACTTTTATTAATCTTGAAACATCATCAGCTGAGGTAACAATTTTGAAGCCTTGTCCAATTTCTTCCCAATCCAAGCTTTGTAGGTTGTGTTTGGCTTTTTCACAAGATTCAAACTTTTCCTTTGTTCTAAACCATTTTAATACTGTATCACCAATATTACACTTGATTCCTTCTAATTTTGAGGGATAAAGAAGAAAACCAGCCATTATATTATTTTTGGGAAGCACTAGAGATGTCAAAAGAGGAGGATTCACATCAAAAGTATAAGTAATATCTCCAATTCTTAAACAATAATTGTTTGCATTGACAAAAGTATCCACGCAGGAGAGACTATTTACATCACACAATTTTCCATCTTCTTTTGATAGTAAATTTATGGGAATCTTGCTTGAATTTGTAGATTTTTTTTTCACTTTTTTAATGATAATTTTAGTAATATTATCACTCATTCTACTCAGAACACGAGAACAGTCTTCAACTGATTTTCTTTGAAAATTAAAAACTCTGTTGATGTTGAATTCATCATTAATATATCTGAGAGAGATTGTCACAGTTTTGCTTAACTCATCATGAATAACAGTTACTATGTTTTCCTTATTTACACTAGAGTTCATTTTCCTTTTGGGATTTAGATCCTTTTGAAACATTCAAGAGAGTCCTTAGTTCATTCTTGTTACTGCCTGTAGCATGGCTTAAAAGAGAGAAATTCAGTAGAATCTGAAAATAGGTTCCTACAGAAGTATAAAAATGTATCATAAGGCACTGCAATTATAGTTCATGTACAGTAGACCCTCACATTAACATACACTTTGGGGGGAGTGTGTGGTCACTAAAGTGAAATACGGAAAACCACTTTAACATACTGGGGAATATTAAAGTGAAGTACAGACGACCCCCACTTTACCGGACTAAGGGATGTTAAAGTGGGGTTTTCCATAACCAAAATACTTCAGTACAGTTACACATGTATGTATAGTAGGGTGGATCGATTTTACATTTCTTTCGATTTCCATATTCTAATAGAGACAAAAACTTGCGCATGCATGAGAAAATAGCCTCTGCAAAATCTTAGCTTAATAGGTAATCATCTTCTGCCCCCGGCAGAGCGATGAAAATCATATTGTAGTAGTCAAAAACGTATTTTTAAACCCTAGCCTAGAGTCATAAAATTTTGCGTGTGTGTTATTTCATGCCTAAGCAACGATATAAATGCTATGGGAAATATATAAATGAATTATTTAAGACAAAGAGCCGATCTGAAAATATGTATATTATACATATTTTCAGATCGGCTCTTTGTCTTAAATAATGCATTTATATATTTCCCATAGCATTTATATCGTTGCTTAGGCATGAAATAACACACACGCAAAATTTTATGACTCTGGCTAGGGTTTAAAAATACGTTTTTGACTACTACAATATGATTTTCATCGCTCTGCCGGGGGCAGAAGATGATTACCTATTAAGCTAAGATTTTGCAGAGGCTATTTTCTCATGCATGCGCAAGTTTTTGTCTCTATTAGAATATGGAAATCGAAAAAAATGTAAAATCGATCCACCCTAATGTATAGCCCTCGAATCTCCACATTCAACACATAATGTTTATGCACATACACAACCACTCACTACCACTACCCATGCAATACAACAGGGAACAACTGACCACAACCTCATCCGAGGGCTGGTTCCAATAATATTCCAGTGGTGTCACCTTCACTTTAACGACTTGGAGTCTGCTAAAGTGAAGTTCAGTGATGCTAATAGAGTTTTTTAGCAGAAATCTTCACTTTAATGACCTGTATTAGGTTAAACTGAATGTTAATGACCAGACAGCGATTTAGTCCATCTAAGTGAAGTTTCCGCTAATGTGAAGGTCATTAACGCAGGGGATTTCTGTACAACCTTTCTAAAATTTTTATGTGCCATAAGGCTAAGAACTGATATGAAATTTTTACTTTTTCAACTCTGTCTGTCAAAACAAGATAAATTCCCCCACAAACTTTCAGTAGTCACCTATAATAAGAGCTACCAAACTATATACTAATTAATGTGTAAGTGCCAATACTTTTTTAATTACTTAATTTTAAAATGTATATCAACTCACCCGGTTACCAGGATGAGTTGATAGGGCTTTCCCTTTAAATGGATATACCATGTTTCCCAACATTGAGGCAAGTTGAGATGCTTTAAAACAAAAGCATGTCTATAGAAAATATTGCAATTTCATATCAACTCACCTGTCTACAGTACATGCTCAGTACATAAGACTAGTCTAGCTCTAAATAGTAGCTAATTCAGCCTAGGTCCTAGTCAGTGGCATATGGTGTCAATATTTTTTTCATACTCCACAACCAAGTAAATTTCCAATATGGTGAGCAGATTTCAATATTTTTTTCACACTCCACAACCAAGTAAATTTCCAATATGGTGAGCAGATTTCAAAGAAAACTAATGAAAATTATGGATTTATTAAACATTTCTTTATGCCACTGGAAATTCTCCATTTACACTAGCTACCTCTGACTTTTACTGCGAGTTTGAATGTCTCATGGGACAACTTAAAAACAATAATTTAAACATTACAGAAACAGCTTGGATCATTCAAGCTGTTGTTTTTAAAAAAACTCCCTTCTAGAGAACAACTGACATATACCCTAGCCTTAATAAGCTAAGAGGAGATTTCCCAACTGTACTTGCACTTTACAGATCAATTTACACACTCCCAAAATTTAACACAACAGAAGAAAAACCCAACAATTCAGAAAACCAGAAGCTGGTAAAGATTTGGTAGAACACATCCACCCAAACTGATGATGAAAATAGGTTTTTCTGGTGTATTTCATGCAGTTTCAATTGAATCTGACTTTCATTTTTGCCGCAAATGCACCATTATGGATACAGGCAGTCCCTGGCTTACGAATGAGTTCCGTTCTCACGACAGTCTTTAAGTCAAATTTGTATGCAAGTCGGAACCCATACAAACAGTTTGTACTTAATATAACCCAGAGACTGCCTGTGTATACAAATTGGGTAACATTACAAGCACCTGAAAGTAATGAGAACTTCCTTGATTGTACTGTAGAAAATGGTCTAAATCAGTTAATTAAAGAACCAACCAGAGAGAATGCAATTTTAGATTTATTATTAACAAATATTGCTGATTCTATATATAAAACATATCAGTCTTTGAAACACTGGGTTCAAGTGATCATTTTATAATAAGATTCAAGGTGAAATTTGACTCAAAGTACATTAAAAATGCAGCTGAAATTCCTGACTTTAAAAATGGAAATATGACTGAACTAGTTAATGAGTTAAACTGTATAAATTGGGCAGAGATTTTTGAGCTTCAACCGAAAGATATATTCAACCAAAGTAAATCTACATACTATGTATAGGAAAAGTTAAAAAATAAAATAAAAGATGTTCAAAGTAAATATATTCCTCAGCATAAAATAAGAATCAGAAATAACAGAGAACCCCAGATAAATCTATCTATTAAGAAAGGAATGAGAGATAAGGGTCATTCTCTGTCAGATCAACCAGTGCCTAACACCCTCATCTCTCAGATTTTGCTGAAATTTGGTTTATAGGGAGTTTGTGGGCCCTGAATCCATTTCTGAAATTATAAGGTCAATCCGACCAACGGTTCAAGAGATATGACCTCAGGAAATTTGAGGTCACTTGCGAGGTCACTAACATTTGGCGACCCATAACCTGGGTAATAATGGTCACAATTATATAAAAGTATATATATTTAGAATCAGAAAATGACAAGGAATCCAAATATGCAAGTGTTAGAACTCTAGGTTGAAAAATAAAAAAGTTACACTGTAACCAAAATTTGAGGTCACGATTTGACCTCTGGGGTATCAAATGAGAATTTTTTTTTTAAATGTAAAAAATGAAGGCATAGGCATTGGCTATTAAAATCAGCAAAAAAAAGTTTGTTTATGTTAGTATTTTTCATGTAACTAACATATAAGTGAACACCATATTCATAAGTTGTGCGTCAATTCTACCTATTTTTTCACACTTAAGCTCATAATTTACCTATAGAAATTAAAATTACATTTTTTTATAGATATAAAAACAAGGCAAAAAATGTAAAATTGTATTTCACTGCTAATCTACACTGCAATAATAGTTATAATAGTGAAAGGGGAAGACCTACTTAGAGGATTCATGTGCTAGCCTAATACAATTTTTGCATGCTCGATGCTCTCATCATTTCTTTTTGTGGAAAAATGTATTGAATTCTGCTGCCTCCTCTTAGGGTAGGACAACTCATTACAGTTAATATATGATGTCCTGGCACTGCACATGAATCCTTGTTTGATGGATAATAATATGCACTTGATCCTGATGACCCAGGAGGATGTAGAAAGTTCACAGTGAAATCATCAAACTCTTCACAATATTCCTCCACAATTCCATACCAAACTTGCATGTCATAAATGCAGCCAACATACTCTCCTGGCTTGACACATTTTAGGTTACCAAGCATTGCAGGTTCATTAGTAAAATGACTTTTCCTTATTCTTTTCTTTTCTCCAATGCCACTTGAAATGGGATACACCATCAGTTCTTCCTTGTTTAGGGGAACAAATCTATGATATTTCTGAGTTCCAGGAATAGCCCTACTATCCTTGAATCGATGTTCCAACCGTTCTTCTGCATCTTTCAAATCAGCTGTAGTTACAAAGAAAAAATTTATCTTCTTGCTCAAGTTTTCTTCACAAAACTGAAACATATGTTCTGGTGTAAGAATTTGCCTCTCTGTAGTTCTCTGCAAACTGGCACGAGCAGTAGCTCTTTTCACTGTTCCTCCAATCCCATCACATGCATTTTGCCATGGGATGTAGCAAAGAAGTGCCATTCACAAGACAGACCAAAATCCTCTCATGGTAACAGAGATTTGTGAAGTTGTATCTGTTCTTATAATGGCCAGCACATCCATCTGAGAAATAGTGCACCTTCTTCAATTGTGGGCATCTGAATTTAACATATGTCATAAGCTTCAATATGAATGAGTAAACCATTATAGTGTTGTGTTTTAGTGATGCAGATAAGAAACAGACACTAAAATGGCTAAGTTCCTGGTCTGCAGATGATCTATAATAGATGACAAAAGGGTGAACTGTATACTGTGAATTGTCCCAGTGAAACCCTTGGGCAGCATCCTGGACAATGAAAGAATAATTCTCAGAGAAATCACCTACTATAACTACCTCGCTCTGAGGTGGTAGTGTTTCTTTCAACTGCTTGAAGTACTGTGATTGTTGCTGAGCAACAAAGTGATGACGAACCATGCGGGATATTTTCATGCTTAGGGATGATAAGTATTCATGAAGTGGCTCCACCTTATCAACCATTGTACAATGGTCAACAGTCACCCATTGCTTGTAAGATATTTCATTTGGAGCTGATTTCACACTGTCAAGTAACTCAAGAAAATCCAGGACACCCTCTTCTCTTGGGCAATCATTGCAAAGTTGCATCATGCAAGTCTCTCTTTCTGTACTGCAGACACTGTAATCCATAAGATCCTTGTATGAAAGACCTCTTTCTCCCAATGCAGCCAGCTGCAATTTTGGATTTTGATGGTATGTGCAGACACAGACAGAATGAGTCCCACCACTACCGGCAAGCACACAATATGATGGCCGTAATTTTGCAAATGTGGAAAATCCTATTTTGGGATTCTTTTCATCATTTTTATATAGTTCAAACATCTCTTAAATTCCCGAGGACCAATCGTTTTTGCACCTTCATTGCACCTTCAGCACTGATAACTTTCACGCAATCCTTTTGGCCAGGACACATACGACTAACCTCTTCTGACTCAGAATCTTCTAACTATATCTTTGTGTTCTTCAGATATCACTTTCCTTTGCTCATTAGTGGAATCTTCGGAAGGATTCCATGTTCTGATTTAAGTGAACAGCTTCTTTTCACCATGTATGTTGTAGTTTGAAAGAAACTAGCTGTTTTTTCAATTGTGTATGGTGAGAGTGTCAATATTTGTAGTTTGTGATGGTGACATTTGCTCTCCAGGAATGACTGTTTCAATTCATTCATTAATTTGTCTAGATGTTTTTCAGATTTAGTTTCAGGTTTTGAAGTATCACTTACCTCCGGTAATTTGAACACCATAACTGAGTTCTAGCCTCTCCTTCAGGTGTTTCTGAGCAGATGATAGCTTACCACGAGCCTTGCGCTTTTTCTGGCTTAATGACAGCCCTTCTGAAAAGAACAGAAAAAAGGTTTCACACACCTGAATATTAGTAATTAAATATTAATTATAGTACCTTAAATGCTATATAATTGGCTATATAGTAGATCAAACAGACCTTGTAGTAAAGTATAAGTTATTATATTAATTTATTACTTACTTTTTTAACTGGTGTTTGGTCCAGAAATGCTAGAACTGGTTCAACTGAAGTTGAAGGATTTTCCTTTATCAAGCAATCACTGTCATTGTCCAGATCTTGAATTGAAGAGATGTTACTCAAGCCACTGATAGTAGATGATTCATTTGAATCCTGCTCAGACTTGTTGTTTTCAGTGGTACTAAGTATAGTGGGGTTTTTCATTATCAGTGTCCAGCAGTTCACACACAACAATGAGTCTTTTTTCACTCTTCCAGCACATTTTTCAACAAGTACATCAGTCACTTTTCTAAGATTGATTGTTATGCATTTCTTGTGTTTTTGAATAGGGTCCTGGCAGTATTTCAAGTGCCGAACCATTGTATTTTGATCTGTAAAGATATAGGATTTACAATTAGGTAATATATATTTTTTAGAAAATATATAGCCTATACACACTTAATATTTTAGGCCTTGATAGTCTCTGAGGCTCATTAAAACACCATACCCACCAGCCACCCACAGTGCTGGCTGGAACTGTACTAACCTGTAGACAAGGAATTTTGCAACTATCTGTGTTGATTCTGCACTTAGACAAGTAGCAACATGTTTCAACAGGTTTGTTTAGGCTACATGTGAGCTTAGTCTTCCCCTTTCACTATTATAACTATTATTGCCAGTGTAGATTAGCAGTGAAATACAATTTTTATTAAATTCTTGGAGCTTGAGGTCAAATTGATAGCTAAGATATAAAAATTCCTTGAGATGACAAGCAATTTATAAATATGGTGTTCACTTATAAGTTAGTTACCATACATGAAAAGTACCAACATAAACAAACTTTTTATGATTGTTTCTATTAGTCAAGAACTCTGACTTTGTTTTTTATATCTATAAAAAATGTAATTTTAATTTCTATAGGTCAAATTATGAACTTAAGTGTGAAAAAATAGGTAGAATTGACGCACAACTTATGAATATGGTGTTCACTTATATGTTAGTTACATGAAAAATACTAACATAAACAAACTTTTTTTTGCTGATTCTAATAGCCAATGCCTATGCCTTCATTTTTTACATTTAAAAAAAATTTCTCATTTGATACCCCAGAGGTCAAATCGTGACCTCAAATTTTGGTTACAGTGTAACTTTTTTATTTTTCAACCTAGAGTTCTAAAACTTGCATATTTGGATTCCTTGTCGTTTTCTGATTCTAAATATATATACTTTTATATAATTATGACAATTATTACCCAAGTTATGGCTCGCCAAATGTTAGTAACCTCGCGAGTGACCTCAAATTGCCCGAGGTCATATCTCTTGAACCGTTGGTCAGATTGACCTTATAATTTCAGAAATGGATTCAGGGCTCACAAACTCCCTATAAACCAAATTTCAGCAAAATATGAGAGATGAGGGTGTTAATTTCAATTTTTTTTGGTTGATCTGACAGAGAATGACCCATAAATGAAAGACCTTCAGCAAATTTAAGAGAACTCAAAATGAAATGGCCCTTGAAATCTATAAAAACAAGAGACAAGAATGCAAGAAACTTGTAAGAGATAATAAACACAATTTAGAGAGGAGCTTAGCCAAAAATTGTAAAGGAAATCCCAAAAAGTTCTTTAGTCATTTCAACCTGAAAAATAAATCTAATAAAAAAATTGGACCCCTTCATGCTGATGACAAAATTATTGAAGAAGATACTGAAATTGTTGAGGAGCTAAATAGATATTTCTGCTCAGTATTTACAAAGGAAAGTGTAAATAAAATTCCAGATTTTACATTAGTAACACAAGAGAGAGAGATAAATCATATATATTTTGAGGAAGTGGATATTTTGAGAGTAATTGTCAGGCTAAACATAGATAAGTCACCAGGACCTGATGAAATTTATCCTAAAATAGTAAAGGAAGCAAAATACAGCATAGCCTTAAAATACTTTTCAACCTTTCATTGATTAACAGCAAAGTTCCAGAAGACTGGAAAAAAGCAAATGTAGTCCCACTTTTCAAAAGAGGAAACAAAAACCTAGCTAAAAACTATAGACCAATTACCGTATTTTTCGGTGTATAAGACACTTTTTTTCCAAAAAAAAAGGGGTCTCAAAATCACCCTGCATCCTATACACCAAAGGCCATAATATTACCTTTATATGGGCTAGAAGAACTGATGGATTTTTACAAAAATTCCTCTCTTAGTCCCTCCTGACTGTGTATTGGTTTGGCCAATTTTACACTAAGTTTCTACTCTTCCCAACCCACTGA
This sequence comes from Bathynomus jamesi, assembly GCA_023014485.1. NCBI lineage: Eukaryota > Metazoa > Arthropoda > Malacostraca > Isopoda > Cirolanidae > Bathynomus > Bathynomus jamesi. The sequence continues at coordinate 679,646 of JAJOZX010001395.1, read as the reverse complement.
TAACAAGAAAAACAGTATGTATTGCATAATGATTTACTTTTATGTTTCATAACATATAGTATAGTCTCCCGTATACTTAATACTATTTTCTTATAATGAGTATGGGTGAAAGAAAACGTATCACCATACTTTTGATGGAGGGCTTTAACAAAAGTCAGCCTCACTGGTAGAAAATTACAGACATTTTCTGACAACTAGGCAGTTGGTCATAATTTTTTTCCTGAAAAAAAGGCCTTGAAAATAGGGGTGTGTCTTATACACCAAAAAATATGGTAGTTTAACTTCTATTATTTGCAAATTACTTGAAAGTGTCATCAGAGACAAAATTACAATATTCTTAGGAGGAGGATTAATTAGTAACAACCAACATGGCTTTCAAAATGACAGGTTATGTTTGACAAACTTAATTGAGTTTTATGACAGTATGTTAAAGCATCTGGATAAAAAAGAATCTGTAGATATTGTGTACCATACTTGGATTTTGCCAAAGCTTTTGATACAGTTCCTCATAAGCAGTTGCTTGTTAAAGTTAGAGCTCATGGAATAAAAGGGACAGTAGCAAATTGAATTGAAGAATGGCTTAAAGAAAGTGAACAGAGTGTCCAGTTAAAAGGGACTAGGTCTACATGGAGCCCTGTTCTGAGTGGAGTCCCACAGGGGTCAGTACTTAGACCTCTACTTATTATTATTTATATTAATGACTTGGAAAGGGGTCTAAATAGTAAAACCTCAATATTTGCAGATGATACAAAATTGGGACAAAATGTAAAGATCTTTAACAGGTGCCATGAAAATTAGTGATGGGACGATACCAAAATTTTTAACAATTCCGATTCCGATACCACTAAAAAGTCTCGATTCCGATACAATTCCGATTCTCAATATTTTTAAATATAATTCTATACTTGTTTTTCTGGAAATTGTCATATTTTACTCTGGTAAGATTAACTATTTACATTATGAGTATGGTAATATAAATTATAAATTATAATAGATTGGTTTAAAAATAAAAATCAACTGTAAGTTGTAACAATTCATTTTAATCTTCTTGATTACACATCATGGATATACATGTTTTAATGTATAGCTACAATACAATAAAAATAAAATTTGTTATCCTCTTTCATTTAAATTTTAAAGTTTACATTGCAAAACTGGTTCAATTAAAAGTTAAAGAATCATTTTAAGAATCGGAAATCATGGTACAATTCTCTCGATTCCGATTCCTGAAAAATGCTCGATTCCGATTAATCATCCCATCACTAATGAAAATGCAAAAGGACATTGATAAAGTACCTAGTTGCTTGGGCAGATAGATGGGAGACGAAATTTAGTGTGGAAAAGTGTAAAGTTATGCATGTTGGTCATGACAATCCATAATTTGAATGGGTCATTCCATGTCAAATCAGACATAAGGACAAAAAAAAATGTCAACCATCTCTGATTTTGTTTATACTTAGTACACTTAAGGACCCTTATGAGAAATGTAGATACCCAAAATTTCACACCTCTGTGACCTCAGGGTGCCGAGATATGAGGTCACGAAAGTTGACCTTTTGACCCAATTTTTTGTTAAATTTAATATATCTAAATTGTCATATCTCGGCTTCTACTGGACCGATTTACTTCATTTTGGTGTAATTTTAAAGCTTGAAAGGAGTAGAATCTTTTGTCTATCTTGAAATATATCCCATAAATGATTCACAAAAAAGTTATAGAAGTTGCAAATATTTGAACTTTAGTAAAAAAAAATATTGTCTCTGATTTTTAAAATTTTTTGTCCCAAGATACCTCTATCCAAGCACAATATTGTGTACAAATTTCATTATTCTCTGGCAAATACTTTAGAAAATATAGCACTTTCAGTGTGACAATTTTTTAAAAAAATATAAAAAAATGACAGAAAATGAAAAATCATTGCTATTCCTATGGAATGATGTGGAGTAACTTTTATTTTTGGAAGTATAGCACTATGACAAATAAAAACTAATTGAGAGTTGTAAATTTGACACGTCCTGTTAGGTATACGGTACCTATTTTTGTATCTGTTATTTGTATGCAAACATTAACTCCTAATACAAATAACTGTTTTATGTGTACAATGTACGGTACATGTACTTTTTTCTTTTTTTCAGATCTTTTAGGAAACTATGAAATAAATCATCTATATGTAATATATTCAGAAATTCCTAGCCATGTACCTATTCTATTTCAATTAGGAAATTTTGAAATGGATTTGCTTAATTTAAAAAGAAAATGTGCTGATCCTTTCAATGAAGCATCAAGGGAAATGGCGAACTAAGCGACTAAGAGTAGTTCCACCTGAAATAATCATTAAGCAGCCTGATCTTCAATTAACTGCAAATCATAGACTATGTAATCTGTGCAAAATTCTTGTTGATAAAATATTAAAAGAAAATACTGAAAATTCAGACAGTAACTCATCTCATCCCTCTGGCTCTGTCATATCTGAAAGACCACTTGAACTTGTGTCATCAGGGTCAGGCTCAAGTTCAGCGTCTCTAACAGTAAATTTTGAATTAGCGACACTGAATAGTTCATTAAAAGAAATAGGAGAGAGTCCAGTTAAAAAACAAAAATTAGATACTCAAAAGGCATATGGACTGAAAAAATTTAAACAAGTTAAAGATACGTTCAAAAGAAAAATAGAAGCTGCTAGTGGGAAAACTATAGTTGAAGAGGAAGAAACATCACAGGAAGAAAAGGATTCTAAAGAAATTTTAGACCAGCTAAAAGAAAAATTTAATGATTCAAGCACTAAAAGAAGTGAAAAAATTAAAATTTTAACAGTTCTGCCCAAAAGCTGGAGTATAAGAAAAATATGCCAAGAATTCAATACTACCAAGCACACTGCATGCATTGCTAAGAAAATGGTAGAAAGTTCTGGAATTTTGTCAGAACCAAATCCAAAATCTGGGAAAGTTCTGGAAATGGGAATACAAGATTCAGTTAAAAAAATTTATTTAAATGAAAACATAAGTAGATTAATGCTGGGTAAAAAAGATTTTGTGAGTGTTATTAACGAACAAGGTCAAAGGGAACATAAACAGAAGCACCTCCTTCTCTGTAACTTAAAAGAGGCATATGAGGCCTTTAAAAATAAATACCCAAGGATGAAAATTAGATTTAGTAAATTTGCCTCATTAAGGCCTAAACAATGTGTAATTGTGGGCGGATCTGGTACACACTCAGTATGCGTTTGTGTTATCCACCAAAACCTAAAACTTATGTTCATTGGGGCAAAAATTGATAAAATTACAGAGCCTAAAATCAGTCACATCCACCAATTGTTACCTTCCCTAATGTGCAATCCTCCCTCACAAGTATGTTGCCTAATGAAATGTAATCTCTGTGGTGATACCACCTATTTAACCACTCAGCTCCAAACATTATTCAATGAAAATTATGTTGAGAACATTCAATTCAAAAAATGGACCAACACTGATAGGTCAAATTTAGAAATGATGCAGTTGTCTACAGATGATTACATAGAAGAATTTTGTGAAAAATCAAAGCAGTATCAGGTAATAATAACAATAATTTAATAATACTTATTGAACATATCATATATAATTATTACAAAATCATATAAAAATAATATATATTGATGTTGACAAAATAACCTTGTACTAGAATATCATTTGAAAAATCCAATGAAATAAAAGGCTGAATTTTAATTAGTTTTTAACAAAAAAATAATATATCTACAAGCCCTTCTAAATTCTAATTTACATACTTACTTTCAGATCCATGATTTCCTAACAAATATGCAATCAAACTACTATCAGGATAAGAAAACATGGAAAATAATGAAGTTTTGGCTGTATGCGACTTCTCAGAAAATTATTCACATTCTCCAAGATGAAATTCAGTCATTCCATTGGAACAACCAAATGACTACTATTCATCCATTCATTTTATATTTCAAGGCCCAAGGAAATCTAAATAACTTAAATTTTGTAATTATTTCAGAATGTAATGACCACAATGTTGTTGCAGTTCATCTTTTTCAACACCACCTGTGTAAATTTATAGAAGAAAAAATTTCATTCATAAAATTTTTTTTATATTTTTTGGACAGATGTGCTGCCCAATACAAAAATTCTAAAAATTTCCTTAACCTCTGTTACCATAAAAAGGATTTTAATTTGGAGGCAGATTGGAATTTTTTTTACACAAGTCATGGAAAAGGACCATGCAATGGATTGGGGGGCACTATTAAAAGATTAGCTGCAAAAGCAAGCCTCCAAAGACCATATGATAACCAAATAATAACACACCCCAAAATTTGTTTGAATTTGCTAACTAACATTAAAAACATAAATTTTAAATTTTTAACAATTGAAGACCATCAAAGAGAAGAAGAATTTTTAAAAGACCGAAATTCAAAAGCCAAAACCATTTCCAGAACTCTAAAATTGCACCATGTGAAACCTGTTTCACTTTCATCAATTACTGTTAAAAGATACTCGGCATCTAATGAGTCAACAATCATAAAAGTAACTGAGGAAGAGGAAATGATAGAAGAAAATTATATAAATGGTTTTGTTGCTATAGATTATGATGACCATTGGTGGTTATCATATGTTTTGGAAAAATTAACAGAATCCAGAGGTGAATGTGTCATTCTTACACCCTCATGGTCCCAATCCTTCGTTTTTCTATCCCCAACATCCAGATATTTTGACAATAAGATTTTCAAGCATCATCAGAAAAGTTGATGTAATGACGAGAAATGGGAGTGTGTACAATTTAGTAAAAGACGACATACCAAAAGTCTCTAAATCTCATAAAGAATTACTTCAAAGAAAGATAACCTAAAATACTTATTTAAATTTAGAATTTTCAAATTAACAACCATCTAACCCAGGAGTCACCAATGGGCAGTAGTGCCCACTAGTGGGCTCACATTAAAGGTAATTAAACATTTATTTCATTATTTATTTTATCAATTATGTCGATTTATTCTTCTTGATCTAAGGTGGGTGATAAGCTGTTTTAATTTTCAAAAAATCGTAAAAGTGGGCAGTGAACAAAAAGAAGGTTGGTGACCCCTGATCTAACCCATGCTATAATACCAATAATTTAATGTAATCACTAGCAATTCACTTTCATAATTTCTCTATTTAATTTCAGATTGTCAATAATTTTTCTTTATGTAACAAACTTTAACTATTTTTACAGATTAACAACAACTAAAGGGGATCACAAAATTTTACAAGGCAAGATGTCTCTCTTCAACTGGGCTGATGAAAATAATATTAAATTCAATTCAAATAAATTCAAACATGTTATTCTTCTAGAATAAATGCTAAAATTACTCGAAAGTACCACACTCAAAACAAATTAATTAGTTTTTGTGTGTGTTTGGAAAATTTTAGAAAAAATCTCCCCTACATAGACAAAAATAGGTACACCTATAGGTGCCAAATTTAAAGCTCCAAATTAGTTATTTTATTTGTCACAATGCTGTATATACTTTCAAAAAAAGTTACTCCACATCATTTTTCATAGGAATAGCACGATTTCTCATTTTCTGTCATTTTTTTAATATTTTTTTAAAGATTTGTCACACTGAAAGTGCTATATTTTCTCAAGTATTTGCCAGAAAATAATGAAATTTTTACACAATGTTGTGCTTAGATAGAGGTACCTTGGAACAAAAAATTTTAAAAATCTGAGACTATTTTTTTTTATTCAAGTTCAAATATTTCCAACTTCTATAACTTTTTTATGAATCATTTATGATATATATTTCAAGATAGACAAAAGATTCTACTCCTCTCAAGCTTTAAAATGACACAAAAATGAAGTAAATCGGTCCAGTAGAAGCCGAGATATGACAATTTAGATATATTAAATTTTGAAAAAAATCTGGTCAAAAGGTGACCTCATATCTCGGCACCCTGAGGTCACAGAGGTGTGAAATTTTGGGTATCTACATTTCTCATAAGGGTCCTTAAGTGTAATAAGTATAAACAAAATCGGAGATGGTTGACATTTTTGGTGTCTGATTTGACATGGAATGACCCGAATATAACATGGATGGAAGTTGGATAAATAAAGAAAAAAGGATATATATATGGGTGTCACTGTGAATCATGATCTTAAACCTACAACTCATTGTATTGAAATTAGAAATATGAACCTAATACAGAAACATAGAATATAAATTGCCAGAAATTATAAGTAGGCTCTACACTTCATACGTGAGGCATCTTCTTGAGTAGTGCAGTCAGTTCAGTAGTCCTTATTTAGAGCAAGACAAAGACAGACTAGAAAAAGTACAAAAGACAGCCACAAGGATGATACCATGCCTTACGACACCTTAGTTACAAAGAGAGATTGGAGCACCTAAACATGTTTTCCCTAAAGCGAAGGTGGTTACGAGGTGATATGATAGAAGTATATAAAATAATAAATGAGTTAGATAATATAGACTTCCACTCTCTTTTTATAAAAGATCACAATGATAGGGCAAGAGGCCATAACCTTAAGCTTTTTCAGCAAAGATGTAAATCACAGTTAGTACAACATAGTTTTTCAAATAGAATAGTAAAATTCTGGAATAGCTTAGATAAAGAAGTCGTGAGTTCCCATACTTTGTAAACTTTTAAGAATAAACTAGATAAATTAATGACTGAAAGAGGTATTTGGTAATGATGTGGAGAAGAGGTTTGTGACACACACACACACACAGTTTATTTTTTATTTGGGTAAATCTCATCACCCACACAGAGTGATGGGATGTAAGGAGGCAGCATCTTGGGTTAGGGGATACTCTGTCTTTATACCCCCCCTTTTAAAGAGATTTCTCTGCTGAGCAGTGCCCCCCATAGCACTGTGATGTACCATATAAAAGACTCATTATGTTCACTTGCCTCATAGGCACCTTCAAATGGGAGACCCTGAATGGGTGTACATTCAAATACTCTATACAGTCTTTACAGTCCCACCTACTCCTTTTAACTTGGTTGTGGAGCTTGTATTATATTATTCAGGTTATAGCTATATAGATCCATGTAAAATTTGTGATAACCATGTGATGTCTACAATTGGTACAGAGACTAGTGGTATTGATGAATGATCCACAAGATCCAGGGTTTTGAAGTTGGTGTGCAGCTGGTAGATGTGGGACAATCTGCAGAGATCAATTGGGTCTTGATTTTGCATGTAACTGTGTTTATGGTTTGTTTGTATTAACAGTGGACTGCCCAGATGGGCCAAAGGAAATATAAATGGACTACTAAATGATCTGTGTCTAATAAATTGGACAGATATTCTACAGCCTGAACAGACAGTAACTAGTATGTGGAAAAAATTTAAAAGTATAATAATGAACATACAAAGGAAGCATATCCCACAGTGTAAAATCAGAACTGGAAAAAATAAAAAAAAACCTTGGATAAACTGCAATGTAAAATGAGCAATCAGAGAAAAAACAAAAGCATTTCATAAATTCAAAAGAACTAAAAATGGCACAGACTCCAAAATATATATAAAAGTAAAAGAAGCATTTGCAAGAAAGCAATCAGAGATAGCAAATGAGACCTGGAAAAAAGCCTAGCCAAGAATTCAAAAAACAATCCTAAGAAGTTTTTCAGTCACTTCATTTTGAAAAGTAGAGTGAAAAAGAAAATTGGCCCCCTCCATATAGATGATAAAACTATAGATGATAATCTTCAAAATAAATGAAGAACTAAACAAATACTTCTCATTAGTATTCACAAATGAAAATTTAAATAATATTCCTGATCTTATACTACCAGGACAAGATAGAGAAATAAATGAATTAAGGGTAACAAAACTAGATATCCTAAAAGCAATAGATAAATTAAAAATAGAAAAATCTCCAGGGCCAGATGAAATGCATCCAATAGTCATAAAAGCTGCCAAAAAGAATATAGCACAGGCACTAGAAATTATTTTTAATAAATCATTGATATGTACTGAAATTCCAGAGGATTGGAAGAAAGCAAATGTGGCTCCAATCTTTAAAAAAGGAAATAGAAACTTGGCAAAAAACTACAGACCCATCAGCCTCACCTCCATTATTTGCAAATTACTCGAAAGTATCATTAGAGGTAAAGTTACTGAGTTCCTTGAAGGGTGCAACCTTATAAATGATAGCCAGCATGGCTTTCAAAATGGAAGGTCCTGTCTAACCAACTTCATTGAATTTTACGATGGAGTCCTATTGCAATTGGACAATAAAGAGCTAGTAGATATAGTATACTTAGATTTTGCAAAGGCATTTGATACTGTTCCTTATGCAAGATTGTTGGTAAAAGTTAGAGCCCATGGTATAAGAGGTCATATAGCTGACTGGATGGAAGAATGGCTGAGAAACAGAAAACAGAGTTCATCTAAATGGAAATAAGTCTACTTGGAGACCTATATTGAGCGGAGTCCCACAGGGGTCTGTGCTGGGACCTCTGCTTTTTGTTGTCTATATAAATGATCTAGAGAAAGGCCTATCATGTAAAACCTCAAAATTTGCTGATGATACAAAATTAGGCCATAATGTTAAGTCAGTAGCAGGAGCAATGACAATACAAAAAGACTTAGAGTAACAGCCTGGGCAGATAAGTAGGAGATGAGATTTAATGTTGATAAGTGCAAGGTTATGCATATTGGGCCAAAAAATCCAGAATTTCAATACAATATGAATGGAATTTGGATTAAAAATGATGATAAAGAGAAAGACTTGGGTGTCACTGTAACTAATGAACTTAAACCCTCAAATCACTGTATGGAAATCAGAAATAAAGCAAATGCTAGACTCAATCTCATGCAGACACACATTGAATACAAATCAACCAATATTATAAAGCAACTATACATTTTATATGTGAGACCCCTCCTTGAATACTGTATTCAATTTAATAGTCCCTATTTGATAAAAGATATTGAAAAACTGGAAAAAGTATAGAAACAAGCTTCAAGAATGATCTCATCTCTAAGATAATTGACATATAAGGAAAGACTGGCGTATCTAAACATGTTCTCATTAAAAAGGAGGAGGTTAAGGGGTGATATGATAGAGGTGTATAAAATGATAAAAGGGTTGGATAAGATAGATTTTGATTCTCTTTTCATTAAAGATCACAATAACCAGACTAGAGGTCATAGTTAGTGATGGGATGATACCAAAATTTTTAACGATTCCGATTCCGATACCACTAAAAAGTCTCAATTCCGATACGATTCTCGATTCCGATTCCGATTCTCAATATTTTTAAATATAATTCTATACTTGTTTTTCTGGAAATTGTCATATTTTACTCTGGTAAGATTAACTATTTACATTATGAGTATGGTAATATAAATTATAAATTATAATAGATTGGTTTAAAAATAAAAATCAACTGTAAGTTGTAACAATTCATTTTAATCTGCTTGATTACACATCATGGATATACATGTTTTAATGTATAGCTACAATACAATAAAAATAAAATTTGTTATCCTCTTTCATTTAAATTTTAAAGTTTACATTGCAAAACTGGTTCAATTAAAAGTTAAATGCTCAATTCTTCCGATTCTTGATTCCGATTAATCGTCCCATCACTAGTCATAGTATGAAATTATTTAAGCCAAGATGTAGAACAAATTTAAGAAAACATAGTTTTACAGAGTAATTAAGTTTTGGAACAGTCTGACAGAAGAAGTGGTGACTTCAGATACACTTGATTCTTTCAAAAGAAGGTTGGACAGTTTGATGTCTGTAAGGGACATCTGGTGATAGTGTTTAAGCCCATTTTTATTGCATGAATGGTACTAGTTTATTTCATATATATTATGTGCATTTAGGTGATAAATCCCACAGCTCAACACAAGTGTTGTGGGATATAGGGAGGCAGCATCTTGGGTTAGGGGATACTCTCTGTCCTTACACAATACACACCCCATTTAAAGAGATTCCTCTGCTGAGCAATGCCCCCCATTAGGGTGCATCAGCCTATAAGGGGTGAAATTTCGAACTTCGGATATTGATTCAGCCCTATGATATTATAGTTACAATCCCCAACAAACCTTCAGTGTCCACGTTTCAAGCTGTTCTGACAATATTTAGTGGGTCTACCTCGAAGATAAAAATTTGACAATTGTGGAATTTTATGGTTTTACTAGAAAATCTTGTGTAAGCATTGTAGATTTTATTTGAAAAAAAAATTGTAAATATAGTTAGTTTTAGGCAAGTTTTAGCCTCAATTCATGAAATTATCTGTCTTTTTAGACTTTTTTTTGTATTATTCTGAGAATCATGAAGCGAGTTACCAGGATGCGGGACGAGGACCCAACTTGCCAAGCATCCCACCGACCACCTCCACCTATTAAAAATGGTATTTCATGATAAAATACTTGTAAAAATTGATTTATTGCTTATTGATATCTTAATTCTTCTTCTTTGTCCTTTTTTCTTTTAAAACAGATGATAAAGAAGCTTGTCTCTTTCTCAGATTAGGAGTGGCTTTTCTGTCAGCTTCTACAACTTGGAGAACATTTTGAAGATGTTCTTCAGTCCTTGCAGCCTCATAAAAGTCACTGCATAGTTTTACTGCCCTCTCAGAGCCATCATTTATGACATTTATAGCCAAAAGTTTTTCTTTGGAAGATATAAATGATGCTGTTGTTTTCCATTCAACAACCTCAACCATTAAAAAATCATAGTCTAACTGTAGTGAAGAGAATATGAACCATGAGTTTTTGTCAACCAAGTCAGCTAGTGTGGTTTCCGATCGTAGATTGGTAGGGAAATTAGGCTTTCCAAAACTAGATCCATGTCTACCTTCTGGAACCACTGTCTCAATCTTGTGTGGTTTATAGGAAAGTAGACGGTTTGTTATAGCACAAAGTTCATTTTTTGGAACCAAATCACTGAATAATACAAGAGGAATCATCTCTGATGAAAGGTACCAGAGATGACGTTTCAAAGATGTTAGAGCACTTTTTGCTATTTGCTTGTTTACTTCCTCGTATCTGAGAAGCTTTTTGTAAAGCTGCAAATCGTGCCATGGTGCATCAAAAACTGAAGAGCAGGTCATCCACCATGGGTAGTAAATCAGTGAAATGAAGGTTGCAAAGTCTCTTAGTTTCAGAATTTGTTGCTTGTTTGTGATTGTTACTGAAGGTAGTTTCGAGATATTATCTTCTAGTAATGCAATTTTTAGAGCATATATTTGCTTTACTCATCCATCTGGCTCTATGTATAGCACCAGGTCGCTGAAGGGTTATATCCTTATCACTAGGTCCTGCATTTAAGTATAATGCAACTAAGTCAGAAAATTGTTTGTAGTCATATCATGTATGTTGCTTTTCTATATTACTTATTTGAATTGCATAATCAGTCCATTCCTGAAGAATCTCCTGGACAGCTTTGGAGTACTGACTGAAGTCAATTTTTTTCAATTTCTCATCCTTGGAAATCCACTGAAACTTTTCTCAAAATCTGTTAAAGACATTAATTTCTAGTCCACTCGAAGTTTCTACTTTCATGTCCTGAAACACATGACTCATAATAACTTCACCAACATGATGCCTGCATGCAGACCATAATAAAGGCCGTCCAATCTCTTGTTGGATAGTTATGCATGCAGCGCTCACATGTCCCGTGATGGTTGCTGTAGTGTCGAAAACCAAGTTCACTATTGAATCGGAGCAGTTCCACAATTTCAGTAGCTTCATAACTTCTTCAGTCAAGTTTTTCCCAGATTGGCCACTGCCACCAGCACTAGGATGATATGATGGAATACCAAGTAGTTTGAGATCCATTGAATTTCCAACTGATACGGCTAATCGTTCTTCTGTAACATATTTAGCCTGCAGAGTAGAAATTATTTTCAAATCCCACTGAAGAGCGGCCAATTTAGGAGGATTCCAGGATTTTTTAATGGAACTTGAAATTTTTTGGGCTACTTCGCGTCTTGCTCTATCAGCTGTAGCATATGAAGTTGCCACTGCCTTAGTGTTACCACCACATTCTTCAACAAAAGCTTTTGTGAATGCAGCCTGTTGTGCCAGACTCATTTTCATTCTTGATGCCAAAGAAACAAGTTTTGGTCTTTTCAGAATGTCAGTCATGAGGAATGATAGCTTGAGTACCTAAACAGACTGTTGACTGTGTGGATTTTCTATCTTTTTCAGCTCCATCATTAGCTTCTGACTCACTCTCAATGGTAGTTGTATTGCTTGTGCTACTGCTTTCTAATTCAACATAACTGCAAGAAGCTTCAGTGTCTCTCAATTCCTTTTCTTTTCTCGCATTTTCTTCACATTTTCAAAAATTAATGCGCTTCATTTTGGATGCTAAAGTTTGATCATGAGCTCCAAAAGAAGCAATTCTATCCCCTTGCATAGATTGAAGAAATTGTATATCTTCTGGATTACTCATAATTTTTTCGGCATTTTTAATCCACAGTGGAAAAGTCATTTTAAGTTGCATTTCCATATCTTCTAGTCTTGTCTTTGTACTTTGTAGCTCTCTTCTTTTCAATGGAATTTCTCTCAGTTTCGCATTCTTTTCTGACAACAAAATTTTTTTCTCACATGCTTTTTTCTCAGTAATCATTGGTATGTTGGCTTTATTGTAGAATGGTTCAATTTCTGTTAAAACAATTTTAGCTATATCTCGTTTAGTTCTTCTCTCTTTTAGACCCTGTTGCTTGTGAAATAGGAAACATCTAAGAACTTGTTCACTTGTTGGCAAGCGACATCCTACAATCTTTGCATCATTATTTGTGATGCCAGGACCTAATCCAAATATACAGGTTTTTTTTTGTGTTTTTACATCAACTTTATCTGCACCACTTGAACAAGTTTTACCACTAGAAGTGGCTTCACTGGCTTTACCACTATTATCCATTATATCATATATCAACTATTATCACCAACATATATAAAAAATTGACCTGTAACAGAAACATAGATTAATATTAGTCTACATGCCTGAAAATAAGAAAAAATAGCTATAGGTATTTCATGATGGCAAATTATGTTTATTAATAGTAGCTATGGCTTAAACACAAGCAAACTAAACATACTAGGCCTATAGTACCTTAAGGATCATTCAATTCAATAAAATAAAGGTATATGTGAAAAAAATAATTTAAGGCAATTTATCCCAAAAATTGTCATTTTTGTAAAAGTTTAGGAGCTAGGTGGACCCAGTAGATATTAATCAATTGACCTGAAATTTTGCATGTGAATTTTTTTTAGGGAATGTAACCATAATAACGTAGGGCCAAATCAATTTTTGAAAGTTGCCATTTTTGATGCACCCTACCCCCCATAGTACTGTGAGGTATTGAAAAACTCATGATCTTCACTTGCCCCACAAACACCTTTAAATGGGAGACCCAAAATGGGTGCACACACATTTCTACATTACTGTACAGTCTTTACAGCCACACCTACACTTTTCCTCCTAAGTATATACTGTATATTGTAATGTATATGGTTGTAAATTGTGACTTGGTCCGCAATTGATATGGACTGACTTATTTTTGGTTGGCAAGGTACTGGTATTGATGGGTACCATAATGAAACTGACTGGATTCTTTGGATCTGATATATTTGCATGTCAGTTATAAATATACAGTGTAACATATTTTTGGATAGTAGCCTATTATGACTTTGATCCTCTGGATCCAGAGATTCTATCTCTAGTTTTAAATTAATAATTAATTAGTTTTGTAAAAATTGGTTGTTGCCAATGTACAGGCAGGTTTTACATAGTGGAGCCACCTCAATGGGCCAAAGTGGCCCCTATTGTGCCCACTATAAAATTCTTACCAACTCCCCTCCCCCCACAAGGCTTTGAAGAGCAGGGAAATTGTGGGCTAAAAAGGCCAGAATTAATTGAAACAGCATTAAATACACCAGAAAAGCCTATTTTCTGGTATCTCCATTGTTAATAATAAACAAACCATAAATACAGTTACATGCAAAATTAAGATCCACTTGATCTCTGCTAATATTCACGGCAAAAGTAACCTAACCTAATTGGAAATATTGGTTAATTCCTATTTAACCATCGGAAACTCAGTCTGAGTGGGACGTCATCTAGGCCTAGGTTAGAACCAGTTGTGATATTTTCATTAAAACTAACGAAAATAACACAACTTAACCTAACCAGGCATGGGTAGTGGGTACCCCCAACTACCCCATAATGAATTTCGGACCTAGAAAGGTAAGGAGTCTTCCTAACCCAGTGGTGTGTACTCCTAAGACATAAGGTAAACATTGCTCACCCTATAAAAATTACTCCCTTCCAATTTAACAAATATTATTGAGGGGACATTCTAGCATCAGAATGCTTTCCACAGCATATTAGATTGATCTGAATCTTATTTACATGGATTTGGGTAAAAAGGGGAGTAATATAAGTTAAATTAATAGTTTTCATCTTATGTCTGGCAGTGGCATATCATTTTATTCTGCAAGAGGCGGAAAGAGGTTACTGCAAATTGAATGTTGCGTATTTGAGGGGCAGATTTCCAAGTGGCAAACGCCCGTCTTGCAAGTTTCAAAAGTCTGGACTCTTATTACAGCAGGTATAAATTCACTGAGACAAAAAAAAAAATGCAGAATGCTCTATATACAATTAAAATAAATAATATGTTAACTAAACAAAGATATTTTAATTTGGAAGGGAATAATTTTTATAGGGTAAGCAATGCTTACCTTGCGTCTCAGAAGTACACGCCACTGCTCTGACCTAACCTAGGCCTAGATGACATCCCACTCAGAGTGGAAGCTTCCATCACAGACAGCCATTCTAAAGCGACTGTTGAATTCAAATTTCAATTTTTAGCTACTGGACCTGCGCAGGAGTATCATGTAATAATGGGGCATTGGGGCAGCCACTGATTGGCTAATGATAATTAAAATTGAAACACAATTGTAAGATTTACAGTAGTTTTGACCATGCTACCTCCATGTGTAATACACAAAAAGACATGGATAAGACCTACAAACATTATGAACAAACACCCAAATCAAACCAAAACAAACAGAAACAAACTCAAAATGTTATGAATGGTCATATCAGTTCGTCTAGCATTAACCACAATTCAAAAATTCTTTTACCAACCACAACCTTGGAAATCCAAAAACAAAAGGGACAAATAGTACAGGTTAGATGTCTCTTAGATAACTACTTACAACAAACATTTGTAACCAAACAACTGATAGAAAAATTGGGACTTCAGAAGCACCAAGGAAATGAAGATCTCTATTTCATCATTTATTACCAAAAACCCAGTACAAGCCAGTTTTAAAACTGCAAATGTAACTTTAACCCTTAAGGTTGTTGTCATGGACAAAGTAGGACAAGAAAAATTACAAATAACTGGGCTAAAACAAACTTTGCTGCAACTTCAAAATAAATACACAATAGCTGACAAAACCCTTAATACAGATGCAGTTGATGACTAGAGCTATACCAGACTCAAGATTTCTGGGTCCGGCCAGACCCTGACTCAGACAGACTTTTTGGTAAAGTCCAGCTGGACTTGAGACTTTTTTACAAATTTCAAATAAAATTATTTCATGTTTTAATGGTTATTCAGTTCTTTTAACAATACACCTAGTTTTTCAGTATATCCCCTCTACTCACCATTGGGAGGTGAGAGTGACAATACATTAGTTTCTATTTTCGTTTCACAAGTATTTTATTATCTTTTATAAATTTAGAAAATGCTTAATTAATTAATGGTATCAGAAATAGCGATACTTAGATATCGATACCACCCATCCCTATAATTTAGCTATATGTTTATTATTGAATTTTTTTTTCAATTTATTTTCAGGCCAGTATCAAACTCCTTCACAGCTTTAATTATTATAAATTGCATCAATGCATTTAAACCATATTTTAGCCATCATTTATGCATCATTTAATTTATCAAAATTAAAGAAATAAAGTAAAAACTAAAAACAATGTCATCCTTTATTTGGAACTATTTCACAGTTAAAGATGAAGATGAGAGTTATGCAGAATGCAAATTGTGCCATGCTAAAATAGAGAGAGGTTCCACACCAAAAGCATATAGTACCACTCCACTCCACTCCACAGACATGTAAAAACGAAACACAATAGTGTCTACAAGACTGCCCAAGAAGAATCTGAGAATGCACCAAATCCTGCAGAAGTACCAAAACCTGCTCCTAAAGAAAGGAAATTAGAGGCTTTAAAGAAGCAGACTACTTTATTTGAAAGTTTCTCAGCAAAACAACTTTGGAAAATTGATGATGAAAAGTCAAAGATTATACATCAAAAAATTATGAACATGATAGCCATGGACAACCAGCCTTTTACTCTTACAGAGAATCAAGGATTTATAGAACTAATAGCACACCTCCAGCCCAAATACCTTATACCATGCCAGAAATATTTTACTGAAACCATGCTATCATTGTCATACAAAAAATTGCAAGGAGCAGAGTTAAATGAGCTGTCCATGGCCCAATACCTTAGTTTTACAACAGATATATGGAGCAACCAACTCTCTCAAGAATTGTTTATATCTCTGACTGCTCATTGGATAACAAATGAATTAGAAAAGCGAGATTGTGTTCTTCATTGTAACTACAGCCTTTCAATCTATGCTGACTGAATGGCAAATTGAACCAGAAAGAGTTCATATCATTGTTCGAGATGCTGCCTATAACATGCAGCTGGGTCATTCCATGTCAAGTCAGCCACCTAAAACACTCACCCCTTTCAATTTTGCTCATACTTGGCACAATAGCAGATATACATGCCAAACTTAAATTCCCAAATTATTAGAGCTGACTGACCTTTGGTTACTGAGATACAAGGTCACAAAGTTGTGACATTTTGACCTTTTTTGCGTTAAATGACTATTTTCAAAACAGTGTAACTAAAAATCTATTAAAGCTAGAGCATTGATTTTGGTCTCATTTTAAAGCTCTTTAGTAGCCCCTTGTTTATTCTCTCTTGTTAAATATCTCTACTGTGAAAAATAAAAAAATCCCTTCAAAAGTTGACCTTTGACCTTGAATAAAAAAAAAATACCTTCTCCTAAAAAATTCAATTTTTTTACATTAATACCTTGAGTCATGTACAACAAAATCCCAAGAAGCTGTAAGTGGCTGATAACTAGTTCAATGTATAAAAAATAATGAATTCAAGCAACATTTTGAAAAAAGTCATGACTTTGTGACCTTGTATGTCAGTAACCATTTTTGTCTAAGGTCAGCTCAATCTCTTACAAATACAACCCATATCTACATACTATCTGCAGCCTTCTACAAACAAGCAAATGCTTATTTTTAAATATTTGTTCTTTACCCACCTCACCTGTATGTTGTGCATGTATGTGATGGTTTTCAGTAGTTGACAAGATTCTTGTGGGCCACCCAATTTATTGTGATTTCTAGAAGAGAAAACAATTTTTAATGTATACCTAGATAGCTACCTAATTAACAAATACAAGTAACATATTAAAATGTACATACAATATGTATAGGTATAGTGCTCATTGATTTCCATTTATCACAACTTAAAATGTATGCAGTGTATATATAGTTACATGACCATTTTAATTTTGAATTCTTACCTTTCTGTGCTGTAGATCTGCCAAAGCTTTGGATGCCTTCAAAGTAACTTCTTTGCAAATCCTGTATGTTCGTCCATTAGTAGTAGATGCCTCAACTTGTGTTAGAATATCTGAATATGGTAAGATTAATTCATCTGGTCGACCAGGATACACAAATGATGGGTTTGGGCCATGAGGATGAAGGAATGTGACTTTTACTTCTCTATTCTCTGGTATCTTTTCCAGCACATATGCCACCCACCAATGGCCATCATATGCAGCAGTAACAAAACCATGTATTTTCTCCTCAGTCACAACTTCTTCCTTTTCAGTAACTTTCTCAATATTTGAATAATCTGATAATGAATAATGTTTAACCTTAAGAGAAGTCAATGAAACTGGCTGTAAATGGTGTAATTTCTGTGTACCAGCAATAGTCCTTGCAGTTGAGTGTCTTTCTTGGAGAAGTTGGCTTTCCTCTTCATGCTCTTTATTGGTTGAAAAATGACATTTTATATTTACAATATTTTCACTTGCAAATGTATATAACTGTTCTGCAGTAAGGATCTGTTCATCATAAGGTCGTTGTAGACTAGCTTTTGCAGCTAATCTCTTAACTGTGCCTCCAACACCATCACAGGGTCCCTTTCCATGACTTGTTGCAAAAAAATTCCATTCTGCCTCAATTCCAAAATCATCTCTGTGATGGCAAAGATTCAAAAAGTTTTTGCAGTTCTTATACTGTCCTGCACACCCATCTGAAAAGTAAATTATTTTGTGGATGGAACCGATGGATGAGATATTATCTTTTAGGAATTTTATCAGATGCTTTTGAAACAAATGTACAGCAACTGTGTTATGGATGTTACACTCTGAAATAATAACAAAGCTAAGGTGAGCAATCTCATCTTCCTTTTTATAGTAAATAACAAATGGATGTAGAGTAGCCATCTCATTGTTCCAGTGAAAGCTCTGAACCTCATCTTGAAGAATAAAGGAATAATTTTCAGCAAAATCACACACAGCAAGGACCTCACCATCTTTCAAAGACATTTTTGTTTCACGGTAATAAGTTGCTTGCATCTTTGTCTTGAAGTCATGTATCTGGTATTCTTTCAGTTGGTTACAGAATTGGTCAATATATTCATCTGTATTCAGTTCTACTGATTCAAGATTTGACCGATCTGTATTGGTCCACTTTTTAAAATTTATGATATCAATGAAGTTGTTTGTAAATATGTCCAGTAGTCTGTTTTTTAAATCTGATGGATCTCCACATTGTTCACATTGTCTGTGAGGCAGGATTGCATTCCATAAAGGCAACACAATGACGTACATTCTTAATAGGTGTGTCATCATTTGCAGTTAGTTTTTCTAATTCAGCTCCTACAAACATAAGTTTGGCATTCTGATGAATTGTACAGACACATACTGAGTGAGTTCCTGTTGCTCCAGCAATAACACACTGCTTTGGACGCAATTCTGCAAATTTACTGAATCCCACCTTAACCAAAGGATTTCTTTCTTTGAAAATATGATAGGCTTCTTTTAAATTGCAAAGTAAAAGATGCTTTTGCAAATGTATCCTTCCTCTTTCATTGTCAATGATACTACAATAGTCTTTCTTTCCTGGCATTGTTCTACTGATGTCTTCTGAAAGATAAAATGCTTTAATAGCGTCAACAGTATCCTGTTTAATTCTTTTCCCACCCTTTGGATTTGGGTCTGAAAGGACACCTTTTTCTTCAACTATTTTTTTAGCAATAGATGCTGTATGCCTTGTTGTGTTAAATTCTGAAGCAATTTTCCTAATGCTCCAACTTTTGGGCAATACAGTGAGGATTTTTATTTTATCACTTCTTTTAGTATTTTCATTTTTGAATTTTTCCTTGAGTTGATTTATTATTTCTAAACAGTCTACATCTCCAGATGGCTCCTTAAATTGTGAGTCAGAAATCTCTTTTCCTGCAACTGTTTCCATTCTCTTCTTAACTGTCTCTGTCACCTTGCTTAGTTTTTTAGCTCCATATGACTTTTGCTCTACAAGCTTTCTCTTTTTTATGGGTGATTCACCAATTGAAACAAAAGAAGCATTCAAAGTACACATCTCATGGTTTTGCTCTGAAGTTGATGCATCACTATTGTCAACATTTTCAATTTTCTCAAGATCTTCAGGTGGTTCACTACTACAAGAAGAATCATCATTTATGTCTGAATTCAAAGTGCCTATTCCTTTCTCAGGCAAGGACTCAAGATGTTCTCTACACTGCTTACAAAGTCTGTGATGTAGTGTTAAGTGCAGATCGGGAAACTTATTTACAAGTTCCTGTGGTACAATTCTCAAACTCTTCTTTCGACACTGACCTTTGTGACGCAGCAAAGGATCAGCACACTTCTGTTTCAGTTTTAAATGTTCCATGTTTGTACTCTGAAATCACAAAAGCACAAAGAAAATCCTGAAAAGAAAACAATGAACAATTAATGAATTATTAAATAAATTTTTATACATGTATTTAGTAAAAATAAATTAACTTTAACTTGAAGTCAGGAGTCAACTCTGTAAAGTTGACAGTACTTATATACTAGTTGGGCCTTTGGATCAGCGCTACTCCAGTAGATTTGGGGCTGTCGAGGGGTTTAACCCTGGTTGTCTTTTAAAAGACTTCTTTTGGCACAGGTCACAAAAAGGTTTTTGAACTAATAATGTTAAGTTGAACTAAGTCTTCACTGACACTATATCAGAACAGAACTTTTAAATAAATGAACTGACAAAAAAAATCTAAAATTGAAGAATGATGCCAACTTCATTTATTTTTTATACATTGAACTAGTTATCAGCCACTTACAGCTTCTTGGGATTTTGTTGTACATGACTCAAGGTATTAATGTAAAAAAATTGAATTTTTTAGGAGAAGGTATTTTTTTTTTATTCAAGGTCAAAGGTCAACTTTTGAAGGGATTTTTTTATTTTTCACAGTAGAGATATTTAACAAGAGAGAATAAACAAGGGGCTACTAAAGAGCTTTAAAATGAGACCAAAATCAATGCTCTAGCTTTAATAGTTTTTTAGTTACACCATTTTGAAAATAGTCATTTAACGCAAAAAAGGTCAAAATGTCACAACTTTGTGACCTTGTATCTCAGTAACCAAAGGTCAGTCAGCTCTAATAATTTGGGAATTTAAGTTTGGCATGTATATCTGCTATTGTGCCAAGTATGAGCAAAATTGAAAAGGGGGAGTGCAAAAAGTGCCATTTTGTGGCTGAGTTGACATGGAATGACCCAGCTTGGCATAGACCTGACAGGCTCTGTAAACATATCATGCTTTATACATCAATTACAGCTTGTAATAAAGGAAGCCTTATTTTCCCAGCGTTCTGTAAGTGACCTCATTAGCAAGTCAAAGAGTATTTCTACTCATTTTAACCATTCAACGCTGGGTTGCAATGAACTGAGAAGACTACAAAAAGAAATTGACCCCAAGCTTAGCAAAACATTACTTCCAATCCAAGATGTTCCAACGAGGTGGAACAGCACTTATTTGATGTTACAAAGGATGGAAACCCTTAAAAGATGTTTGCAGCTTTATACCGCTGAGCATGCAAATATTCCATCACTGACTGCCAATGAATGGCAGTTATTAGGAAAGACTCTGACTTTTGCAGCCTTTTTTCATGGTAACAGAAAACATTAGCAAATCTAAGTCAATGTTGTCATCTGTAATAGCACATGTCAGAGCACTACACAGGTTTCTTTCAAGTGAACAAGAGGAGGACAGTGGAGTTAAGACAATGAAAGGGGAGCTGAAGCGAGCTATGGAAAAGCGATTCATAAACAAGGAGAGAAAAAGATTAAATAATGTTTATGATAGTCATCAATATGTTATTAGTACTACCATAGATCCAAGGTACAAGCTTAGTATGTTTTCTGATACTGAACTGAAAGATAAAGCTTGTAAATGGTTATCAGAAGTTAAAGAAATTGTGCTAAACATGCAAAGCAAAAGTGAAGATGCATCTGACTCTGATAATGATAAATCTTCAACAACATCAAGTACATCACTTTCTCCATCTCAAAATCTTGCTGGACCATCATCATCAACGACAGCTCTAAAATCAGACATTGCTAGTGACTTCCTCAGCTGTTATTTAATTGAATGCGAGTCAGATGAAAGTGCGGATTCATGGCAAAAAAAGAAAAAAAGAAAGTTATCAGCTGAAGATAAGGAAAAAGCAACAGAAGAGAGCCTAAGAAAGGAGATTAACACGTATTTTGCTGGAAAAACGCTATCGATATTGTCTAAAGGTAAAGATGATGATGTATTGAGCTGGTGGAAGGAAAATAAGCAACAGTTTCCACACCTAAGCATAGTTGCAAAAAAATATCTGTCCACACCCGCATCATCAGTATATTCTGAGCGATTTTTCTCAGAAGCAGGAAATGTTTTTGAAGAAAAGCGTGCAAGCTTACTGCCAAATACCGGGGAACAACAACTTTTTCTGCACCACAATATTCCCAAATTTCCTGGAGTTCTTAACTAGAATATGCTATAGTATGTACGATATGTATGATAATACTATATAGGTGGAATTAAAAGTCTTTTTCTGAGTTTTGAGTTTTAAATTTGGTAAATATAGATATTACGGCCTCCACCCAATTTTGATGCCAAAATACATTTTCCTAGTAGTGTATGATATGCTTTGTTCAAATCTGGCCTTCATTTTATGTGGAAATGAACCAATCAAAAGTTATGAGACTTCAAAGTTTTAACATATTTTGGTTCATTTCCCCATAAAATGAAGGCCAGATTTTAACATTGCACATCAAATTCTACTAGAAAAATGCATTCCAGTATCCAAATTGCTAGAGAACCTACCTAACCTAACCTAATATTAGGGTTAGGTTGGTTAGGTTAGGTTCTCTAGTAATTTGGACACTGGAATGCATTTTCTAGTAGTATTTGATGTGCAATGTTAAAATCTGGCCTTCATTTTATGGGGAAATGAACCAAAATATGTTAAAACTTTGAAGTCTCATAACTTTTGATTGGTTCATTTCCACATAAAATGAAGGCCAGATTTGAACAAAGCACATCATACACTACTAGGAAAATGTATTTTGGCATCAAAATTGGGTGGAGGCCGTAATATCCATATTTACCTTAAATTTATATACGGTACAAAGAAATTTCATCAATGAAGTACTTTTTATAAGGACAAATTTTTATCACAAGTGCCATTTTTTGTATTGTTAATTTTGTAGGAAATATTTTAATACTGTATAGGGGGAATTAAAGGTTTTCTCTGAGTTTTGTATACTTTTGAATTGTAAATTTATAAAAAAGAGCTACAATTATACTTTAATAATTTCATCAATGAAGTATGTTTTATAAGGAAAAATATTTACAAGTACTAATTTTTTGTATTTATAATTTTGTATAAAATATTTTAAAGAAAAAAGTCAGAAAACCATAAGGCAGCCAGACATTATATGTATATCACAAAAATAAAAGAAATACCAATACATTTTGTTTTATGATTTAATATCAGTACATTTTGTCCTATGATTTACTAAACTTAAGCCATCTGATAATTCAGTTAATATTCGTTTTTTGACCCAGTCACACCCAGCTATAACAGCAATATATATTGAATAACCAATCAAAACTGAATAAGAAAATATATATATTATCTTGTACAAATTTGTATAAAATATACTTTTTTATAAAAAATATATTTTCTACTTTCTAATATGTATGTATATAAATTTCGGTTAATTTGTTTATTTTGGCTACCTTTTTTGGAGATTTTTTGGCTACTTTTTCTTGATTATGCCTACTTCTTTCTGTTACTTGTTAGTTTGGTGATTTTCATTCTAGGATCATGATGTGTCAATCTTGTGAACTTGATTTTGAAGACCTAATCCGCCTTGTTGGCCTCGATGAAGATAAAAGTTGATGTTTTTTCCAATCACGGCATAATTCAGACATCCGTGATTTGCCCTAAATGTAATACTGCCTGTATTTTAAGACAAGACTCGAAGATGTTTAGGTGCCGTAAAAAAAATCTAAAAAATAAGCGCGAGTATGGATTTACTGTTTCTATCTTTAAGGGCACATGGCTGGAACATTGCAACTTCTCAGTGAATAAAAACCTCCGGTTCATAAATATTTTTCACAACGTTATGCCGAGAAAGTTATAAAACTAGGTAGCGAGTCCATTGTTAACTGGAAATCTTTTGTGGTGGTGAAGTGTGTGATAAGGTGATTGGTTAGGTTAGGTTAGGTTAGGTTAGGTTGTGTTTAGCACGAATGCAAATTTTCTGGTTGATTTTGAGGTGTTTTGCACAAATCTGCCATCCATTTCCTGTGCAAATGCGTAGTTTTTGAGATGACGATATCTCAAAAACTACACATTTGCACAGGAAATGGATGGCAGATTCATGCAAAACACCTCAAAATTGACCAGAAAAGTTTGCTGTCATTATAAAAAGAGACTGGGTCAAAAAACGAATAATTACCGACAATTCCCTTGGCAAAGATGAAATGGCACTCCTTTTGAGAAATTTTAAACGTATACTGTATGATCTATATTGTGATGTTCAGTGGAAACAAGTATTTGGATTTGGAACAAAGAAAATATCACAGAGCTTTTAATGACAAAATTCAATAAAAGTGGGAAGTCCAGCCAGACCCGGACTGAGACTCGGATCCAGAGTCCGGCCGGACTCTGGATCTGGTACAGCCCTATTGATGACATACATATGCTCTGTTAGAAAATCTAGAAGAGGAAGAACCATTGTTGTCCCAAGGCGATATGATGACAAAGCTGATTGATGCAGCATTGCTTGTATATATGAAGTTAAGGTGTATATATATATCCATCTCATAATTGTAACGTTAGTGAAAAATTCACTTAATTTAGAGCCAGCATTTTTGGGCTCTTGTGGCATCATTGTTTGGGCACTCTTATGACATTTTTTGGGGTGCTACGCGTCTTTCCTACTCATTTGTGGAATGCCATACTTACAGGGTGTGGTCTTATAGAGAGCTCTCTTGCAATTCAGTTTGGTTGTTTAGATACAAGATTGTTGCATTGTGCAATACTGCAGGTTGTTGTTGCAAGGTTTAGAAAGAAGACCATAAATAGGACCTCCGAGTCCGTAAGTTTTTAATTCTAGCTTAACTTGGGCTGTAGGTTGAACTGGCCCTTCAGAGCTTGGCCGTTCATGGCTCAGCTGGGATTTTGAACCCAATAAAAATAATAACAACATGCTCATGGGGGCTGACTATCTTCATCTGGTCTATAGAGGCATCATTAAAATTGGAGATGGAATAGCCATACAAACTCCCACAGGTATTGCACCTTTGGGTGACATAACTAAATACAATCTTACTACTGACACAGAAAATACAAACACAAACAAAATCACCACATTCACAAATTTCTGACTGTAACAAACTCGAACAACAAAAACAATGTAGTAATCCGACATCATTTGAATGAAAATGATTCCACATTGGATGAAGGGTTACAGCAGTTGTGACTATTAGAATCAGTTGGCATAAAGGACAGTAGGCCTACAATTACACATGAAGACCAATTGATGGCAGAACAATTTAAGGATATATTATAACACAGAGACAATCAATACTATATGGAGCTGCCTTGGAAAACACCTTGAAAGTAGCTAAGGTACCTGTGTATAAAAATTACAGAACACTTAAAAATTACAATCTTTTAGAACAATACAACAACATAGGGGCCCATTCAAAAACCATGTGATCCTTAAAGGGAGGGAGGGGGTTCATTATTTGACCACCAATACAAGGGCCACATGGGGGATGGGATGGGATGTTTAACCACATAGCCAATTCTAAGCATTAAAATATCCTGTTTATAATATTGTTTATCATATCATATTTTATATATATATTTCGTAAACTCCAGAAAATTCCAGAAGACTCAAATCTTTATAAACACAAATTTGCTGTACCTTTATTTCATTTATTTGAATTATTTCGAAAAATTCTAGAAGATTCGAATCTTTAATGTTCATGAAACACAAACTCACCATACTTTTAATTTGATTATTTTTAATTTGCATTTTAATTTACATAAGATTAAGGGGTGGGGGTGACATCAGAAGACCACGTGGTTATGGAAAACTGATGAGTGGGTAGTTGGGAGGTAACGAAAATGGTTCACTGAGTAGGTAGGTAGTTAATCTAACAATTATTAAATTCCTTTTATGTCAATAACTGGGTGGAAGAAACCAATTGGTTGCTCACCAGAGTTATTCTCCACACTAGTATTTATATACTGTGTGGGAGGAGCGTGCTCGGTAATGGAGATACATTACCGCTCAACCAACCGGGAATAAACCAAGACAACGCTGGTACGAGAAGCCCCGCGAAGAGGAGAACAAAGGAAGAACGAAAACGAAGAACGGGGCGAGAGGACGTACCAGCAAAGTACGCTCTCGAATGAGACAACCGGAGAAGGGAGAGACTGCAATAGCTAAAAGTAAGTGACTAATTGAGTTTTTACACCAAACAGTTAATAACATTAAATTAAGCTGGGTCAGACAAGTTAGGCCTACATTGTGGCCTAAGACCCAGCATCAACTCATAGCTTAACAAAGGTGAAGGTAGATTGCCCTAACCTAATCTTGTGAGGAATCCTACTGTGGACCTCAATTTATCTGCCTGCTCTGGACCATTTCCGGAATCTCTAGGCTGACCCCTCTAGGCTAGACTTGATCTACTCTATAGTTAGACTGGAGATATAAGGGGTGGGTTAATTATGGACCAATTCATACAGAGTATTTTTCGCATTGGTGGTCCGTGTGTGGGGAATTTACAAACCTTAACCTTACTTAACAAAAATTGCAGAATTAGGCTAAATGGTCTAGCCTAAGCCTAACCTGAGCAAGCCTAATTAGGTCTACAACCTAGGGCCTAACTAGGAAACATTTACATTTAAGGAGTCTCATTCTCTTATAAGCTTAGACCTGAGTGACATAAGTACTTGGGGGGGATTAAACCAAATTTAAACTTGACTGTTTTGTCTGTTCTCTCTCTTCTCTGGTAATTTCTTCTTGTCCTCTATTTCATTACGATCCCCAGTTAAACAATTTTGACTTAGACATGGACAGTGCAGAATTGAAAAAGTTAAAAAAGAAAAGGGGGGGCAAAGTTGGGAGCTGTTACAAAGGCTGTGAACACTTTTAACAATATTACACAACCAGGTAAGAAAAATATAGTGTGTGTAATTATTAAATTAGAAATTAAAAAGAAGGAAATAATAGCCATTAATGAGAGTATTTCAGAGTTAGTTGAATCCGAAATGGCTGAAGAACAATTGATAGACCTTTACGCTGATGATGATGATCAGGTAAGCTCAATTGAACAGCAAATAAGGGAACTACGCTCTCAGTTGACTGACTTAACACCAAAAAAACCTAATTCTGATTTTAATCAAAGTAGGGCTAACCTTCAACAAAATTTAAGTGGCATGCAAAATCCTGAGTCACAAGAATTGAGGGCTCAGTTACCCATTTTGCTAGTACCAACATTTGAAGGGGACACGGTACAATTCCCATCTTTCATTGACAAATTTGAGAATTTAATAGGTAATAAACCTTATATTTCAACTGTTGAAAAGTTTAGTTACTTAACTAGTTCCCTTAAAGGCCCAGCCTATAACCTAATAGCCTATTTACCAGCCGTAGGGGATTCATATGAAGTAGCTATTGATCTTTTAAAACGTAATTACATTAATAAAGATATGATTGTATATGAATTATCTCAACAAATTTTTGAATTTGCACCCATAAAAGATAACCATAGAGATATGGAAATTTTTTATACAAAATTAGAAGCTATTATAGGACAACTGGTTAGCAATGAGATAGATATTAAAACTTCATCTTGGCTTATACAAAGCATAGTACTTAGGTGCCTTCCTTCGAGGGTTAAAGATAATTTAATTCTAAAGACGGGAGAAAATTATCCTAATTTAGAACAAATAAGAGAAAACTTCCCCAATATCCTAATTAATTACAACTTGAGAGATTTTCCAACACATAAGACCCAGACTATGGATAAACCAAAGACTGTTCCCAGAGACCAACTAGCTACAGCCAAACAGACAAAACTTGATACTGGAGAATCAAATGTGACCAACTATAATACACGAACACCTACATTACAGAACTTTAATGTAACTGCTGCCTCAACTTACACACCACATTGCAAATTTTGTGCAAGTAATGAACACAGTAGTACTGGGTGTGACAAATATTCAGACTTTAACCAAAGGGCTAAAAGATGTGAACAGTTGAACCTGTGTAAAAAGTGTACTGGCCAGGGACATTATAAGAAAGACTGTAAATCTAGGTTAAGATTCAAGTGTAAGTTTTGTAAAAGTTTACGACATGTCTCATCAATGTGTGATTCACCAAAGTGTCCAAACAATAAACTCAAACTCAAAAGATACCTCCCCCAAACAAAGGTAATCAGAAAATGCCACTTTCATGGGACATTCTGCTTGTTCAAACAAATGTAACAAGAAACACTGAGATTCTTTTACCAACTATTACTTTGGACTTAGTGAATAGTGAGGGTAAGTACACTCCAGTGAGATGTCTTATAGACTGTTGTTCTCAACAAACATTTGTTTCAAAAAATGTAGTTAATAAATTGGGTTTGACACCAAACCCGAATGAACAAAACCTCAATATTGCGTCCTTTGTTAAGGATAACTCGGACAAAAATAGCTATAAGACAATTGACCTGGAACTACATTTAGAAAGTAAATTCAAGAAAATTGAAGCAGTTATTATTTCTAAAGTAGGACAAACAAACTGTTATACCCAAACTAGAAAAACCATAAATCATTTGGGAAAAACACTACAAAATAGCTGATAGACATCACTAACAACACAGTAGCTAACATTGAAATGCTAATAGGGGCAGATTATATTAATCTTATTCATAAGGGCAAGTAGAGATAGGTAATGGTATAGCTATTCAGACTCCATCAGGGGATAGCCCCTTTGGGGACCTATCAGAATACAAACCTAGACCTAACCAAAACAGTGCATGACCAACAAATACTATGTGCCTCACTCAGTCCTACATAACACCTGTAAGAATAGCAACACTTTGAATAATATTATCTCAACTGAGAACATTAATTCATCATTATCAAATGAAACTTTGGATGAGGCAATTCAAACATTATGGTTGCTAGAATCTGTGGGTATACATGACACAAATCAAACTTCAGAAGATCAGTTAATGGTAGAAAAGAAAGATTTGAAGACACCATTCAGTGCAAAGACAATAGTTATTTTGTTGAGTTACCTTGGAAAATAAATTGTCCAACTTTAAGAGACAATCTCAAAGTAGACTAAAGGACATTTATATAAAGTAATGAAAAACTCAAAACAAGATAACAATATTCTATCATATAATGATGTCTTCAAAGAACAGCTACAGAAAGGCTTCATTGAAGAAGTAACAGATAACCCTTTTAAAAAAGATGGTGCATTATTTAACCACAGGGGGGTTATCGACAAGATGCCCCAACAACAAAACTTCAGAGTAGTATCATTGTAGCCTCAAAGACAGGTGATAAAACACAGTTTGAATGATTGCTTGATTGAGGGTCCTAATCTCATTTCTGACCTTGTGAAGATCTTACTGAGGTTCAGGTTAGACAAATATGCTGTACAAAGTGACATTTCAAAGGCATTTTTGAGAATAAATCTTAAAAATGAATATGATAAGAACCAACTTAGTTCTTATGGTTCAAGGATCCATTTGATTTGAATAAAGGGTTCATAACCTATAGATTTAATGTTGTGTTGTTTGGAGCCAAATTGCTCACTAGCCTATTAGCATGACAATTAGACATCATTTAAAACCAGGTTTAATAACTCTCTAACATTGAACTTCCTTAAGGAACATTTTACGTAGACAATCTAATAGGCTCAACGACACACAAAATCTGAATTATCTGAAGTCTATGAACACTCTCAAAACATTATGCAACAAGGTAACTTGAACTTAGAGAGTGGATTTCAAATAATGAGGATTTAAACAAAAAGATTTTAAAGGATAATAATGGTCTTACTGAGCCATCAGACAGAGTTAAAACTTTAGGTATGAACTGGTATTTGGATGCAACTTCTAACAGTCATGATTCAATCTGTACTAAAGGTTTTAAACTTGATGAGGAAGCAAATACTAAAAGACAAAATATTATCAGAGGGCTTCCAAAATTTTTGATCCTATGGGTCTTATTCCTGCCTTCAACAATAAAATCAAAGATTCTCCTCTAAGAAATTGGAGGACAAATGTTGGGTGGGATGATCCAATAACAAATGAAAATCAAAAATCTTGGAAGAAGTTAGCTACTGATTTAACAAAAGTGCAGAACATTAAAATTCAAAGGTGCTGTGGGTTTAGGGATAAGCCCGAGGCTTCATGTGTTTGCTGATGCAAGCACACAAGCTTATGGTGCTGTGCGTATATTGTAAGCCCTACAGAAAGTCATCTAATTATGCAAAAGGGAAAGTTGCACCTCTCAAACCTACCGAACCATACCTCAATTGGAACTATGCTGCTACATTAGCCATTAAAACCATTTCATTGCTTAAGGATGCTTACTATGATGTGTTCATAACTAATATCACGTTCGGCTTGACAGTCAGATTTGTCTTGCCCTGGATACGGAATGATAGCATTAATAGTAAGAATATCTTTGTAAGAAATAGGCTAAAAGAAATAGCTGACGCTAATGAAAGCCTACAAGTAAACTTTCACTATGTTCCAACTAAACAGAATCCAGCAGACTTTCTGACCAGAGGTTTATCCTACAAGTTGTTGAAGTCAAACAAAACTTGGTTATGGGACCTAAGTGGCTCTGTAATACAGACCAATGGCCTGTGGAACAAGTTAACTTGACATTAAATTTAATCTTTTCAAATGAAAAGGTTGAACCAATCACTAATTATGAAAAGTATTCTGATTTCAACAAACTTGTCAGGGTGACAGCTACTGTTTGAGGTTTGCTCACAACTGTTTAGCTACAATTAACAAACAGCTAAATAAAAACAATCATAATTATACAGAAGTTGCAACCCAATACTGGATAGGCCAAGCCCAACAAAAAGAGTACAATAAAGAGTTAGAATTCTTAACTATATGGGAAACAAACAAAAGAACCTGTACCATCAGTAGTTGTGGATCTAAACTTGTTCAGAGATGAGGAAGGCCTTCTAAGGTGTAAAGGGAGATTAGACAAATCAAAACTGTCATACAAAAGCAAAAAATCCAATCCTTTTACCTAGATTTAGCTATTTGACAACATTAATAACAGAAAAACACACAATGATGTATATCATATGGGGGTACCACAGACACTAACTACATTAAGAAAAACTTATTGGATACCCAAGGGAAGGATCACTGTTAAAACAGTCCTGAGTGAGTGTGTCACATGTAGGCGTATTCATGCTAGGCCCTATAGGAAACCAAATCCTCCTGCTTTGCCAGAGAGGAGTGTGTTACTCTCAACAGGACCCTTTGAGACTGTAGGCATTGACTATACAGGAGCATTGACTGTAGGGGTGGGTGACACTGAACAAAAAATGTACATTGTACTGTTTACATGTGCTGCCTCACGAGCTGTTTATTTGGATGTTGTGGAGGACCTTACAGCAGAATCTTTTGTTGCTGTCTTTAAGAGATTCTGTGCACGACATTCAGTACCAAAGACAGTTTGGACTGACAATGCTACATATTTCAAAGCTGGTGAACAAGTCATCCATGACTTGTTAAGCAATGAAATCACACAATTATATATACAAAATACAAACATAAAGTGGAAGTATATTCCGGTTGCCTCTCCTTGGTATGGTTCTATCTGGGAGAGGAATATACAAACAGTAAAGAATTGCTTGAAGAAAGCAATTGGCAAAAAACAGATACACTTATTTGGTTACTCACTCTCCTGGCTGAGATTGAGAACATCATTAACAATAGACCACTCACTTATGTGAGTGACAACATTAATGACCCAGAACCATTAACTCCAAATCATTTGATTCGGGGAGGAGAACAAGTTAGTCTCCTGCCGGACTACAATATAGACTCTTCAGAAGACCCAAACTGGACTCAACGACATGATGAGCTCCAGACTAAGTTACAACATTTAACTAGAGTTAAAGCTCATTTCATTAAACAGTGGAAAACTGAGTACTTGATGGGTCTAAGGGAGAGACATAAACAAATGACTAAGAAGGATTGGTCTGACACAATTAAGGTAGGGGACCTTGTTCTCATACATGACAGTACTCCAAGACAATACTGGCCTCTGGCTAGAGTTTCAGAACTCAGACCAGGGGCAGACGGGGTACAAGAGTGCAAATTAGGACTTCAACGGTGACACAACAAGAGACATTTCTCTTTTGTACCTTTAGAGTCTGGACCCAACAATGGACTTTGGAGAACTTCTCCACTGACAGTAACAACTGGAGACACTGAACTTCCAGTAACTATTCCTTTGACAGTAGGAGTGGTAACGCATCCTACTACAACATTGACAGACACAAGACCTCAGCGACAAACAGCATTAAAGGCGCGACTATTTTTACAACAAAAAATAGATGCTGGGGAATTGTAATTTTATCTTCTAACTTTCATTTTTCTTTTCTTATGGTAAAGACCATAGACAGTTTCATCCTATGGATGTATATTTTCTCTTCTAATTAAATGCTACACCTTCTCCATGAGAAGGTGAGGACAGGCACTGTTAATCAGATTAACAGGCATTTACAGTTAAATAGTTAGCTAGTCTACACTCAGACAAAAATTGGTGACAATGACACCAAAATTTTTATCTCCCGGGGCCCCCAGTATATGGAAAACTGATGAGTGGGTAGTTGGAGGTAACGAAAATGGTTCACTGAGTAGGTAGGTAGTTAATCTAACATTATTAAATTCCTTTTATGTCAATAACTGGGTGGAAGAAACCAATTGGTTGCTCACCAGAGTTATTCTCCACACTAGTATTTATATACTGTGTGGGAGGAGCGTGCTCGGTAATGGAGATACATTACCGCTCAACCAACCGGGAATAAACCAAGACAACGCTGGTACGAGAAGCCCCGCGAAGAGGAGAACAAAGGAAGAACGAAAACGAAGAACGGGGCGAGAGGACGTACCAGCAAAGTACGCTCTCGAATGAGACAACCGGAGAAGGGAGAGACTGCAATAACTAAAAGTAAGTGACTAATTGAGTTTTTACACCAAACAGTTAATAACATTAAATTAAGCTGGGTCAGACAAGTTAGGCCTACATTGTGGCCTAAGACCCAGCATCAACTCATAGCTTAACAAAGGTGAAGGTAGATTGCCCTAACCTAATCTTGTGAGGAATCCTACTGTGGACCTCAATTTATCTGCCCGCTCTGGACCATTTCCGGAATCTCTAGGCTGACCCCTCTAGGCTAGACTTGATCTACTCTATAGTTAGACTGGAGATATAAGGGGTGGGTTAATTGTGGACCAATTCATACAGAGCATTTTTCGCATGGTTTTGGAGAGGAGGTTTAATTCATTGGCCACAAATAACCACAAGGGGGGGACGCTGGGTTTGAAAACCACCCAAAAAAGGACCATGTGATTTTAGAATGACCCCATTTTCAAAGAACAAATACAGCGTGTCCCAAAGAAATGTATACCCACTTTGTTCGATAATACCAGCTATGAGGATAATAAATATATTACTTTTTATATGTTTGTTAATAAAGAATTTTCTTCTGAATCTAAATATGTAATTATTTTTATTAAAAATTGAAAAACAAAAAAGTTACAGATGTTTAAATTATAATTATTATTTTCGAGACTTCATGTGCGATATTTTCTAATATTTTAACCGACTGTTTTGAGATACTTATGTTTAGTGTTGATATTGAAGCATAAATGTTGTAATTATTAGTTAATTCAAAAAATTTACAAATTCCATAGTTAAATGACACTTTATCCAAGATGTTCAAATTGTCGTTAGAAAAGAACAAACGTCGCAGAGTTATAAGATGTTAGATAAGGTTAGAGCAAAACTGTAGTCTTGCCTAATTAGAACTCAACGAAATGGCTAGGCTAAGCTAGGCACTAAACATAAGTATCTCAAAACAATCGGTTAAAAGGGAGGCCAGGCCATAAAAAAAAATATTAGAAAATATCGCACATGAAGTCTCGAAAATAATAATTCTAATTTAAACATCTGTAACTTTTTTGTTCTTCAATTTTTAATAAACATAATTACATATTTAGATTCAGGAGAAAATTCTTTATTAAAAAACATATAAACAGTAATATATTTATTATCCTCATAGCTGGTATTATCGAACAAAGTGGGTATACATTTCTTTGGGACACGCTGTAGAAAGAGGCTTCATTGAAGAAGTTACTGATGAACCCTTTAAAAAAACGAGATTGTCATTATTTAATAAACGCAGTTCAATTACATATTTATACATGACATGCTTATCGGATGGTTCAAACCAGTGGTCACTTCAAATCATGAGTGCTATATTCTGAACTGTCCGCTAGATTTCGCGCATGCGCAGAAGTGCTCAGAGGACAGTTCAATACAGCGGACGGTTCAATACGTGACACCGGATCATATATTCTTAAGGGCATAAGAAGTTGTGTTACTTTCACGGCTCCACGAAAATCAACTTTTTAGTTATAAAAGTCATGTGTATACAGTATATATAGATATAGAATGAGTAAAAACCATGCTATCTCTAATTTTATTTTAAATTTCTCCAAAAAATTTTAATTAATATTTTTAATAAGAACTACTTTGTGCTATTCCGCCGCATGATTGCCTATAAAATGTGGCAATGAGGTGGAAATTAGGGTTTCTTTCCCGAGATCCCGGCTGTTTTTATTGGATTTGAAAATCCCGGAATTGGACAAATATCCAGCACAGAATTTTAAAATGACTTAATTTATTTTTTATTTATTTATTTGTTTGTTTTTCTTTTGTTATTAGAAGGCTCTTGGGTAGAATTAAAGAAAACTGCATAATATTTACCACATTTTATTCTACTTTTCTGCTTTCTTAAATGAACAACTACTAGCATTAGTAACTTAGAGCAATCTAAAAGTGGGCCCATATGCCAAAAACTGGCCGAGGGAATGTCGCTAGCGCTGCGTAATACAAGGAACCGAGTCTCAGTATATTATCTAGCGATCGCAGGCAACTCATCTTGCATGCAACTTCTTACTGACTCACAGACAGTCTTGCCAGACGTACGATAATTTTGACTTTCGTACGATGTTTTGAATTGAATATTATTTGTTTTGAATTGTGACATTGAATTTCAATTTTACTACTTTTTTTTTTCGAAGCTGGGCTACTTTTTGTCAAATAGTTCTGGCAACTTTCTTGCAGTGTTTCCAGAAATTTTTAGACAAATTATGTTAAACCTGCTGCTAAATTATGTTAAATCGCCTAAAATTATGCTAAACCTGTCCATTTTATGCTAAAAATATGCTAAATAATTATTTTCATTTTATGGGCTACTTTTAGGGAAGAAAATACATAAAAATGCTCATTTTCTTCATTTTAGTCAGTTTAGCTGCTTTTATAATAAACTCTGAATCAAAAAAGAAGAAAAAATGGGTTTAAAAAATTGTGGAGAAAGATATAATTTTCAGTACTCTTTCTAAATCAAAAATTAAAAGGCATACTAATGTCACCCACTAAATCATCATAATACATGAAACCATTCTTATTTCCTGAGTACGCATAATAAATATTATGTTTAATAAATAATAAATAGCTACCACTGATTGGTAAACTCAATTCAAGTATTACAATGCAAAAGTGGTCATCTAGGCATAAGTAATTGGTTATCCAATTCTAAAAGGGTATTTTATCACTGAACAATAAAAAAATTACCGTTCTCTTAAATATACAACCATTTCCTGGATTTCCCGGGATCCTGGGAATTGGCTTCATTTTTCCGGGATTTCCCGGGATGAAGAAAGCTGCATATAAGGAGAAAGCCCCGAAACCCTAGTGGAAATGCGTCAGTTTGGAGTGTAACGTTGTTGATGATGGATGTGTATTATATCGAAGTTCATCGTTATTTTTTATAATTATTCTAGTGTGATCATGTAATTACGGAGTGCTGTGATCTATCTACTTGTCAGTTGCCCCTGGTCAATTGAATGGCCGGTTAGGTCAACTGTACGCCCTTGCCGATTGGTTAGGTTAAGTCGTGATATTTTCGTTAGTTAACAAAAATATCACGACTTAATCTAATCAATCATCAAAGGCGTACAGTTGACCTAGCCGGCCATTCAATTAACCTTAGTTATTTAATTGGTGATAATTGCTTTTTTCTGCATTATTTGGTGATAATTCTTGATTTTTTTCTGCTACTTTTACAGATGGAGCCGCGAATGTAATACTTTACTGCATAAAATTTTAAAACTTGCAAATAACTAGTGGTTTAATAAACTTTTATGGGTCCTACTAATTTTACAAAATCCTTATTCTCCTAAAAAATGCAGATTAGAAATTTTGTTTATTCAATAAAAAAAATCCATAACCCAAAAATACGATGAACTTTCTTTATTTATATATATATATATATATATATATACATTGTCCCTATATATAAAGGAGGGGACAGATCTCAAGCAAAGAACTATAGACCAGTGTCATTGACGTCCCACCTCACCAAAGTATTTGAAAGAATAGTTAGAGAGAAAATTTATGATTTCCTGGAGACACGGGAAAGATTCAACGAAAATCAGCATGGATTCCGATCAGGTAGATCATGCCTATCACAACTAATAGAGCACTACAACAATATCCTAGATGCATTGGAAGGCAATGACAACTACGATGTTATATACACAGATTTTGCTAAAGCTTTCGATAAATGTGACCATGGTATAATAGGACATAAAATTAAAGACATAGGAATAACAGGCAAAGTGGGAAAATGGATCTACAACTTCCTTAGTGATCGTCTGCAGGTCGTCAAAATTCAAGGTATATTATCATCAGAATCGGAAGTACGCAGCTCAGTACCACAAGGGACAGTACTGGCCCCACTCCTGTTCATTATCATCAGGGCCGGATTAACCATTAAACAAAATAAGCCCGTGCTTAGGGCATCAAGGGAAGGGGGACATCACAGAAATTTTCCATTGTCGGATTTCTTATCACCACCTTTTACACAATTGTTGACAAACTTGAAACTGAGATGAGAAGAAGCGGAGAGATATACAAAGAAATAGCAGAGAGATTTTCTTTTCTAAGTGATGTGCCACATAATGTCACCACTTCATCATCTACTGAAATTGAAAGGTATTCTCAGGGTTGTAAAAAGATGATTGATGCTTACCCAGAGGACTTGAACACTAATTTCTCTGCTGAGCTTCAGCAGTTTCACTCATATGTGTGCCATAAGTTCAGTGCAAAAAAAATGTAAAAACAAGATTCAGTCATGCTGAACTTTATAAAATAATTGTAGAAGACAATATTGAGTGTGCCTTCCCAAATGTAGAAATTGCCTTTCGTATATTTTTAACATTAATGGTCACAAATTGCTCAGCTGAGCGTTCATTTTCTCAGTTGAAGTATATTAAAAATACCAACAGAACAACTATGCAACAAGGCAGGCTGGATGCCTTATCTCTACTAAGTATAGAAGCAGATGTGTTACGTAAGATTAGTTTTGAGGATCTGATCAAAGACTTTGCAATTAAAAAAGTAGGAGAAAACTTTTCAAATATAAATGAAGTGGAAGTATACAAAAATAAACATTATTTTCCATCTTACTGTAAGTTTTGTTTCATTTCAAAAAATAAAATTTTATTTTATGGTTTATTTTTGTTTATATTTTGAATTACATATATATGGGGCACCAAAATCTTTTAAGTGCTTAGGGCCTCTAAAGGTCTTAATCCGGCCCTGATTATCATGCTAACAGACATAGACAGCGGAGTAAACAGCAATAGTATAGTAACATCCTTTGCAGACGACACAAAGATCAGCAGAAAAATCAGCGATGTACATGACGTGGAGGCCTTGCAGAGGGACACGAACAAACTAACAAATATACAAATGGTCAGAAGACAAAAACATGTCATTCAACGCCGAGAAATTTCAGCTCTTAAGATATGGTAGAAAAGAAGAACTTAAACAGACTGCATATTATGCTCCAGATAGACAGGAAATTCAGAGAAGCATGAAAGCGATTGATCTCGGGATAATAATGACAGATGATGCGAAATTCGAAACACAAAATCAGATAGCGATAAATAAAGCAAAAAGAGTCGCCGGACAGGTTCTAAGAACGTTCAAGAGAAGGGACAGGACAGTAATGATTCCCTGCTAAAAACACTGATTATACCAAAACTTGAATACTGCTCAGTTTTGACGTCCCCATATAAAAAGGAAGAAACTAATAAACTAGAAGAAACGCAAAGGCATTTCACAGCCAAGATTGATGGCTGCAAAGAACTCAACTACTGGGAAAGACTACGTAAACTAAATCTGTACTCACTGGAAAGAAGAAGAGAGAGGTACATCATAATCTACATATGGAAAATGATCGAAAAACTGGTACCGAACCTAAAACTAAACCCAATTACCATTCAAACAACACTGGAAAATAGGAAAGGCAGAATGTGTAGTGTTCCCAAATTAAAAGCACGACAAGGGACCTCCTCAACCCTGAAGGAAAATAGCTTGGTTGTCAGGGGGCCAAGACTTTTCAACCAGCTTCCTAAGGACCTCAGAAACGTAACGGGGGTCAAAGTTGAATTCTTCAAGAAAAGACTGGATGCCTGGCTCAGGACAGTACCAGATGAGCCGGGCGTGCCTGGCTATGTACGGTGGAGAGCGCAAGAAAGTAACTCGCTCCTCCACCAGGCCAGACCTAGAGGCGGGGCCACCAGGTTCATAAGGTTCATAAGGTATATATATATATACATTTCAACTGCAAAGAACACGCAGTATAATTAACGTAAAGAACGACGCTTGTATAGGAGAACATTCCGCGCAAGATGAGGAGGGAGAACGAACAAATGAAAAAATGAGGTAACCACCCGGGAATCGAACCCGGGTTCTTCCGATTGCCGGTCAGATATGATAAGTTGATAACCACTACACCATGGTCCTCACTCGATCAGAAGTCGTAATTCTCCTACATACATAATTATACTGCGTGTTCTTTGCAGTTGAAATGTGTATATATAGGTGCGGCATGCGGGAGGTGCCCCCCTCGGGGCATTGGTTTCTGCGCGTATGTAGGAGAATTACGACTTCTGATCGAGTGAGGACCATGGTGTAGTGGTTATCATATCTGACAGGCAATCGGAAGATCCCGGGTTCGATTCCCGGGTGGTTACCTCATTTTTTCATTTGTTCGTTCTCCCTCCTCATCTTGCGCGGAATGTTCGCCTATACAAGCGTCGTTCTTTACGATATATATATATATACAGGGTGTCCCAGGAGGAAATGTCAAGAATACACCATTTCACTCTTTGGGTATTTCTAAGTAGAAAGTATTATATCGATATGGGTCTGATTCCCAACCGTTACCGAGATACAGGCCTCTACATTTGGGTAATTAAAACATAATAAAAAGGCGATCTTAGATACTATTTAATGACACTTGTGGTTTACAAAAAGTACAAACATACAATACACTATTGCACTTATTGCAGAATGGTTTCAAAGTGACCCCCTCCTTCTTCAATGCACGCGGCGAGCCTCCGATCCATCGAGTCTTGCCAAAGAAAACGCGGAAGTTCATTTCTGAGGTTTATGAACGCATCCTGTATACGTGCAACCAACTGCTCCCTAGTTTCGGGCTTACCCCGCTGATAAACGTTACTCTTCAAGAACCCCCAGACAAAAAAAATCTAGCGGAGATAAATCAGGTGAACGAGGGGGCCATGCCACAGGTCCTCCACGTCCAATCCACCTTCCCGGAAACCGTTGATTTAAAACTGCAATCGGAAAATACATCAAAGAAAAAGGGGTAACTATTATATTTTTAGCCAAAAACCAAAACTTAAACCTCAACTGGCAGAATTGAGCGTCCACTTTTCAAGGCACATAACATGTCCGTTTCATGATAGGAATGAATTCAGAATGGTTTCCTGAGGTTTTTACGTTACAGGTATTACATTCTGAGTTCATTCCCATCATGAAATGGACATGTTATGTGCCTTGAAAAGTGGACGCTCAATTCTGCCAGTTGAGGTTTAAGTTTTGGTTTTTGGCTAAAAATATAATAGTTACCCCTTTTTCTTTGATGTATTCAATCTGACGTGAAGGCAGCGAGTCTTTTGCTTATATTGAGGTTCTAAATGTAGCTGGGCTAGGCTGTTTTAAACCCTAGATCCTGTCCCAAAGCTGAATCCTATCTGCTTTGCAGACAGCTGATGAGGGAAGCTATATTTTTGGGACCTCTTTGCGAGTGACCCGTTGCCCACGTCGGGCTAGCATCATGAAAAAGAAAAAACTATAGTATTTGTTATTTACCATTACTTATTCGGACTATAGTGGATTTAATTTTCCAAGAAGAGTTCCTTGTTCCATGTACGGTCTGTGTGTATCATATATATATATATATATATATATATATAATCTTTAGGGTGTTTTATAGTTTTTAAATTGAGTTGCCGATTGGGAATTTTTCGCTTGTGTATGTAACTAATTTACTTTGTAAAATCTGCCTATTTCTTGTTTTTCCCTGAAGATGTGAATATATCACGAAAGCGCTCGGACTTCGTGTTTCTTTTTCTTTTTCCTGTAGTTGTTTGCTTATTAATAAGATCACGTGTTATTCTGTGATTTTAGTGCATAATGGATACCACGCGCCACTTCGAGACCTTCTCTTTGCTCTTCCCTGGCCTAGCACTGTTTGTTTCTACCTTTTGTTTGGCTTTAGTTTAAGTTCACCTAATATTTCTAAGAAGATGTCTAAGGGAACAAGTTCTCCCCACCTCTTTACTCCCTAATAATTGACTTCTGAATTTGAGAGAACGCCCTTTCGATGAATTCCAGAGAATAGTGTTGCAGAAGCATATAGAAATTACTAAGATTGAAGTCGAAGAAACTTTTAAAGTTACCAGGGCGAGAAGATATAGTTTTGACAGGGCAATTCCAGCGGAATGGAAACAGCGGTTACTGAACTATTGTTATAACAAACTTAGACGAGAATATAGTGTTGTGGAAAGGAAACTGGATATTAAATTACAAATTCTAATTGAAAGAAGTGATTGGACTAAGGATGCTAATCCCGGATTTGTAATAAATCTATAAGATAAAGTGTTAAATAAAAATACGGTTACGACTCTTGGATATGGAATAAATTTTTCAGCAGCTAAAAAGGATGTGGACTATGTAGAAATATCTAAGGCTTTCTGCAACTTAGAAAATATAATGATTTACCTATAGAGGATGTGAATATTTGTAAAGGTCTAGTACAGGGGTGGGGAACCTGCGGCCTTTTGGGGTACTAGTTGCGG
Organism: Bathynomus jamesi; assembly: GCA_023014485.1. Lineage (NCBI taxonomy): Eukaryota > Metazoa > Arthropoda > Malacostraca > Isopoda > Cirolanidae > Bathynomus > Bathynomus jamesi. The sequence continues at coordinate 638,480 of JAJOZX010001395.1, read as the reverse complement.
CCTTCTGCCCATTTGACATTCAGAATTCATACCGTACGATAATGGACAGCAACTGATACCCCTTTAGTGTTTTAGGCTATTTCATTAGATCATGGTTTCAGCTTCACTGCTTCTTACACATACAAGCCTTCTTTATGGCTTGAACAATAGGAAATATGGCAACGCTGCCAGTTGAAACTGGCAGTGTTGCCTTACGGCTTACGCCCTTACCTATCAATGATCAACTCGACTGGCTGACTGGATGACAGTTACTGACGATTCTCCGATAGTCACACGCACGCTTGTTTCCTTTAAAACTGTAAATCTTTGATCAATTCGTGTACCATTTTTATTTAAAAATCTTCTGGTACCCCAATCATGTCAAAAACTGTAAAAAGAAAATTAAAGGAAGAGAACGGGAATTGCAGTATTTCATAGTTGCTAAGAAAGATAAAATGATGTGTTTGCTCTGCAACGCCATAATTGCAACAGTGAAGAAACACAATGCATATCAGCATTATGTAACTCATAAGAACCACAAGTATGCTATATTGGAAGGAGAACCCCGAAAGTCTGCACTTACGAAGATGAAACTTCAAAAGCAGCAACAACAGCAAGTATTTAAAACGATGTCAGGCCTTGGGACTGAAATCACTGAAGCAACTTATAAAGTAGCATATATACTTGGAAAAAGAGGTAAGCTATATAGTGATGTGGAAATCATAAAAGAATGCATTGTTGAAGTTGTAGCCTCTTTAGATTCAGACAAGGTTAACAAATACAAACAACTACCTCTTTCAAGAAGGACCATAACTGATCGGCAACATGAATTAGCCCTCAATGTAACTGAACAGCTTCATACAATATGCCAAAGCGAAAATACTTATTATTCGATTGCCTTTGATGAGTCCACTGATATTACTGACTCAGCGCAAGTGTCATTTTTTATTCGTGTTATAACTACAGATTTTCAATACTACGAGGAGTTACTGGCTTTGGGTACCCTTACGGGGAAGACACGTGGAATTGACGGCTTGTCTCTCTTCAAAGAAAAATGCCGTGAAGTGAAACTGAATTTATGTAATTTAGTAAGTGTATGCACAGATGGTGCACCTTCCATGAGAGGAAAATGTGAAGGATTTGTTGCGCTACAAAAAGAACTGCTAAATCCAGAGAGCTTGATTTCCTTTCACTGTATTTTGCATCAACAGAATCTCTCTGCCAAATCTACTGTTTTAAGTGACACATTAAGTAAAGTTATACGTATTGTGAACTACATTAGAGCAAATGCATCACGACATCGCCAGTTTCGCAATATGTTTATGCTTGATGATGAAACATTCAGTGTGGATCTTCCGTATCATTCTAAAGTGCGCTGGTTGTCACAAGGGCAAGTCTTTGAAAAACTTTTGTTTTTGCGAAAACAAATCACAAGATGTTTTGAGGAACTCAGTGAACCATGTGAATTGTCCAAAAAGGATTTCTGCAGAAATGCTGCATTTCTGTGTGACGTAATGTCAAAGCAAAATGACCTGAATATTTCTTTGCAAGGTAAAACTAAATCCATATATGAAATGTGGCAAAAAAATCCAGGCTTTTCGGAGGAAGCTGCGCTTTTTCAAAACTATCCTTACCCGATCGGAACTTTCAGCTGAACACTTCCCTGAACTGGCAAAGGTAATTGATCAAGATGCAGGCAAATCATGAGGGGAATGCGATGTGAAAGAATACACAGCTGTCCTAGACTCCCTGATTGAAGAATACGATGACAGATTTGAAGATTTTGAGAAACATGACTTCACACTGAAACTAGCTTTCCAACCACACCTGGTTGATGTCTCCAAAGCACCTGAAGATTTACAGATGGAGTTGATTGAGCTATTAGAAGATAATATCCTTAAGTCTCTATTTGATACTAAGAAGGATCCTGTTGAAATATGGAAAAATGCCGTTGAATACCCACGTCTGCGCCAACATGCTCGTCGAATGTTGTCTTGTTTCGGCACAACCTACTGTTGTGAATCAACGTTTTCGTATGTGACTCAAATCAAAACGCGCTTGAGATCTCAGATGACGAATATTCACCTGGAGGACCAACTAAAACTACGGTCAACGATGTTGGAACCAAATGTACGACTCCTGTCCCGCAATAAGCAGTCACAAAAAAGTCATTAAATGGTTTATCACTTTTTCACTTAATATTAACATCATTTCACTTAATATCATTTTTCACTTAATATTAGTTCTATTGTCAATTATTCCCCCCCAAAAATAAATGTGCACTTGCTGAATTTTTTATTTATTATAAAAACCCTCACGTATTATCAAGTTTGATTTAAAATTAGTAAATATGTAGATTGTAGACTAAAATATGACATTTTGTTGTACTGTATATGTTAAATTCTCAGCATGCGGCCTAATAGGGTCTTGGTTAAATGAAATGCGGCCTTCCAATGAAAAAAGGTTCCCCACCCCTGGTCTAGTATATAGTGCCATGTCTAAACCCTCTATTCCAAATTGTCCACAGAGGTTTTTCGATTCTTATGAAGCTTTAAGAAAAGATCAGAATCTACATATAACCAAAGCCGATAAATCAAATGCCTTAGTGATCCTCAATAAAGACGTTCATGTATGATCTTTTGAATGACGCCGACACTCACGTGAAATTAAGGAACAATCCCCTTGAAGCTGTGAACAGTGCATTTAACAAGAAAATTAAGCAACTTTTGAAGGGTAAAGAAATATTACTAAAACAGTTTTTGAGTACTTCACCGTCATTACCCTATATGTATGGCCTGATTAAAACTCATAAGCCAAATAATCCTGCAAGGCCTATTGTTATTTCTATAGGATCTATCTCATATAAGCTATCCAAATGGCTTGTTTTCATTCTTAATCCTTTCCTGGGCACAATTTCACAATCACACATAAATAGTAATGTAAGGGGTTCCAAAAAACCTTAGCCCCCCCCCCATTTGCAGCTTACATGTTTACTTATATCGAAATAGTTTTTAGTGATTATAAAAATATATAAAATTCTTTATTTATTGCAGGTATTAAAATTACTCTAGCTGATAAAGTGATAATATAATGGCTTCTCAATTAATTGGTGATTCGGAGAGGGAAGCTCGTGATGCTGGAGCCACCTTTATAACACGTTCAAGGGTTGCCAAAAAGTTGCGAAAAAGTGAGGACTTTGTCAAAAGAAATTGGAATAGAACTTTGGATGAATGTGAAATGGATACAACCAAATCTGGGCGCCCAAATTTGCCACTCTCTCAGGAAACAAAGGACATCATTGAAAGCGGTACGCGTAAGCGGAAAAACAACTGTGCTAAACTTTCTAGAGAGATCGAAGTGTTGAGAGGAAAGATCGTTCGTGGTGAGATCATTCGACTGTACCGTCATAGGCAAGGTTTAAAGCCTTGGCATGAACTTCCAAAGCCAAGAAAAACTCAACTTAACATCGATGACAGAATGTGGTTTGCCCATTATCTTGAAGATTGGGATGTGGATGATTTCATGCATTTAGCTGTCTCCGATGAATTTTTTGTTTACGTAACACGTCGGCCTAACTACCAAAATGATCGAGTGTGGGCCACAACACCAGATGAAATCGATGACAATGAACATTATCGCGAATTATTAAAAAGTCCAAACTGTGTTGGTGTGTTTGTTTTGTTCACTGCAAAGAAGCTCATGTGGGTGCTGAAGCCAAATGGTCAGAGTTGGGATGGACAGTATTTTCGTGATATTATTCTATCCCAGCATGTCATTCCTTTTCTAAGAAACCCAAACAATGTTATGGATGTCGATCAGGTCACACTTCCGCACGATAAGGCCCCCTGCTTTAAGGCATTAGCCACTCAACAGTTGTTGCGGAACCATGAGATCGATTTCTTTGGAAATGAAGAATGGCCAGGAAATTCTCCTGACCTGATCATCTGTGAACACATTGGATCAGTTATAAAGGACAAGGTTGAATGTCTCTTGTTTCAAGAACCTGCAGCAAATCGATTTTCGAAGGATACAATGACGCAACACATTGAAACTGTTTTAGCAAATTTGCGTAACGATCAAGCTTTATTCACGTCACTTTTGGCAAGCTACCCATAGCGAATTCAGACTCCCTTGGAAGCCAATGGCGGGAACACCAAGTTTTAATTGTTTCTCATTAAATGCAGGATTAAATTCTCTTTTGTAAGGTATGTTTAGTTTTACTGTACCTCTAACGGTTTAGGCCATGGGCGGGGGGCTAAGGTTTATTGGAGCCCCGTAGACCGTGTGGAAAAATTAAATAGTATCAGTGTCAATTACAATTTTAGATTGGTAAGCTTTGATGTTACCGCTTTATTTACAAGAGTCCCAGTGGAGGATCTATTAGTGTTTCTTTCGGAAGAATTGGTTAAGCATAATTTGCCATTACCTGTGGCTACAATTATAGAATTAATTAAGCTGTGCATAGTAGACTCGAAATTTGTGTTCAATAATGAATATTTTAGGCAGAAATTTGGTATGGCGATGGGAAACCCCCTCTCCCCCATTTTAACTAACTTATATATATGGAGTTTTTTGAAAGTAAGTTATTAAGGAAGATTCTGCCGAATTATGTTCCATGGTTTAGATATGTAGATGATGTTCTTTGTCTTTGGCCAGTAACTTTAAATCTCAATGAATTCTTACCCAAACTTAATAATTTAACTCCCTCTATCAATTTTACAGTTGAAATAGAAAAAGATTCTTCGATCATTTTTTTAGATGTTTTAATATATAGGTCTGGAAAAAAGTTTAAGTACAATATTTAAGGAAAACCCACTAATAATATAATTGTTCCTATATACATTATTATTCTGCTCACCACATTAACGTAAAACGATCGGTTCTTTCTACTTTGTTCCTAAGAGGCTTACGAATTTGTAGCCCAGAGTTCATTGATGACGAAATTAGTAAAATATACAAAATTGCGTTTGATTTAAAATATCCAAAGAACTGCATAGATAAATCCTTAAAAATGGCAAAGAAAACCTTCTACGAAGTGAAGGACAAAATTCCTTATAACACAAAAAATGTTTTAGTGTTGTCATTCATTCAGGGAAAATTTCCTTGATCTGCCGAATCTGCTGAGGACTTTTAAATATTGCGTTTAGAAATTTAGATGTAATTAAGAATTCATTGATTAAGAACTCCCCTTTAAGTGAACAGGGTTGTGTATATAAAATTCCATGCACAATATGTAATAAATTTTACATTGGCCAAACTGGTAAGACCCTTGAGTTACGTATTAAGCAGCATCAATACAGTATAAGAATCGGCCAGGAATCTAACGCCATTTTCATTCACGTAAGAGATACTAATCATCCCATTGACTGGAAAAATGCCTCCAAATTATGTTTTAGTAAATGTATTGTTAGTAGAAATATACTTGAATCAAGTGTGATCAAGAATAATGCGGAATTGGTCCTTAATATTAGCCCTGGACTGTATAAATTAGACTCGTACATAGTTAGAAAGTTGGCGTAGGGGCTATTGTTTTCTTGGCCGCATTCTTGTTCTTAACGGTTTGCCTTGGTTAAATATTATTTTAAGAACTGTTAACATTCTTTTGTGTGCATTTTAATTGCAATATTTCTTTCGTATGTAATCTTTGTGTGCTAGGGGGTTTAATGGACTTTAGAACAGGCTGGCTATTGGGAGAGTTTCTTTCAGATTGTTTGTAGAAGTTTGAAATATTCTGTAAGACGATGGCACCATTCCTTTTGTTTTCGTTAAATTCTTGCCACTTAATTGCCTGCTTTAATTAAATACTATTTCTAATAACTGTTATAATAGTTTTTGTTCTCTGTACATGTTAATTGTCTAATTTCATCTATATACTTCTTTTATATTCAATAATTTAGCAGCCTTCAGATTAAGTTATCCATTGAAAAAAATCTTGAGTGTTTTATGGTTTTTAAATTGAGTTGCCGATTGGAAATTTTTCGCTTGTGTATTTAACACATTTACTTTGTAAAATCTGCCCATTTCTTGTTTTTCCCTGAAGATGTGAGCATATCACGAAAGCGCTCGGACTTCGTGTTTCTTTTTCCTTTTCCCTGTGATTGTTTGCTTATTAATAAGATCACGTGTTATTCTGTGATTTTAGTGCATATATATATATATATATATATATATATATATATATATATACCCTAGGTGGCCTAGTGGTTAAGACGCTGGGCTGCTGATGAGACGTGGTTCGAATTCCACGTTAAACTGTAGGTCTAAGGTGGAGTGAAAAGCTTGACCTTCGTCAGAATGAACAATTCGGGCGGAAGCTAACCAAAGGTTATATATATATATATATATATATATATATATGTTATAATGTTATAATGTTTCAGACCAACAAAGACCCTAGGATCCACTCATGCTGGTCTACCTAACTGTGTTCGTAATTGTGTATTGTGCATGTCCTCCGTGGTGGCGGAGGGACCTACAATTTTACGTGGGTTCCGAACCACAAAGCCTTAATTTTACTACCTTAAACTATACTCAATCTATCAGCATATGTGTCTGGTCGATTTTTAAACATGTTTATAGACGTGCTACTAATTACTTCTACCGGCAAACTATTCCACCTATTTACTATTCTATGCGTAAAAGAGTTCTTGGCAACTGCTGTCTCAAACCTTCTACTTGCCAACTTACACCCGTTATTTCTAGTCCTATTATATTGAAATATTTCTAAAAAGCTATCTCTATCTACGTTATCGAACCCATTCATAATTTTGAAAACCTGGATTAGATCACCCCTTAGCCTGGTATCAGGACAAAATCCCCCCGTGGACAAAATCCCCTCGCGGACAAAATCCCCCATGGACAAAATCCCCCCGGACACAACCCCCCCCCGGACACAATCCCCCCGCGGACAAAATCCCCCTAAGGCTTTATTAAAAAAAGAAGAATACGACTGACTTTATTAAAGAAGAAAAATTAAAAACACAATAAGAATAAGAATAAGAATAAGAAAAGAGGCTTACAGAAACGGATTACAGAAACACGGATTACAGAAAAAATATCAAGATGACAATGATTTTGCCTTAAAAATTCGAATGATACCTGCTCTAGCTTTTGTGCCTCCAGAAAAAGTTGTTGATGCTTTTGAACAATTATACGATTTTATACCAGTGGAAGGTTTGCCAATTCTCGATTATTTGAAGATAATTATATTGGAAGGCCATGCCGACGAGGACGAAGAGAACCCACTTTTAGCATTTCTATTTGGAATATGTACTCAAGAACAATTACAGAACTTCCACGTACAAATAACTCTGTCGAAGGCTGGCATAGACGCTTTGCATCTCTAACAGGATGCTCGCATCCAAACATATGGAAATTTTTAAAAGTTTTAGGGCAAGAAATAAGCTACCAACAGGCATTTATTTCTCAAATTATCGCTGGCTTGCCGACAGAACCGCAAAGGAAGAAGTATAAGTCTTCTTCTTCTCGCATTTTGAAAATTGTACAAGACTATAACAACAGGTCTATTTTTGATTTTCTTAAGGGAATTGCTTTTAATTTGTCTTTTTAAATTTTGAATTTTGTTTGACTTTGTGTTTTTAATTTTTCTTCTTCAATAAAGTCAGTCGTATTCTTATTTGTTTGCCCGGTTAGGTAATTGTACGCTCTTGACGATTGGTTAGGTTAAGTCGTGATATTTTTGTTAAAACTTTAATAAAGTCAGTCGTATTCTTATTTTTTTAATAAAGCCTTAGGGGGATTTTGTCCGCGGGGGGATTGTGTCCGGGGGGGTTGTGTCCGGGGGGATTTTGTCCGCGAGGGGATTTTGTCCACGAGGGGATTTTGTCCACGGGGGGATTTTGTCCTAGAAGCCTTAGCCTCCTAGTCTCGAGTGTAGTCAATTTTAACTCTTTAAGCCTATCCTCGTACGACTTTGACCTAAGCGACGGAATCATCTTAGTTGCTCGTCTTTGAACTCTTTCGAGTTTGTCTATATCTTTTCACATATGCGGATTCCAAAATTGGATCGTGTACTCCAAATGGGGTCTATGTAACTAATGATTTATAAAGAGGAACTATAATATCGCGCGATTTGAACTCAAAATTCCGAACTATAAAACCTAACATTTTGTTCGCTTTATTGACCGCTGCTGTACTTTGTTTCGCTACTTTTAAATCACCAGTGACTATAACTCCTAAATCTTTTTCCTGCTCTACGCTTGTTAACTCCTTCCCTGACATACTATACGAAAAATTACCGTTACGCGAACCTATATTTAAAATTTTGCACTTATCGACGTTAAATCTCATTTGCCACGTGACTGACCAATCAACGATTTTATTCAGATCTTCCTGGATTTTACCTCTATCTTCATCATTAATCGCCCTACCACCCAGCTTCGTGTCATCCGCAAACTTTGAAACTGTACTGACTAGGCCGACATTAAATCGTTAATATATATAAGAAAAAGCAAGGGGCCCAATACAGAACCCTGAGGAACGCCACTCGCTACATTAACCCAACACGACTCCGCTCCATCAACGACCACCCTCCGTTTCCTACCTCGCAACCACTCTTCTATCCAATTTATTACTACACCCCTGATTCCATGAGCCTTAGTTTTTTTCAATGAGTCTTTTGTGCGGTACGGTGTTAAACGCTTTTTGAAAATCTAAATACACTACATCAACCGCCCGATGACTATCGTAAACGTCAACCACGCTTTGAAAAAATTCTAAAAGATTAGTTAAGTAAGATTTTTTCGCCTAAAACCGTGCTGTATTTCTAACTAAGTTATGCAATTCTAAGTGTTCGAGTATACGATCCCTAATTATTGATTCCAGAAGCTTACCTACAACAGACGTTAAACTGATTGGCCTATAATTTCCCGCCGCACTTTATCGCCTTTCTTAAAGATAGGTGTTACGTTTGCTAACTTGAAATTATCTGGTACGCACCCCTCAGAAATAGACGCATTAAAAATCTTTGATAGCGGCACAACAATGCTATCTTTTAATTCTTTTAGTTGTATGGGATATATGGAATCCGGCCCCGGTGATTTACACATTTTCATTTTATCAATATAGCGCATTACCTCCCCTTCACTAACCACAATATTATCCAAAATATTACCATTATCAAACGGTATTATGTATAATATATTAGATTAATATATAATACATATATAATATATATATATATATATATATATATATTATATATATATATATATATATGTATATGAAATTATTTCACGAAAGTAACACGTGAAAAATAATTATGATGAATAAAACCACGAAGGAAAGGAAACACAGAATGGTGCTCAAGCGCTTTCGTCTAATGACATCCTCAGGAACACTGAAGTACATAAAGAATTACAGCCTATATATAGGTTACAGAAAAAAAAATTATATATATATATATATATATATACAATAAACGGAGAAACAAACTTAAAGGATTGTGGGAGGGGCACACAGATTTATAAGGAAAAACTATCGATTTTTAGCACAAGATTAAATGAATTGTTTCCAACCAATGTTATAGATAAAAAAAATATACAAATTTATACTGGAAATCTGCCCGGGTTTTAGCACTCTACCCTTTTTTGTATATAAAAATTGAAAAATAAAAGTTATTAGGGTGGCATACAAGTTTACCAAAGATTTAGCGTTCTACCTTTCTTATCTAAATCTGTTCTGAAGGAATTCAAAACAACAGGATCGAGTTGAAAAAGACCTTTGCTTATGTTGAAGTTATTTGTAAGTTGGATAATGGCAGACTCAAGAATATTTCTATTAACAATGTTGCTAGAGTGAAATAAAACTGAAGCATTATTCCAATCAATACAGTGGGATAACTCTGACAAATGGACAAAAAGGGCACTGGACAACTGTCCTGTTCTAACGGAATATTGATGCTGTTTTATACGTGTGTGCAAATCCTTTCCCGTCTGACCTATGTAAAAGGAATCACATTGTTTATAACCAATTTTATAGATAATGCCTGAATTATTGGTAGGGCTATTTTTTACTATGATATTTTTCACAATATTGTTATATGAAAATACTACATTAATATCCAAAAGTTTAAGTACATTAGCAATGCCTAAAAAGCCCGGGAAAAATGGAAGTCCTAAAATATTTTTTGACAAAGTACGAGTGTTATTATTGACACGATAGAAAGTTCGTTTTGCCTTGTTGAGACAAGCTTCCAAAAACGCAGATGGATAACACAGATCACTTCCAATACCGTTGATTTTTTCTAATTCGGCATCGATGTATTCCGGACTGGCGATCCTAAGGGCGCGGAGAAACATTGAAGAAAAAATGGCCTTCTTAGTGGGGGTGTCATGTCCCGAGTAAAAGTGTACGAAGGACAAATTGTTTTTTTTTTCCGATAGATACTAAACTTAAAACCTGGGCTTTCCCTATGTACACGCACATCCAAAAATGGGATTGAATTGTCTTGTTCCACTTCTAAAGTAAACTTAATGGAGGGGACTTGATCATTTAACTGAAGGAGGAAGTTATCCACTTCACGATTCATGGGCCAGATACACAAAATATCGTCGACGTACCGCAACCAAGGGATGCCAACCCACAGGATTCTCGGAATGTAAGTAATTTCGAAAAACTCCATATAAATATTGGAGAGGAGGGGCGACAAGGGGTTGCCCATGGCCATCCCAAAAACTTGTTGATAATACTCGTTATTGAAAGTGAATTTACAGTCTTTGATGCAAAGCTTAATAAGTTCCAAAACAATGTGTGAAGGTAGTGGCAGGTCATACTTATGTAATTCTTGGGAGAAAAAGTCAAGCATATCGTCAATCGGCACTTTTGTAAACAATGAACAAACGTCAAAACTGATCAATCTATCGTTAGTTTCAGTACGTGCATTATTCAATTTTTCAGTAAGATCCATGGAATTTTTTACATGTGAATCAGAGATAGTTCCTAGAATGGGGGACAAGACTTTGACAAGCCATTTGGAGAGTTTATAAGTAATAGAGCCCACCGAGCTAATAATAGGGCGCATAGGGTTGCCACGTTTTTGGGTTTTAATAAGACCGTAAAGGTAGGGCAGAGAAGGTGAAGTGGACATGAAAAGCGGAATTAAGTCCTTATGATCTTTGAGAATGCGTTTCAAGCCACTATTAAATGATTTGATGACGTCATCCTGCGGGTTCTTCCTAAGTTTGCTGTATGTGGCGGGGTCCTGGAGAAGCTTGTTCATCTTTCCGATGTAGTCCACTTTGTCCATAATAACTATGGTGTTAGCCTTGTCTGCTTTAGTAATATGGAGCTCCCCATCTTTTTTTAATTGTGAGAGGCCATCGCGAAAACGGGTGTCTCAAAATAGATGGAACCCATTGACATGATAATAATTTATTACTCAGAAAATAAACTCCAAAAACGATTACATTTCCTGGAAGCTGATATGATAACAATTAAAAACTGAAGATTTGAGGTCTCTAGATCAAAGGATACATTTATTAGAGCACATGTTCCAAATGACCGCCGTTGCGCTGCAGACACACTTGAAGCCGACGAGCGAAGTTGTCAATCACCCTGACACCCTGCACAGAGTGCAAGGGCCTCTGAAGCACCTCGTCTGGGGCTTGTGTGCCCCAGAACACATTGTTCTTGCTATTGACATACCCACTGAGCAAGAAGTGTGCTTCGTCGCTGAACCAAACATCATCAAGAAAGTCAGGATCCTCTTCGATCTTTTCTCGAACCACCGGCACATCACAACACGTTTTGCCATGTCAGCTGGTGTGAGTTTATGCTTGATCTGGATCCTGTAGGGTACAGCTGAAGATCCTTGATCAAGATTCTTTGCACTGACCCACGTGAAAGACCCAGATCTTGGCAACGTCTTCGGATTGACTTTTTCGGACTCCTTCCGACAGAATCTCTCACCGCATTCACATTGTCAGGAGATCTTGCAGTCACCTTCCTGCCAGATCTGGGTGTTTCTGCTTTCTTGTTGAGATTGTTTACTGATCCTGTTGCTTGAAATTGTGTGCCCAACGATAAATTTGGCTTTTCTGGGGATAATTGTTGAAGTTGAACTTCCTGCGAAATTTCGCTTGCACAGTTTTGAATGATTTCGTCTCCAAATAAGTAGTGACGCAAAAAAAATTTTTCCTCTTTGTCCAAGGCATTTTGATTGATAATTATTAGTTGTTATCGTCTCCTCTCTTCAAATCTGAAAAAATAGAACGAGAACATTAATATTGGCAGAATTATTAGCAGTGACATGGGTTGCATGTATATTGAGACACCCTATAAACTATAAACGAGGCCTTTAACTATGTTAAACAAATACTGAGGGAGATTACACTGTTTTTCAAAACACGCGAGACTGTAACAAATTTGTAAAGCCGAAGGTTTTTTAACAATAAAAAAAGACATACCATATCAAGGGCACTTTTGCATCGTCACTAATGTTTTCGAAGAAAGGTTCAAAACACACTTTGAGCTTGCTTTTTTACTCCACTGACTATTTCGAATGAGACTTAATTTTTCGATCCAAAATGTTACGAAGTGAAGAAGTTCTCCGACGCAACTCGTTGTAAATTTCATCAAACAAAGGTTGGATCCACGGTTGGGGAATAACGGTTACAAAATTATGTTTGGCGATGTTTAAATTTTTGAAGGCGGACCACTCATTTTGTCTGGTGACTTCAATATGTTTCTTTAAAATTAATCTGCTGAAGTTGTTGAACGGATGGTCGTCAATTTGTCTGAGGCGAATCGGAAGCAGGGACTTGGCTTGAAACGCATTCTCAAAGATCATAAGGACTTAATTCCGCTTTTCATGTCCACTTCACCTTCTCTGCCCTACCTTTATGGTCTTATTAAAACCCACAAACCTGGCAACCCTATGCGCCCTATTATTAGCTCGGTGGGCTCTATTACTTATAAACTCTCCAAATGGCTTGTCAAAGTCTTGTCCCCCATTCTCGGAACTATCTCTGATTCACATGTAAAAAATTCCATGGATCTTACTGAAAATTGAATAATGCACGTACTGAAACTAACGATAGATTGATCAGTTTTGACGTTTGTTCATTGTTTACAAAAGTGCCGATTGACGATATGCTTGACTTTCTCTCCCAAGAATTACATAAGTATGACCTGCCACTACCTTCACACATTGTTTGGAACTTATTAAGCTTTGCATCAAAGACTGTAAATTCACTTTCAATAACGAGTATTATCAACAAGTTTTTGGGATGGCCATGGGCAACCCTTGTCGCCCCTCCTCTCCAATATTTATATGGAGTTTTTCGAAATTACTTACATTCCGAGAATCCTGGGGTTGGCATCCCTTGGTTGCGGTACGTCGACGATATTTTGTATCTGGCCCATGAATCGTGACCTGGATAACTTCCTCCTTCAGTTAAATGATCAAGTCCCCTCCATTAAGTTTACTTTAGAAGTGGAACAAGACAATTCAATCCCATTTTTGAATGTGCGGGTACATAGGGAAAGCCAGGTTTTAAGTTTAGTATCTATCGGAAAAAACAAACAATTTGTCCTACGTACACTTTTACTCGGGACATGACACCCCCACTAAGAAGGCCATTTTTTCTTCAATGTTTCTCCGCGCCCTTAGGATCGCCAGTCCGGAATACATCGATGCCGAATTAGAAAAAAATCAACGGTATTGGAAGTGATCTGTGTATCCATCTGCATTTTGGAATCTTGTCTCAACAAGGCAAAAACGAACTTTCTATCGTGTCAATAATAACACTCGTACTTTGTCAAAAAATATTTTAGTACTTCCATTTTCCCGGGCTTTTTAGGCATTGGCTAATGTACTTAAACTTTTGGATATTAATGTAGTATTTTTCATATAACAATATTGTGAAAAATATCATAGTAAAAAATAGCCCTACCAATAATTCAGGCATTATCTATAAAATTGGTTGTAAACAATGTGATTCCTTTTACATAGGTCAGACGGGAAAGGATTTGCACACACGTATAAAACAGCATCAATATTCCGTTAGAACAGGACAGTTGTCCAGTGCCCTTTTGTCCATTTGTCAGAGTTATCCCACTGTATTGATTGGAATAATGCTTCAGTTTATTTCACTCTAGCAACATGGTTAATAGAAATTTTCTTGAGTCTGCCATTATCCAACTTACAAATAACTTCAACATAAGCAAAGGTCTTTTTCAACTCGATCCTGTTGTTTTGAATTCCTTCAGAACAGATTTAGATAAGAAAGGTAGAAGCTAAATCTTTGGTAAACTTGTATGCCACCCTAATAACTTTTATTTTTCAATTTTTATATACAAAAAAGGGTAGAGTGCTAAAACCCGGGCAGATTTCCAGTATAAATTTGTATATTTTTTTATCTATAACATTGGTTGGAAACAATTCATTTAATCTTGGGCTAAAAATCGATGATTTTCAATTTTTATATACAAAAAGAGCAGAGTGCTAAAACCCGGGCAGATTTCCAGTATAAATTGGTATATTTTTTTATCTATAACATTGGTTGGAAACAATTCATTTAATCTTGTGCTAAAAATCGATAGTTTTCCTTATAAATCTGTGTGCCCCTCCCACAATCCTTTAAGTTTGTTTCTCCGTTTATTGTATATATATATTTTTTTTTTCTGTAACCTATATATAGGCTGTAATTCTTTATCTACTTCAGTGTTCCTGAGGATGTCATTAGACGAAAGCGCTTGAGCACCATTCGTGTTTCCTTTTCTTCGTGGTTTTATTCATCATATATATATATATATATATATATATATATATATATATATATTATACACTTTTGTTTTTTGTTGAGTTGAACGACGGTTCAGGATCGACCGCGGTCGACCCTCTGCAGTATCCTGCCTCATTTGCGGGACTTGGTGAAGGAGGGAATTGCTCTCTGATCTCCTCCTGCCCTCGTAGCCAGATTTGCACAGAATCTGTCCAGCTGTTTCTTGAAGTAATTCAGGTCGGTGTGCTGGAGATTCCTCACTTCTTTTGGAAGGACATTGAAAAGCTTTGGGCCCCGTATTCTGAGGGTATTTTCCATCCTCGTTTTCATGGCCCCTTGTCTCACCGCACCTGGGACCGTACAAAATCTGCCTCTTCTCTAATTCCAGTTTGTTTCTATTTCATTTCTGAGGTTAGGGACAAAGCCCTCAAGTACTTTCCATATGTATATTATTGTGTACCGCTCTCGCCTTCTTTCAAGAGAGTAGAGTTTCAGGGATTGTGGTCGAGACCAGTAGTCTTCACCTTCCGTTTCCTCTATCTTAGACGTAAAAGTCCTTTGTATAGCTTCAATGCTCGCAATGTCTCTTTTTTTGTGTGGGCTTGGTGTTATCTGTTTGGCTTGCGGAGTTTTGTACCCTTTTTTCTGTAGCTCTTTGTTATTACCATATCTTAGAAGTTGGAATTTTTCTTCGTTGAACTTCATATTGTTGTCTTCTGCCCACTGGAATAATGTTTCAATGTCGTTTTGTAATTTTCTTATGTCATCTTCGTTCAATATTTCCTTACATATCTTTGTGTCATCTGCGAAGCATGATACAATACTGTCCTTAATATCTGCATCAATATCTGCAATCATTATTATGAACAGCAAGGGAGCTAATACTGTCCCTTGTGGGACAGAGCTCACGACTTCCGAGACTTCCGATTTAACTCCGTTTACCACCACTCTTTGCGTTCTTTGCGTCAAGAAATTAAATATCCACCTTCCTAGCTTTCCAGTAATTCCTGTATGGTCACATTTATCGAAGGCTTTAGCAAAGTCAGTATATATTACATCAATGTTTTGTCCTCTACACAATGTTCCTAATATTTTCTCCTGGTGGTTTCGTAGCTGTGACAGGCATGATCTACCCACCCTGAAGCCATGTTGATTTGGGTTGTATAAATCTTTTTCTTGTAGGTAGTAGGTAGTTTTGCTTCTAGTTATGCGTTCAAAACACTTCTTTATAAGGTGTGAGGTGAGAGCCACTGGCCGGTAATTTTTGGGCATTGCTCTGTTACCACCTTTAAATAGGGGGGCAATGTTCGTGTTCTTTAAGGGGAATGGAATTTGTCCTGTGTCAAGTGATTTCCTCCATAGTAAGTATAGCGGTTTTGCAATACTCTCTTTGCATTTCTTCAGAAATGTGGCACTCCATGTGTCTGGTCCTGGCGTTGAATTGTCTCGCATCTGTGATAAAGCCGTAATTACATCTCCTTCCGTGAACTCGAAGTCCATTAATAGGTTTGTGCCGGGATTTGTTCTTGGTTGATCTGTATCAATGTCGAAAAACTCGGCTGGGTTTTCCACTTCCATCTCGGACTTAGGGGTGCTAAACACAGATTTAAATTGTTCCCTAAGCAGTTCACTTATTTCTTTCGGGTCATTTGTGTATTCGGCCTCCCCGTCTATCAACGGTCCAATACTTTCCTTACACTGCATTTTCCTTTTCGCAAACGTGTAGAAGTATTTTGGGTTTTTTTATGTTTTCTGCTACTTGTTTTCCTCCTCGTTTGTCTTATGTATGAATGTTTGCTTTAGGTCCATTTCTATTTCGCCAAGTTTCCTCTCTAGTTTGAGTCTCTTTGCATCAGTTCTGCATCTGTGGAAATGTTTTACGGTTTGTCTTCGTTGTCTGAATAGAGTCCTGATTTTTCTCTCGAGCTTGCTACGTTTTCTTTCCTGTCTCTCTGGAATATGTTTCAGTATTATAGGTTTGATTTCCGTCTCTATTATACACAGTATTTCTTGTGGAGTCTTTAAATCCAAAACGTTCTCCTTTCTCGTGGCTTCACCGATTTCCTGGGTAAGGGCGTAATGTTCCATAATATCTAATAGCATTGTTGCTTGGGTTCTGTCATCTTTAGTAATGTTGCCATGAAACTTCTCAACATATATAACTTCGTCATTTTTCTTCCATGATATGAATGGGAAATTAAAATCTCCAAAAATTAGAATATTTGTTGCTGGAGTTTCAAGTAATTTTAATATGTTTTCTATTTCATTTGTAGCAAATTGGAATTCACTTTTTGTGGTGTTTAGTTGTCTGTCGATGTTCATAATGGTTAGGTTCAGTTCTTTTACTTCTAATATAATAACTTCAACTGTGCTGTTTGATTTCTTTACCCTCACTTCACATGTGTATGTGTTTTTCACGTAGATACAACACCCTCCTCCTCGTCTAGCCACTCTATCTGCTCCGTATATGTTGTACTCCAGCAATGCTATTTCAGTATTCTCGATGCAGTTTTCACAGCCTTTTTCGCATTATGTAAGTGTGCTTCCGTTAGTCATATGATATCTATACTGGTTTCCGTAGCTAAATTTTGCAGGTATTGTAATTTGCAGTCTGCATGGTCCGTATAGAGGCCTTGTATATTTGTGTATAATATATTTACCGGGTTTCTAATCTTCGTGTTCGATTTTCCTAAATGATGGTCGTTTCCTGGTCGATGTCGGTTCCTGTTTGGTGTTATTGGTTGGGCCGCTGCATTTGGGAGTATTGGGGTTGCGGCCCGTGATACCACTGTTGTTGTTGTATTATTATTGGAGGGTGATGTGCGTAATGTTGTGGTGCATATGTTTGCGGCGTTCTGTCTCTCCTTGTTAGAAGGGCAAGCTGAGCTTTTATCGTCCTCATTTCTTCTAAAAAATATATTTCATTACTCTTGCTATTTCTTCTATGTCGAATATGATCCGTTCTTTCCCGTTCTCTTCTTTGCGTACCCTTTATGTGAAAAAGCGGGCACTCTATGTTCAGGCATTTTTTTCTCAGTAATTGACTGTCTGCACATACGAGGGTGAAAAAAGTTGCAGTTTGGTCCGTACCTGCACTTCCCATTCCTCCTTATATAGAAGCATTTTGTAGGGTGATTGTATATGCAGTTTGGGCCATATTTGCACGCACCTATTTTATAATATTTTATAATATATATATATATATATATATATATGATACAGACAGACCGTGGCATGGAACAAGGAACTCTTCTGGGATAATTAAATCCACTATAGTCCGAATAAGTAATGGTAAATGACAAATACCATAGTTTTTCTTTTCATGATATATATAATATATATATATATATATATCGTAAAGAACGACGCTTGTATAGGAGATATTCCGCGCAAGACGAGAAAGAGAAAACAACAAATGAAAAAATGAAGTACCACCTGGGAATCGAACCGGGATCTTCCGATTGCCGGTCAGACGCGATAACCACTACACCATGGACTTCACTCTTCCAAATGCCGTAATTCCTCTACATACTCGCAGAAACCAATGCCCAAGGGGGCACCTCCCGCATGCCGTAACATTATATACATTCAACTGCAAAGAACACGCAGTATAAATAACGTAAAGAACGACGCTTGTATAGGAGATATTCCGCGCAAGACGAGAAAGAGAAAACAACAAATGAAAAAATGAAGTACCACCTGGGAATCGAACCGGGATCTTCCGATTGCCGGTCAGACGCGATAACCACTACACCATGGACTTCACTCTTCCAAATGCCGTAATTCCTCTACATACTCGCAGAAACCAATGCCCCAAGGGGGCACCTCCCGCATGCCGTAACATTATATACATTCAACTGCAAAGAACACGCAGTATAAATAACGTAAAGAACGACGCTTGTATAGGAGATATTCCGCGCAAGACGAGAAAGAGAAAACAACAAATGAAAAAATGAAGTACCACCTGGAATCGAACCCGGATCTTCCGATTGCCGGTCAGACGCGATAACCACTACACCATGGACTTCACTCTTCCAAATGCCGTAATTCCTCTACATACTCGCAGAAACCAATGCCCCAAGGGGGCACCTCCCGCATGCCGTAACATTATATACATTCAACTGCAAAGAACACGCAGTATAAATAACGTAAAGAACGACGCTTGTATAGGAGATATTCCGCGCAAGACGAGAAAGAGAAAACAACAAATGAAAAAATGAAGTACCACCTGGGAATCGAACCGGGATCTTCCGATTGCCGGTCAGACGCGATAACCACTACACCATGGACTTCACTCTTCCAAATGCCGTAATTCCTCTACATACTCGCAGAAACCAATGCCCCAAGGGGGCACCTCCCGCATGCCGTAACATTATATACATTCAACTGCAAAGAACACGCAGTATAAATAACGTAAAGAACGACGCTTGTATAGGAGATATTCCGCGCAAGACGAGAAAGAGAAAACAACAAATGAAAAAATGAAGTACCACCTGGGAATCGAAACCCGGGATCTTCCGATTGCCGGTCAGACGCGATAACCACTACACCATGGACTTCACTCTTCCAAATGCCGTAATTCCTCTACATACTCGCAGAAACCAATGCCCCAAGGGGGCACCTCCCGCATGCCGTAACATTATATACATTCAACTGCAAAGAACACGCAGTATAAATAACGTAAAGAACGACGCTTGTATAGGAGATATTCCGCGCAAGACGAGAAAGAGAAAACAACAAATGAAAAAATGAAGTACCACCTGGGAATCGAACCCGGGATCTTCCGATTGCCGGTCAGACGCGATAACCACTACACCATGGACTTCACTCTTCCAAATGCCGTAATTCCTCTACATACTCGCAGAAACCAATGCCCAAGGGGGCACCTCCCGCATGCCTTGGGGCATTGGTTTCTGCGAGTATGTAGAGGAATTACGGCATTTGGAAGAGTGAAGTCCATGGTGTAGTGGTTATCGCGTCTGACCGGCAATCGGAAGATCCGGGTTCGATTCCCAGGTGGTACTTCATTTTTTCATTTGTTGTTTTCTCTTTCTCGTCTTGCGCGGAATATCTCCTATACAAGCGTCGTTCTTTACGTTATTTATACTGCGTGTTCTTTGCAGTTGAATGTATATAATGTTACGGCATGCGGGAGGTGCCCCCTTGGGGCATTGGTTTCTGCGAGTATGTAGAGGAATTACGGCATTTGGAAGAGTGAAGTCCATGGTGTAGTGGTTATCGCGTCTGACCGGCAATCGGAAGATCCCGGGTTCGATTCCCAGGTGGTACTTCATTTTTTCATTTGTTGTTTTCTCTTTCTCGTCTTGCGCGGAATATCTCCTATACAAGCGTCGTTCTTTACGTTATTTATACTGCGTGTTCTTTGCAGTTGAATGTATATAATGTTACGGCATGCGGGAGGTGCCCCCTTGGGGCATTGGTTTCTGCGAGTATGTAGAGGAATTACGGCATTTGGAAGAGTGAAGTCCATGGTGTAGTGGTTATCGCGTCTGACCGGCAATCGGAAGATCCCGGGTTCGATTCCCAGGTGGTACTTCATTTTTTCATTGTTGTTTTCTCTTTCTCGTCTTGCGCGGAATATCTCCTATACAAGCGTCGTTCTTTACGTTATTTATACTGCGTGTTCTTTGCAGTTGAATGTATATAATGTTACGGCATGCGGGAGGTGCCCCCTTGGGGCATTGGTTTCTGCGAGTATGTAGAGGAATTACGGCATTTGGAAGAGTGAAGTCCATGGTGTAGTGGTTATCGCGTCTGACCGGCAATCGGAAGATCCCGGGTTCGATTCCCAGGTGGTACTTCATTTTTCATTTGTTGTTTTCTCTTTCTCGTCTTGCGCGGAATATCTCCTATACAAGCGTCGTTCTTTACGTTATTTATACTGCGTGTTCTTTGCAGTTGAATGTATATAATGTTACGGCATGCGGGAGGTGCCCCTTGGGGCATTGGTTTCTGCGAGTATGTAGAGGAATTACGGCATTTGGAAGAGTGAAGTCCATGGTGTAGTGGTTATCGCGTCTGACCGGCAATCGGAAGATCCCGGGTTCGATTCCCAGGTGGTACTTCATTTTTTCATTGTTGTTTTCTCTTTCTCGTCTTGCGCGGAATATCTCCGATACAAGCGTTCGTTTCTTTACGTTATTTATACTGCGTGTTCTTTGCAGTGAATGTATATAATGTTACGGCATGCGGGAGGTGCCCCTTGGGGCATTGGTTTCTGCGAGATGTAGAGGAATTACGGCATTTGGAAGAGTGAAGTCCATGGGTGAGTGGTTATCGCGTCTGACCGGCAAATCGGAAGATCCCGGGTTCGATTCCCAGGTGGTACTTCATTTTTCATTTGTTGTTCTCTTCTTTCTCGTCTTGCGCGGAATATCTCCTATACAAGCGTCGTTTCTTTACGTTATTTACTGCGTCTGTTCTTTGCAGTTGAATGTATATAATGTTACGGCATGCGGGAGGTGCCCCCTTGGGGCATTGGTTCTGCGAGTATGTAAGGAATTACGGCATTTGGAAGAGTGAAGTCCATGGTGTAGTGGTTATCGCGTCTGACCGGCAATCGGAAGATCCGGGTTCGATTCCCAGGTGGTACTTCATTTTTCATTTGTGTTTTCTCTTTCTCGTCTTGCGCGGAATATCTCCTATACAAGGTCGTTCTTTACGTTATTTATACTGCGTGTTTGCTTCAGTTGAATGTATATAATGTTACGGCATGCGCGGAGGTGCCCCTTGGGGCATTGGTTTCTGCGAGTATGTAGAGGAATTACGGCATTTGGAAGAGTGAAGTCCCATGGTGTAGTGGTTATCGCGTCTGACCGGCAATCGGAAGATCCCGGGGTTCGATTCCCAGGGGTACTT
Organism: Bathynomus jamesi; assembly: GCA_023014485.1. Lineage (NCBI taxonomy): Eukaryota > Metazoa > Arthropoda > Malacostraca > Isopoda > Cirolanidae > Bathynomus > Bathynomus jamesi. The sequence goes on along the minus strand of JAJOZX010001395.1, from coordinate 616,878 downwards.
CATTTTTTCATTTGTTGTTTTCTCTTTCTCGTCTTGCGCGGATATCTCCTATACAAGCGTCGTTTTACGTTATTTATACTGCGTGTTCTTTGCAGTTGAATGTATATAATGTTACGGCATGCGGGAGGTGCCCCCTTGGGGCATTGGTTTCTGCCAGTATGTAGAGGAATTACGGCATTTGGAAGAGTGAAGTCCATGGTGTAGTGGTTATCGCGTCTGACCGGCAATCGGAAGATCCCGGGTTCGATTCCCAGGTGGTACTTCATTTTTTCATTTGTGTTTCTCTTTCTCGTCTTGCGCGGAATATCTCCTATACAAGCGTCGTTCTTTACGTTATTTATACTGCGTGTTCTTTGCAGTTGAATGTATATATATATATATATAAATAATATATATATTAATATATATATATATAAGTTATATATATATATATAATATATATAAATAATATATATATACACAGGGTGTCCCAAAAGTCTCCATACATAGGGAAAATTAGCACTTTTTAACAAAATGTAACTTTATTTACGAAACATTCTCTACATGATTGCCATTTCTTTGTAAACACACACGGATGCGTCTCTCCCACTCATGGTGAACTCGTGTTAACACATTTAGTGTTATGGACGTAATTGCACTTCGAATGCGTTCCTTTAGGCGATCCATGTTCTGTATCTTTTCGTGGTACATTACGTCCATAACACCAAATGTGTTAACACGAGTTCACCATGAGTGGGAGAGACGTATCCGTGTGTGTTACAAAGAAATGGCAATCATGTAGAGAATGTTTTGTAAATAAAGTTACAGTTGCTAAAAAGTGCTAATTTTCCCTATGTATGGAGACTTTTGGGACACCCTATATATATATAATATATATATATATATATATATATATATTATATATACATTTCAACTGCAAAGAACACGCAGTATAAATAACGTAAAGAACGACGTCGTTTTTACGTTATTTATACTGCGTGTTCTTTGCAGTTGAAATGTATATATAGATACGGCATGCGGGAGGTGCCCCCTTGGGGCATTGGTTTCTGCGCGTATGTAGAAGAATTACGGCATTTGTTCGAGTGAGGCCCGTGGTGTAATGGTTATCATATCTGACCGGCAATCGGAAGATCCCGGGTTCGATTCCCGGGTGGTTACCTCATTTTTTTCATTTGTTCGTTCTCTCTTCTCATCTTGCGCGGTGTGTTCTCCTATACAAGCGTCGTTCTTTACGTATATATATATATATATATATATATACACCTTATGAATCTTATGTTGTTTCGTGCGTTGGTCTCTCTTCACACGGAAGTCAAGCTGGTGGCCCCGCCTCTAGGTCTGGCTTGGTGGAGGAGCGAGTTGCTTTCTTGCGCTCTCCACTGAACATAGCCAGGCACGTCCGGCTCATCTGGTACCGTCCTGAGCCAGGCATCCAGTCTTCTCTTGAAGACTTCAACTTTGACCCCCGTTACGTTTCTGAGGTCCTTTGGAAGCTGGTTGAAAAGTCTTGGCCCCCTGACACCCAAGCTATTTTCCTTCAGAGTTGAGGAGTTCCCTTGTCGGGCCTTTAATTTGGGAACACTACACATTCTGCCTTACCTATTTTCCAGTGTTGTTTGAATGGTAATTGGGTTTAGTTTTAGGTTTGGTACCAGTTTTTCGATCATTTTCCATATGTAGATTATGGTGTACCTCTCCCTTCTCCTTTCCAGGGAGTACTGATTTAGTTTACGTAGTCTTTTCCAGTAGTTGAGTTCTTTGCAGCCATCAATCTTGGCTGTGAAATGCCTTTGCGTTTCTTCCAGTTTATTAGTTTCTTCCTTTTTATATGGGGACGTCAAAACTGAGCAGTATTCAAGTTTTGGTATAATCAGTGTTTTTAGCAGGGGAATCATTACTGTCCTGTCCCTTCTCCTGAACGTTCTTAGTACCAGTCCGGCGACTCTTTTTGCTTTATTTATCGCTACCTGATTTTGTGTTTCGAATTTCGCATCATCTGTCATTATTATCCCGAGATCGATCGCTTTCGTGCTTCTCTGAATTTCCTGTCTATCTGGAGCATAATATGCAGTCTGTTTAAATTCTTCTTTTCTACCATATCTTAAGAGCTGAAATTTCTCGGTGTTAAATGACATGTTTTTGTCTTCTGACCATTTGTATATTTTGTTCGTGTCCCTCTGCAAGGCCTCCACGTCATATACAGCGCTGATTTTTCTGCTGATCTTTGTATCGTCTGCAAAGGATGTTACTATACTGTTGCTGTTTACTCCGCTGTCTATGTCTGTTAGTATGATAATGAACAGGAGTGGGGCCAGTACTGTCCCTTGTGTTACTGAGCTGCGTACTTCCGATTCTGTTGATGATATACCTTGAATTTTGACGACCTGCAGACGTTCTCTGAGGAAGTTGTAGATTCATTTTCCCACTTTGCCTGTTATTCCCGTATATTTCATTTTATGTGCTATTAAACCATGGTCAAATTTGTCGAAATTTTTAGCAAAATCTGTGTATATAACATCGTAGTTGACATTGCCTTCCAATACATCTAGGATATTGTTGTAGTGTTCTATTAGTTGTGATAGGCATGATCTACCTGATCGGAATCCATGCTGATTTTCGTTGAATCTTTCCCGTGTCTCCAGGAAATCATAAATTTTCTCTCTAACTATTCTTTCAAATACTTTGGTGAGGTGGGACGTCAATGACACTGGTCTATAGTTCTTTGCTTGAGATCTGTCCCCTCCTTTATATATAGGGACAATGTTTGCTCTTTTTAAGATGCTCGGTATTTCCCCAGTGTCTAGGAATCTTCTCCATATCCAGTATAAAGGTGTAGCTTTTTCATTTTTACAGTTTTTAATCAATAATGCGTTCCAATTGTCCGGACCTGCAGCTGAATGTGGTTTCATTTGTCCTATAGCTCTCGCTACATCTTCTGGGGGTAAAATCAAAGTCTGTTACATACTCTCCTTGCAAGTCCTCTTCAAAGAATGCATTTATGTCAGGTATCACTTTGTCACTTTTTGGGGTACTGAAAACTGATTCATATTGAGCTCTCAATGTATGAGATATTTCTTTTGGATCGTCGGGTAGTTCATTATTTCTCGTCCCTAAGGGCCCAATAGCGGCGCGCGTTTTTGTTTTCCTTTTTGCAGAGCTATAGAAGTATTTTGGATTTTCCTTTATTGCTTCTACCGCCTTTTCCTCTTCCCTCTCTATATGATCCTTAATCAGGGCTTGTATTTCCCTATCGATACCCTCCAGTTTTTATTTTATTGCTTTCCTGTCATTATCTCCGCAGTTGCCTAACTTCGCCTCCACTCTCTTTCTTTTGCGGAATAGTCTTCTCTTTTGCTTCTCTAGCCAGCTCCTCTTTCCTTTTGGCTGTGATTTCAGAGCATATTTTTCTAAAATTCTCAGCGTTTTCTCTTTCAAGGTTGTTAGCATTTCTTCAGTTGTTTTATTCTCGAAAATTGTTCTCCATTCTATTTGGGCCATGTGCGATCTGATTGATTCCCAATTTATAGTCTTGGGGTTTGAGTTAAAGGCCCCGAATTTACTTCTTTCCTCAATATGTGTAGTCTTTTAATGATGTCGTCATATTTGTTGATATCTCGATGAAGTTGTGGTCTGAGATAATGGTTGAGGTTATTTTTATATCAGCAATCAAGTTCGTGTTATTCGTGAATACCAGATCCAGGCAGTTATTTTTTCTGGTATTTTCTGTTATCTCCTGTGTCAGCATAAACTCATTTGTGAGAACCATCAACATTTTTGCTTGCTCCTGGTCTTATCTTGTGCCCGCCTTGTCCTGGTGAATATATATATTCCTATCCACCTTTTTGTATCTTATAAATGGGAAGTTAAAGTCTCCGCAGATAATTATATTGGGATATGGGGGGTTTATGGCTTTTATTAGCTTTCTGATGTCATCAACGGCCTCCGAGAATTTTTCGGTTGGGGTGCTTGGAGGTCTATAGATGACGATTACTATCACATTCTATCACATTTAGTTTTTCTATTTTCACTGCTTGGAGTTCCACATAGCTATTTGATTTGCTTATTATCGTCTCTGTCATATGACCTTCCTGTACATATATAGCACAGCCACCTTTACGTCTCGTCGTTCTATCCGCTCTTAGTAAGTTGAAGCCCTCTATATTTATCTCTTTCTTATCAATACAATGTTCGCAGTTTTCACAATTTCCTTGGCAATCCTTAAGCTGAGTTTCTGTGAGGCATGCGATGTCCGCCCTTGTTTCGTCCATAAATCCTTTCAGGTACGAAACCTCATTGAGTGATTGGTTTGCTCTTATTCCTTGAATATTAGCCAGGACAATTTTTATGTTCTCTGTTTTTCGTTGCCCCTTGTGCATTTCAAGTTCGTTTTCATATATATATATATATATATATATATATATATATATATATATTCAACATGGTATCGTATGTGGTACCTTTACTTCTTAATTAATTTAATTAAATATCTACAAAATGAATGAAATTAATTACTATACATAGAACCCCATATGTAGGCATTGGGCCTGCATGACAACAAGAAAACCAAATTTATTATTTTGTATTCAAAATTCTCCATTGCTGACTCGTGAAAATTAAAAAATGACTTCGAGAGAAGAGTCAACGAACTTTGCAAAATCAGCAAATAATAAAAGACGAAGATTTATATTAGCGGCTCGCTCGGAGCTTTCTTATGTTACAGGGATGCTTTAAGCAATGAAGATATACTTTATCTTCCTATAAGTTCTGAGTGAAATCCTCTTAATATAAAACCTAATAACTATAAAAAGGATAGGCCTATTCCTTCCGATATTTAAATATAGTGACTGCCTATATTAGTTACACCAAATCAACTCGTTGTGTAACTCCATCGTACCACGGCCCTACATCGAAACAGAAGCGAGGCCCAACGAAATAATAAGGTAAGACAATTCCTTTCTTTACCATTAGGCAGCGCAAAATACCGAGAGCAAATAAATTTAACATTAACTACTACAAATAATATGAAAGAGGTCCTTTGAAGATCTACACATACATAACTCTCTAACGAAAAAACGTAGGGCTTTTGTCGTTAACTCTCCATTGAAATCTGCTGGAAATTTCCAACGGATAAGGGAAACAGGCAATCAACCCATAGCCCTATAGTTTCTTCATAATAATATATATATATATATATATATATATATATATATATATATATAGGGTGAGTCAAAAGTCTCCATACATAGGTAAAATGGTCACTTTATTATGCAATCACTTGTAAGTCACAAAATATGCTGTATGTGGGCACCATTACACTGAATGCACATACGGATGCGTTCCTCCCAGTCATAGCAAACGCGCGTTAACACGTCTGGTGTTATGCGTGCACACGCATCACGAATGCGTTCCTTTAGGTGGTCCGTGTTTTGTATTTTCACCTGGTACATCATGGCCTTCAAGTGCCCCCACAAGTAAAAATCAAGGGGGGTGAGGCCTGCGGACCTCGGAGGCCACTCCACGGGACCACGGCGGCCAATCCAGTGACCCGGGAACTGTTGATCCAGCCACTGGCGCACGCAGATACCGTAATGGGGTGGCGCCCCGTCTTGCTGAAAGTACGCTGGAAATCCCCCGTCCTCGTTCAGCAGGGACGGCATGACTGTGTCTTGCAGCATGTTTAGATACATTTCGGCATTCAGATTGGTGTCAATGAAAAAAGGGCCAACAATTGTGTTGCCCCATATCCCGCACCACACCATCACTTTTCCAGCGCCTTGCGTCTTTGAGGGACTCATCCAATGCGGGTTGTCATCACTCCAATAACGTACGTTTTGATGATTAACCTCTCCATGAACATAAAAGTTGGCTTCATCTGAAAACAGGATGCCAGCCGAGAACTCCGTGTCTTCGTCCACTTTTGTTCTTGCTCATTCATAGAATTCCAGCCGCCTGTCCGGGTCGTCTTCGCTAAGATACTGCAACATTTGCATTTTGTATGGATGCCATCTGTGCTCTTTCATAATGCGGACGATACTCCTTTGGCTGACACCGCATTCTGCAGACATCCGTCGAGTGCTTTTTTGGGGACTCTTTGGGAACGCTGCCAGCACCATGGTCGCTGTGCCTTCATCGGTGGCTGTTCGTGGACGGCCACTTCTCGGTTGGTCTGCAACACTTCCAGTCTTCTTGAACTACTCAATGAGTTTGGCAACGGTGTCGTGTGTGATGTGCGTGCCGGGGGCGTGTCTCCTGTTAAAATCCTCGGCAACCTTGCGACAGCTTCCTGATCCTGCCAGAAGAATGATCTCTATACGCTCTTCTTGGGACAAAGGCATCTTAGCACATCACCTGCAAAAAATAAAAAATAAATAATCATTTATTTATCATGACCATTTTGCCTATGTATGGAGACTTTTGACTCACCCTGTATATATTGTTATAACTTTATAATGTTTCAGACCAACAAAGACCCTAGGATCCACTCATGGCTGGTCTTCCTAACTGTGGTTGTAGTTGTGTATTGCGCATGTCCTCCGTGGTGGTGGAGGGGACCTACAATTTTACGTGGGTTCCGAACCACAAAAACCTTAATTCTACTACCTTAAACTATACCTAATCTATCAATTCATCATCAGCCAGAGTCCGTACTCATCATCAGCCAGACTCCGTACTAAGCGGACGCATTTCCTGAGCTCTCTGATATTGCTTCAACTTTTAGATAGTGCCAATAACTTTACTTTCGGAAAGTTCTGAATTTTATATACTTGCGTTTATATTCACATTGTTATAGTTAAGTTATTGAATATTAGTGGTTTTTAGCGATTTAGAAGTTTTCATAGCGTGCTGGCTTAATTTAACTTAAATTAGTTTATAACCGTCATAAGTTTAACTTGCGCGATGCCGTCGCAGAAAGCGTCGTGTGTTAGGTGTGGGATATATCAGTGGTATACGGATTTTAAGGATTATAACGGCAGTCCTACGGCGATTACCGAGAGATCGGTTTGTTTCTTTTGCGATTTAAGGGAGGAAATAGTTGACATGAAACGTAGTGTACGTGAGGTAACGGGAAGACTTGCAACGCTTGATGAGGGCAGGGGTAGGGCTACAGTTGACGAAAGCCGAACCAATACTAACGTTGAAGACGTTAGTAATTTGAAGGGTGAGGTGCGTAACCTAGTTTCTAGTTTAGGTAGCTTATCGGGAAGGTTGGATAAAGTTGAGGAAGGGGTTAAGGTTGGTCCGAGATTAGTAGATGGGGAGGGATTTAGAAAAGTTAAGGGTGGAGCTAGGCCACGTACGTTAGGTGATAGGAATCCCCCCCCCCCTATCGAGGTTTCGAACCCTTTCGCCCATTTGGATAGGGACGTGAACGAGGGGGAAACTATTTTAATTGGGGACTCTTTAGTGCGCCATATGGACACAGAGTTCGTTGAACGGAATCCAACCAAGAGGAGGAGGGTCTGTCTCCCAGGGGCCAGGGTTGACAGAATTAGAGACGAAGTGGATAGGAGTGATGTTGCCTCCCGTCACTCGATGTTGATGACGATGGTAGGGGGCAACGACTCGTATAGGCTCGATACGAGAGTGCCTGACCTTTTGGGGAGATATAGGGGTTAATTAGGTCCCTGAGGGCGAGGTCAGATAGGTCTTTAGTTCTAGGTATTACCCCCTAGGCACGGTTTGGGTCGTAGGATTACGTCAAAAACAGTATTTTTGAATACTAAATTAGAAGAGATTTGTGCTGAGGAAAATGTACCCTTCGTGAAGCTGTGGTCAGAATTCAGTGATCCTAGCCTTTTTATAAAAGATGGGGTACATTTTAATGAAATAGGTAATGCTAGGCTTGGTAGGTTAATTGACGAAAACGTTCGAAAGCTGTATAGCTCGAAGCCGTCTTTAAACGTTGTGGGTCCGGGAAACGCTGGCCCGACGTGAAAAATCGTTTAAAACGCCGACCCCTGGTAAAAAATAACTTGAACGTCTTTTATTGTAATGCGCGTAGTATTAGAAATAAATTAAACGAATTTAAGGCGATAATTTATTCCGCAACTACGATATAGTTGCTATCACTGAAACGTGGTTAAATACCGTGACTCGAGACTTGTCGGGGGAACTTGATATATCGGGTTTTAAACTCTTTACTAATGATAGGTTACATAGGATTGGTGGCGGCGTTTTGCTGTACATTCGTGATTCCCTTAGGGCTATCGAGGTTAAGATAGATTTTCCGGCAGCAATTAACGCGATATGCGTTGAAGTTAGGGCGTGTAGTCTTAGTTTCGATTTTGTTGTTGTTTATAGACCTCCCGTTCAACCCCTTGATACCGATACTAGATTTTATACACTTCTTGGTAACTTTATTAATAATCGGGATCAGGCGCGTATTTACATATGGGCCAAATGGGCCATGGCCCAGGGCGGCAAATTTTAGGGGGCGGCAAAATTTTGAGGGCAGTAAAATTCTGGAGGAAAAGTCGTAACAAGAAAGGTAACAAGAAAGCACTTTTTAGGTAGGGAAAAAATCCAAAATTTCTGGTTTTTTTAGCTAAAAAAACGGAGAAAAGTTAGTACCAATTAAAAAAAAATCTCATTATGTTTGAAGGAAGTCGATTTCAAAGTTGGTCCTTGGCCTTAATATATTTTATTAATTTTAATATCTTTATTTTAAAGCTAATTATTTTTATTTTATTTCAGATTTATTATTTACACTTTACAGAATATCAAGCCAAAATTTGGCCAATTATTTTGTTTAAGGTTTTCTCTATAAAATTGAATTTATAATTTTTCTATTTTACAACTTTGAACTTTGAAACTGGACAACATTTAAAATTTAAAGACAAGATTGTGTTCAGCTCAGTTTAGTAGAGTAACGGTATTTACACAAGATAAGAAGAAGGCAGTTTTTAAGACAATTTTGAATTTTTTATGTACTTAACTGCCTATATGTAGTTAGCTGTTAGAGACCTACTCAGCCTGGCTGAGCTATTTTTTTTAAATATATAATTATAATATATTGTATTAATTTTAATAATATATTTCTATTTTAAAATATATTATTTATATTTTTAATTAATTTTAGATGTATTTGTTTTTTCAGATGAATGATGGGAGAAAAAGACTAAGCGGCTCGGACTATAAGAAGAGAGCTCTGGAGAAAGCTGAAAAACAACGAGATGTCATTGACAAAACTGCGAAAATTGATACTTTTTCAAGAAATCTGATATAAAAAGCAAAAATGTTGAAACAAATCCGAATGTTCTTTTAAAAGAATTAGACTGTACCGAGATTAGGCGTTTCCAAGATCACAATGTTAATGAAGGTCCTAGTAATTTTAGATTATCTGGTAGAGAAGTTCAAGAATCCTGCCTACCCTATACTAAGTCTTGTGATGTAGGGAGCATCACAACTACCTCCAGCAATACTTCCATTGGACAAGACCCAGCATTATGGGAAGTTAATGATGCTACACGTCATTATGTGTCAGAGCATGGCATAAATCAGGACCTAGAAAACATGAACTTTTCTCAATCAAAGAGACGTTTTGGTGAACGATTCAGATATTTTTGTAAAACCTTATTTGAAACACAGCTTGTCAACGGAGAGAAGGTGAAGAGAACATTTTTAATGTATTCGGAGGGCACAGGCTCAATTTTCTGCGTTCCATGTCAGTTATTTGGCGGAACTACTAAAATTGGTAAGGAAGGATTTGATGACTGGAAGCATGGCAGTGAAGCATTAACAAGCCATGAAAATTCCTCTGAATATAAGTTATGTGTGTTAGCTATGAAAATGAGAAGTTCAACTCTCGGAAGAATTGACAGAAAACTTTTCCATCAAATTGATGAGAAGTATTAGAGGAATGTTTTACAACGAGTTGTTGCAGTGGTCCGGTCACTGGCATCTCATGGTTTACCTTTTAGGGGCCACATTGAGAAATTTGGTTGTCCACAGTGGAAACTTTACGATGGCTTTGGAACTTATTGCTGAATATGACCCTTTTCTGGCGGAACATATTGCAAAATACAAAAATCCAGGAAAAGGTCATACCCCATACTTGTCTTCGTTTACATGTAAGCAATTCATCAAACTAATGGCTGACAAAGTTACCAAACAAATAACTGAGGAAGTGAAATGTGCGAAGTACTATTCCATTATTGTGGACTCTACCCGAGAAATATCACATGTCAATGAACTTGCAGTTATTCTGAGATACGTAAAAGAAGATGGGCATCCCGTAGAGCGATTTTTGGCATTCCTTCTTTCACAAATCAGAGCAGCTTTTCAACTCAGTTTCCAGCATATTAAAAATGCATGATCTCGACATTGCAAACTGCAGAGGACAGTCGTGTGATAACGCTCCCAACATGTCAGGGACTTCCTCTGGCTTGCAAGCCAGAATAAAAGAAGCGTCCCCAGTAGCAGTTTACGTACGTACCCTACTCTGCACACTCATTAAATTTGATTGGACAGTGTGCGGCAAGTTGCTGTAAGGAAGCTCTTGATTTTTTCGCACTTCTCCAAAATCTTTACGTGTTCTTCATTGCCTCCACTCACCTTTGGGAAATACTACAAAATCATTTTACCAAATCTGAAAATGTAACGCTAAAGAGCTTATCAGACACTCGATGGTCAGCCCGTGAAGAAACGTGTAGGAGTCTCAATAAAGACTGGGAAGAGGTTATAGAGGCACTTACGTCCATTGAAGAAGATGAATCAGAAAAGCCTTGTACACGCAGTAAAGCATCAGGCTACCTCAATCAACTGCAACGCCTTGAAACTACAATTCTTTCTTTAATGTGGGGTGACATTCTGGAAAGGTTCAATGCTCCTTGTAAACAGCTCCAAGCAGTTAACATTGATCTTGGTGTCGTAGCTGAACTGTATGCATCATTGATATTCTATGTAAAAGATGCAAGAGACAACTTCGACTTTTATGAAGAAGCAGCAATTAAGAAATCATCTATCCGCAAATATGAAGTTACAATGAAAAGAAAAAAAAAACTTCTAGTCGAAGAAACTCGCGAAGGCGAGGTAGAATTAGATAGACGGAGGAACTTCTTCATTAATACTTATCTTGTGGTACTTGACAGATTATTGTCGGAATTAAACCGTCACAAAGAATTTTACAAGGATGACTTGGCGGAAGCATTTGTTAATGAGTGTCTTTATTTCCGTGGGTTTCTTCTGAATTTGGAGAAAACTCCTACGAGCATTCTTGAGATGAGTGAGATGATCCAAGCAAAAGGATTAAAAGAAGTTTACCCATATGTTGATATTGCGCTCAGGATCTTCCTATGTACTCTGGCTTCCAACTGTTCTGCCGAAAGATCTTTTTCTGTACTGCGACGACTAAAGAACTACCTACGGTCAGTGATGTCAGAAAATCGTCTCAACTCTTTAGCTATCCTTAGTATTGAATCGGAACTCACGAGAGCTCTTAGCTATACAGATCTTATTGACTCCTTCGCTGCTCAGCAATCTCGGCGAAAACTGCTTTGAGTATTCTACAACGGTCGAATTCGTAACTAAACATAAAGATCGTAAAGATAACCTACAATGCATTTCTGTTCACACATTTAAGGGATTGTTATATATATATATATATTATATATATATATATATATATATATATTTTAATTGGGGTTGTTTAACCTCCTTCGCAACATCTAAAGTCAAATGACGGAGGGGACCTACAGCTCTACGTGGGATCCGAACCACGGGTCGGTACATAATCTGGGCGCAGAGGACGATCTCCCATCCAACTACTACCCAGACCCAATGTCGTTTAACTTCCCTGATCTCAGGGAAGCGGTGTTACGACATCGGCCACGATGTGGCCCATATTTATTTATTTATATATTATGATTGATATAAAAATATCTTTTATGTTAAGATATATTTTGCTAGAGTAAATGCCTAAACCATTTGACTGCATTTTACTGAAAACCCTTATATCAAATAACTATTGCTAAATGGTAACTTCCTAAGTGGCCGAAGGGCGGCTAAATCAGTATGGCCCTTGGCGCCAGGAAACCTAAATCCGCCCCTGATCGGGATAATATAGTTGTCGGAGACTTTAACTGCCCTAACGTTAATTACGAGACTTTTACTGGTAACGATGAGGGTTTGAGATTGATTGAGTTCATGGAAGATAATTTTTTACGACAGATGGTTACCGAACCAACGCGCGGTGACAATATTTTAGACGTGGTGATGACAAATGGCGAAAATATAGTCGAAGGTTTAGAAGTAGGCGAGAGTTTAGGATGTAGTGATCATCAAATTATTAGGTTTAAGTTATTGATAGAAAACACTAAGGATAGTAACGTAATAGAAGTCCTTGATTTTCGTAGGGCCAATTTTGATAGTTTTGCAGATAGGATGAAAGTAATGGACTGGGATAACTTATTTATGGATAATGACGCAAATTTTCATTAGGAGGCGTTTAAAGATAGTTTCTTGAATATCGAAAGGGAGTTTATTCCTCGTAGGCCCAAACGTGCTAGAAATCATGGTAGGCCTAAGTGGTGGACTAGGGAAATAGGCGAGTTCACAAACGAACGTAATAGAGCGTATACACTTAATAAGCGCAATGGCACTGTATTTAGCGTTAATAGATATATCGAGCTTCGACGTCAGGTTCAAAGATCAGTTAGGAATGCTAAGCGTAATTTAGAGATACTTATAGCTGCGGATAGGAAACATAACCCAAAAAAGTTTTTCGATTACGTAAATAATCTTTTCTTTTAACCCCCTACTCTTTCCTTTCTCTCGGGCTAACCTTAGAGTGGATCTTAGGGTCTTTGTTAGCCTAGCTTCCGTAGAGATCTGTAGAGAACATATGCGTTTAATTGATTTTTAAACATGTTTGTAGACGTGCTACTAATTACTTCTACCGGCAAACTATTCCAGCTATTGGTTATTATTGAATGTTTCATCAACAGTTTCATAACTTTGTTTCGTTCAGCTATTTACCGGGCTCCAATAAACCTTAGCCCCCCACGCCCATGGCCTAAACCATTAGAGGTACAGTAAAACTAAACATACCTTACAAAAGAGAATTTAATCCTGCATTTAATGAGAAACAATTAAAACTTGGTGTTCCCGCCATTGGCTTCCAAGACAGCCTGAATTCGCTTTGGGTAGTTTGCCAAAAGTGACGTGAATAGATCTTGATCGTTACGCAAATTTGCTAAAACAGTTTCAATGTGTTGCGTCATTGTATCCTTCGAAAATCGATTTGCTGCAGGTTCTTGAAACAAGAGACATTCAACCTTGTCCTTTATAACTGATCCAATGTGTTCACAGATGATCAGGTCAGGAGAATTTTCTGGCCATTCTTCATTTCCAAAGAAATCATTCTCATGGTTCCGCAACAACTGTTGAGTGGCTAATGCCTTAAAGCAGGGGGCCTTATCGTGCAGAAGTGTGACCTGATCGACATCCATAACATTGTTTGGGTTTCTTAGAAAAGGAATGACATGCTGGGATAGAATAATATCACGAAAATACTGTCCATCTCAACTCTGACCATTTGGCTTCAGCACCCACATGAGCTTCTTTGCAGTGAACAAAACAAACACACCAACAGAGTCTGAACTTTTTAATAATTCGCGATAATGTTCATTGTCATCGATTTCATCTGGTGTTGTGGCCCATACTCAATCATTTTGGTAGTTAGGCCGATGTGTTACATAAACAAAAAATTAATTGGAGACAACTAAATGCATGAAATCATCCACATCCCAATCTTCAAGATAATGGGCAAACCACATTCTGTCATCGATGTTAAGTTGAGTTTTTCTTGGCTTTGGAAGTTCATGCCAAGGCTTTAAACCATGCCTGTGACGGTACAGTCGAATGATCTCACCACTAACGATCTTTCCTCTCAACACTTCGATTTCTCTAGAAAGTTTAGCACAGCTGTTTTTCCGCTTACGCGTACCGCTTTCAATGATGTCCTTTGTTTCCTGAGAGAGTGGCAAATTTTTGCGCCCAGATTTGGTTGTATCCATTTCACATTCATCCAAAGTTTTATTCCAATTTCTTTTGACGAAGTCCTCACTTCTTCGCAACTTTTTGGCAACCCATGAACGTGTTATAAAGGTGGCTCCAACATCACGAGCTTCCCGAAATGTTATTGCTCGTATGCGATCTATCACACGTTGCCTCTCCGAATCACCAATTAATTGAGAAGCCATTATATTATCATTTTATCAGCTAGAGTAATTTTAATACCTGCAATAAATAAAGAATTTTATATATTTTTATAATCACTAAAAACTATTTCGCTATAAGTAAACATGTAAGCTGCAAATGGGGGGGGGCTAAGGTTTTTTGGAACCCTTACTATTCTATATGTAAAATTTTTTTTGGAACTGCTGTCTCGAACCTTCTACTTGTCAACTTACACCCGTTATTTCTAGTTCTACTATATTGTGATATTTCGAAAAAGCTATCTATTTACGTTATCGAACCAATTCATAATTTTAAAAACCTGGATTAGATCACTCCTTAGCCTCCTAGTCTCGAGTGTAGTCAATTTTAATTCCTTGAGCCGATTCTCGTACAACTTCGACCTAAGCCACAGAATCATCTTAGTTGCTCGTCTTTGAACTCTTTCGATTTTATCTATATCTTTGCGCATATGCGGATTCCAAAATTGGATCGCGTACTCCAAATGGGGTCTAACTAATGATTTATAAAGAGGAACATTAATATCGCGCGATTTGTACTCAAAATTCCCGGCTATAAAACCTAGCACCTTCTTCGCCTTATTGACCGCTGCTGTACTTTGTTTCGCCACTTTTAAATTACGGTTAATCACCAGTGACGATAACTCCTAAATCTTTTTCCTGTTCTACGCTTGCCAACTCCTTCCCTGAGTTAAGATTCGGTAGAACTCGATATTGATATTTATATAGCGAGATAGAGCGAAAAAAAACAAGAATACTTTATTCTATACTAATTTTGGCGGACATTCCTATTTATCGAGATATTTACTTTCGAAATTACTAAATTTTGGCTCCATTATTCACTCGTCAAACCATCTTGTCCTGTGTGTCATGTTATCATCATTAGCCGATCAGCGGCTGCCCCATTGTCACGTGACACCCCCGCGCATGTCCGGCGCTGAAATTTGAATTGAACAGTTAATTCAGAATGGCTGTGTGTAATGGGTGTTCTAATTCCGAGTGGGACGTTATTAAACAAGTTTTGAAGACAATAGCGCTGCTATTGCTATATTTCAAGCTCACGGCGAGTTCAAGATCTCTTTTCCGTGTCCTCAGTGTGATAATGAACTTTTAATTACCGTGAAAATCAGCATGTGTGGTATTGTAGCCACCGCCAGAAGATAGCGAAAAAGAAGAGATCGGTGCGTTGTGGCTTCTTGGTGTCGGCCTACCAGGGGCCACCCATAATTAATGTAAGTGCACTGATAATATTTCAGTTAATTCCTATTTAACCATCGGAAACTCAATCCGAGTGGGACGTCATCTAGGTCTAGGTTAGGTTAGGGGTACTACTTACCTTTCCGGGTCCGGAATTCATTATGGGGTACTCATGCCTGGTTAGGGTAATTGAATGCCCGGTTAGGTCAACTGTATGCCCTTGACAATTGGTTAGGTTAAGTTGTGTTATTTTCGTTAGTTTTAAAAGAAAATATCACCACTGGTTCTAATCTAGGCCTAGATGACGTCCCACTCGGACTGAGTTTCTGACGGTTAAATAGGAATTAACCAATATTTCCAACTAGGTTGGATTAGGTTACTTTGCCGTGAATATTACTGACGAAAATAGGTTTTTCTAGTGTATTTAATGCTGTTTCAATTGATTCTGACCTTTTTAGCCCACATTTCCCTCCTCTTCAAAGCCGGAGGGGGTAGGGGTATATCCATAACGGTGCATTTGCGACAAAAATGAAGGTCAGATTCAAATGAAACAGCATGAAATACACCAGAAAAACCTATTTTCGCCACCAGTTTGGGTGGATGTGTTCTACCAAATTTTTACCCTTCCCTGACTTACTATGCGCAAAATATATAAAACGTGGAACGTCAACGCGAAGAAGAGGCAACGTCAAACAGAAGACATCAACGCGCTGGTGGTCAAACTTCCTCAAATCTCTGTGCAGCGGGCTGTCTACGGTTGGCCAGACTAGTAGTCGACGGCCTATTGCGTGGCACGGTCAGAGTGCCCATCAGCTCCCGGGGCCGGACCTATACCAGCCTGCTATTTTTTCATTTACGGGGAGCAATTGCATGCCGGACGTGCTCCCCGGACTACTCTTACTCTCTGGCGACATTAAGACTAATCCAGGCCCCACTACAACTTACACATGTCACCATACACAAAGACATAGACACAATAGGACCATGAGACACATACAAAAGTATAATATTAACATATTACAATACAACGTAGATGGCCTCACAAACAAAATCATGCAGCTTAGGGAATTCGTACACAAATAAAACATTCACATAGCACTTATACAAGAAACAAAACTAAAACGCACACACAAAACACTCACCATCCCTGACTTCACGGCGATCCGTCGAGATCGTACTGGGGGTCACGGGGGTGGACTCATCACTTACATACGTGAAAGCATTAGCTACACTGATGCCACTCTAAACATTACAAGCACAATCCGAGCAGATAACACGATAGAAATACAAGCAGTTAACATTAAAACACGCGCAAAACACAACTCCACACTCATTAACATTTACATCCCACCAGATAGTTCACCTCAGGTGCCAGCCAATTACAATCCACAGTTACACAAACTGGCCTCTCTCACTAATGTCATCTTAGGAGGAAACTTCAACGCTAAAGACACTAGTTGGTACCTGCACAACCAAAACAGCACCAAAGGCACCAACATAGCCACACAACTAAACAGCCTCTTCATTCTTAACAACACAGAAGAACATACACACATACCACATCAAGCAGGATACTCAAACTCCTCCCCAGACATAACGTTATGTTCCTCCTCACTAGCAACATATACACACTGGAGAACAGAAAAACACCTGTCATCAGGCCACCTGCCCAACATCATTACAACACGTTCTACATTCTGCCCCAACTGCCTTAGGCACACTTACAGAAAGTACAAGAAAGCTGATTGGGAACAGTTCAAAATACAAACTGAGGAACAATTCACCACATTAAACAGCACACCCATCATAAACATCAATACAACACTCAAGACATTTAATCAGATCATCAATAATGCAAACAAATACATACCCAAGGGCAACATTAGGAAATAGAACCCAAATTACACTAGAGAAATAGCCCACCTCATAAGGCAAAGTAACAACCTCAAACATAACACACAAATACCACACACAGAAGCCATAAAACAGCAGATACAACAGCTCAACACAGAAATAAACAACAAACTTAAAGATAAACAACCAGAAACATTTAGGGAATTCATAACAACACTAAACCACTCCACAGATACATCCAGGCTATACAAGACTATAAACAACATTACCCACTCTAACAGCGGCATTCACACCTCACACGCGGCTATCTGTCGCAGCCAAAACAATATCCCAACATATACACAACAAGCTAACATTCTAGTTAATCACTACGCAAAGATAAGTCACTTAAACAGAGAAAACAACCAGAAACACGCAGACAGACAAACAGTCAGACACAAGAAAACCTACAGACTCGACACGACCATTATACCCTTCAATACAGACAGACCACCAAGATCATCAAAAACATTAAGAATTCGAAGGCTACTGGACCAGACAACATAGCTAACATACACCTTAAACACTTGGGTCCACAGGGAATATTAGCTCTCACAAATATCAGCACATATTCATACCAACACTGACATATGGAAACAGGGTGAAATTATTACATTACTCAAACCAAACAAAAATCCAACAGAACCAGCTACCTTAGACCCATTACTTTACTATGAACACCTTCCAAAGTAACAGAAAGACTAATCTTACAAATCACCAACCCACACATACCACTATCGCCTACTCAACATGGATTCAGACCTCACCACTCAACCACGACATTACTCACTAACCTCACGCAGCACATCATGGATGACATCAACTCCAGACGACCAGCTCAACGTACACTATTAACTAGTAGACATTAGTAAAACATTTGATGCTATCCCACGCTTCCCTCTCATAAACAAAATACTCAAGACAAACATGCACAATAACACCAAACGGTGGCTGAGCAACTATCTTTCAGGAAGATACTCACATGTCACATTTAATGGCAAGTCATCCTAAAACAAGCTTTTTCCGAACGGACTCCATCAAGGCTCTGTTCTCTCACCAACACTGTTCAACTTATACATGCATGACATTCCAACACCCATAGATAACAAGCTTACCTTATCATCATATGCAGATGACATCATTCTAACATTCACCCACAACAACATCGACACCACTACAAATAACCTACAAACATACATAAACAGAATACAAGATTGGCTCACACACAATAGACTCAAAGTAACGCCCACAAAATCAACCATCACCTTGCCAACAAGCAACACAAAAGAACACCAGATAACTCCACAGCTTACACTAAACAACACCAACATTCCACACACTCACAGGACCAAAATACTTGGGGGTCGCATACAACACATCATTATCTTTTGCAAACCACATTCAGGACATTAAAAACAAATGTACGTCAAGACTTAACACGCTTAGGGTACTAACAGGCACAAACTTTGGACACCAGCAGGAAACAACATCACTCATATACAAACAATATATTCGCTCATTTATGGACTGTGAAAAAACTATATAGGGCTGTGGGTTGATTGCCTGATACCCTCATCCGTTGGAAATTTCCAGCAGATTACAGTGGAGAGTTAACGACAAGAGCCCTACGTTTTTTCGTTAGAGAGTTATGTATGTGTAGGTCTTCAAAGGACCTCTTTATGTTTATTTGCCTTCGGTATTTGCGCTGCTTAATGGTAAAGAAAGAAATTGCCTTACCTTATTATTTCGTTGAGCCTCGCTTCTGTTCGTAGGACGCGACGATGTTTTTCGATGTAGGGCCGCGGTACGATGGAGTTACACAACGAGTTGCTTTGATGTAATTAATATAGGCAGTCACTACACTTAAATACCTGAAGGAATAGGCCTATCCTTTTGCGTTATTAAGTTTATATCACATGTTATTCACTCAGAACTTATAGGAAGATGAAGTACATCTTCCTTGCTTAAAGCATCGCTGTAACATAAGCAGCTCAGAGTGCCGCCAGTATAAATTGTTAGGAATCTGCTGATTCTTCAAAGTTCGTTGACTCTTCTCTCGAAGTAATTTTCACGAGTCGGTAATGGAAAATTTTGAATACGAAACAATAAATTTTTCTTGTGGTTGAGTGGGCCCAATGCCTCCATATTGAGTTCTATGTATGTATGGCAATTATTTTCATTCCCAATAGACTATATCGCCAATCCCGAGGCAATTTTGTTGATATTTAATTCAATTAATTAATAATTTATATTTAATTAAGAAGTAAAGGTACCACAATAAATGCAAAAACTTCACTTTTCTACGTGAAGGTCAAAATATGATACTAAAAACCCACTCTAATAGACAGAGTTTATTTCCACAACAGTTTCGATGCCCACTGGCATCCTCTTTGGGTGGATACAGAAAAAACTTCTGTATCCACCCGAAGAGGATGCCAGTGGGCATCGAAACTGTTGTGGAAATAAACTCTGTCTATTAGAGTGGGTTTTTATTATCATAAAGGTACCACATACGATACCATGTTGTAAGCGTCCATAGTTTTCCCATATGGACTATGCTAGCCCATGCTGGGCACCCATTATCTCAAACACACACATAAACACCTTGCAGACAATATAAAACAACGCACTTCGTATCATTACAGGATGTACTCAAACAACACCAATAGAACACCTGCACACAGAAACAAAAATACTGAAAGTTAGGGAACATTTAGACCTGAGGGGAACACAATTCATGGCAGCAGCGACAACTAACCCACAACACCCTTGCCACTACATGTACAATCATGCACCAACACCTCGCACCATTAAGGTAACACCAGAGAGACATTATAACGAAATACTCCATTCCATACCACGCCCCACAGACATCACACAGTACAGAAAACACATAAACACACACCTAACCCACAAAGCACTGACACGACTCGGTCCGAATGCGGTCCTAGGTGCGAAGCCGCCACCCATTGACAGGTCAGAGACCAGCCTGAACAGATCGGATCGAGTTAACTTAGTACGATTCCGATGTGGACATCACCCCAACTTACAGACATATAAACACAGACTAGACAACTCCACAGACGACACCTGCCACCTGTGCCAGGACACACCACAAGCAATTGAACACATTATGACAGACTGTGACGCTCTAGCACAACATAGAACACAACATAACATCACTAGTGCGCTGAACCTCTGGTCCACTCCGGAGAGGGCGATCGGTTACCTGCGTGCCGCCAGCTTGCTCGATCAGGGTGGGCTGATCGGCTAACCAACAACCAACAATATATATATATAATATATATATATATTATACATACAGGGTGTCCCATAAGTCCGGCATCATAGGAGAAATTCATATTTTTCTATTTCTACAAACCATAATTCATATGTTTCTATTTCTACAAACCATAATTCATATTTTTCTCTTTCTACAGGCCATAATGTCTGTGAGCTAGGAAGAACGAATCCAGATAATTCTACTCATAGGAAATCGGAGTCAAAGAGAGGCCGCTGCTGAATTTAACAGACTGCATCCAGACCGCGAGCCAATAACACAGAGTTGTGTTAGCAGACTTGCTGCAAAGTTTAAGGAAACAGGATCCATAGAAGATAAACCACGCAGTGGACCTTCAAGGAGGTCCACTGACGATGATACAGCGACTGCTATCCTGGCTCATTTTAACAGAAGTCCCAATAAGTCTCTTCGGCGACTGTTCGCCGAGACAGGAGTGTCGAAAAGTAGCATCCATCGCCTTATTCAAATTTCTGTAGTCAATTACTAACCTATTTTTGTCTTTCTATTTCACCAACAGTAATGAGCTATTGAAATCACTGTTCCGCCGCTCGATTAATCCGCGGCGCTACAATTCTACAACCTGTCGGGTTACTTCCTCGTGATATTTAAAGGGCAACCTGTACTGAGGCGTGTACACTGGGCCATGTTTTGGTTCTAATTCGAGGGAAAGTTCATATCCTTTCAGCAAGCTCAATTCGTCCCCTTCAACAAAAACTCCGTCAATATAGTCCTCCAGGATTTTCTCTAAGAGGGCTTTCCTCTCTGAGTCCAGTTCTGTATTTTTTATAAATTCCCTTACCTCCTCTCTTTTCTGTTCGACAGACCGGGGAGGCACCGAGAAGTCATTCATCATCTCTCTGTTATAAATCTCCTCGGACACTTCGTCTTCAAACAGGTTACGTTCGTGGTTCAGAACTCGATTAATTTCTTCCTTCCTCATTTACTTCCCGCCCGATGTCCTCGCGGGTGGAAGCGCATTCGTTCGGCGGGTTACAGAATTCCTTCCCTTCGCAGTCGCAGTATTGTAAAACCTCTCCCGCTAGCTTCATTCCTTCTCTCGTAACCTTAACTCTATCGTGGGCGGATTCATTTCGCACGACAATGCTCACTTTCCCCTCTTCGTTCACGCAAACCAGTTGCGGTTCTACACTTAGGTTTAAAGGGGTTTCGCTCGCCTCTACGATTAGAGTGGATCCCTCCTTCAACGGGGAAGGAGTCCGTACTTCTAAAATTGATCCCGCTAAAGGGGCAATGAAAGTGGACCCTCGTATTAATAGGAGAGGGAGGTTATTTACTTCTTTCCTCTCCGCGTTTTGGTCTTCTTGGTTTGGGGCTCTCATCAGTTTCGTAATCAAGGGGATTTGTATCTCATTTATGTAAGTCACAAACCCCGTGCCTTTACCTGCAATACGTATGAAGTTTGCTCTGATGAAATCCGCCCCTAAAATAAAGATTAATTCTTCAGGCAATTCTTTAACGAGCAACGCAGTAAGATCATATTTTTCGTGTTCAATGCTTATTTTTGTTTTTATTTGTCCCATGGTGGTTAAGACTTCGTCATTTACCGCCTTACAACTATGACTCGTAATTTCGACTTGGGGTCGAAAGTCAAGTGTCAATTGACCCTTCCCTTGCTAGACCGACATCGGCCCCTTCGTTCAAAAGTTCAAGGGATACCATGGGACCGTTTACATTCATAATTTGTTGCTCTGCATTCTCCCTCACGCAACTTTCGTTTATTTTTACCCTGGTCGATTCCCAGGGGCATTCATTCGAGGGAGCTACTTCATTTATGTCTCTTTCACCGAATTTAGTCACTTCCTGTATTGCTAATCCATCCGCGTCCATTTTTACTATATTTTTCTCACTCGTTTTTATTTTTAATTTACTTTCGCAGTTTATATCTTCATTCGCCGGATTCAAACTACTTCCGTTCCCACAATACAAACACGAGTCACTCTTCGTCACGTTATGTCTCATACTTACGTCACATGAACACACGTCATCTACTCCGTTTACCCATTTTGTCTCCGTTGGGGGATTAATTTCCCTTTGGTCTATCGTGTCCTCACCTATCATACAGTCATCTATCGTGCTTTCAAATTTTAATTCATGTATTCCTTCTGTCTCTCCCTCGTTCAATTCATACATTTCATACATTTTCCTTGTACATCCCGTTATCATTCCCACTGCGTCTGTGTCCTTCGACTGAGGCCTTACCTCAAAGTCAACGTCATCTCCTGTTTTTTCCTCGCACTCATTATCAGGTCTGCATAAGGCAGACTCCACTCTCAAGGTCAAATCACTCTGCAGACACGCTCCGTTCTCTCGCACCTTATATGTACTTTCAATATCACTCGTTTCATAAACATTTAGACACTCCTCTTTTGTATCATCATTTAGGCTGCGTTTTTCATTTCTTTCACCCATTTCATTCATCTCATTTGCTTCCTCATTCTTGCATGTTGTCCTCTCTTTCTCATTCCATTCATTCATGTTCATTTTCTCACTCGCGTTTCTTCTATCCCGGTTCAGGCTATTGTCTTCTTTTCTCCTTACCAATATCGGCTTCAATTCAAGTTCTTTTGTCTTGTATGTTACTCTTCTCCTTACCAATATCGGCTTCAATTCAAGTTATTTTGTCTTGTGTTTTACCTCTTCCTCCTCCTTAAATGACACTCGACGGGGGGGGGGGGTCTCTTTCGTTTGCTGAGTCATTCCTCCGGGGCCACGGGGAATTTGTTCGCCCTTTCTCCCACTCTTTTTCGGGGCGTCTTCCGCGGTTGGTTTCCCTCTCCTGGTCGTATCTCCGATAGGGTGACGGACTTCGATCCGTTCTTCTGTCGGGATACCTGCCTCCATTCCTGTTGGGGAGGGGTGACCTCCGTTTCTTCTGTCGTAAGGGGAGTAGTTTCTGTCGTAAGGGGAATAGTCCCTTCTTCGTTGTTCATAGGGCGACGGAGAGCGGTACCGATTCTCGTACCTGTTGTCGTATCTGGGGTTACCCTCATACCTGTTGTCGTATCTGGGGTTACCCTCATACCTGTTATTGTATCTGGGGTTACCATAGTTATCTCTGTTTCTCTCATACGGCGAGAAGTTCCGTCTTCTCGAATATTCGGAAGGGGAGGAGTACCTACTTCCTCTTCTTTCGTGGTCTTCGTACCGTCGGCCTCCTCCTGGAGTCCATTCCCTCAGATAATTTCTTTCATTCTCTCGCCTATAGCTCTCATCCCTTTCACGCACCCTTTCACTCTCCTTCAATGTCTTCACTCCTTCAATCAGGGGGCACTGACTAGCTTTGTGTCCCCTCTCCTCACATAGAAGACATCGAACGTGATTATACCAGGCATTATTTGGATGGAACTTGGGTGCATTTCTAGTGTTATCAGGGACCGTATTAACGTGTGGATCGGGGAAGCCTGCATTGGGGGAATACAAGTGAGGATGCATTGGATAAAAAGGGGAAACATAGGGATGAGGGAAGTGGGTAGGGAGTGGTTGCTGATACATGGTTGGGACGGATTCCTTCTTGGCCAAGAGGCATGTTCTCGAATGAGATCAGCCAAAACTCGACATTGAAGATAAAACATGGGGTATTATGGGGAATCAAGTGGCTTGTATATAACATATATATATATATATATATATTATATATGTATGATATATATATATATTGTATATGTATGATATATATATATTATATGTATAATATATATATATATATATATATATATATATATATATATATATATATGTTATATATGTATGATATATATATATATTATATATATATATTATACTATATATACAGTATATATATATATATATATATATATATATATATTATATATATATAAGTGATCAGTCTTTCCTTGAAGTGATCAGTCTTTCCTCAGAAGTGATCAGTCTTTCTTTGTGAACAGACATGTTTTATCGAGTGTCCAGTGTTACCAATTGAATAAGTGGTTTTCGTTGAAGTGTCTTTAAAAAATAGTGTTTGGTGCATTCTTAATTAATTTACCTCGTGTTACTAATCATTCATTAACGAATATATTTCATTTATTGACTTTATTCATCACTATATTATTGATTAAACCAAGGCTGGTGCACGTGGCTTGCCTTGTTTGTTTTTCAAATATATTAGAAAACGAGGTTTAATAAGGTTGATTTTGCGTTGTTTGCCTTGTTTGTTTTTCGAATCTATTAGAAAACGAGGTATAATAAAGTTCATTTTGCCTTGCTACGGGGATCATCAAGTAGGGTGTGGTCACCCACCATGGGAATAAGGAAAAAAAGGAAAGAAAGAAGTTGGTCGAATAACGGACAGATAAGTTTTATTCATACTTTTACTTTTACAGATCCTTCGTCGGTAGCTTATCTAAGTATATATTCATTTAAAATAATTTTGTGTTAAAAGAACCTGTTTAATCGTTTGAAGAACAATTTTGCGGGCTTGCTCAGGTGACGGCACAATAAGCACGCGGTAGACCTACGTTGTAATTTATTAATTTCCAAGCGCTCGTTTTTTCCGTTTGTTTTTAATTAATAGCATGGAACCCCCGTAAAGTACTTGCAGTCGCTGTGAAGGGAAATTTGCCGCTTACGCGTTTACTTTGGCTAATAATAATGAACAGTTAGTTTGCAGGTGGTGCTCAAGTATGGAAGTGCTGAGGAACGAGTTAGAACGTGAGAGAGAGGCCAGAGTGAGGCTTGAAGAAAGGGTGCTGCTCCTGACGGCAAAATTAGAATCCCTTGAGACTTCAGTTACGACCCCTCCTGCCTCAGTGTCTACTAATAATATAAATAGTACTAATAGCCGTCTCTCTTCCCCTAGTTCCCAACCCTTCGTTCAAGTGCGTAATGGAGCCCCATTGAGAAAACCTAAGACTTGTCTACCAGTAATAACAAACAATAAGTTTTCTGTTTTAGGTTTCGAAGATGCTGATGAACCGCAAATACGACTAGTTGGCGATTCCATTGTTCGAGGGCAGCTCGAGGAATTCTGTTGGAGAAACCCTCGTCGTAGGCGCCGTTACTGCTACCCTGGTGCAAGGGTGGACGATATAACTAATAGTGTTGACCATTTTACAGACGGAACCTCTGAGGACACAACGTATGTTAGTCATGTCGGTACTATTGACGTTTTAAATTCTAGATCGGAAGAGCTGCTGGCTAGGTACAGGACTTACTAGAGCGACTAAAGGAAAAAACTAATAAGATTGTTTTAACAGGTATACTTCCTCGAATTATCCAACGTAGCGATTTCTACAGCAAGGCGAACTATATCAATAATAACCTAAAGTCTCTTTGCCAACAGGAAGGAGTGCATTTTGAAAATTTTTGGAACAGCTTCTACGGCAGGAGGGACTTGTTCCTCGGAGATGGACTTCATCTTAATGACGTTGGAGCTGCGCGTTTAGGAAGACTATTTCATAATACTGTCTCTTCTTTTCAGGCTGCCGTAACTCGAACGGTCCCTGCGTAATTTCCACAAATTTCCAATGCGCTCGCAAATGTATCGCAATTACAAACAATTTGAAGGTTCTATCCTTAAATGCTCGTAGCCTACGAAATAAAATAAACGAATTGTTTTCCTTAATTGCTTGTAAAGACTATGATTTAATTGCGATAAATGAATCGTGGCTTAGCATTGAAACACGTGACTTTGTTGGGGAGTATGAAATTAGAGGTTATAGACTTTTTCTTAAAAACAGAATAAGTAGGCGAGGAGGCGGTGTTAATATTGTATATCAAAGAAAATATTGCGAACGTTATAGAAGTAAAGTACACAATTCCAGAACCGATACATTCGACAATAGCAGAACTTAAATTGAACGATTTCGAACTTCTTGTTGCGTTATATATATATAGGCTTTCTAATCAAACAGCTGATACGGACGAAGCGTTATATCGTGAACTAAAGAGAATAATAGGTAATGAGCGGGCCTTAGTTCTGGGTGACTTTAATTGCGCCAACGTGAATTACGATACAATGCAGGGAGACGCGGAAGTCAATCGTTTAGTTAATTTTCTCGAGGATAGCTTTCTTATTCAAAAGGTTGGGGAACCTACGAGGTTGGACAGTATATTAGATTTAGTAATAACTACGGATGATAGGCTAATCACTGATCTTCAAGTAATAGAACCGTTAAGCAATAGCAATCACAATATGGTAGAGTTTGTCCTCTCAGTACGTCACTCGAAACCAGCTAACTCGACTAAAATTCCTAACTTTCAGCACGCAGACTTTTGTAAATTTCGAAATGAATTGTCAAACGTGATGGGGATCTCCAACGCAAAAGTAATGTGGGAATCGTGTGAAACAGTATTTAGGACTATAAATGAAGAATGTGTACCGTACAAGATTAAGCGTGAGAAAGTAAACAACAAACCCTTGTGGTTTACTTCTAGAGTAGGAGATATTATAAAGAGTAGAGATAGGGATTATAGGTTACATAAGTGCGATAAGGACAATTTGTGGTTACGAAACAACTACATATCTCAAAGGCGTGAAGCGAAAAGTGTAATGAAAAATTCCAAGAGCGAACTTGAAATCTCCATAGCTCTTGATGGCAAAGAAAACCCCAAGCGATTCTTTCAATACGTCAACAATAGAAATCCAGTAGAAAGTGTCTTGGTGCCGTTGAAAAATGTTAACGGAGAGCTAGTTTCTGAAAACAAGGAAATGGCTACCTTGTTAAACGAATTTTTTACGTCAGTTTTTACTATAGAAGATGTAACGAATATCCCTACGGTCATAGACATAATACCTTTTGATAATGGTAATATTTTGAATAATATTGTGGTTAGTGAAGGGGAGGTAATGCGTTATATTGATAAACTGAAAATGCGTAAATCACCGGGGCCGGATTCCATATATCCCATACAACTAAAAGAATTAAAAGATAGCATTGTTGTGCCGCTAACAACGATTTTTAATGCGTCTATTTCTGAGGGGTGAGTACCAGATAATTTCAAGTTAGCAAACGTAACACCTATCTTTAAGAAAGGCGATAAAGGTGCGGAGGGAAATTATAGGCCAATCAGATTAACGTCTGTTGTAGGTAAGCTACTGGAATCAATAATTAGGGATCGTATAGTCGAACACTTAGAATTGCAAAACTTAGTTAGAAATACACAGCAGGGTTTTAGGCGAAACAAATCTTGCTTAACTAATCTTTTAGAATTTTTCAAAGCGTGGTTGACGTTTACGATAGTCATCGGGCGGTTGATGTAGTGTATTTAGATTTTCAAAAAGCGTTTGACACCGTACCGCACAAAAGACTCATTGAAAAAACTAAGGCTCATGGAATCAGGGGTGTAGTAATAAATTGGATAGAAGAGTGGTTGCGAGGTAGGAAACAGAGGGTGGTCGTTGCTGGAGCGGAGTCGTGTTGGGCTAATGTAGCGAGTGGCGTTCCTCAGGGTTCTGTATTGGGCCCCTTGCTTTTTCTTATATATATATATTAACGATTTAGATGTCGGCCTAGTCAGTACAGTTTCAAAGTTTGCGGATGACACGAAGCTGGGTGGTAGGGCGATTAATGATGAAGATAGAGGTAAAATCCAGGAAGATCTGAATAAAATTGTTGATTGGTCAGTCACGTGGCAAATCAGATTTAACGTCGATAAGTGCAAAATTTTACATATAGGTTCGCGTAACGGTAATTTTGTGTATAGTATGTCAGGGAAGGAGCTAACAAGCGTAGAGCAGGAAAAAGATTTAGGAGTTATAGCCACTGGTGATTTAAAAGTAGCGAAACAAAGTACAGCAGCGGTCAATAAAGCGAACAAAGTGTTAAGTTTTATAGCTCGGAATTTTTAGTTCAAATCGCGCGATATTGTAGTTCCTCTTTATAAATCATTAGTTAGACCCTATTTGGAGTACGCGATCCAATTTTGGAATCCTCATAAGCGAAAAAATATAGACAAACTCGAAAGAGTTCAAAGACAAGCAACTAAGAGGATTCCGTCGCTTAGGTCAAAGTCGTACGAGGATGGGCTTAAGGAGTTAAAATTGATTACACTCGAGACTAGAAGGCTAAGGGGTGATCTAATCCAGGTTTTCAAAATTATGAATGGGTTCGATAACGTAGATAGAGATAGCTTTTTCGAAATATTTCAATATAATAGGACTAGAAATAACGGGTGTAAGTTGGCAAGTAGAAGGTTCGAGACAGCAGTTGCCAAAAACTTTTTTACGCATTATGCATTATGCATTATGCGTCTAATCGATTTTTAAACATGTTTATAGACGTGCTACTAATTACTTCTACCGGCAAACTACACCTATTTACTATTGTAAATAGGTGTAGTTTGCCGGTAGAAGTAATTAGTAGCACGTCTATAAACATGTTTAAAAATCGATTAGACGCATATGTTGATAGATTGGGTATAGTTTAAGGTAGTAAAATTAAGGCTTTGTGGTTCGGAACCCACGTAAAATTGTAGGGCCCCTCCGCCACCACGGAGGACATGCACAATACACAATTACGAACACAGTTAGGTAGACCAGCCATGAGTGGATCCTAGGGTCTTTGTTGGTCTGAAACATTATAACATTATATATATAACATATATATATATATATACACACACACCTTTGGTTAGCTTCCGCCCGAATTGTTAATTCTGACGAAGGTCAAGCTTTTCACTCCACCTTAGACCTACAGTTTAACATGGAATCCGAACCACGCCCCATCAGCAGCCGAGCGCCTTAACCACTAGGCCACCTAGGGTACCCATTTATCTACCAACCACTTTCTTTATTGTGTGGAAGGATGAACAGCTGGGTTTTATATATATATATATATATATATATATATATTAGTGATGGATCGAGTGGTCGGTTTTTCACAACCGCGGTTGCGGTTGTGTTTGCGGTTGTCGAATTTTTTCCAACCGCGGTTGCGGTTGCGGTTATCATATACTAGGAAAAATGCGTAATTATTAACTGGATTTAGCCACTATAGTGCGATTTAGCCACACTTGGTACATAATATATACTAAATAGTATTTATTTAGTAAATACCTTATGTTGAACACAAGTTTTGCAATACACCGCTACCGCTATTTGTGTGTTGCAAAACTTGTGTTCAACATAAGGTATTTACTAAATAAATACTATTTAAATGAAGTATATTCTAAACTTATATAGCTATTATGAAAGAATAGGTCAAATTAATTAAAACCATATTTTGCACTAAGTGTGTTACCAGGATGAGGGACGAGGACCCATCGCACTGTTCATCCCACCTACCACTTTCCCCAGCCTCCACCCATTGGAAAGTTATGGATTATTATTCAATTGAAAAACTGATGTCAAACTTAATGACAGGCAGTGTGAATTTCAAGAATAATATTTTTGCTGCATTTTCACCTACTTGAAGGGCAAGCAAGATATGTTCTTGCAATACAGCCAAGTACTTTGTATTTTAGTTCGTTATCTTTCCACCACTGAAGAGGATCATCGTCGGGAGCAATTCTTTTTTCTTTGTGATAGTTGTCTAGAAGAACTCGCATCTTCTTGTTGATTCTTGGTGAACTTTCTTCTTCTTCACTGCTTGAACTCAAAAATGCGTTCATCGAGTCCAGTAGTGACGACTTTGAAGAACTTGGCTCAGGAGAATCAGTCATTCGGGCTCTTTTTGGCTGCTTTTCGACTGGTTCAGGGTTTGTTCAGGGTTAAAATTAACTAAGCTTTTACAACCGCAACCGCACTTATGGAACGGCGGTTGCGGTTACGGTTGCGGTTGTGAATTTTTGTGCGGTTGTAGTGCGGTTGCGGTTGCGGTTGCGGTTATTCGATCCATCACTAATATATATATATATATATGATACACACAGACCGTGCATGGAACAAGGAACTCTTCTGGGATAATTAAATCCACTATAGTCCCATCTTGAAGCGGACATGTTATGTGCCTTGAAAAGTGGACGCTCAATTCTGCCAGTTGAGGTTTAAGTTTTGGTTTTTGGCTAAAAATATAATATTTACCCCTTTTTCTTTGTGTATTCAATCTGACGTGAAGGCAGCGAGTCTTTGCTTAATTGAGGTTCTAAATGTAGTAGAGCTAGGCTGCTTTAAACCCTAGATCCATGTCCCAAAGCTGGATCCTGTCTGCTTTTCAGATGCTGGTGAGGAAGCTATATTATATGACCTCTTTGCGAGTGACCCGTTGCCCACGTCGGGTTAGCATCACATGAAAAAGAAAAACTATGGTATTTGTCATTACCTTTACTTATTCGGACTATAGTGTATTTAATTATCCCAGAAGAGTTCCTTGTTCCATGCACGTCTGTGTGTATCATATATATATATATATATATAATATATATAATATATATATGATGAATAAACCAACGAAGGAAAGGAAACAAAACGGTGCTCAAGCGCTTTCGTCTAAGACATCCTCAGGAACACTGAAATACATAAAAAGGTTCCGGCCTATATATATCATACACATATATATATATATATGCGATAAACGGAGAAGTAAAATAAAACTTAAAAATTAAGGATTAGAGATAACAAAGAGGCAAATCGATTTTTAGCACAAGATCAAATGAGTTATAAAAATAATACAAATTTATACTGAGATACGCCCGGGTTTAACACTTGCCTTCTTGGAGTCAAAGTTTCGATATATATAAAAATAAATTGAAGATTAAAAGTAAATAAAGTAGCTTACAAGTTTACCAAAGATTAAGTGTCCTACACTTTTTATCTAGGTTTGTTTTAAAGGAATTCAAAACAAAGGATCGAGTTGAAAAAGACCTTGCTTTATGTTGAAGTTATTTGAAAGTTGAATAATGGCAGACTCAAGAATATTTCTATGACAATATTGCTCGATGAAATAAACTGAAGCATTATTCCAATCAATACAGTGGATAACTCTGACAAATGGACAAAAAGAGCACTGGACACTGTCCTGTTCTGACGGAATATTGATGCTGTTTATACGTGTGTGCAAATCCTTTCCCGTCTGACCTATGTAAAAGGAATCACATTGTTTACACCCATTTTATAGATAATGCCTGATTATTGGTAGGGCTATTTTTTACTATGATATTTTTCACAATATTGTTATATGAAAATACTACATTAATATCCAAAAGTTTAAGTACATTAGCAATGCCTAAAAAGCCCGGGAAAAATGGAAGTACTAAAATATTTTTTTGACAAAGTACGAGTGTTATTATTGACACGATAGAAAGTTCGTTTTGTCTTGTTGAGACCAGATTCCATAAACGCAGATGGGTAACACAGATCACTTCCAATACCGTTGATTTTTCCAATTCGGCATCGATGTATTCCGGACTGGCGATCCTAAGGGCGCGGAGAAACATTGATGAAAAGATGGCCTTCTTAGTGGGGGTGTCATGTCCCGAGTAAAAGTGTACGTAGACAAACAATTGTCCTACGTACACTTTTACTCGGGACATGACACCCCCACTAAGAAGGCCATCTTTTCATCAATGTTTCTCCGCGCCCTTAGGATCGCCAGTCCGGAATACATCGATGCCGAATTGGAAAAAATCAACGTATTGGAAGTGATCTGTGTTACCATCTGCGTTTATGGAATCTTGTCTCAACAAGACAAAACGAACTTTCTATCGTGTCAATAATAACACTCGTACTTTGTCAAAAATATTTTAGTACTTCCATTTTTCCCGGGCTTTTTAGGCATTGCTAATGTACTTAACTTTTGGATATTAATGTAGTATTTTCATATAACAATATTGTGAAAAATCATAGTAAAAAATAGCCCTACCAATAATTCAGGCATTATCTATAAAATTGGGTGTAAACAATGTGATTCCTTTTACATAGGTCAGACGGGAAAGGATTTGCACACACGTATAAAACAGCATCAATATTCCGTCAGAACAGGACAGTTGTCCATGCTCTTTTTGTCCATTTGTCAGAGTTATCCCACTGTATTGATTGGAATAATGCTTCAGTTTTATTTCATTCGAGCAATATTGTCAATAGAAATATTCTTGAGTCTGCCATTATTCAACTTTCAAATAACTTCAACATAAGCAAAGGTCTTTTTCAACTCGATCCTGTTGTTTTGAATTCCTTTAAAACAAACCTAGATAAAAAGTGTAGGACACTTAATCTTTGGTAAACTTGTAAGCTACTTTATTTACTTTTAATCTTCAATTTATTTTTATATATCGAAACTTGACTCCAAGAAGGCAAGTGTTAAACCCGGGCGTATCTCCAGTATAAATTTGATTATTTTTATAACTCATTTGATCTTGTGCTAAAAATCGATTTGCCTCTTTGTTAATCCTCTAATCCTTAATTTTTAAGTTTTATTTTTACTTCTCCGTTTATCGCATATATATATATATATATATATATATATAATATATGTGTGTATGTGTGTAGATATGTATGTGTATATATATGTATATGTGTTTTGTGTGTATGTTATGTTATTTATTTATATATTTTTATTTTTTATTATTTATTTATTTTTTCTGTGACCTATATATAGGCCGGAACCTTTTATGTATTTCAGTGTTCCTGAGGATGTCATTAGACGAAAGCGCTTGAGCACCGTTTTGTGTTTCCTTTCCTTCGTGGTTTTCATCATAAATATTTTTCACGTGTTACTTTCGTGAAATAATTTTCATATATATATATATATATATATATATATGAAAATTATTTCACGAAAGTAACACGTGAAAAATATTTATGATGAATAAAACCACGAAGGAAAGGAAACACAAAAAGGTGCTCAAGCGCTTTCGTCTAATGACATCCTCAGAACACTGAAGTACATAAAAGGTTACGGCCTATATATAGGTTTTATTCATCATATATTATATATATATATATGTAGCGGATCGACAAGAAATAGACCAACAAATCGACAGAAATACTTTACTTCCACGCTATCATCAAAGAACTTGGAAAACACACGTGGGCAATCAAACAATGGAAAGTCTGTGTCTTCCCAAGAAAGGCGCGAATGAAGCCTTTGTAAACTAAAGGACACGCGGACCAAGCGTCTTACGATTTGGTATAGTCCTACGTCACCAGGGTATAAAAGCGAGCTTCCATTTGCTCTTCATCACTCTCACTCACTCGGACGCACGTCATCACGTGAGCAGCGCGTCCACCAACCGCTTTCCGGCCCCCTGGCCGAGGGGCCGTGGCCGCTACTTTCTTCAGGGCCTACAATTTGTCTTCACGTAAGATCTAAAGACCACCTGCAGAAGCAATCCAACGAGGCCCAACCGGAATCACTTCGGGCCTGCGGTTTGCCGGGTCGGCCTTCAAGTTTCTCTACATTCCTCGAGATATATTCAGCACCACAGGCCGACAGGCCAGCCTGCACCTCGAGAAGTAACATCACCTCAGGCCTCCACGAAGCCTACATCCATCATCTCAAGAGGCTTAACGAACAACGACAGCTCGAATCTGCGTAATAGGTTCTGTCTTCAGCCCGTCTTCAAGTTTTTACATCGCCCTAAGCTAAGTACATCATATTCGTAAGTACCTCAGAAACCTACATTAGCCTACCGCCGAACGGTAGGCTATACTCCCAAAGTGTGTAATCACGCGTCCATTGACTCCCGTTAATAACGCAGTAGGCCTATCATCCAATTCAAGTGTCAATTCAATACCGTTTATTCCGCGTACCATCCGTCATTATGTTCAAGTCATATAAATGTGTGTTTAAATAAATGTTCTCTTGACGTAATCACTTAACATCACATAATGTCCTTTATATAAATGATATTTGTGCAAGCATTTCAATCCATTATTATTAGGCCACATCAATTATTCTATGTGCATCCATGCAATCATTTAGCCTACTTAATCAGTGTCATGTTTTCCATTCAATGTACCAAACGCACGTGCATTCTTTATATCATTAACTAGGCCTATTCAATGTTCTATGTTGCATGCCATTTACATACCATCGATGAGTATTACATTATTTATTACGTGTCAATTAAGCTATTAACATTTCATCTTATTAGCTAAGCCTATGCCATAAGCATAACGTAAAACTACCAATTAATTACTGTCAATTCTTTGTTATATCACAGTGAATAAAATAACGGATTTATTTTCATAATAAACTACAAAAGTAAGGTGTCTTTCATAACCTTAATATTAATTTGCTTTGGCCGTAAACCAAAGCTGGTGACCTCGCTGCCATTTCGGTCACTTCCAATAGTATGGTGGATCTAATCAAATAACATTCATTCCAATCGGTGATATGTATTACATCATAAATTATTAACCCAGCCTATCATTATAAAGCAATCAGTCATTGCCTAAATCAATCGTTGCATACAATTAAATCATTATCACCTTAAACGGCTAAAACTAGCTCCACTATAAATTGGTGTAACCCCGGAGTGACTCGATCTTATTTACGTTATTTATTCACAGCGATCCTTGTGTTAGCTATTATTGACCATTTCATTTTTTTGCAGCCACATTAAATAATTTCTATGTAAATACGGTATTCATAAATTCAATGTGATTTTCTGCAGCCATATCAAATAATTTCTATGTACGTACGGTTTCATAAATTCAGTGAAATTAAATAGGCCTACTTGCAAACAGTGATATTCGTTCCGCGCGGTACTTTAATGCCTTACTGTCTCGCGGTCATGTGCCGTCGCACAATCACCGCAACTTTCAAATTCCCGAGTGCGTCCCCCTGAGTCGAGTCTCACTGCCTCCTGACGGCAGGGGCGCGGCGACCCCTTGGAGAAGCCACCACTGGCATTGGGTCCTGCTCCGCCGTCAAACGGATCGTGGAGGGACTCACGAAATCACCACTAACGCCTCAGGACAACACTCACCCCCCACCCCCCCAGCGCTGCAGTCAGTCCCAAATTCGTTTCAAACGGCGCATTCTTTCGTCACCACCTCGTCCAAAATATTCAACGGTCCCGTCTCGGCCGTTGTACGGTAAATCATTTGGCGATAAATCTGGTGACGCGCCTCATTGATCAGCGAATTTTTTTTCCGTAAGCACGACGGGTTTTCCCTTCCCCATTCCCTACGGGAAGGCCTAAAAAGAAAGCATTCTTCAATCAACGAGCAGAGTGCACACATGCCTCCACGCAACAAGCAAACTGCAAAACAGACACTTCAGGCACAGGGTTGGCGATCCCCTGCCTTCATCAACTGTCTCTTTGCATCATTCCGTGGATTAATTCCTGCTGCTCGTGGACTTGAACGACGTTTCTTTTTCTCCCTTCGGCAGGAGCGACCTCGACGACAACATTCACACGACGAGTTACGGGCACAGCATTCGAACTCAGACAGTTCCCCGGCCCCTCTCGTTTCCTTCGTCCACTCTTCATTGCTCCACATTCCTGCCGAAGTCCAACCCCTGCGGCAGGAGCGACCTCAACGAGAACCACCACGCGACGAGTTACGGGCACAGCATTCGACCACCAACACAGTCCCCCCGCCCCTCTCGTTTCCTCCGTTCGCTCCTCACTGTCCCCCATTCCTGCCGTACCCCAACCCCACCCCCCTGCGGAACCCCCACCCCATACACCAGCGTTTCCTCTTCCGAGCATCTGACGACCTTCATTCCTTCCTGCGTCAGGAATTCCACGATATACCAGGCCAAGCGTCAAATCTCGGAGTGGCCTCATCAGGTCTCCCAACAGAATGGTATTTCTTCTCAGTATCGTTCCTTCGTCTCTGAGAGGGAACTACTTGTAGCGGATCGACAAGAAATAGACCAACAAATCGACAGAAATACTTTACTTCCACGCTATCATCAAAGAACTTGGAAAACACACGTGGGCAATCAAACAATGGAAAGTCTGTGTCTTCCCAAGAAAGGCGCGAATGAAGCCTTTGTAAACTAAAGGACACGCGGACCAAGCGTCTTACGATTTGGTATAGTCCTACGTCACCAGGGTATAAAAGCGAGCTTCCATTTGCTTCATCACACTCACTCACTCGGACGCACGTCATCACGTGAGCAGCGCGTCCACCAACCGCTTTCCGGCCCCCTGGCCGAGGGGCCGTGGCCGCTACTTTCTTCAGGGCCTACAATTTGTCTTCACGTAAGATCTAAAGACCACCTGCAGAAGCAATCCAACGAGGCCCAACCGGAATCACTTCGGGCCTGCGGTTTGCCGGGTCGGCCTTCAAGTTTCTCTACATTCCTCGAGATTATTCAGCACCACAGGCCGACAGGCCAGCCTGCACCTCGAGAAGTAACATCACCTCAGGCCTCCACGAAGCCTACATCCATCATCTCAAGAGGCTTAACGAACAACGACAGCTCGAATCTGCGTAATAGGTTCTGTCTTCAGCCCGTCTTCAAGTTTTTACATCGCCCTAAGCTAAGTACATCATATTCGTAAGTACTCAGAAACCTACATTAGCCTACCGCCGAACGGTAGGCTATACTCCCAAAGTGTGTAATCACGCGTCCATTGACTCCCGTTAATAACGCAGTAGGCCTATCATCCAATTCAAGTGTCAATTCAATACCGTTTATTCCGCGTACCATCCGTCATTATGTTCAAGTCATATAAATGTGTGTTTAAATAAATGTTCTCTTGACGTAATCACTTAACATCACATAATGTCCTTTATATAAATGATATTTGTGCAAGCATTTCAATCCATTATTATTAGGCCACATCAATTATTCTATGTGCATCCATGCAATCATTTAGCCTACTTAATCAGTGTCATGTTTTCCATTCAATGTACCAAACGCACGTGCATTCTTTATATCATTAACTAGGCCTATTCAATGTTCTATGTTGCATGCCATTTACATACCATCGATGAGTATTACATTATTTATTACGTGTCAATTAAGCTATTAACATTTCATCTTATTAGCTAAGCCTATGCCATAAGCATAACGTAAAACTACCAATTAATTACTGTCAATTCTTTGTTATATCACAGTGAATAAAATAACGGATTTATTTTCATAATAAACTACAAAAGTAAGGTGTCTTTCATAACCTTAATATTAATTTGCTTTGGCCGTAAACCAAAGCTGGTGACCTCGCTGCCATTTCGGTCACTTCCAATAGTATGGTGGATCTAATCAAATAACATTCATTCCAATCGGTGATATGTATTACATCATAAATTATTAACCCAGCCTATCATTATAAAGCAATCAGTCATTGCCTAAATCAATCGTTGCATACAATTAAATCATTATCACCTTAAACGGCTAAAACTAGCTCCACTATATATATATATATATATATCACCGGGGCCGATTTAGGAGTTATAGTCATTGGTGATTTAAAAGTCGCGAAAAAAGTACAGCAGCGGTCAATGAATCGAACAAAGTGCTAGGTTTTATAGCTCGGAATTTTTCGTACAAATCGCGCGATATTATTGTTCCTCTTTATAAATCATTAGTCAGACCCCATTTGGAGTACGCGATCCAATTTTGGAATCCGCATATGGGAAAAGATATAGACAAAATCGAAAGGGTTCAAAGACGAGCAACTAAGATGATTCCGTCGCTTAGGTCGAAGTCGTACGAGGATGGGCTTTAGGAGTTAAAATTGACTACACTCGAGACTAGGAGGCTAAGGGGTGATTTAATCCAGGTTTTCAAAATTATGAATGGGTTAGATAATAAGGTAGGTTAATTTTCCGCATTTTTTAGATATCGACTTTGGACTAGTCGAGATAGTCAGGCTTAATATGATAATAACTGACAAAAAATTTCAGATCCCTAGCTTTAACCGTTTTTTGAGGAAACCGTTTCAAAAATCGTCAAAAAATTGTACCGAAAAATACCGCATTTTCGCAATTTTCCGCCGAAAAAAACATGCTATTTTCATAAAAAAATCCTAAAAAAAGTTACAATTTTATTGAAAAAAAGTAAAAAAAAACATGTACAGAGTCAAATAGACATTTAGATCCCAAGATCATCATAATTTTCACTGTAAGAGCCCTTAGAAGCAAAGGAAGGCCTCATCTGGCGGCTTAGGGCTTTGGCCAGAATGTGTTTATGCCTTGATTCGAGTCCATAAACAGTATGGGAAGCTTCAGATGTCAGCTTCACGGCCCTTTCAACACTCTGAGAATGTGAAGGCAGATCAGGCAGCTCCAGCTTGGTGCCATTCAGCAATGCTTCTTGAAGCTCCTGGTCAGAAAAGTCTTCTGTGAGAGCAGGTTCACAGATGCCACTTTGAGAAAGGTTGATTCGTTCTCACTAGTGGGTAGCTTCAATGTTGATGGCTGTGATCTTCTTCAGCCTCTTCTTGGCTGGCTTCCCACTTCTGAAAGAATAATAGTTAATTTATTTTTTATTCCAGTTTAAGATTTAATCCCTATTAGTCTCAGAATTGCTGATTTAAATTAAACTTAAATTAAAAAAAAAAAAAACCCGAGCTCTATAAATCCCTATAATCGAATTTTTTTCAGAAAGAAGGTAAGATTATTTTCATTATCAGAGGGGAAGGGGCGAATTGGGATAAGAAAATGTGAAAAAAAATTCGATTATGGGGATTTATAGAACTCGGGCCTTTTTTTTTATTAAATAAATCCCCATAATCAAATTTTTTTCACATTTTTTCAAATTAATAAATGCTTATCTGATGGACAGAATTTTCTTGAGAGCAGCTTCTCTCACTTCCAAGTCATCAGACTTCATCATGGAGTACAGCACATTCTCGGGCAGCAAGGCAAAAGCATTGTACTTCAGGTTCTTGAAAGCAACACCCTGGATTTCTTCAGACTGCTGCTTGATCCTCTGGATCATGTTGAAGATGTACAGCTGCTGATTGTGGAACTTGCTGTCCCTTTTAATCTCAAACCAACTGACTGCATACACTTCCACAATGAACTTGATGGCCTGGTAAAGCTTATCCTGTAGTTCTGCAGGGTAAGCACCTGTGGTCCACAGACTCAGTGCTGGACTTACCTATAAGCTAAATAAGCTATAGCTTAGGGCCACACACCCTCGGGGGCCTCATTTTTTTAAATATATTTTTATTTTATCATTAGTTTTTATTCTTTAACACTAATTCATCAAAAATTATATATATATATATATTATATATATATATATATATATTATAATATATATATATATATATATATTATTTTTTCTTTATCATTAACATTAATATAAAAAATAATAATTATAGTAATAATGACATTATTTTAAATTTTTTTACCCGAATTTTTTTAGAGAAGGGCCTCAAATTTCATATAGCTTAGGGCCTCAGCAGGTGAAAGTCCGGCCCTGCGTGACAGACACATCAATCTAATTGCCAAAGTCAACCATCTTGCATGGTTTAATGGTCCAATTTTCCAGGCAGCAAATCTTGGGTTGACGACTTTGCCCCTGGAAATTCCAAGCACATACTCCAAAAGAAGCCTCTGCTCGCTACTGAGATCATTCAGTGTCTCCTCAGCAAATTCCATGTCATCCAGGGGGCCACTGAGTTTGGTGAATTCCACTTGTGGCAGATCTTGGTAGTCAATTTCACAGAGTTTTCCCAGCGGACCAGTGAAAGCAGTGTGACTTTTGGTACTGCCATCAAGATGCTTGAAAACAGCTCTGAAAGGAAGCTCACTCTGATGGAGTGAACAGCCAATGGTGTGCAATTTCCGCCCAATTTTATTTTCCAGAGCTGTTACAAGGCCTCCCTCCCAGCCAGTGTTTGTATTTGTGTTGTCAAGGAGGACAGCTTTCAGGGTATGAACACTGTTAAACTCCTCCAAGACACTAGCAACTTCTTCACCAAGAAGAACTCCAGTTGCACCTTTAATTGGGATGACTCTGTGAGTAAGATATGTTCCACTTTCAGTTCCCGGCTCCTTTGTGAAAGTCAAATGGTGCTCTTGTCCCTTTCCTTTCTTCAGCTT
The DNA here is from genome assembly GCA_023014485.1 of Bathynomus jamesi. NCBI lineage: Eukaryota > Metazoa > Arthropoda > Malacostraca > Isopoda > Cirolanidae > Bathynomus > Bathynomus jamesi. The sequence goes on along the minus strand of JAJOZX010001395.1, from coordinate 576,419 downwards.
AGTCTCCCCATTTTCATCCTTAACTTCTCTGTACAGCAAAGTGTCCTTGTCAACTTTCCCATCAACCCCAATACAGACTAACTTTTCCAGACCCTCATTGTGCTTTTCATCACTTTTCACTTTCATTCTAGCTTTTTCCCTGTCCATTTTCGATTTATCAACTATTATCTGTTTCACATCAAGGCCAGGCTTAATCAAGTCCATAGCTTGTAAGTCCAGGAGGAAGGCATTAGCAAGACTTGCCCCAAGATTGGAAGAAACATCATCCCTGATCAGTTCCATGGCATATCTGGGGGTTTTCAAAAAGCTGGAACCAACACTTGGGTGCCTCCTTGGCTTGAACTCTTCAGCTTCACCACCAGATGGCTGAAATGAAAATAAAAAATAAATTACTAAAGCGAAAATGGGGGAAAATAGGGGAAAAAGTAGGGAAAAATATGGGTAAAATCGGTGAAAATGGGGGAAAAAAGGGGGGAAATAGGGACAAAAAGTAGGGATAAATTTGGGTAAAAATGGAATAAGATATAAGAAAAAATATATATTACCTATCCTGATTCTCCTGAGCTGGATTCAAAAGAAATATCTTGTGAAGGTGTGGAGGCAAAAGTGGCCAAATCCACTTCCTGCTGCTGTTGAATCTGGCGTCGCATGTTCCAAGTCTTTTAACCTGTTCAGATTTCCTATCATTGTTTTGGGGACATTTATTTGTTGTAGTCTTGCTTTAATATGCTTCCATCCTGATGGTGAGGGCCTATCCCACTTTCTCATCAGATCATGGACGATGTCTACGATATTCGATCCCTGTACCTTTGCTCCTTCCAAAGGAGCAAAGGTCCATTGTATGGCAGGGTCCTCATTCAATAGATTATAAAGACTTAAACCTTTATTCCTCAATGTACAGTATGTGGGATGGTGCTTTTTAATACATGCTCGATATGTTGTGTGGCCGACCTATTAATCTTTGGTTGGTCAGCTCTATTGTCGGACACAGGTCCTATGTCACCATGTCCATCGTTCCCCGTGCTATGCCTAATAACCACGGGAATCTCTGTCGGGTTCTTATAATTTTCGTACTCGTGAAGAAATTTCTGCAGAGCTTCTTGGTATAAGATTCTTTTCTCATCAGGTATTTTTTCACTGTTTAATAGGGCTAGCAATTCGCTTTCCATTCTTTTAAGTCTGCTTTTACGGGGATCTAGATCCGTGTCTGGATTCTTTGAACTTTGCGGTGAAGCATACACCTCGTGTGGAGTCACTACCACTTTCTTCATTATATTAATCTAGTCAGTAAAGGACCCAAAACTGAAAATAAGATGGGGAGGAATGACCCTCCTCTTTGTACAATAATTCGTTTTTTCTTCCCTACAGTTTGACTTTTACGAGCGAGTGCACGTATTATGTTCTTGTAACGGCGTAGACGAGCCTTCTGAGGTGGTTTCATTGATACATTGCAATTTATAACGTTAAGACAGATTTCACATGCATTTTAAAAAGTCGGAGTCGATATTTTTAGCAAACATCTGCTGCATTGCTCGGGGCAGTCGATGATAGATTTTTATTAATTCATGGTATTTCTTTAGCCTCTTTGTTATTCTGGAATATACCCCGTTTCAGGTTCGTTTGGAAATATATTCGTTCTTAGAAGCACCCTAAACGTGTTTCGCGGATGAAGGTCGCAAAGCAAATATCCGTAACGGGTGCTTGTAGCTTCTTTATAAACTTCCAAAAACTCCTTACGCTGATTCGGGAACATTTGATTGGCTAATACCCCAATTTGTGATACATCTCTACGTTGCGCGAATAAGACTAGATATTGTGTGTTTAACGACACATCGCGCATGTACCTATTTTTGAAAAATAGATTCTGATTGATGAAGAACACGCTTATGTTAAGATGGTGGGAGAATAGTGTAAATGTCTCAGCAAACATTTTATCCATCTCCAGCATGATATCGTCAATTACAATGACTGTATGTTCATTTCCCTTTAACGAATTAACGTCATATACACCTTTGTCGAACAAAATATCATCTTGGTACTCGATGAACACTGATTGATACGTCGAATAGCACCATATAACTTTATGCACAAATTTTGAGAACATCCCTCCCTTTTCTTTAATGATTTTAAAGATAAACACAGTTTTACCACATTCTGTAGGGCCAGATATAATATATGTGGATGGGCTCGTGAACCTGAATTTTTCTACAGAATCCATTTCTAACACGTCACACTCCTAACTGGGTCATTTACAAAATATAATAAATATTGAAGTGATGACCCTTATATTCTACAGTCTTGCTTTTCGCTTCTCCCACAGAACCGTGAATGACGATGAGGTACAATACCCCATCATCGATATTACAGATGACCCCGACGACAGTGTAGTTGTGATCACAGAATCCATTCCCGCTGACGAATCCTCACCAGCAATACCTGTAGCACGCGCCAGTTCAAAGCGGAGGCACAATGAAGAGCCCATCGCCAGGATTGCGCCGGTTGTTAGACCACCAGTAATAGAGCCCCAACCTTCTACGTCTTACGACACAACTCCCACAATAGTACCTTCCTCAAATATACCCCCTTATTCCTGTTCAATTCCGGGTGCATCCTCCACAGCCACAGCAGCTTCTCAGTCTGTTGAGGATGGCATAACATTCGAGTTGGTGCGCACCGCTACCCCCACCCTAGCCTTGACTAGAAATCGGTATGTAGTCAGGGTTGATCCTAGGTCCATGTATAGCAATGGTGTTGAACACGGACTACGGCGCATAGTTGAACGTATTGTAGAGTTTGCCCCTCAGAACCGCGACGAACGTGAAGTCAGGACGAGGCTGTCCTTCGGATTCGGGTTAGATGACGGAGATGTAGATGATTTTTGGGTAGTAATACCTTTCAGACGTTTGGCAGCTGAAGATATAGAGTATATATTAGGCCGTATAATGCAGGCCTCTCAAAGTAGTATAGCCTTCAATATGGACAACTTCACGGTAAATATTGACCGTGTATTCCGTGTTGCGGGTCATAGTGCTACACCTTATACTCTTAACTTCAATTCTCAGGCTATTTATAGACGGCATATAAACGTCGATCGTGGCTGCGGCTTTATAGCAATAGTCTTAGCTCGTATGTTTACTGTACTAAATACACGGACCAAAAAAAATTGGTTGCCTACGGTAGTGGAGCGTGCCCGTAAACTAGCTGTAGACTGTAAACTTGAGTTTGACTGTAATTTGGGTCCTGAAGAGCTGAGAAGGGTAGAACAGGAAGTGAATGTTCGTATAATTGTATTTGGAATGGATGATCGTCGTAGAACTGTGTATGTTTTTAAAAGCTGTGTGAGAGAGCGTACAAGACCCCTACTTATTTTAGGACTGTCAGGGACAACGTATCTCCCCATCCGTAATATAAGGGGCCTTTACGCGAGTTATGATAAAAGTCGAAAATATGGACGACATCATGAGTTGTGTAAGGGGTGTATCGAGTTTGCGGATGATATAGTGAAACATTGTAAAGATTGTCACATGGTATCAGTGATGTAGCCGAGACCACCAAGTCCGAGACTGAGACCGAGACCGAGACCTGATCCTGTGAGACCAAGATCGAGACCGAGATCAAAGGTTTGAGATCGAGATCTACCTTCCGAGATCGAGACCCTTAAAATTCGAGACCGAGATCGAGATCGAGACCAAGCTCATGCCCTTTCAATTTGTTTTACACTACTATGGAAATTAGACTATGTTAAGTATATTAATAAACTAATAACTACTTCCTCAGATGTAGTGTGTTGAATGCAAAAAGTGTAACCTATAAATTAAAAAATGAATATATATATATATATATGTACTTTTTATTTATTTACTTCTTTTATATCTGTTACAGAAGGTTTAATGAACGTACCCACTACCCAGTTTGACTTGTGCATTTATTTAAAGCATGATAGGTGCTCATTACACTTAAGGAACATCAGCATGCTCAGAAGATCTGCTGAAGTTCGACTTCTGTGGGGCCTCATTATTATGCCTCCATGGCTAAATACACGCTCAATTGGAGCATTAGAGGCAGGCACTGTTAAAACAGTCATGGTAATATTGGCCAGTGATGGGAATTTATCCCTTTTCTGGTGCCAAAACTTTATTGGAGAGCAGTTGTCTAAAATATGAGATTCATCGATCTCTAAGAGGTACCGCCGCAACTGTTTTCTGCGGTTCAAAATCTTCCCAGTTTCAACGTTCTTCTGCTTGGACCGATAACTTTGATATTTTGCCATTAGTCTCGGAACTTTGGTTTGACTGTTTTATTTCGTCATCGCTGCTGTGAGAATGAGCGCTGTCTCTCTGTATCTGCTCATTCTCTGTGCCTGAGTTTCCTGTATAGCATTTTTCCCACCATTTCTATGAAAAATAAATTGACATATCGGTACTATAAACAGAGGCATGGCAATTAGCATAAGGTCTAAATAATATATATATATATATATATATATAACATTAATTCAACATCCACTGAGCCCAAAGAGATCTATAATGAATTTTAATGATAAAAATATACCGGTATAATGAATAAATATAAATAATAAATAAATAAATAAATAATATATAAATAATTCTCTATTTAGTGTTTCCATTTTCAATAAAATTAATCTGACGGGCGCAGGGGACAAATTTTTTTGTAGCGCTAACCTAAAAAAATCCAGACCCACACACTCCCGCAAGACAAACGTGGCAACTCAAAACAGGGTGACTGATTAGTGAATACCTAGAGTCCCTTACTTTTACAAACTTTCATAAACATTCTGAATTGTGTCTGTTCAACCAAGCCACCATCATGAGTATGCCAATAACATGTATTTCTCATTACGGTCTCGAGAGGTCTCGAAAGGTCTCGGGGAGAAAAACCGAGACCGCGTCTGTCGAGACCGAGATCGAGACCGAGATCTAAATAGCGGAGACCGAGATCGAGATCGAGATCTGCAAATTGGGTCTCGAGATCGGTCTCGAGACCGAGACCGATCTCGAGACCTACATCACTGCATGGTATGTGAGCAGTGTAAAAGCTCCAAATGTGAAAGCCTTGTAGTTGAAACTGAGAAGAGGGATTGTAATGTGCGTAGACGCACATTTTTCAATAATAACTGTTTTGAGCTCCATAAATCAATTGGCACGTGCAGGAAAATGAGAATCTGTGAATGTGGTATGTTTCATATGATGGATAATTGGGGGAATTTCAAGCATAAATGTAATGAAATTCACTGTTCTATATGCCATGAGAAATATAAGGCGGTTGGAGTAAAGCATGTATGTTATATGAAAGATGCTAAGCCTAAAAATAGCCCTTGTATAACTGTGTACTACGATATAGAAGCATACACGAACGCTGAAACCAAAGAGGTTATTCCACATTTACTTGTAAGCCAGACTATCTGTGATGAGTGTATGGAGATCGAGTGTGATGAGTGTCACAAATGTGGTAAACGGACAAACGTTTTTAACCCTTCGTGGGCTAGGTGGGACCGACTAACAAAGAAGACTATGTGGGGGTCACCCAGACCCCAAACTTCAATGGTGAATTTCTGCCATATGCTTAAGTTTATATATACTAAAGTTTGTACGTATGTTGCCCAGGACACGGCACGTGGAGCCAGTTCACCATGTTTCCCTTTTTTTTTTTTAACATTTATTTAAGAATTTTTTTACTTAAAGAATTCAGCACTCAGAAACACTTTTTATATTCACAATATAGATTATAGAATAGAAAGAAATAGAAACATAGAACATATGAAACAATGTTTACTGTACACAGTCATCACATACATAGTTGGAGTGACTTTCGCAAAGAGGCACATCACATTTTGTGCATGACTTTCTCGTCTTCTTATCCATCTTCCTCGGGCACTTTCCACATCTCTTCCTACCTCTTGGATTAGGCCTTGGCTGGAGTGCTGCTTCTACCTCATCCATAAATGCCTCCATACATGCTCTAACATTCTAACATGCTTTGGCAAATATCTACCAGCTGATGGCATTGTAATCTAGAATTACATCAGGTTTGAAAGGTTCTTCCTGCTGCTTTTTTTGGTCGAAATGCATGGTGCTTAATAACAGAACTGCCTTTCTTACCTTTGGGACAGAGCTGCATATCATAAGATGCTGGTCCCTACTAAAGCCAAACTTTGATGAATAGAGCTGACGATCATTTGAGGCTTGAAATGATTTAGGTATTTGGCGCTTATTTTTCCTCATAGTTCCTAAGAGTGTCAAATTTTTATCAAGTAGTTCTATGGCAAGGTCAACATCAGTAAACAGGTTGTCAGTGGTAACATTTCTTCCTGACTTCACAATAGTTGAAGTAAGATCTCGAACAACTCTTTGGGCTTGGTGGTGTTCTGGACCTTCAGGACCTTTTCCACTGTATATCTGGCCATTTAGAAGATACCCATTCTTAACGTCGGCCATACTCCAAACCTTTATGCCATACAGTGATGGGCAGTATCTAGATCAGAGCTTTCCAAACTTTTAACGTTTAAGCATAACAATTTTCACGACACATTAATTAATTTTTGTTATCAAATATCAAATATCAGATAATTTTTCAGTAGGTGGTTTATATTGTAGCCGATTTTGTTGATAGAAAAATCAAAATTTTCAAAATACAAAAAACACTAATGTGTCGCGACACACCAGTTTGGAAAGCTCTGATCTAGATACATGTATCGCCGATACGTATCGATCGATACTTTTGTATCGGTATCGGTATCGCTTTAGCTACTTGACAAAAGTATCGATTTATCGGTATCGCTAAGGTCAATTTTCTTAAATGTATCGAAAAAAATCGATACTTCGATACATCGATACATTAATAAGAATTTTTAAATATTTAAATAGATGTTATAATATGACACTACTGAGTTATATTTATGAATATACATAAATAATAATATTATTAAATATTTATTTAATGACAGTACTACTCTACTGGTCACGTCACACAGTACGGCGCAACGTTTAAACACGTTTGTACTTGTGTTATTGAGATTAATTAACCATAATATAGAAACGCTCATAATATAGAAACGCTCATATAATATAGAAACGCTCATTGGTGTTGCAACACTATTGGCCACGCCCACACGCCCATTCTCTCCAATCTCTGAGGCAGTACCCAGGAATTCTACGGGTCTTCCTGAAGTATAACAGACCACTACCATCCTCTGCTCCTGTAGAACGGTTGTTTAGTTTGGCTGGTCACATTCACGCTCCAAAAAGGAATAGACTGTCTGACCAGATGTTTAGCCAGCTGGTATTTTTGAAGGGTAATAGTAATTACTTTTAATTGTTAGTGTAATATTTTCAGTCATTCATGTATCCTACAAAATTAAAACATACTTTCATTAAATAAAGCAATTGTTTTTATTTACATCTATAAAACCCATTAAAATGTCGTTGATTTTACTTACAGTGCGTACAAATTACTAGTATAAACAATAATATCTAATACCTACATATTAAATGAATAATTATAAAAATGTACCGGCGATACATGTATCGGTATCGGTATCGCTTAAGACATCTAAAAAGTATCGGCGTATCGGTATCGCCTAAGACGTTCTTCATGTATCGATGTATCGGTATCGCTTTAGCGATTTTCATGTATCGATGCCCATCACTGATGCCATACTTATCTGGTTTAGATGGCATGTATACTTTGAATGAGCATTTCCCTCGAAATGCGAGTAGAGATTCATCCACAGTTACATATGTGTTGGCTTTATAGTTTATTTGACATGCTTCAACAAACTTCTGCCAATAGGGTTGCCAAGTCAACAGATCTTGAATAAAGGACACTTGCACGCTACCGTATATTCCATTGCTTATCATGATAAAAATTTACTTGTGCAATATTTTTTACAATTTCTTTATTATATTCATAGATAAAATATGTCTAGAAAGTCGTACACTTGTAAAATCACACTACTGTATTGAAATGAAACATTTTTAAATTTCTTTATTATATTTTGTGAATTAAAGACAGGAAAATATTTACAAATCATTATAATGAATGAAGCCTTTATTTATTTATAAAATTGTACTTATCTTGACTTCGACCAGCCTTCAGTAAAGCTGTATCATTTTTTATTTTGCCAGCAAAATCGGCACAATTGTCTTTTAAATTGAAATAAATCAAAAGTTCACTTTTTATTAATTCTACTGAACATCTGTTTCTGTCATCTCGCCACTTAGCATTCATTACACTGAAAATTTTATTTTATTCCTGCCATTTCTGCAGTCAGATTTTTGTTGCATTGTATAATTTGTATAATATTAGTAAAGAAATTGGAAATATTTTTGTTTTTTGGCCTTTTTTCTAAAAAATCACTAAAAAAAAGTCTCGTGAATTTTTTTAAAAAAGGCGCTAAGACATGCGTAATGAGTGAACGCTTTAATGCATAAGGTTATTAGAAAAAAAATATTAGACACGAACAAGCCTTAACTTTCAGTAGCGCGACACGTAAAATAATGTTTTCTAATTTTCTAAGAGAGGGAAACCTAGTATATAATTAAGTATTCTTACCTAAGTATTCATCTGAAGATATTCTTCAACTCATAAAAAATAGAATCACGTCAAAAACTCATGAAGCCGGTTTAATATGGCAATTTGGCCAAAGCACAAAAATATGTTAGCGGGCGATGCCTTCCTCGTTCCTCTCCAGCAAGGATGACAATGGCAACGGGCAATGGGGGCAGGATTGCCAACTCTGATTTACTAGAAATCACATCTGAATGTTGAATCTCACTTCTCCCGATTAACGAATTAATTAAGTTTGAAAACATCTCCGTCTCAAATTTTTAGTGATGAATAAAATTTTGAGAGTCAATTACTGAATTAAAGGACATATGGCGTCCTTTCCGAGTTTATCAAAGGACAAGGACACATGAGCTGAAATAAAGAACTGTCCTTTGAAATAAAGGACCCTTGGCAACCCTATCTGCCAAATTTCGAATATAGGCGCCAACTTGCCTTGTTCACCATTCCTTCGTTCTGCACGAGTAGTCATGTTATCAAATCTTTATTGACCTTTTTATTTCTTTGAAACGGTCACGGCTCATAGAAGCACGATAAATTGGTGGACCGGTCTTAGTACCAAATAATTCATCAACTGGGCGGAAGCTATCTTTGTCCAGCCCAGATCTGAGATGAAGTCCTAGCCATGCCATCAGCTCAATAGAATCCAGCTGTTTCCATTTTTCACCATAGAGAGCACCACCTTCTTGATTTGTTGCATCGAGAACCAATTCAACAATTTCATCTGTGATAAAGAAGCTGAAAGTAGCAGATGCAGCATGCGTAGGTACACTTTCATGAACATCACCTTCTTCACGAACAATGTTTTGCCTCACATTTCGTCTAAGCCGGGGAGGCTCAGTGCACCACACAAAGTTATCTTTCCCTAACACAATATTGTCATCATCATCATCATGATCGCTTGCATTGTCACTATCAAAACCACTAAAGTCACTGTCAGAAGATTGTTCAACATATTCATATTCACTAGCATCAGATAAGTCTACTTCTGATTCACTATCATCTGACAAATTTGGTTGATCTACATCTACATCTCCCTCTCCCACCCTGCTAGGAGCATAAAACTTCGATATTGGAATTGACGTTACCATTAGAATGAAAATCTAAGAAAATTTATGAAAAAATCTGAAAAAAAAATTAAAATAAATTAGTCACATTGCAGGCGAGGTCGGGTAAGGCAGACCCAATTCAAGTTTGCTACCCTGTCACTTCCAAATAGTGTGACATTTTTCTCTTATATTTTGTGAGTATATACCATACCTACATACAATAAAAGTCATAGATGACCAAGCTCTAAAAATAATATTTGAATGAATGGCAGATTTTTTAAATATGCTTGGGGTCCAGTGGACCCCATCAGCCCACGAAGGGTTAAAACGAATGCCCACGATAGCCCTGTGAAACTCTTTGTGTCCTATATTGTCAAGTTAGCGGACAAGTTCAAAAAATGACTGTATATTCTCGCCCATAACGGGGCAAAATTTGACACACAGTTCCTTTATAAGGAGTTGCTTGAGCACGAGTCATCTGATATATTTACAGGTGATCCCTTGAAAAGAGGCAACAAGCTAATACAGATGCAAATAAGAGGTAATGTACAGTTTAAAGACATTTTATTATTCACACCTTGTAACTTAGCAAAGCTACCCAAGGTGATGGGCGTAGCCGCTGAAGTTTCAAAAGGATATTTCCCTTATACGTTACTCACTGGCGAACATTTAAATTACGTAGGACTACCTCCACCCAAACATTACTTTAACTATGAATGTATGAGTACGGATGAACGTGAAGATTTTGACCGATACTACAACAGTTTTAATGAATCTAATCCTTATAATATAGCTGATGAATGTGAGCATTATTGCGTGAATGATGTGCACGTGCTTCGCGTTTCCAGGCCTTTAGAAGGATGTACATAGGCCGTTTCAAATGCGATCCGTTGCAAGCCGCAACCACCATCGCGTCATTATGTTTTACGGTGTTCAAGAATAACTTCATGGGCACAAGACTATTTGCTGGCTCATACACCTACAGCAGCAGACCGGGGTATACATAAAGCATGCCCGCAACACGGGTGAAGTACCCATTAAGGTTAATGGTCGTGTTTTTTGGGTTGATGGTCTAAGTGAAAACCGTGCCACTGGTGAGAAGACTGTGTACTCCTTTAACGGTTGCTGGTGGCACAGATGCCCCCGTCCTGAGTGTGGAATCGTAGGAGATATCCACGGTAGATCTCCTGCCGACAGTTTTGCGTGGACCCGCACCCGCGATCAACTTATAGGCTCCCAGTTCACTCACATTTTTATGGGAGCATGAGTATGATGCACGGATGGAAACAGATGGACAGTACCGTGAAGAAATAAACACGATCAAACGTTCAATGGTGCTGGATCCTCTCAAATGCGGTGATAGTTTGTTCGGAGGGCGTACAAATCCCGTCAAGCTATACTTTCCGCCTACGGAGGGCGTGAAACTCCATTACTACGATTTCTGTTCTTTATATCCCTACGTGATGAAGAACAATCCGTACCCCGTAGGTGCACCTGGGGAACTGGTGGGACCTGATCTGCCCACCATCGAGGTGCTCTCAACAAATATGAACGGGAATTATTTCGGCCTTTCTTTCGTAGATGTGCTCCCCCCACGCGATTTATGGATGCCGATCTTACCCGTCGTTATCGATCACAAGCTCATGTTTCCCTTGTGCGTGAAGTGCGCAGAGGAGAACAATGGGGAATGTAATCATACAGCTAACCAACGTAAGATGAAAGGTGTATACAAGTCCAGAGCTGGATCTAGCTGTTCGCCATGGCTACAGAATATTGAAGATACATGAGGTGTGGAGGTTTCAGAAGCTACCCAACCTTTTCACGCCATATATAAACGCTTTTTTGAAGGATAAGGTCGAAGCATCAGGGTATCCGCGAGGAGTTGATACCGAAGATGAAAAATCGGCCTATATTGAACGTTACCGTGACCGTGAAGGTATACAGCATGACCGTTCCCAAATTGTAAAGAACCCTGGCAAGCGCTTTAGTGCAAAATTGTGTCTAAACAGTCTTTGGGGAAAATTTGCACAGAATACTGGCAAAGGGAACGTTCATTTGACACAAAGTTATAGTGAAGTCTGGGATTATGCCAACGCTCCTGATAAAGGGGTCATGGAGAGTGTGAATGTAGGTGATACTTACCTAATAAAGTACAACAATACCGAATTGGCCACAGATACCTCACGGGTTACAAACATACCTGTAGCCAGCTTCACAACGGCCTACGCACGCATCAAACTTTGGGGCCTATTGCATTCTCTTGGGCGGAGGGTTTTGTACGCCGATACAGATAGTGTGATATTCACAGAGAGGGAGGGTGAATACATGCCTCCTATTGGTGAATTCCTCGGTGAGTTGACTGATGAGATCAAGGATGAGTATGGAGACATCGCATACGCCGACTCTTTTGTCTCAACAGGGCCAAAAACTTATGGAGTACGGGTGAGGGTGGGGGAGGATATGAAATATATCGTGAAGGCTAAGGGTATCACGCTCAACCAGGATGATGATGAGGGCTAACGGCCGCCCCAACTAACTGTAGGTACCCACAATTTTCAGGCGCAGAAGCTGGGGAGCGTGAAGGAACTTAGGGATACAAAGGTGTGCCGTAACACCTATAGGAAACGTTACCAGGTGCCTGGTACCTATGATACCGTGCCCTTTGGATGCCATAATCTTTTATGTCTATTGTTAACTTATTTATTACACGTATTTGTAAATATATACAGGGTGTCCCATAAGTCCGGCATCATAGGAAAAATAACAAAAAAAGGCAAAACAAAAGCTTTTATTTACAGAACGTGCTCAATATGTCCACCATTGTTTTCAATACACAAATTCAGACGTGATACCCAGTCAGCAAGCACACGATGAATGATGTCCGGAGTAATGGTGTTACATGCCCCAATAATGTGCTGCCGCAAATGTTCAACACTCCTATTTTTTTCTGCGTATACCAGCGCTTTCAAGTGGCCCCAGAGATAAAAATCTAGTGGCGTAAGATCCGGGCTTTTAGCTGGCCATTCCACAGGCCCTCGACGTCCTATCCAATGACCAGGGAATTGTTGGTACAGGTATTCCCTTACTTGGGTGCTGTAATGTGCAGGAGCGCCGTCTTGCTGGAACCATGTTGGGAGATTTCCTTCTTCGTTCAAGAAACTGGGAAATGCTTCTTCCTTGAACACCATACCATCACCCGAGATGCACCTTGTTCCTTTGAAGAGGTATACCAGTGAGGATTGTTTTGAGACCAGTGGCCGGTGTTCTGTCGATTTACCTCACCATTTCCATAAAAAACAGCCTCGTCACTGAACAGAATGGTGGACGGGAAATTGGCATCCCGAGCATATTGTTCCGTAGCCCATTCACAAAATTCCATCCGCTGGTCGGGATCATCTTCGCTTAATTTCTGTAGGATGTGAAGTTTATGTGGATGCCATTTGTGAGCCTGAAGAATGCGATGGATGCTACTTTTCGACACTCCTGTCTCGGCGGACAATCGCCGAAGAGACTTATTGGGACTTCTTTTAAAATGAGCCAGGATAGCAGTCGCTGTATCATCGTCAGTGGACCTCCTTGAAGGTCCACTGCGTGGTTTATCTTCTGTGGATCCTGTTTCCTTAAACTTTGCAACAAGTCTGCTCACACAACTCTGTGTTATTGGCTCGCGGTCTGGATGCAGTCTGTTAAATTCAGCAGCGGCTTCTCTTTGACTACGATTTCCTATGAGTAGAATTATCTGGATTCGTTCTTCCTTGCTCATAGACATTATGGCCTATAGAAAGAGAAAAATATGAATTATGGTTTGTAGAAATAGAAAAATATGAATTATGGTTTGTAGAAATAGAAAAATATGAATTTCTCCTATGATGCCGGACTTATGGGACACCCTGTACATATATATATATACACCTTGAATATTTCGTTTATTAAATAAATCGTGTTTCAATTAGCGTTTCACTTTCTCCTTTGTGTGTGTGTGTGTGTGTACACAGGAGAAAATTCTAAGCTCCGCCCAGCGTGTGTACAGGAGAAAGTTCTAAGCTCCGCCCACCTGTATGATTGATCACGTGACTCCTGCTACTACCTGGGCATATCTCTTCCCTGCGTGCTCAGTTGATCGCAGTAAGCCCTGGATCTCAGACGTGTATTCTCCAGCGTAGACAAAAAGTAGTAATGGCTACCTTTAATGCTGCGTGTTCGACGTTTATGAAGTGGTATTCGGCAAAGTGCCATGATGTGGTGGATACTGAAAAACTCCCTAGTCCACCCTCCTTCGATACTTTTAAGGCTACAATGAATCGTGCGAAGGAGCAAGAGGTACAAGTACTCTACGGCTATTCTGGCGAGAGCATTGTAGGATTTCGTGGTACAAGTGATGTATTGAACTATGTTGTAAGACTAAACTTTATAAACGCTTACATATACCGTGAAGTAGAGGAAACAACACGTGCAGAAGAGAAGCAACGGATATGGATAGTGAGTCTTGTTGATGATTGGTGTGACAAGCGATATTATGTCATGTTGCATCATACCGATTACTCGTACCCTGCGATTGAGAATGTAAATCTTGTCATCATGGAGAATCTTCAGTATTTTTACTACTATATTAATATATATCATGACGAGGTTTGTAGTGAGGTTATGGCTGATGGCCTGTGTGAGTTTTTAACAGACTTTAGAGACGAGTATCGATTGTTAAACAAAAAGGAAAAATATGGGCATATGTTTCTCTCAAATAGTGCGCCGGATTGTGAAGATGTTTAGTTTGTGGAAATGAACGTCTGGTGAGTGATAAAACATTAAAACCGATATTGCTTCATGTATCGGAAAATTTCTCAAAACATCTACCCAATATAATGGGATACAAGTATTCATGTTGTGGCTAAAGGTCTGCGTGAGTATTTAATAGAATTTAGAGATGAGTATCGTATGCTAAGCAAAAAGGAAAAATATGGTCATATGTTTCTTTCAAATAGTGCGCCGGAGTGTGAATAAAATGTGTTTAGTTTGTGAAAATCCCCCTATGCAAAAATGTTTGGTGCGTATTCTGGGGAGTGGGAGTGATAAAACATTAAAACCGATATTGCTTCATGTATCGGAAAATTTCTCAAAACACCTACCCAATATAATGGGATACAAGCATTCGAACAGTGCCGTACACGTTTCATTAGCTCATGGTGTGACTCACTCCGCCCGTCGAGCCGATCCGTTGCATGTGGCTCATAGTCATCTCAGAGCTTGAACCGACTGGACGTGCGCTCCTCGAATACTATGAAACTTCCTTTGAGCAGCATTCTCAACGCCGTGTACGATGTCTCCGTGACGAATTCGTTGCGAGTATTCAGGCGTAAAACCGGTGCCATTAACTATGTACTGGAAACGACTTGTAAGCAAACAAACGGAATGTTGTTTATTTAAGTGTTGAGGAGATGAATAGAATCTTCGTGGTAGTTGAGAAGTGGATTGAGGATCGTTATAAAATTTCTGCAGGTAAAGGTACAAGAAGAGAGCAGATTAGTGACACCCCCTCATATGCCGTTGTTTGTACGTTGTGTATAAATAACGATCAGCCATGCATTGATATACGGCTGATGTGGAAGAATGCTTCTGATAATAACGCTCTTCTCCCTACGCGAAACCGTTTCATCCTCGACAGAATGTTTGAAACCGTCGGATTCCGCAAGCTGAAGCCTATATTAGATGCGCGTGTTATGGATATGCTTTATTCTGATACGGTTCTTGAATACGCATACACCGCTCTGCTCGATGAGTTTACAGGAGTGTAGAACTGAACAAGGCGAGAATGGTCTAGAGCTGGATGCTTATTTAAAAGGTTTAGACTCTTTGAAATATCATGAACTTTGGTACAAAGCACTTGAGCGGTACAGGGCTGAGCTCACCTACACCGTTCACCCTGAAGAACTATTTCTTTATATAATGAGCAGCTGTCGTAATGACTTAGAAGATTATTTCAACTGCCGCTATGCAGTGTGAAGAAGAGTTCACGATTGAAAAGCTCGGGTTGGTAAAAATAAACCCCCGATTGGAAAGGAGTGTTTATAAACTTGTATTTAATAATGACGTTGTGGCTAATGATGACCTCTTTGTGCGTGCTTTAGATTGTATTCTAGACGTATTTAAAGATAACTTGCCAACCGGATGTAAAGTGGGCACAAAAGTAGTACTGAACGATATGAAGGCCATTTGTATAGAGTATAGGTTTCCCCTATAACTTGAGCGGTGAAATAATATTAAGCCGCGTTTACTGCGTAGTGCAAAGCAATAATGATGTGATTGTAGACTCGATTACGTGAGAGTTTAGTGTTTTGCGCAGTAGAACAGAGTGAATGTTTTGATGAATTTTCACTATATTTAATTATTTAGCATACATACATACATACATATATATAATATACACACACAGAGTATATATATTTCTCCTGTACTGCTACATTGATGGTTATACATTTCGTATTTCTTGATTTTGTGCAGAAGATAAAGTGTTTTTCTTTACTTTCAATATATTTAACTATTTAACATAATTGTGTGTATATATTTCTCCTGTACTGTTATATTAATGGTTATATTTTTATTTTTATTTTTTTTATTATATACATATTCCTCTTTCATATTTCTTATAGTATTATTATTTTTTATTTTATTTTTTTATCTTATATATATTCCATTGTATATTTATTTTCTATATATTTCTGATTACAATAATTCGTCTAAATAAACAGAATGATGTAATCTACAGAACCTAAGGCTAACAAAGACCCTAAGATCCACTCTAAGGTTAGCCCGAGAGAAAGGAAAGAGTAGAGGGTTAAGAGAAGAGAAGAGAATAGAATAAGGGGTTAAGTAAGGAAGAACACCTATCACTCGTGGGTTAACATTCATTCAGAAAAAGAGAAGAGAGACTCGCCATCATCATCCGCTGGCCACTGCCGACAAGTCAGAAAAGTAGTTGGAGAGAATAGGAGAGGGGTGAAAGATTAAAAAGTAAAATAAGAACGCTTACAAACCATGCAACACAGTCTTAACTCACTGTCATACCATGCAAACTACAAACATCCAAGAAAAGAATTACAGACATGCAAAATAAGGAGAGGATAAGAAATAAAAAAGTAGGTAAAGTTAAACAAAAAGTGGATTAGTTTACGCTACGAGCTACATCTACGTTCGTGTTAGTCTAATTTTTTTTTTTTTTATTGCTGGCATCACACGCTGGCATGTCACAAGCTGGCATTAATCGTCAACAGACTCATCCCCGACCACCAACACCAGAGCTCCTGTTGCTAATTGTTTTTTTTATTTTAAACAACGTTAATATTTTTAAAATGTCTGTCAAGACGGTTCTTAAACACATTAACGCTGGTAGAGTTCATGACGGGCGCGGGAAGATTATTCCATTTATCAATTACTTTAAACGCAAAGAAGTCTTTAGCGATATTAGTAATGAAACGTCTGCCACGCAACTTAAATCCGTTATTACGAGTATTACTATTATCGAAAGTGAACAATTTGTCAAAATTTACATTATCAATGTTATTAACGTTTTTGAAAACCAATAAGCTCCCCCCTTAATCTCCTAGTTCCGAGTGAATACAGGTCTAACTCTTTAATCCAATCTTCATAAGGCTTGTTGCGCAATGACGGAATTAGTTTCGTGGCACGACGTTGAACCCTTTCTAACCTATCAATATCCTCACGCAAGTACGGGCACCAAAACTGAACGGCATATTCTAAATAAGGCCTGACTAGGCCATTGTAAAGGGGCAATATAATATCTTTCGATTTAAATTTGAAATTACGCGCAATGAAGCCTAACATCCTATTAGCTTTTGCGCAAGACTCCAGGCACTGGTTCCTAACCTTTAAATCCTTAGATACGCGTACGCCTAAATCTACTTCCTCGTCAACGCTCGCCAACTCCCTATCATCCATCCTGTACGTGTAATTATTGTTGCGAGAACCTATTTGCAAAACTTTACATTTGTCTCCGTTAAATTGCATCTGCCACTTATCCGTCCACTCCATAATCCTATTTACATCGTCTTGGAGCCTATTTCTATCGTCCTCGTTAACAACCTTACCGCCTATTTTAGTATCGTCCGCGAATTTTGACACGTTACTAGTCAATCCTACATCTATGTCGTTAATGTAAATTACGAACAGCAATGGGCCTAACACTGAACCCTGTGGGACACCGCTACCTACATCTAACCACCCCGATTCACTACCTGTTATTTTATTTATTTGTTGGGTTCAAAATCCCAGCTGAACCGTGAACGGCCAAATTCTAAAGGGCCAGTTCTACCTGAAGCCCAAGTTAAGCTAAATTAAAACTTACGGATTTGAGATCCTATTAGGTCCTACCTCAGGGTTGCTGACTCGATGCGGGCCTACCTTAGACCTTAGTTACATGAATTTAATATAAACAAAAGGGGTACTATTTATGGTCTTCTTTCTCAACCTTGCAACAACAACGCAACCTGGACTATTGCACGATGCAACAATCTTGTATCTAAACAACCAAACTGAATTGCAAGAGAGCTCTCTAACAGACCACACCCTGTACGTACGACATCCCACAAACGAATAGAAAGAACGCGCAGCGCCCCAAAATGATGCCAACAGTGTGACTAAACAATGATGCCACAAGAGCTCAAAAATGCTAGCTCTAAATTAAGTTAATTTTTCACTAACCTTACAATTATGAGATGGATATATATACACCTTAACTTAATATATACAAGCAATGCTGCATCAATCAGCTTAGTCATCATATCGCCTTGGGACAACAATGGTTCTTCCTCTTCTAGATTTTCTAACACTACCATTAACTACGACCTGCTGTCTCCTAGCACGAAGCCATTCTTCTAACCAGTTAGCTACCTGACCGCGTATACCGTGCGCTTGACCTTCGCAATTAGTCTCCTATGCGGAACTGTATCGAACGCCTTTTTAAAATCTAAATAAATAACGTCAGCCGCTCTATGCCTATCGTATTCGCGCACTATTTCGTTATAAAATTCTAACAAATTAGTTAAACAAGACCTATGGCGTCGAAACCCATGCTGACTACTATTAATCAAATCTCTACTTTCTAAGTGATCGATGATACGATCCCTAACTATGAATTCCAAAAGTTTACCGACAATTGACGTTAAACTAATGGGCCTATAATTGCTAGCTACTGCGCGGTCGCCTTTTTTAAAAATAGGCGTGACGTTAGCTAATTTGAAGTCTTCAGGAATAATCCCCGTTTCGAGTGACTGATTAAAAATCTTCGTTAAGGGGCCTACGATAACGTCTTTCAAATGTCTGGGATAAAAAGCGTCAGGGCCTGGAGCCTTGCTAACTTTTAGCCTATCGATATAATGCGCAATCTCAGCCTCGTAAACAGTTATTTCATCCAAAATAGTCTCGCTACTAAATGGAACGATATCGTCCACGTCGGGGACATTATTTACGTCTTCTACGGTAAAAACTGTCGCAAAAAGTTATTGAAAATACCCGCCATCGCCTGAGCGTCAGAAGCCAAAGCGCCATTAACATCCACTAGAGGGCCTATGTTACCTTTTATCGGCTTACGATTATTAACGTATTCAAAAAATTTTTTTGGATTATGTTTACTGTCCGCAGCTATAAGTATCTTTAAATTACGCTTGGCATTCCTAACTGATCTTTTAACCTGACGTCTAAGCTCGATATATCTATTAAAGTTAGCTGCCGTGCCATTGCGCTTATTAAGTCTATACGCTCTATTACGCTCGTTTATGAACTCACCTATTTCCCTAGTCCACCACTTCGGCATACCACGATTTCTAGCGCGCTTGGGCCTACGAGGAATAAACTCCCTTTCAATATTCCTAAAACTTTCTTTAAACGCCACCCAATGCAAATTTGTGTCATTACCCATAAATAAGTTATCCCAGTCCACTACTCTCATCCTATCCGCAAAACTATCAAAATTAGCCCTACGAAAATCAGGGACTTCTATTACGTTACTATCCTTAGTGTTTTCTATCAATAACTTAAACCTAAGAATTTGATGATCACTACATCCTAAACTCTCGCCTACTTCTAAACCTTCGACTATATTCTCGCCGTTCGTAATCACCAAATCTACAATATTATCACCGCGCGTTGGTTCGGTAACCATCTGTCGTAAAAAGTTATCTTCCATAAACTCAATCAATCTCAAACCCTCCTCATTACCAGTAAAAGTATCATAATTAACATTGGGGCAGTTAAAGTCTCCGACAATTATACTATTCCTATTGTCAATAAAGTTACCAAGAAGTGAGTAAAATCTAGTATCTGTATCGAGGGGTTGAACGCAGTGGTGTAGTGCTAAATAAAGAAGTGAGGGAACGCATTTTGAAAGTGTTACTCAGATGCGGGGGGGACAATGGCGAGCGCGGCAAGCCCATACAGCTGGGGGTCCGGGGGCACTGTAAGCTCCCCGGGAAATCTTTTGAAATCTGACCAATTTCAGGAATATTTTGAGGTCATATGCACTGGATATTAGAATATATTCCAAGGTTGAAGATGCAGTATTTCCAGTGTCATTAGATATATGACATCCAGTATGATCAATAAAAATAGCTAACAACTGGAATGATTAACTAAAAAAAGTTAACAACTGGTACGCCGTGGTGACTGTTTCACCAGATCTTTATAGGCTAGCATTGCCTCAGTCGAAGCTAAAAGAAATGAAACAGTTAATGATTCTTTCTCATATTTCTTCTAGGGGTGGGAATTAAAATTTCATGACGTTAGAGATTTGTAAGTTTGGATTTATTTGAAATAGTGAGGGAACGCCGTTCCGTCTACCAAAAACAAGTAAGGGAACGCCGTTTCCACGCGTTCCCACAGCACTACACCAGTACACCACTGGTTGAACGGGAGGTCTATAAACAACAAAATTAAAAGTAATACTACGCGCCCTAACTTCAACACATATCGCATTAATTGCTGCCGGAAAATCTAACTTAACCTCGATAGCCCTAAGGGAATTACGAATGTACAGCAAAACGCCTCCACCGAACCTATGTAACCTATCATTAGTAAAGATTTTAAAACCCGGTATATCAAGTTCCCCCAACAAGTCCCGAGTCACGGTGTTTAACCAAGTTTGTGATAGCAACTATATTGTAGTTGCCGGAATAAATTATCGCCTTAAATTCATTTAATTTATTTCTAATACTACACGCGTTACAATAAAAGATGTTTAAGTTATTTTTTACCACGGGCCCGCGTTTTAAACTATTTTTCACGTCGGGCCCGCGTTCCCCGGACCCACAACGTTTAAAGAAGGCTTCGACCTATACAGCTTTCGCACGTTTTCGTCTATTAACCTACCTAGCCTAGCATTACCTATTTCATTAAAATGCACCCCATCTTTTATAAAAAGGCTAGGATCACTGAATTCGGACCACAGCTTTACGAAGGGTACATTTTCCTCAGCACAAATCTCTTCTAATTTATTATTCAAAAATATTGTTTTTGACCTAATCCTAAGACCCAACCCGTGCCTAGGGGTAATACCTAGAACTAAAGACCTATCTGACCTCGCCTTCGGGCCTATACGAGTCGTTGCCTCCTACCATCGTCACGAACATAGAGTGACGGGAAGCAACGTCAATCCTATCCACTTCGTCTCTAACTCTGTCAACCCTGGCACCTGGGAGACAGACCCTCCTCCTCTTGGTTGGATGCCGTTCAACGAACTTTGTCCATGTGGCGCACTAAAGAGTCCCCAATTAAAATAGTTTCCCCCTCATTCACGTCCCTTTCCAAATGGGCGAAAGGGTTCGAAACCTCGATAGGGGGGGATTCTATCACCAACGTACGCGCGGCCTAGCTCCACCCTTAACTTCTCTAAATCCCTCCCCATCTACTACTTTCGGACTAACCTTAACCTCTTCCTCAACTCTATCCAACCTTCCCGACAAGCTACCTAAACTAGAAACTAGGTTACGCACCTCACCCTTCAAATTACTAACGTCTTCAACGTTAGTATTGGTTCGGCTTCCGTCAACCGTAGCCCTACCCCTGCCCTCATCGAGCGTTGCAAGTCTTTCCGCTACCTCAACTACACTGCGTTTTATGTCAACTATTTCCTCCATTAACTCGCAAAAGAAACAAACTGATCTCTCGGTAATCGCCATAGGACCGCCGTTATAATCTTTAAATTCGGAATACCACTGGTTTACCCTACACCTAACACACGACGCTTTCTGCGACGGCATCGCGCGGTTAAAAATTAATTTAAACCGTCACAAGTTTAAGTTAAATTAAGCCGGCACGCTGTGAAAACTTCTAAATCGCTAAAAACCACTAATATTCAATTACTTAACTATAACAACGTGAATATAAACGCAAGTATATAAAATTCAAAACTTTCCAAAAGTAAAATTCTCAGCAATATACAAAAGTAGATGCAAAATCAGAAAACTCAAGAAATGCGTCTATTCAGTACAGAAGCTGGCTGACGAAATGGTGTTTTATTTAATTCTTTTGGTTGTAAACGATATTTAATTATACCAACCCACCATAAATCTTTACCGCGAGGCTGTCCTGGGTTAAATTCTTACCGTGAGAACACAAAAATAAAAATCGAACGAACGTTAAACAATCTGAAACATTTTTATTTTTAACCCTGTAACAAGAAACCTATTGATATTCTTCAATAACCATACTCTAAACTACCTTGCTTTAGAGATTTAAACAACAAAATCTTAAAACTAAAATTTCTGCTCCTATTCTCGTAAGAGATTTCGGCACGCAAATTTGCCGTCACAACATCATATATATATATATATATTATGATACACACAGACCGTTCATGGAACAAGGAACTCTTCTAGGAAAACTAAATCCACTATAGTCCGAATAAGTAATGATAAATGACAAATACTATAGTTTTTTCTTTTTCATGATGCTAGCCCGACGTGGGCAACGGGTCACTCGCAAAGAGGTCCCAAAAATATAGCTTCCCTCACCAGCTATCTGCAAAGCGAGTGACACGTTGCCCACGTCGGGCTAGCATCATGAAAAAGAAAAAACTATAGTATTTGTCATTTATCATTACTTATTCGGACTATAGTGGATTTAATTTTCCTAGAAGAGTTTCTTGTTCCATGCACGGTCTGTGTGTATCATAAAAAACCTCAGGGAACCATTCTGAGTTCATTCCCATCATGAAACGGACATGTCATGTGCCTTGAAAAGTGGACGCTCAATTCTGCCAGTTGAGGTTTAAGTTTTGGTTTTTGGCTAAAAATATAATAGTTACCCCTTTTTCTTTGATGTATTCACTCTGACGTGAAGGCAGCGAGTCTTTTGCTTATATTGAGGTTCTAAATGTAGCTGGGCTAGGCTGTTTTAAACCCTAGATCCTGTCCCAAAGCTGGATCCTATCTGCTTTGCAGATAGCTGATGAGGGAAGCTATATTTTTGGGACCTCTTTGCGAGTGACCCGTTGCCCACGTCGGGCTAGCATCATGAAAAAGAAAAAACTATAGTATTTGTCATTTAGCATTACTTATTCGGACTATAATGGATTTAATTTTCCTAGAAGAGTTCCTTGTTCCATGCACGGTCTGTGTGTATCATAAAAACCTCAGGGAACCATTCTGAGTTCATTCCCATATATATATAATATATATATGTTAAACACAGACCGTGCATGGAACAAGGCACTCTTCTGGGAAATTACATCCACTATACTTCGAATAAGTAATGATAAATGATAAATACTATAGTTTTTTCTTTTTCATGATGGAAAGCCCAACGTGGGCACCGCAAACAAGAGCATATCTATATGGGCTACGTAGTGGCCGATGTCGTAACACCGCTTCTCGGAGATCAGCGAAGTTAAGCGACATTGGGTCTGGGTAGTAGTTGGATGGGAGACCGTCCTCTGCTCCCAGATTATGTAGCGACCCGTGGTTCGGATCCCACGTAAAGCTGTAGGTCCCCTCCGTCATATGACCTTAGATGTTGCGAAGGAGGTTAAACAACCCCAATTAAAAAATATATATATATAATTATATATATATATTATTTATAAAATACAAAAAGGTTGGTAGAAATATAAAAATACAGCAAGATAAGGGGGCACAAGAGAGGACGAGGGGCAAGCAAAAATGCTGATGGCTATCACAAATTAGTTTATGTTGACACAGGAGATAACAGAAAATACTATATGATACATCTTTGGGTTCCCTGTTGAGTATCCAACAGTAATCTACAAGCATACTAGGATTCCACTTGCTTTGATACGACTTTTCCATCGTAGAAATATCTTGGTGGAATTATTAATGTCTCCGAGGTTTGGTGGGAAAAAATCCAAATGGGAATGGAAAAATGTATTTTAAGAGACATGTTGTACCCAGTGCCGGATTTAAGCACAAGCTAAGTAAGCTACAAGCTTAGGGCCTCACATAATAAAGGACCTCTTTGAGTTCGTTTTTTTTATCAAACCTAACTTATCCCCGGCGGCCGGTGGTGGTGGTCGGCGGCCAGTGGCCGGTGTGCCGGTGGTGCCTGGTGGCTGGGGTTAACCAGGGCCTTCCTCCAAGATAAACAGTATTTTAAATCTAGTGCATCAAGACACTGGCACCGAATATGGGGGCCCCTTTGCTGAAGTCCTGAGTTATGTTGTGAATTTGCTGAAACTCAGAGCCCTCTCAGACCCCTCTGATACATAATCTAATTTTGTTGAGACGGAGGTTAGACTAGTAAGAAAAAAAATTAACAAAGTCCTCCACTGCTTAGGCTCTAGATTTTCTTGCGATTTTTGAAAAATGTCTTAGCTCTGTCTTACTGAAATCAATACTTTATTAATTTTCATTATTGCCAGAAAACATTCCCGAGAGACAACCTCAACATACTTGAAACAACTTCACGTTTGGAAGAGATCCTTTACCTATATGTTGGGGGCATGGCTACTGATACTAACCATAAATCTGGCATATCAAACAGTACCTAATTACTGTTGTGTTTGGACTTTGATTGTCGGGCAAATCTAGTTGGTCGGTTACATCAGATCTCTCGCCATTCTTATTTGCCAGCCATAGAGCTCTTATTATTCCTTCTTCTTTAATTATTTGAGTGTGCCTAAGACTAGCCATATTACGGTTCAGTACGAAGACCCTCCGCTTCTGATATTATTAGAGCAACTTGTTAAACTTTATATTGTGTCTATTTATTTTATATTTGTTATTTTATACGTATTTATTTCTTATATCTTATACTATTGCAAACCCCTATATAGAGGCGGGGAGAAAGATAAAAGAAGTAGCAGCTTGAAAGACAGATAAAACAATTATATACTGAAAGATGAGTTATTTCACTGTTATAAAGGAGGGATCTCAGACTCGAGAGAGTCAGACAGATCCACAACAACCACAAGCATCTACCTCTTTTACTAGAAGAGATAATACAGACGCGAATGTGATGTAAAGTTCAATGATCTTTAACTGCCCTAACGTTAATTACGAGACTTTTGCTGGTAATGATGAGAGTTTGAGACTGATTGAGTTCATGGAAGATAATTTTTTACGACAGATGGTTACCGAACCAACGCGCGGTGACAATATTTTAGACGTGGTGATGACGAACAACGAAAATATAGTCGAAGGTTTGGAAGGAGGTGAGAGTTTGGGATGTAGTGATCACTAAATTATTAGGTTTAAGCTATTGATAGAAAACACTAAGGATAGTAACGTAATAAAAGACCCTGATTTTCGTAGGGCTAATTTTAATAGTTTTGTTGACAGGATGAGAGTAGTGGACTGAGATAATTTATGTATGGGTAATGACGCAAATTTTCATTGGGAGGCGTTTAAAGAAAGTTTTTTGAATATCGCAAAGGAGTTTATTCCGCGTAGACCCAAGCGCGCTAGAAGTCATGGTAGGCCGAAGTGGTGGACTAGGGAAATAGGTGAGTTCATAAACGAGCGTAACATAGCGTATAGACTTAACAAGCGCAATGGCACGGTAGCTAACTTTAATAGATATATCGAGCTTAGACGTCAGGTTAAAAGATCTGTTAGGAATGCTAAGCGTAATTTATAAATACTTGTAGCTGCGTATAGTAAGCATAATCCGAAAAAGTTTTTTAATTACGTCAATAATCGTAAGCTGAGAAAAGATAACATAGGCCCTCTAGTGGACGCTAACGGTGCTTTGGCTTCCGACGCTCAGGGGATGGCGGGTATTTTTAACAACTTTTTTGCGACAGTTTTTACCGTAGCGAGACTAGTTTGAATGAAATAACTGTTTATGAGTGTGAGATTGCGCATTATATCGATAAACTAAAAGTTAGCAAGGCTTCAGGCCCTGACGCGCTTTATCCTAGGCATTTGAATGATTTGAAAGACGTTATCGTAGGCCCATTAACAAAAATTTTTAACAAGTCATTGGAAGCGGGGATTATTCCTGAAGACTTCAAATTAGCTAACGTTATGACTATTTTTAAAAAAGGCGACCGCACAGTAGCTAGCAATTATAGGCTTATTAGCTTAACGTCAATTGTTGGTAAACTTTTGGAATCCATAATTAGGGATCGTATCGTCGATCAATTAGAAAGTCGCGATTTGATTAATAGTAGTCACTAGTCAGCATGGGTTTGGACGCCATAAATCTTGTTTAACTAATTTGTTAGAGTTTTATAACGAAATAGTGCGCGAATACGATAGGCATAGAGCGGCTGACGTTATTTATTTAGATTTAAAAATGCGTTCGATACAGTTCCGCATAGAAGATTAATTGCGAAGGTTAAAGCGCACGGTATACGCGGTCAGGTAACTAACTGGTTAGACTGCAGAGGTCGGGGAACAGGGGTAAATTACCCCAAATGGGGTAAATTTAAATTTTTTGGGGGTAATGCGTGCGGTATGAGAGACACTTCCCTCAGAGCCTCAGTCGTGTATATGGTATCATGAAACGAAGAGGTGCTTTTAGTGCTTGACACTTTGTGCTGATATTTTTTTCGTATATTTTTATTTTATTTTGTTACATAAATGTGGCGTTATTCTAAATTTTAGAATATTACGAATTTACGTCCTGATTTTGATGTTGTTGTATCAAAAATGAAACAGCATCATTTTTACAAAACCTGAAGTGAAGATGTTTTGAATGAAATTCTTCAGTTCTTCAATCCTTTTTACTAATTTTGTTTGTGTGCTATTCTTATGCCAGCATGTGTGGCTTTTTTTTATTTCTCCATAATAATGGATCCAGTAAACATTTTTTGAATTTGAATTTTTTGTATACCATATGCAACAATTTTAAGAGCAATTGGCTTGTTTTTGTTTACTTTGAAGTCTGGGGGTAATTTCATTTTACTCAAATAGATTTTGGGGTAATATCCAAAAAAGTTCCCCGACCCATGGGTTAGAGGAATGGCTTCGTGCCAGGAAACAGAGGGTCGTTGTTAATGGTAGGATATCGGGGTGGCTGGATGTAGGTAGCGGTGTCCCTCAGGGTTCAGTGTAAGGCCCATTTCTATTCGTAATCTACATTAACGACATAGATGTAGGCTTGACCAGTAACGTGTCAAAATTCGCGGACGATACTAAAATAAGCGGTAAAGTTCTTAACATGGACGATAGAAATAGGCTGCAAGACGATGTAAATAGGATTATGGAGTGGACGGATAAGTGGCAGATGCAATTTAACGTAAACAAATGTAAAGTTTTGCATATAGGTTCTCGTAACAATAATTACACGTACACGATGGACGATAGACAGTTAGCGAGCGTTGACGAGGAAGTAGATTTAGGCGTACGCGTATCTAAGGATTTAAAAGTTAGGAACCAGTGCCTGGAATCTTGCGCAAAAGCTAATAGGATGTTAGGCTTTATAGCGCGTAATTTCGAATTTAAATCGAAGAATATTATATTGCCCCTTTACAAGTCAGTAGTCAGGCCTCACTTAGAATATGCCGTTCAGTTTTGGTGCCCGTAAGGATACTGATAGGTTGGAAAGGGTTCAGCGACGCGCCCCGAAAATAATTCCGTCACTACGCAACAAGTCTTACGGAGATAGGATTAAAGAGTTAGATTTGCATTCACTCGAAACTAGGAGATTAAGCGGGGAGCTTATTGAAGTTTTCCAAATCGTTAATAAAATCGATAACGTAAATTTTAACAAATTGTTCATTTTCGATAATGGCAATACTCGTAATAACGGAATTAAATGACGTAACAGACGCTTCATTACTAGCATCGCTAAAAACTTTTTACGTTTAAAGTAATTGACAAATGGAATAATCTTCCCGCGCCCGTCGTGAACTCTACCTGCGTTAATATGTTTAAAAACCGTTTAGATAGGCATTTTAAAAATATTAACGTCGTTTAAAATAATAAAACAATTAGCAACAGGAGCTCTGGGGGTGATAGTCGAAGTTTGAGTGTGTTGACGATTGATGCCAGCTTGTGAGATACCAGCGTGTGATATGCCAGCGTTAAATTTATATTACAGTATTATTAAAAAAAATTAGACTTACACGAACTTAGATGTAGCTCGTAGCGTAAACTAACCCACTTTTTGTTATACTCTTCATACTTTTTTGTTTTTTTCTCATCCTCTCTTTACTTGCATGTCTGTAGCAAGCTAATGGCATGGCAGTGTTTTTTGAATTAAGACTGTGTTTGCATGGTTTGTAAGCGTTCTTATTTTACTTCTTTTCATCTTTCACCCTTTTCCTATTCTCTTCGACTATTTTCCCGACTTGACGGCAGTGGTCAGCGGATGATGATGGTGAGTCTTTCTCTCTCTTTTTTTGAATGAATGTTAACCCACGAATGATAGGTTTTGCTACTTACTTAACCCCTTATTCTCTTTTTTAACTCCCTATTCTCGTCTTTTAACCCCCCTACTCTCTTCTTTCTCTCGGGCTAACCTTGGAGTGGATCTTAGGGTCTTTGTTAGCCTTAGCTTCTGTAGATCTGTAGATCTTGGCCTCTTGGCAGTCTTACCTGAGGATGATATTGCATTCTGGTTACAGAAAGGCCCCTTAGAGTATCAACATTGGGATGGCTTATTTGAGAAATCGAAGCGATCATTACCGTAGCAACAGGAGCTCTGGGGGTGATATTATCAAATCAGATATTGTTCAAGGGGTCCTTTTTATTCAACGAAAGCTAATGGGGTAAAATACAATCGGGAATGGTTAGTATACTCTCCAACAACCGGTTGTGTTTGCTGTTTTGATTGCAAGCTCTTTTCCACATCATCAACCGCAGTGGCTAGGGATGGATTTAATGATTGGCAAAACCCCATTGAAATTCAAAATCATAATAATTCTGGGGAACATAGAGCAGCTTTCCTTACATATTTGCAGTGCTGGGATTAGTGACGCTAATTAGCGCCACTAACTTTTTATTAGCGATACTGTTAGCGCCGCTATTTCCAAAATTGTTAGCGAAACAGGTAGCGGCGTTAAGATTTTAGAGAAAGTCAATCGCTAACGGCTAATCGCTAATTTTTCAAAACCACTCGTACTAAAATTTGGTTCGCCGACAGCAATCTCCATTATAAAAGACTGAAACAGCACTGACTGCAAGTTGATCATGACATCAGCATGTAGAGTTTTTTGTAAAGATTCTAATGTTTTTGTTTGTTTTGAAAATGAATGCAATTCACCACATTACCGTTTCAGCGATATTAATTTTTATTCTGTAAAATATGTTGTATGAATGGAACATTTCCTATCTTCTTTGTCAATATTTTATCATTTCTTTGAGTTTCAGTTTGTGTATTTGAATTAAATATAGACGTATAAATTGAAAAGAATATATTCTTCCGTTGGTTTGGTTTCCCTATTAATATATACGAAAGGAACTCGACTCGTTCATAAAAATGGTTTCATTTTCGTAGACTAATAACGTCACATTTTTGTACCTTGGCAACCAATTATATCAAGGGGTGTGCTAATGTATGTAAGTAAATTACGGAAGGCAGAACATATAGGTATAAATTAGGGTAGTTTCAGAAAAAAATTAGCGTTAGCGTTAGCGGCGCTAACTTTAGAAATGGTTCGCGTTAACGTTAGCGGCGCTAACTTCGGGAGTTAGCGGGCACAGCACTGCATATTTGACGGGGATTCGCAGGTTGACCTTGGATTCACACCTAGCTGAACAGATGAAACAGGAACAAGAGTACTGGAGGCATGTACTTGAACGTATTATCGCAGTTGTGTGCACATTAAAAGACCGTGGATTAGCATTTAGGGGAGGCAATGAAAAGCTCGGTCGCCCCATAACGGGAACTTTCTTGGTTCGATAGAACTCATTACTAAGTTTGATCTATTTCTTTCTAACCATATTAAGTAGTTTCTTTCTAACCATTTTGATCCATTTCTTTCTAACCATATTAAGCAATATTAACAATATGCGATGAACTCATCAAGCTTATGGCTAAAAAGATTAGAGAATCTATTTTGGAAGACTTGAGAAAAGCAGGATACTTCAATTTGTCTGTTGACTCTACACCAGATCTTTCACAATGTTGATCAACTAATTGTTATTGCCAGATATGTGTCACTCGATGATGGTCTTCCCATTGAACGCTTTCTATTTTTCCTTGAATCAGAAAATCACAGTGGTGAAAGTATGGCCAACATGGTGCTGGATTATCTAGTCAATGATTGTAACGTTGACTTTGGTAAGTGCAGAGGACAGTCATATGATAATTCACTAGGCAACAAAGATTTTGTTACAGAAGACCAAATAGGTGCTCCTAGCTAATTTCGGTATGCTGATTTCAAATCTATAATTAGATTTTTTCTATCACGTCTAGATTTTGTGTAAAATGCAAATCACTTTTAGTAAAATTTTCTACCACGTCCAGATTTTGGTTTTAATCGGCTTAATGCCAGTAATATGAAACTTGCTTTTCAAGGTTAAAGCAATTTTTTTTGCCAACTATATACAAATTCGAACAATTTTGATAAATAAAATTTATCCCGAGTCGCTACGTGACAGTCAAGCAGAACGGTTGTTGAAGCTCTCTGCTGATGAGCAAGTGACAGGTTGTGGTGACTTGTGTGTTTTTATAGCATTTGTTTTGTACTACGGTGTGTATTTCTTTTTATTTTGCACATCGTAATAATTACTTTCTACGTTTTTTCAGATATTGTATGGTAATTCAAAATGGCATCAAATAGACGTGCTTGTGTAAATCACCCAGACAACTTCTGCTTTGTCTGTGGACAATATACACCTAAGCCACAACGTAGAAACATAACAACAAAGATTAAACTTGCCTACAAGTGTTATTTTGACTGTAAGTTAGGAGACCAACAGAGGGACTGGGCACCACATATTTGCTGTGCACAGTGCAATGCAATGTTAATAGCTTGGATGAATGGTAAAAGAAAAGCTATGCCGTTCTCAGTCCCCATGGTTTGGCGTGAGCCGAAAAATCACTTCAATGATTGTTATTTTTGTTTGACAAAGATTGCTGGTTTCACAAAGAAAAACAAATCAAAGATCACGTACCCAAACTGCGAATCAGCAATGAAACCAGTACCACATGATGAAACAAATCCACCACCAGTTCCACCAGCAACGATAACAGACAGCAGTTCATCTGAAGATTCTGCTAGTGATATAGAAACAGGGAAAGATGGCATATATGTTCCAGATGCAAATATTTCCCCACATTTGTTAAGTCAAGCGGAGTTAAATGACTTAGTGCGCGATTTGGAATTACCAAAAGAAAAGGCAGAGTTGCTTGGTTCAAGACTTCAAGAATTTAATCTTCTCCAACCAAACACCAAAGTTTCCCATTTCCGCCATCGCCATTTGCAGTTTTCATCATTTTACTTACAGAAGAAAACGTTTGTTTCTGCCACGATATCAGTGGTCTGATGCAAGGGATTGGCTGTCGCTATGATCCAAAAGAATGGAGACTGTTCATTGACTCTAATAAAGCTAGCCTTAAAGCTGTATTACTGCACAACGGCAATGAAAAACCTTCAATACCTGTAGCACATGCCACTGGCCTTAATGAGACTTATGAATCGATGAAACTGCTGCTAAGACTCATCAAATATAAGGACCACACATGGAATATTTGTGGCGACCTTAAAGTTGTATCATTACTTCTTGGGTTACAGTTGGGCTACACAAAGCATATGTGCTTTTTGTGTCTATGGAACAGCAGAGATGACAAGAACCACTACAAAAAACATGATTGGCCATCTAGAACTGAACATGTTGTTGGTAAATACAATGTGAAACACCCAGCACTCATTGACCCTCAGAAAGTACATCTTCCACCAATTCACATTAAACTTGGCCTTATGAAAAATTTCGTGAAGGGTATGGATCATCAAGGTAGTGGTTTCCAATATTTAAAGGATAAATTCAAAGGAATATTGACAGATGCTAAGCTAGAAGCTGGAGTTTTTACTGGACCACAGATCCGCAGTGTCATCCATGACTCATCGTTTCCATCTAACCTAAATGAGAATGAACTAGGAGCATGACATCTTTCGTTGAAGTTGTCAAAAATTTTCTTGGAAACCACAAAGCTGAAAACCACCGTAAACTCGTAGAAAACATGCTTAAATCTTATGAAATAATGGGATGCAGAATGTCTTTGAAAATTCATTTTTTACATTCTCATCTTGACTTCTTCCCGGCCAACCTTGGGGCTGTAAGTGACGAGCATGGTGAGCGCTTCCACCAACAGATCTCAGTTATGGAAAACAGATACCAAGGTAATTTCAACCCAAATATGATGGGAGATTATTGTTGGTTCCTGCAGAAGGAGAGCTCGTCATCCTACAAGCGACAAAGGAAGAGGACACACCAAAGTTTCACTTAAGAACAGGAATTTGCCTTTCAGTAGTAACAACAAAATACTAACGCGCTTTGGGTGGATGGTTGGGCGCAGGGGTGGTAACTCCGCCAGCGGAATTCCGCTGTCTGTCTTAAGCCAGAATAAAGGAGGAAAGACATCCCTGTTCACTAATTATTTAAGTATGCTTAACATAAAACGTGGCACGGAAAAGTAGCTTAGACGGCTTTCGTAATAGAAGCGGGTGAGAAAAAAATGAAAAATAGGGGTTTTCGGTTACACAAAATCTGGACGTGATAGAGAAATTTTGATATCAGATCTGAAATCAGCATCAGCGCTTTAGTAGGAATCAGTAGTTCACGTGTCTGTAACAAAAAAAAAGTTGAAATTTGTTGCCTAGTGATAATGCAGCGAACATGTTAGGAAGGTATAATGGCATGCAGCAGAAACTTCTGGAGAAAAATAAGTATGCCATGTGTACTGTATTTCTTGTGCTGGATATTCACTTCACCTTGTTGGTCGTGCTGTAGTTGATTGCTACAGGATGTACAGATAACCCTGAGTACATGTGCAAAGCTTTACACGTCACTTACTCACTTATTGAAAGACACCCGTGAAGGTTTTGGTGAAATTGAATTAAAAGCAAAAGAGATCCTGCCTTTGGTAGACTACAAGTGTGCGAATAAAAGGAAAAGATTGAGAGGAAAAGAAATCAACGATGGTGATGCAGCTAATGCCGATGAAACCCCTTCTCCAAAAGACAAGTTTCGAATTAAATCTTTTATTTCTATGATGGATGCTCTTGAAACAAATTTAAATAAAAGAACAAACATATATACGAAAATGTTGCAAGCAATTTTTCCTTTTTGATTGATGTAGATGATTCAGAAGAAAAGCTGAGTGAAGGCGTAATGCTTCTGGTTATAGACTATCTTGAAGATGTTGATGTCACTCTTGTTGGAGAATTAAAACACTTTCATGCTTACATCAAACAAAATTACTCAGATAAAAAACATTTATGCTACCAGAATCTGCATCAGATCATCATCTAAGATAATATTCAGTTGTCTTTCCCAAATGTAGAAGCAATACCGCGGCTCTTTTTAGTCTAATGATAACGAATTGCTCACGTGAAAGGTCATTTTCGCGACTGAAAAGAATAAACAGTGAACTACGGACGACAATGCTACAAGAAAAGCCGTCTGCACTAAACATTTTGCGATGTTAAAAATATTTCTAATTTAAGTTCGTTTAAAAACAAATACAAATCTCGTTTAATTAATAGAGGAATAAGTATAATATATTGGACTAAAATGTATTTCTTTATTACAGTAATTGTTCATTTCTCGTAGGCCTTACCGTTTTACTAGTTTCTTTCCTCATATTAAACTATCATTTCTACGTAATGTATTTATATCATATCTATAATAATGACGTAAGATTCGATATATACTGTATTACATAATTCATTTCTTAACTTTAACTATCAGTTCGTTTTTGTGTATTCTAAATCAATCAATATTTCTTATTTATGATTTATATATTTGAAGTGACGTGTATATATATATATATATATATATATATATATATATATATATAGGGGCGAGGAGGGGCGACAAGCTTGACCTTCGCGAAATGAGAAATCATCGCGCGGAACATTTGTAAGGTTGTAAGGTATATATATATATATATATATATATATTATATATACACACACACACACACACGTGTGTATATATAGAAACTGTAATTGTGAGTTTGTTAAGAATCTGAGGAAACTAGTGTAAACACTCTAGATAAAGGCGAGTTAACTGCTTGTTCAGTAACCAACCATTAATGTGTGGTATGTATAATGTTGCAAAACAATCGGGTTTTTTGTTTGTATTTTTTTTAGCTGTTTTTTTGCAGTAGAAAATCTGTTTACCTACAAAATAAATGTATAGTTTCAACTTAAATTATTGGTTATATATTTTAGGAAAAGAATTCTCTCTCTCTCTCTCTCTCTCTCTCTCTCTCTCTCTCTCTCTCTCTCTCTCTCTCTCTCTCTCTCTATATATATATATATATATATATATATAGTTTAAATATATAAAATAGACTTAATTAAACTTAGACCAACAGGCTACAGTATGAGCTTAATAACTACTCTCAGCTTCTTTTATATTTCAGGTAAAAAATATAGTTAAGTAAATAGCCAATGGAATACTTGCTGAATGTTATAAAAACAAAAAAACATTCTTACGTCTTTACAAAAAAGAATAAAAAGTATGATTTTTTTATTCTTTCGAAATGTCATTTTGTCTACTGTATATTTTAAAGGAAATCTTACAGTCAGTGCATGGGTTTATTGCCGGCGGTTCATGTAAAATTCGTCTGCAGTCGATCCGGACCGCGGTCGGCCTTTTGGTGACCCCTGCTTTTTAGGTCGATGTACTACATTTTTGCTGCCATCATTAGGGAAGAAAGGTAGTACCACCTAACCAAAGCCGTAGGGAGGGAAGTGTCGTGTTTAGTCTTGAATTTTCTATATTATTGGTTATGTTTATTCTAATGATATTCATCAACATTTGTGCTGAATCAGAATCCTGATTTGACTTTGCACGTTATTGTTAAATAATCTGAAAGGTACCTGGACGGCAAATTGGATAGCGAGCAAACCCACAATTGGAAAGGTTGCCAGTTATTTATCTATTACTATTATTTTTTAAAACATTATCATGAAAGTAATTATCAGTTAGCAAGTTGCTTATTTATAACCCTTTTAAGTACCACCTAAGAGAGCTCGGCGTATCATCGGTGGTACGCGTACTTCAGGCTTGGAATCACTGCCTAGAGAATATCTAATATTTTCAACTCTCTTCCACATTTTTAATAGTTAGGAGCAATCAGTACAGGGGAGTATACCCTTAATCATCATCAACTCTAATTAAAATGGTTCTATAGGATGTGGCCAAAGGAGGTTTTCTTCATTATTTGATCCTTCTGAGGTTGGTAGTTTATTTGGTATTTAATTAAATCACATTGTTACGAGAACACTAAATTCTCCAGTTATCCCGGCGCAGAAGTTTAAAATAAATACGCCGCGGTTCAAGGTGGTTGGCAGTAGTAGGATGTGGAAATTTGTAAATTCCAAAACGTTTGCTATTAACTCGTCACACTAATTCTAGTCTAGTTTCTGACTATTCAATGTTCGTTAATACTCAATAAGGGATGAAAACAAATCGTTAAATTAATTTAAATGTAATAAAACAAAATACACACTGTTATAAATAAGGATTGAGGTAATCATTGTAAATACCCACAAGAAACCCGAAGCACCAAGATAAATACGAAAAAAGATCGCTCAAATGATTAAAAAACTATTACAATTCAGACCAAGAAAAGCTGTCCGAGCAAGGCAAGTTCAGGTATCCGCGGAGCAAAGTAAGTCTAGCTAGGTATCCGCGGACGAAGGCAAGCTGAAGTACCCGTTCTGAAATACCCCTTTCCGCAGTTCACAAAATGAAGTTCGAAGTGGCTTCACAATTCGAGCCAGCCCCAGATCAGTTGCATGTAGACAATTTAAGTAAATAATATAAGTAATACTAAATGTACACAATCATAATGTGCGCAATATACCGTAAAGGACATTACCCATGCATGAACGTAAAACAGTTCATCTAAACCTTGAATTTTGTTGATGCAATCCAATTATACACAGTTCTCAAAACCTCTCAGATAAATGAGGATCACCACATTCAAATGAACAATTTAACTTACCTCTTAATGAGGCAACTATGGCAAAAAATGAACGGGCACGTTTAACAAAACCAGCAGACACCTATTAAATCTTTTATACACTAAGAAAATCAGCAAAATAACTTTATTTAGAAATTTTAACACTTGGGTACATACTGTAGTATGAAATCCATGTGTTTGCTATTCCTTTTTAAGAATCCAGCGAAGCTTTTTGGTTCAAACTAACAATACTGACTGACACTTATATCCACATTCACCCATTCTAAACATTACTGGAACAAGGAGCAATGGTTAACAAAATATTTTTCGAGTGATGTCATCACTTATTCGTTTACAACAATTTAATATAATTGTCCCCGACCAAATAAATTTGGAGAGGCTATACTGGATTGCCCTTGTTTCTTCCATCCGTTCGTCATATTTTCGTGTCCACGCCATAACATGTGATGAAAAGTTCATGTACACGTGAATCATCACAAGATTGTCGTGAGCATGAATAAGGTCCTTGCATCAAAGGTTAAAGTCATAAAGAAGTCAACGGTTAAATAGAGGTCCGTGCCATAGCGTTTGAACCGATAAACATAAAATGATGAAGCTTCACACACATAGATAATCACAAGACGATGTGTCATGAGCAAGAATCGGGCCTCTGCATCAAATCCTTACATGAAAGGGCGAGGTCACAACTGGAGGTCAAAGGCCAAATGGATGTCCGTGTCATAACTTTTGAGCCACTCAACACAAATTGATGAACCTCCCACACATGTGGATAATCACAAGAAGTGTTATGAGCAAGAATCAGGTCTTCGAATTAAAGGTAAAGATCACAAAGAGGTCAAAGGTCAAATGTTGGTTCGCGCCAGAACTTTTGAACTGCTCACATAAATTGATAAAACTTGCTTGATACACACGTGTATGTATTGTCACAAGACGAAGTAATGCGAGAAAGAATCTGGTCCTTTTATCCAAAGATCAAGGTCACAAATATAGGCGGGGTCATTGATTCGTTTCGACATAGTTCTCGTTTTAAAGGTTTTGGTAATGTATATTAATAATAATTAATCATAATAAATTACTCTTAATATTTAACAGTAAGAGTTAACATCATCTTCAGATATGACGAAAGATTTTTGCATTGTTTGATCAGTTTTAGGTTCATGTTTTAAATAAAATTACTCTTGAGCAACATTAAAAAAAAAGGTTCTTTGGGGGAGAGGGGTCGGTGTTTTTTGCTAAAAAATGTTAACTCTCCCCCTTTAAAAACACATCACTAGCCCCTAGTATTATCCAAGCATTTTAAAGAGAAGGGTGAATATTGGTGTGATAGAGGCTCAGGCTGGAAATAAATGTGTGAAAGGTGATTCAGCAAGAGAAGTTTGCCTAATTATGTGTTTTGTTGTTGATCAATAGAGACTTGCTTGCAAAGCATTAATTTTTTAAATGTTAATCATTAAGTGAAGCAGATTAGTTTTAACCGTTTAATGGCCGGTACCATATCTGATTGACGTAAGAATTTGCAACTTGCATCAATTAACGCTTACGACTATTTTTGTACAAAAATAATGAAATTATAAATATTTTTTATTTTTTTCATATATTTTTATGATGTTCCCAAAATGGGAACGTTGTCATGTTCGGTCATAAGATTTATGAGGATATTTAAGGTTTATGATAAATAAAGCTTATGTAAAATGTTTGGTTCAATGTATCATAGAAAATTATATTTGAGTAACTAAACTGAAACATTATTTTTCGCAGAAGATAAGAAAAAAAATCAAGTTTTATATATGTACAAACGAAACTAAAACAGCATTTTATTCGTAGTTTCAAGTTAAAATAAAATAATTTCTTATGATATATTGCACTACAATCTTTATGCAACCTTTTCTCGCATTTTATGCACTGTAATCTTGTATTCTTTTGGCAAACCGTACATCTACCTTGATTACATGATTCTAAGAAGTGATTTAGGCCATCATATCGCGCTGCCTTACAAGGTGGTGCGGTTGGGCCTCCTTGTCTGCGTCGTTCTTGTTGAACTTTTATAAGTGATCTTGCAACTTCCTGTCTAAACTGAAGGTGAGAAAGAGTTATGGAGCTATTTACGTGTTGGTAGAACCGGAATGCAGCAACAACGAACATATTCAAAATATGAGAAAATAGATTCCACCACCACTTTTTAGAGCGTAAGCGTGGCCTGTATGAAGACAGCATCCGATCCAGTACATCAACTACTCCCATTCCTTTATTGTACATATTGATGAGGAATGGTTGCGTTACAACCTTTGTTTTTCACTTGCTTTACTCTCCTCTCCACTTTCTGCACTGGGCTTATAGTTACTAGCGATTGTTACACTAGAATTATTTTATCATTCCATCGAGCACACAAAACAACTCCATCTGATCTAAAATCATAAAAGCCTCTCTCTTTTTTCTTCACTTCCTTTTGTGTCACTAAAGGGTAGGTGCTCGTCCGGTTATCTCTTACCTTATCGTTCTACAAGCTCGTATATTCTTCGAGGCCAAATCAACTAATAACTCGTGGATTGTAAAAATGTTATCGAAGAACAATACATGTTCATTGCTATTTTTTACTGGGTAGAGCATCTCAGTGACAACATGATATCCCAGAGGAAGGTTTGTATCGCCTTCTTTTCCACAGTATATGAAAAGTTATAAGGATATCCATCAGCCCCACAAAGCATCCACATTTTGTATCCAAATCTGATAGGTTTATTTTTTATAAACTGTTTTGCGCTGTCATGTCCATGGTAGGGTATCACTGATTCATCTATGCTGAGGAGTTCATGGAAAATCCCGAATTGCTGACAGTTTCTTCGAAGTAAGTCGAGAAGTGGTAGCACTTTTGCCATTTTTGATTCACCTAAGTTAGAGTTATCAGCTAAATGAATATATCTCTTTATCGACCGAAACCTCTCTCTGTTCATAGTTTTGGCGACATCACTTGTCAACCAATAGTCATTTTCGGAGGGAAGACAGTGATAGCCACTGAGAAGCAATAAACCTAAGAACCTTCGGATCTCCTCCTCCTCTACGTGAAAATTCTTATAATTTTTATCTCTCACAGCATAGAGATTTGTGTGTTCTGTTATAAGGGTCAACATGTCGTGAGTAAAAAGTAAACTAAAGATTTCAAACGGATCCTTACCGGCATTACTTTCACCCGCTTCCAAAGGAATTGAGTGAGGACCAAGGGATAGCTTTTCATTCCTTCAACACCTTTGGCTTACTTCTTTACTGATATTTTCTTCCTCATCGTTATCTACACGCACTTCGACCTCTCCACAAACTTCACTTGGTAAACAATCTTGATCAAGAGCGTCATCGGTGGCTTCTTCATCATTGGTTTCTGGTTTGTTACTGGCAGCAGGTGGCAGAACTACAATATCTTTTACTCGCTCGGTTCTTATGTTTTCCATATATTCAGTCGCACGATGAAGAAATCGGAAGGGAGTCACTGAACCCGTCGACCTGAAAAATAAAATATATGATATACATATATGTAATAGAGAGAGCGTCTTCAACACACAATGACGCGCAGACACATAGATACGCACACACACACACACACACACACACACACACACACATATATATGTGTGTGTGTGTATATATATATATATATATAATGAGATCATATTCAAAGAAAGGCACTTACCCATTTTTTGGTGTCGTGCCAAAATGTTGGAAACCCGCGTGTAATAATTGCCAACGTTCCCATTTTGGAAACAAATTCATTTTTTCAAATATATTTATCAATTTATATCACAAAATTTTTTTTTAGGAGAAATTTGTATTATTTAAACGCATATTCTGTAAAAAAAATATTATTTATTGTAATAAGGCAAATACTTAAGATTTTATGAAGCATTACCTCTAAATGTTTGAAAAATTATCGTATATTGCCAATAAATAAATCGATTAAAAACTGATATTAGAGATGAATAAAATAAAATGTGTGAGAATGTGCATTCATTAATTATAAAAACAAATAATTACAAAATATGCTTATACACAAATAATAAACAACTTTTAGTGTATGTTCCCAAAATGGGAACGTAATTTAAGAGGCGAAAGACAATGTTCTAAAAGGTGTCGAATGAAAAAGTTGTTGAATTGGAAATTAAAGGATGTTACTTTGTGGTAAAAATTAGTAATTGTACTGTATATCGTGAAAACAGTATATTATTATTATTATTATTATTATTATTATTATTATTCGCCAGAAAAGTGAGATGGAAATTGCTTCCGAAAGTTAAGTGAGAGGAAATCGCGGTCCTGTATGACGCATCACAAGTAGTAAGTACAGTATTGAAGATTGGGATAGTGCCTTATATTTCTCGTGATAATTCAGTCCGTTCAATCAATTTGCTATCATCTGTGGTTGGTCACTTACATTTCCAAACAGTTTTGATGGCGTTATTGTTGTATGTGTATGTGGAGTGTATATATGGGTTTTCGAAAGTCAAACTAATTTTAAAATTTGGCTTTGGGTAGACGTGTAATCATTTCAGTACTGATAATGTTTATGTAACTTTTGGCGTTGTTTTTCATTTTAAACTAAATATATAATTTGTAAATAAAGATCGAGTCACGCTGCAGTTTTAAGTCTTTATGAATGTGATGATAATTTATAATTTCACTAATAAATTACTGTACTTACTGTACTTATAAATTACTGTATAAGTTAGTAAAATACCAGTCACAAAGATCATAACAGTTATAAGTATTATTATTAAGTATTTATGATAGATTAATTATCATTAACATAATCTTAATACTGTATTTTCTGTCTACGCATCAACAACCTTCGAATGAGACAGAACCATTTCTGCTGTGAAACTTTAAGCTATCTTCAGCAGTCAACTGATACAGCACTCGACTCTTTCAACACATTATTAGCTCAAGGCGAAGTAAAATTCTGGGAGCTTTTCCGAAATTTGGGCTGTTTCCGATTTTTTTGAAAATAAGATATTTAATGTAGATATTTAGGCTGATTTAAAAAATGTAAGTCTTTTTTTTGAGAAATGAGCGGTTCAAAAGTTGTTTGTTATTGTAATTTTATATTAGGTCAAAACCTATAACAATACAACTGAAAACTAATATGAGAGTTATTGTATTCTTTAGTAATATTGGCTTATGTCACTAAATATTTGTGTGAATAGATTTCGACCGTTATTTTTCTGTCGCCACATGAATTCGCACAAGTAGGTATCAATCATTTGCTGGTGAGTCCCTGACTGTCTCTTATTCCTTCGTTTGACTTTATTCCACATAGATTCAACGCCTTGTGTTAGGTTCGGTTAGGTTAAGTTATGTTAGGTTAGATTAAGTTAGATTACTTACCTCTCTTAAGTAGTAAAATAGTAAAATAGTTAAAATAATAACTATACGTAAACTAGAACACCGTGTAACTATTAAAATAATAATTTCTCCAAAAAAAGACTTACATTTTTTAAATCAGCGTAAAAATCTACATTAAATATATTATTTTCAAAAAATAGGAAACACTCCAAATTTCTGAAAAGCCCCCATATTCTGTCCCGCGCCATCCATGAAAGTGGTTTAGACCAGGATATGTCAGTGTCATTCCGAAGTTATAACTAGGGCGGTCAAAAGTCAATAAAGTCAAATTGTTTCCTATGGGGCACTTTTCGCTGAAACGACTGAAAATGCAATAAAAACACCTTTAGGGGGTATATTACCAAAGTTAATAGGTCAACCAAAAGTCAACTTTTACCTGTTAGGTCAAAAAATAGCAATGAGGTAAATAAAGTCAATTTTTTGGAATAAATAATTAAAATACCTAAAAATTGGCATCTTTTTGGTTAACTGGCAACTTCGCTGCTCGTATTTGTCTTATTCAGTTATGTCCGTTCTGGTTTTGGATGTGGTTGTGTTGTATGTATTGTGGTTACTGGTTACCATTTTTTATTTGTGATTTTTTCTGATTTGTGATTTTACTGATTTCGATTTCTTTTGATTTCAGATATTTAAAATGCCAAAAGTTGCAGTTAGTTCTATTGCTAAAGTGCGCGCTATAATTGCAAAATATCCTAATGAATTCATTTGTCCAGGAAAAAATGAGCTTACTGTCAGATTTGTTGTGTTGTGGTCAAGCATGACAAATCCTTTTTTGTGGATAAACATCGCTCTACCCAAAAGCACCAGCGTGGTATAGACCAAAATGTGGGAAATGAAAAGACGCAAACCCTTTTAAAGTACAAGTCTTCAGATTTTTCGGAAAAACTTGTGACTACATTTCTGTCAGCCAACATACCTCTTCATAAGTTGAGCAACCCTCATGTGAAACAATTGTTCTCTGAATTAGGTGTAGCAGTGCCTTGCGTGTCAACTTGCAGATCAATAGCAATGAAACAGGCAGAAAGCGAGTTAAGTAGAATAAAACATTTGCTAGAGGGTAAATTAGTTTTCGTAATTGTTGATGAAAGTGAAGTAAGGGGCTCAAAATATTTGAACATACTTGCTGGATCTATTGATGTTCCCAAGAAAACATATTTAATCAGGTGCGATGTTCTTCTTGGAAATGTTAATGCACGAACTGTCATACATAAGATTGACGATACTGTAAAAGAATTCGAGATACCAAGAGAAAATTTCTGTTTACTTCTGTCTGATGCAGCTCGTTACATGGTGTCAGCTGGAGCGACACTCAAGCAACTTTTTCCAAGACTTTTCCATGTAACGTGTCTTGCGCATCTGTTACATAATTGTGCGATGCAAATAAGAGCATTTTATAGTGATGTTGACACTTTAATTGCATGTGTCAAGGCTTCTACTCTTAAAAACAAAAGAAGGAAGGAATTGTTTGCTGAAATAGGAACTCCTCCAGAACCGATTGTAACACGTTGGGCAAGCTGGCTGAACGCTGCTTTTTATTATGCAGACAATTTTCCAAATGTGAAGACAATTGTGGAAAATTTTGAAGATGAAGGAATCATTGTTCAGAAGGCTAAAGAGAGTGTTGCTAATGAAAAACTGCCAAAGCAACTAATGTCAATCAAAATGAATTATAGTTTGATTGCTAGCTTAGTGACTAGGATGGAAGCATCTGATTGCACCATTAGAGAGGCATATGAAACCATTTCTTCTATCAACCTTGTGGAAGATATGTGTTCAGTCAAACAATACATTGAAA
Source organism: Bathynomus jamesi (assembly GCA_023014485.1). Lineage (NCBI taxonomy): Eukaryota > Metazoa > Arthropoda > Malacostraca > Isopoda > Cirolanidae > Bathynomus > Bathynomus jamesi. Next base: position 533,039 of record JAJOZX010001395.1, on the reverse strand, counting down.
CAAGACTCAAGACAAATGGTATTTGTGAAATAATTAACCTCAGTAGACCTGAAATCTCACCAACAGTTTATGGTCAGCTTTTGCAATGTCAACCAACAACTGCCGCTGTAGAGAGATCTTTCTCCATGCTTAATAAATTATTAAGTAAGGATCGCAATTTTTTGCCAGAAAATGTCGGCAAATACTTCATAATTTACCACAATCGGTCAACTGATGTAGAAGAGCAAAAATAAGTAATTAAAGTATCGTTTTTATTATTGAAAGTAAAGGCAACTTTATAAGTCAATTTTTTCAATTCGTAAGGTCAACTTTCTTAATTTTTTCGGTCAACTTTTGACTGCCCTAGTTATAACCCACATAGGTCAAATTTCGTCAGGTTGGTTAAATCATAATTTTCCTTCTAGTTGGATGGAGTTACGGACGTTTGTATAAAAAACTTACGATAGTTACCGTTAACATTATTTGGAGCAATCCAAGAATAAGCACCCCAAAGTCCCCAATCCAAGAAAAAGCACCCCAGTTCGACCTCAATCCAATTTAAAGGATTTTAACATCAACATTCCTCAAACTTTGTCCGGGTCATTGCTTGATCGCACTTAGCACACAGCATCACTTTTTTAATAAGGTTTTTTTTCTTACACCAATTTATTACTGGCAATGGATCTTCAACCAATAATGGTAACACTTCAGTTTGAAGTGCTACCATCATTATGGGGTGCTTATTCTTGGATTGCTCCTAGATACAGTATATATATATCGAAACCTACGGTAAAATTATTGAATGCCCGGTTAGGTACGCCTAACGCCCTTGACGATTGGTTAAGTCGTGATAGTTTCGTTAAAACTAACGAAAATATCACGACTTAACCTAACCAATCGTCAAGGGCGTACAATTAACCCAACCGGGCATTCAATTAACCATTTTAGAGCAATTAATTCCATTTTAACTCCATTTTAGAGCAATCCAAGAATGAGCACCGTTGTTCGATCCCAATCCAAGAAAAAGCACCCTAAATTGATTTGGAGTGCTTATTCGGTACTTACGTATTAACGGGGGGCCACCACATATTGATGATTGGTTAGGTTAAGTTGTAATATTTTCGTTAGTTAAAAATTTCGGACCTAGTATGTTTCATGGACTGCTCTCGATTTTCCTACGAAATTGCAAACAAGGGCAGTCGATGAACCTGATTTTGTTTCTGCAATCGGTTTTCTTGAGAAACTTAACCTAACCTAACCTAACCTAATCGAGTTTCTCATACTATTGTTTTTTGCAAGATATCGCACTAATTCTTGTCATTCTTGTTTCATTCATTGAAACAATCGAACAAACTGCGATGCGGAACAGATCGCGACCAACTTGACTCGTACCTTTGTGAATTTGTATGGCGTAAGCGCCACACCAGCTCGGACTTATTCAAAAAGATGTTGGAGTGTATTGCGTCGTTTCAGTAAATAAATTTATTCAATATCCAGTAACATTTTTCTTTATCATTTCTCAAGAAAACCGATTGCAGAAACAAAATCAGGGTCATCGACTGCCCTTGTTTGCAATTTCGTAGTAAAATCGAGAGCAGTCCATGAAACATACTAGTCCCAAAATTTCTGATACATCATATTTTTTAAATAGCAATATTTTTTTAAAAATTTTCAACAACGAAAATATTACAACTTAACCTAACCAATCATCAATATGTGGTGGCCCCCCCCCGTTAATACGTAAGTACCTCTTATTCTTGGATTGCTCCCATTATTTTAGTATTACAAAGAAATAAACTAAAGGCATGGATAAACTGCAGACATTCTGAATTCTTGGTCCAGTTTGTTTAGAGCAAGTCCGAGGTAATATGAATGTAATTGTGATTGGAACGGAAGCATTTGTGTTACTTTGGGGAGGAAACATAAATTTGCGGTGCATCTTGCTCCTGATGAATCATGTATAAAGTTAAACTATAGAGTGGCCACAAAGTTCCTTTGCAGTGAAATTGTAGCATCTCTGTATGTTGCCCTTGATTTTCATGCAAAGGGACTTTGTCACCAGTGTTCGAAATACATGGGGGCCGGTCAGGGGGATTTAAACCCCCAAATCTACATGGAACCCATGGAAATGTGCTGTCCAAGGGGACCCAGGATGGGTCCTGTAAAAACCCCTGTAAACTAAAGCTTTCAAATTTTAATTTATATGAACATCCCCTCACCTCCCCCCCTGTATTTCGAACACTGTTTGTGGCCACCCTGTAGAGTTATCTGCCTCACAAACTAACGAGGCAAGCAAGGAAATGATTTTGAATTTGACCGCTCATTGAATTATAACAACACAAAGCACTGTTGCTTCCAGTGGTGAAAAACCACATAAGAAACTCTCGTTAGTACGTTGACCCTCTTTGTAGTCCTACTTGCTAATAATGCTGCGCGCGTGCCATGAATGAATGTGGAAGGAGTGGTGCGTTGTATAAAACAGTAAAGCCTTTGTTTTCTACCCTACTTATGACAGTCTATTAACACACTGTCTCAAAGACACACACACACACACACACACACACATATATATATATATATATATATATATATATATATATATATTAAGGGTGACATCCTATTTTTATCATTATCATTCTGTTGTTGTGTGCTTTGAACTCCAGAAATTTTCTTAAAAGTTTCCAACTTTATATATTTTAACTTTTGCAGTTTTGAATATATTTTGTATTTGAACTTTTCAGTGAAGAACCGCATCCAGTAAGTATGAATGCGATACTGTGAATATCGTATTTTTATAGGGAAATATTTAGCGATAAACTAAAATTTAATATAATTGTAAAGTTATTTATTATTAATAATAAACCAAGAATATGGCAACACACCTTTCCAAGAATTTTTTTTCTTTAAATTGCAAGTTGTGAGGAAGGTTTCAGAAGGTTGGTTTCGAAGGTGAATGGTGCATCTCCGCGTGTGCGTTTTTCTTGAAAAGCCTCTCAAATACCAAAAGAATATTAGATTTTAAAAGCAAATTAATATTATTTCTGTTATTCTGTAAGTATATGACCTTGAACTGTGTTCAAAATTAACTGTGATATTACTTATGATGATAATGATGATTTTGTATGTGTGTGTGTATGAGAGAGAGAGAGAGAGAGAGGAGAGAGAGGATTCGGTTAGACTGCAAACCGGGATATGTACTGCGTTCCAGTACCTTTTATTTTCAACACGCAGAAGAAAATTTCATGTTTTTATTTTCATTCTGCTTTTATTTATTTATTTATTTGGTTAATGTAGAGAAAACCCCGGGGATGCGATTTTTTAATAAGAAGTGGTATTTCTAGAGGTATTTTTGCTCCTGAATTCAGTGGTGATATTCATTTTTGGGGGAAATGGCCAGTTTTGAGGTTATTCAATTTTTAATTTTACGTCCAATTAAAAACTCTTACATTCTGCAGCCAAACAGCGCATTTGTTTCTTGACGATTAGTCGGATGCGCATCAATTGTTGCTTTGTTTGTCATACGGTGTGACGGCTGCAATCTCTCGTTCGTTCAAGCAGTTCAGAAGTATTTAGACAACGACGATTTGGCTATTAAACTATTCCAGGAACACTGTGTACCTCGAAATACTAGGAAATGCAGCAACTGTGGTAATGACACTGTTTTGAGAGGCGACAGACAGAACTTTCAGTGCTACCAGTTAGGTTAGGTTAGTTTTAGTGTGCTTATTACTGTGTTTTGGATCTTGTGGGTTATAAGTTATAACCCATCATTTACTTAATTTTTTCATATAATACAACAACCCACAAGATCCGGTTTTTCTTGTGTAGAATTTAAATCTGAATCTATTTTCGGTAAATTTATAGTTTCAACCACAACTCGTTTTGAAAAATAAAAATTAGGTTTTCCGGTTGTTTCTGGTGTGATTCATCCGAAAATGACATTAATTTCCGTCGCAAATTACTTGTTTTTGTGATTTCACCCCCCCCCCCCATACAGTATGGGGGAATGTGTGGGAAATCGGGGTTTTTGGGTGGGGGGGGATCAAAAACGAGTGATTTGCGACGGAAATGAATGTCATTTTCAGATGAATCACATCAGAAACCAACGGAAAACCTAGGAACCCTATACCGATCAATTTGTGATGCGTGATCTTTACGGGGGCTCCGCACCCGTTCCCCCCAGACCTAAATTGGTAATTTTTTACTATCAGTCCAGCCTCTGGAAACTGAAAATAAAGTTTACCATAAGACTCTACATTTTTTTTAAACAACTTTTATTAAGTACAATATGAAGGCAAATGCCGATTAAAGCTATAAAATTAATGTTAAAAAATTATTTTTTTGAGCGATAAAATCGCGGATCATGTTTTTGGGAGTGATAAAATGGCTGATCCCACAAAGGTTAGGAAGGTACCGCTAACAAAATTGGGGGGTTTGACCTGAACTCATAAGATTTTAGTGTCACGATGGCGTCGGTTTGCGATGGTTGTAATTATTCAGTGTGTTTAACTTCATGTAAATTTTTTGATGATGAAGAGGCTGCATTTAATTTTTATGTAGAACACGGTGTATTGCTAAAAGAATTTATTTGCCCTAAGAAAAACAAGGAAGGTATTGTTTGTGGTAATAAGTGTGTGTTCGATAAAAACAGAAAAGCATTTCGTTGTCATAGGTCGGTGCGTGATAAGAAACAGAGAAGGGGAACACGCATATATTGCGATTAGGTAGGTTAGGTTAGGTTAGTATAGTTTTACGGTATATATAATATATACAGTGAATATATACACAGTGTTCTTTTACTACATATATATATATATATATACATATATATATAAATGTGTATATATATACACCTTTTAGGTCACTCATGTTGGCTGTTTCTACAATTTCCATAATTTATATATCAATGGATTCGTTTTTACATCGCGAATGCGCCCTAAATAGTCTCTACTGAAGGAATTACCCGCATTTTAGGGTATTTTTTCACACTTATACCCCAAAACAAACTTCGTGTCCTAACTTAGTTTTGGGCCAGTTCCCTCACTTGAGACTATCCAAATCGCATTCGTGATGTAATAACGAATCCATTGATCTATAAATTATGGGAATTGAAGAGACCGGAGTGATAGTAAAAAATTACCCCTAAATTATACAAATGATAATGTAATATGTTAAGTTATGCACTTTTTTAGTCTTCATCTAGGGCACATGACGAATCAAGTTCTCAAAGTCGAAACCACATGAACAGCACGTCATAATTCTATCACAAACACGACCAAACTGAATCCAATTAGAAAAAAAAAAATAGCCAGAACAAAAACCAACCAACTAATTAAGTCGCAGAGTAGCGAAAAAATAGCCAATCAGGAAAAATATTTTATGAAAAAAAGTCGCGTTTGACGTGACGTCACGTCAAATGGATATCGTTAATTAAAATTTCAGAAACAAATATCTCCATAAATATGATCGACCGAAAAATTTTTACTTAAAGGAAAGGTTTTATTTATTTTCTACGCATTGCAATAATTTTTATTAGAAACTGAGGTGAGGGGTGGCATTTCCGTCGCAAATCACTCGTTTTTTACCCCCCCCCCCCAAAAAAAAACCGATTTCACAAAAACGAGTAATTTGCGACGGAAATGAATGTCATTTTCGGATGAATCACATCAGAAACCACCGGAAAACCTAATTTTTATTTTTCAAAACGAGTTGTGGTTGAAACTATAATAATACCCTATTTTCTTCTATGGTATTTCTTGTGCAAATTGATATTAACGGAGATATAAGCAATTTTTAGCTCGATTAAAATTGATTGAAATAGTATGGTGGTAATTATTCGTTTTACCCCTGCGGGTCGATTTTAATATGAGAATAGGTTTTTCTGGTGTATTTCGGTGTTTTATTCAAATCTGACCTTCATTTCTTGTGCAAATAAATTATTGAATGTCCGTTTAGGTTAATTGAATGCCCATTTAGGTCAACTGTACGCCCTTGATGATTGGATTAGGTTGTCGTGATATTTTCATTAAAACTAACGAAAATACCACGACAACCTAACCAATCATCAAAGGCGTACAGTTGACCTAACCGGGTATTCAATAATTCATTTGCACAAGAAATGAAGGTCAGATTTGAATAAAACACACCAAAATACCAAAATACACCAGAAAAACCTATTCTCATATCAAAATCGACCCCGCAGTGGTAAAACGAATAATTACCACCATACTATTTCAATCGATTTTAATCGATCCAAAAATTGCTTATATCAATTTGCACAAGAAATACCATAAAGGAAAATAGATTCAGATTTAAATTCTACATAAGAAAAACTGGATCTTGTGTGTTGTTGTATTATATGAAAAATTAAAAATGTTATAACCCACAAGATCCGGTTTTTTTTTGTTTACCCCTCAATTTCCCTCTTCTTCAAAGCCCTGACCCCTTTCATGTGATCCAGATTGTTAGGGTAGAAACGGACTATATCTTGAAAACTAGCCATTTTCCCAAGAATTGAATATCACCACTGGATTCAGGAGCAAAAGTACCTCTAGAAATACCACTTCTTATTAAAAAATCGTAACCCGGGGTTTTCTCTACTTTTAACATTTATTTATTTTGTTACAAAACAAAATGTTAGGAATAGGAAGGTTTTTTAAGGGGGGGGGGGATTGAGATGGTCATGGGGTGCGATGGGGCAACAAATGGCAAAGGTTGTGGGAAATTCATAGCAGAATTCCAGACCCTTTCTTTCGAGAAAAAACATTTTATATATATATATACAGGGCGTCCCAAAAAAATGTATACACACTTTAACAGCTGATAGCTCAATTGATGTTTCTTTCTTTCCAAGTTAAACCCATTAGAATTAATAATGGCAGTCAGACTAAGCTTTGAACAAAGGAAATTCATTCTAAAATGCTACTGGAAGTGTGAAAACGCAGTTGAAGTGCAAAGACAATTTAGGAGGGAGTTTCAAACAGATCCACCAACGCGACTTACCATCACTCGAATTAGAGATAAGTTTGAAGCCGATGGAACTGTTCAGAATGTCCACAAGAAGCGTTCCGGAAGACCACGGACATCGACAAGCCCCACAAAGCAAGAAAGAGTACTGGAAACGTATCACCAAAGTCCAAGAAAATCTGTGCGGCAAGCGAGTCGTGAGGTAGGAATTTCAGAATCGTCTGTCCAACGCATTTTGAAGCGCTGTCAATGGAAAAGTTACATTCCAAGATTAGTCCATGCTATTAATGAAGATGATGATGATCCGGACCGAAGAGTGGAGTATTGCGAGTGGTACTTGGCACGATGTGGATGTGGATTGGACGAAGGGGTTTCGTAGAATACCCTCCGCGTTCACCAGACCTCACACCACTAGACTTTTTTTTATGGGGATACTTAAAAGACAAAGTCTACGCTATAAAACCTGCAACAGTCGCTGAATTGAGAGCAGCCATTGAACGAGAATGCACACAAATACCAAACGAAATGTTTCGTGATGTTTGCGATTCCATTGCTTCGCGTTATCAGCAGTGCCTGGACCAGAACGGACGTCAGTTTGAAAACAGGCGTTGACAAAACAATTAAATAATGTCTGTAGATTCTATTACATTTTGAAAATGAAATGTATTTTAATAAACACTGCCTTTATAATTATTTAAAGTGTGTATACATTTTTTTGGGACGCCCTGTATATACATTTCAACTGCAAAGAACACGCAGTATAATTAACGTAAAGAACGACGCTTGTATAGGAGAACATTCCGCGCAAGATGAGGAGGGAGAACGAACAAATGAAAAAATGAGGTAACCACCCGGGAATCGAACCCGGGATCTTCCGATTGCCAGTCAGATATGATAACCACTACACCATGGTCCTCACTCGATCAGAAGTCGTAATTCTCCTACATACGCGCAGAAACCAATGCCCCGAGGGGAGGCACCTCCCGCATGCCGCACCTATATATATTATATGACAAGATCAAACTCATAATATATACATAAAACAGCACAGTCGAATTCAGGTGTTAATACAATCCATATAATGAACGCTGTTATAAAACTTATGTTAAAAATATGATTCGGAAATTTAGGTGTTATTTTATGTTGGCAGACTATTGTAATATATTCTATAGATTAATTCCTTAATAAATAAATAAATTAATTAATTAATTCCTTTACATACGTATATTTACAGATGAAAATGACTTTGAATTTTGAGAAAGCTGCAATGATGTTCATTGGCATACTGTTGGTTTGCGGTGCTTATGGCTGGGGAATAAATTTTAATGTACCCCAGATTGGAAAATGTCCCGAGGGCTCGTCTGTCCGTGAATTTTCCATTGATAAGGTGAGTTTAAATTAAATATTTGTGTTTTTAAAGGTAATTGGGTATTACCTGGTCGAGAATTTTGAAGACGACAAAATCATCTACTCTTAAAATTATAACTTCACTAAACTTTACCTTACCTAAGGGCGGATCTACGTATTTCAGTAAGGGGGGGGTCCAAAGAAAAAATGGCACCGCCTAAAATAAAAAGAGCACAGTACTAAATTTTTTTTCTTCACAGACCACCAATGAGCTAGTGTAAAATAAATTGTATTGTTTTATTAGATCAATCTCATTCAAATGATACAAAATAAAAATCTAATTTGGGTACAACAGTTATCACAGAAAATTTTTCAGACAGTTACAGATATCTTGCCATTTAAAAGAACTATCAGAATAAGATGAAGATAAAAATAGTGATATGGCTGCACCAGTACTAAGGGCACTACGAAAACTATTACAAATACAAATTTGGAAGTACAATGCATACGGATAAAGACTCAAAATAGAATTTGAATAAAATAACTATGATCTATTTACAAAAACAAATTGTTTTCAGAGGCATACACATCATTCAAATAGGGCATTTGCAAGAAATTGAGGGGGCATCCAAACGTCGCTGACGTCCCCCCCCCTCTAGATTCACCTATATTACCTTATTTTATATGGCTTGACCTGATTTAACCTGACGTAACCATACATCAGGCTAACGTAACCTAATAGACACCGACGTTGTCGATGATTTTGCGTTTCACGATTTTTCTGCCTTTGAAAACGTGTAGTTCCCTTTCAAACTCGGTTTCTGCTACATATTTTTAATCACAATGAACATTATGCATTTTATTTTATGAAGTAACTGTATAATGTGTTAAAGATATTTTTACAGTCTGAAATAGGAATAATAGTTTCTCCAAAAATGTTTTTACAAAGGGTACTGGAATGTACTCCAAATGCAAATATGTATTTGTTAAAATAATTTTAATCTCCGGGTTTTTTCGGTTTGGCGGACTGCTACAGATTTTTAGGAAAATTAGCAAGTCACTTATTTAAAAATTTTATCCTAAGGAAATTTAAGTTAGGTTAGGTAGGTTAGGTTAAGTTTAGTTAAGTTACTTTAGGAATTAGACATTTCCTCAGGACTCTCATTTTTGAGGTAATTATGAATTTATGCATACTTTATGGTTCGGCTCCACTTTCTCTAAATTACTTCAATTTACCTGACTTTTTCCAGTAAATTTTTCCAAATTTCCTTAGATTCAGGGACGTAGCCTACTAGGGAGGGGGGGGGGGGGGGGGGGGGGGCGACGGAGGCGGTCGCCCCCCACCCCCCTTGGAAAGTCCAGGAAAATAATCTACGGTAATTACAACCAAGGTTCACCGCCAAACTATAACATTTAACAATTTGGTATCTAATATAATGGAAGGAGTGTCTAATATATATAATATATATATATATATATATATATATATTATATATATATATATATCAACTGATCTAGCTGTTTCTGCATCCGTTTGACTTGCCTTATACGTGAGAGTTTCATTTGGATCTCTTCTAATGATTTCGTTATTCATAGATATGTTATAGTGTACTGTTAAACGTGTATACACTAAATAATTGTATGCATGAAATCAATAAATGTGTGAATAAAATAGTTACTTTGCTAAATATGAAAACTATAGGATCAATACCTGATTTCAAATTTCAGAAAATACAAGTAATTACATCATAATATAGCTTAGATTGCACCAATGTGACTCTCCTATCCAAACTTTTGTTGCAAAGGGTGGGTACATATTTCAAGTGGATGGCTGTATAGTGGTTGTTCAAAAATGGCAGTTGCACTGCTATTTTCAGACAGTTTTTACACAAACTAAGCTTAAAATGCGCTGGCTTACGGGGCTCCGCACCGGACCCCGCTGGGGGAGCTTCTAGCTCTCCCCCAGACCCCCTAACTGTATGGGCTCGCACGATTCACCACGGAACCTGACGAACGTAGCTCAAGTTCGCCTCCCCCCCACTTGGGACATTCCTGGCTACGGCCCTGCTTAGAGTTACCTTAAAACTCGCATTACTTTAAAACTCGCATTACCTTAAAATTTACCTCAGATTGCCCCAAATTACTTAATCTAAGGTAATTACCTCAAAAATGAGAGCCCTGCATTTCCTTAGGATAAAATTTGTAAATAATTGACTTGTTAACTTTCGTAGAAATCTGTAGCAGTCCAAATTGAAAAGATCCCTTAAGTTCCGTTTAAAATATTATCCGTTTTCTTTAACACTTTTTATTATTAAAAGCGTAATGAAACCATAATGAATCACGGGCGATACCAAATGTTTAAGATTAACCTGTCGTTCCCGAATCAGAGTAACAAACAAACAAAAATCTGGATCAATGAAAGAGAGCCACCCCCCCAGCCTTCTTTAGTTAGCTTTATAAGGCTAACTAACGAAAATATAACGACCTAACCTAACCAACCGTCAAGGGCGTACAGTTGACCTAACGGTTGATTAGGTTAGGTCGTGATATTTTCGTTAGTTAGCCTTATAAAGCTAACTAAAGAAGGCTGGGGGTGGTTTTCTTTCATTGATCCAAAAATCTTTTTCAAATTTAACAGGGACAAGAAATATACTGGTGGTTCATATATTTTTAATAACAAAATTGTCGGATATTTGTACGAATTGTTGAACAGTTCGGAAGTATGAAACAAAACCCAAGTTTATATTTTATTTAACTAAGTTAACTGTAGGATGTTTTCAGTTTCATACTAACGCTTATATTCTAAATGCGCTGATAACACTAAAAAAATATAATAAAAAGTTACCTTAATCAAATTCATGAAATAAAATTTTCTTTTATTAAAATAGGTGGTTATAATTGTTTGTTCAATATTTTTAAGGAAATAAAGATCGTTGTAATATGTCATTTTGGCAAAATGGAGGCACTCGAATTGATATAGTAAACCCTCGTCCAACGCGTGTTTGTCCAGCATGAATTTGCTTATACACGGAAAAATAAATGCGAACAATTATTTATTTGCCGAAAGCGGAAAATTTGATTATACACGGTCCGCCAAACACGCTCTAATACAGTAGTACTGTACGCGTGCCAGTGCGCGCTCTAGTGTTTTCTCCTACACTCTCCAACACCCACATCTCCCTCCCTCTCGCGTCACTCTTCGCATCACCCTTTGTCTCAGTCCCGCTACCGCGTTAAATTCAGAGAAGTTGTGTTGGATTGTTTTTGTCGTATTTTGCCGTTGTTTTGCTATTACCCTTAGGCAGCAGTATGGCACCAAAATGAAAAGCATCTGCAAGTGATAGTGAAGAGAAGAAAAGTCGTAAGGTTATGACATTAGCCGAAAAAATAAAGATTCTAGATAAGTTGCGTGGTGGTATGAGCATAACATCACTTGGCCGCGAGTATCGCGTGAATGAGTCTACTATACGCACCATCCGAAAAAGTGAAGAAATGATGCGTGCTATTTTCATTTAATATATTTTTATTTAGCATATGTAAATATCATTGTTTATGATTTTGTTCTTATTTCATATACAATATAGGTAGGGAAATTCATTTGTGTGTGAATAAAAAATCTACATATCTAAGTATTAATGGGAGACTTTATGCGGCTGCGTTCACGTATCCCCATTTATCCCATAAGGTATTAAGTTTGTCCAACGCAGATTTACCTAATGCGCCGTTCTCGAGGAACCTAACCCCCGCGTTGGACGAGGGTTTACTGTATTTCTTTACTCATTTGGAATAAAGTTTAAAGAGAATGCGTTTAACCCTTTCAATAACCGTGGGATCATCATAGTGTCACGCCAGAAATAATAATATAAATTGCACTGAAATGCAACTTTCCCACAAATGCTTCTACGTGTTTATATACAAATGTGCTTAATGTAAGCGAGTATTTACTAAAATATTTGATTTTCAACAGTAATAAATTTTATAATTTTTGGTTTAAAGAAAAAATATTTTTGAACGAAAGGGTTAAAGTGGTTGTCTTCAAACTGGATTTCAATTCTGTCTATAATTTAAAATTGTACAGATCTGTTTAAATCTGTTTTGAATGAAGACAGCAAGAAAAGTATGATATTGTGATGTCACAGCCTAATATTTAAGTTTTTATAATAAATCTTTAGTGGCGGACTGTGACATTTTTTATATTTCAATTCCTTTAGCTGCAGAATTATAAATAGTTTTTTATGTACTGAAGTATTTTCAATTTTTTTTTATATATGAAACCCATTGATAAAGTATATTTTATTTACATTTGTGTCACACTTCGAAACAGTTCCAAGGTAAATGGTTCGTCGGCTATGAATTCCAAAACAAGTACTCTACATGTACTGCGTTTAACTTCACGGTCACTTCTGAGTACTCCATGGATATCGATATTTATGCTAGGGTCGCAGGGTCGCTGGTTTTGGAAATTAGCGGAAAAAGCTTTGTCCCAAACATAACAAATCCTGCAGTCATGTATTGGAGTTGGAACTACTGTAAGTAAGAATAATGATTTTTCTCTCAATAAGATCTCGGTTCGTTATCGATGGTATACATATAGTTATTTCACTATAAAGGAGAGGGAAGGAGGGAAAAATTGAAGGAGAAAGAACGTCAGTATTTACAGTAAATGATATATCAAAATAAGCTAAATCAAATAGTAGGTTAAATAAAAGTGAACAATGGACCATTAGTGGATGATCACTTCCCCAAAATAATAGAATCAAATGGTAGAATTTAGATAGCAAAACGGCTATTAGTATTAGCGAGAGAGTGGGGTCTATGGTTATGACAAGATTCTTTATGATTGAATAAAAGAATAAGGTAACACCCAACTTCGGGAATCAAGTGTTACCTTTCATAAAAAGGTTGGTGGCTTGCCTCTAGTCGTATGCCAGGTGAGAGCAACGTTTTCATTTACACGCTTCACAAAACTTTTTCATTCCTTTTTGTTTCTTGTTAAATCTTTTGTCACGCTTATATCAACACGTTTATTCATACACTTACTGATTACATCCTTCTATCTTTTATGCAGCCTCCCTCTATTTTTCACATTTACATATTTACTGTTGTTCATGTTTTTCCCAATTCTATCGTTATTCACTCTCTCACCGTACCACGTTTTCATCTCCAGTGACTTTTCGCTCCACACCCTTTCCGAACATTTTACTTCTTTTTACCACTCGTTTAACATTCTTCTGTACAACTTATTACACCTCATTTCATCACTGCAAGGATGCTTTTGTAGCATCCTTTCCCAGATTTTCTTTTCTCCCACTACATTCTTCACCACATTATTCCACCGCAGTCACATTTCTCCTCATACCATTTCGTACGCATCCACATCTGAAGCTGTCGTTACAAAACATTTCTTATACAAATTCCACATATTCTGCACATCCATTTGTTCATCTCTCTATCCACAAATTTGCTTCACTCTTCTTCTACAGTATACGCTGTTGCCACTTCATTCGAATTGAGCTTTTCAATTTTTATTCTGTCTGTTCACTTTTCTACCTTTCCTGTTTCCTTTTCTACCAAACAAATTTACATACTCCAGTCATATAGGCTGACAAATCAATCTCCTAACAGCTTTCGTATCACATCCTTCAGCATGTGTATATATATATATATATATATATATATATATATATATATATATATATCTGAACGTGGGAGGGACGAACTATAGGTTAATCTTGGTGTACAGATCTCCGCATCTCCTCCTCGAGGAGGACACAGCCCTGTACACCGAACTCCGTAGCCTGCTAGGGGATAGGGTGTGTGTAGTTTTAGGAGACTTCAACTGTCGCGGCATAAAGTGGGAAGACAGGACTCCTGATGCTGAAGGAAGGAGGCTAGTTGACTTTGCTGATGAGAACTTCCTCACTCAGTGGGTCAATGAGCCTACACGAGGCGAAAGCGTTCTAGACTTAGTATTCACGACCGAAGACAACCTCGTCACTGGCCTCACCGTTGACGAATCGTTGGGCGGGAGTGATCACGGTCTGATTAGGTTCCGTGTGTGCGTCCTTCGGGTGAAGCGTAGTAACTCGAGAGGCAGTAAGCTCGATCTACGGCGGGCGGACTTTGTTAGACTCCGGGATAGCGTAGGTGAGATGGGGTTAAAGGTCGGCGGCGATGTTGAGGGAGTGTGGAGTGCATTCCGGAACGAGTTTATGGTGCTGCAGTCTGCTGCCATACCAGTGTTGGGCACTAAAGCGTTAATCCAATAACAGTTAATTAACGAAGTTAACTTTTTTTAACGGACTATTAACGGAAGTTAATTTCCATTTATCGTTATCGGACCAGTTAACTTCCGATAACTCGATATTTAGTCTGTTAAAGTCCGTTAACACGTTAACTGCGAGGAGTCATTCACGGAAGATCACCGCTCCGCGAATGAATTCAAACCGCCATAACTTCAGTCTGCCAATTCCGTCCTCTGCCGCAGTGGAACGGCTCTTCTCTCTCGGCAAGGACATCCTGAGGCCCAAGAGGTCAAGACTGGCAGTTGGGCCTAACTTTGAGAAGTTGGTCTTTCTGAAGGGCAACCAGCACATTGTGTCATAGTCTTTAATAAATGTGCCTAAAATTTAATTTTACCTTTCAGTTCCCGCCATAATAATTCTCTGGTAAATTAAAATTTAGTTAATGGTTAGTGGTTACAAGGGTTTCAAAACATGTAATCAGTACAATTTTATTAAAAATATAAAAAAAGTTAAGCAAAAAAGTTGCAAAACTTGATAAAAATACAGTTAAATACCTATTTATTGTTGGATTTTGCATAAATAAACATTTTCTATGGGTTTTAAAGCTTTTTTCCTTGATTTTTTTAAATGTTAGTAAAGAAATAGTTATCGTTAACGGATTATCGTTAACTTCCGTTAACTTTGCAGTAAAATTATCGGATTATCGTTATCGGAGTTAAAAATTGGGGTTAACGGATTATCGTTATCGAAGTTAACTTTTTGGTTAACGGTGCCCACCACTGTGCCATACCCTCAAAACCGGTCACCCCTGCTTCAACGCAGCCTAAGTGATTCAGTTGTGACATCGCTTCGGTTATCCGAAATAGGAAAGTAACGTATAGGAGGGCGAAGGCCAATCGTTCCCATGAGAACACTGAAGCGTATGTCTGCCTGTGTAGGGAAGTGAAGGCAAAGGTTAGGCTAGCGAAACGTAACGAAGAACTACGGGTGGCAAGCCTCTGCAAGGGGAACCCTAAGGAGTTCTTCAGTTATGTTAATAGTAGAAAGGCCGTTAGAAGCATGATAAAGGACCGAAGCGGCGTTCTGCAGACCTCCGACGCGGACATCGCTAATGTGCTTAATGAGTACTTTGCGGGAGTGTTCACCAGGGAGGACACCCGCGTCATCCCCGAGCCAGGCGTCAGGCACGACGGTGCTGGCCTGGATAGTGTTCGATGTACCGCGACAGTCGTTGCCAATAGAATAAACAAACTGAGCGCGTTTAAGGCTCCTGGGCCAAACCAGTTTCTCCCCAGAGTGCTGCGGGAGGTGCGAGACCAGGTGGCTCCCCACCTGGCTACAGTCTTCAACAAATCGTTGGAGACGGGCCAGGTGCCTGGTGACTGGAGGGAAGCCAACATGATCCCTATCTTTAAGAAAGGGGATCACGAAAGTCCAGGGAACTATCGTCCCATTAGTCTCACTTCAGTTGTAGGTAAATTATTAGAGAGGATAATAGCGGATAGGATCGTTGACCATTTGGATTCGTACAAGCTGCTTGGGGACTCCCAACATGGGTTTAGACAGCATAGGTCGTGTCTCACCAACTTGCTCGAGTTTTTCCACGTCATGTTGGGTGAGTATGATAAGAGTAGGGCATTTGATATACTTTATCTCGACTTTCAGAAAGCCTTTGATAAGGTACCTCACCGCCGGCTAATGGCGAAAGTGCGCGCGCTGGGTATCGGTGGGGAAGTAGGTAGGTGGATTGAAAACTGGCTGAAGAATAGGCGGCAGAGGGTTGTAATTAAAGGGGTTAGTTCGGGTTGGGCCTCTGTCACTAGTGGGGTTCCTCAGGGTTCCGTTTTGGGGCCACTGTTGTTTATCATTTACATAAATGATATCGACGGTGGCATCGTCAGTCGGGTCGCCAAGTTCGCTGATGACACGAAGCTTGGGGCCAATGTTGGGACGCCGGAAGCGATCGAGCAACTGCGTACGGACCTAGGTAGGAGAGGAGAGTGGTCCGAAAAATGGCAAATGCCGTTTAACTTGGGTAAATGCAAGGTGATGCACATTGGCTACGCCAATCCCAAGTCGGACTACTCGATGTTGGGGAGTAATATCGAGGCGACTGATTTGGAAAAGGACTTGGGTATGCTAATTAGCAGCGACCTTAAGTTTACTAAACAGTGCGTAGAGGTGGAAAAGAAAGCCCAGAAGCTGTTGGGTTATATCAGGAGGCAATTTCAGTTTCGTAACAAGGAGATTGTGCTCTCTCTGTACAATTCCCTGGTTCGGCCGCACCTGGAGTATGCTGTGTACTGTGCAGTTCTGGTCGCCCACCCTCAGGAAAGATATTGAGAGGCTGGAGCGAGTGCAGGCGAGGGCCACAAAGTTAATCCCTTCCGTCAGGCATATGGGCTACAATCGACGCTTACGCGCCCTGGACTTGTTTTCGCTGGAAACTCGGAGGCTGCGCAGTCAACTGATCGAGGTTTTCAAGCTCTTATGTGGGTTCAACGATGTCGATTTTAGAAGCATGTTTAGTTTAAATGATAACCCAACAATGGTTGGAAGTTGGATTTGAAACGGTTTGGGACTAGTGTGTGTGGGAATTACTTTATGTATAAGATCTGTGACACGTGGAACAGTTTACCTTCAGAAGTTGTGAACAGTTCCTCTGTGGATCATTTCAAGAAAAGGTTAGACCAAATCTTGCACGCTATTTGAGTGTGTAGAAAATTTTCTCTTGGACCCGTTGCTATTGGTACCTCCTCGGTATGGGCCGCAAGGGCTTTTGAGGTACTTCTTTTCCTTGTAACTCCTTGTAACTCTCTCTCTCTCTCTCTCTCTCTATATATATATATATATATATATCGCCAATGTCATTCATTTCTGGGTACACTATGCTTCCCACCCACTCCAGACTTAAGGCCAGCTCCCACTTCCCCATTCAGAACATCCATTACAGTCACTCTACACGCATTTCCCATGCTCCCAACTATATCACTTAGCATATTCCAAAATCATCTTTCTCTTCTACACATTTATCATTAACACATTTATATTCCCTTATATGTTCATGCCACTTATCTCATAAGTAAAGTAATACCCCTCTTAACTTTGTTAGTCACTCGTGAAAAAACATATTTCCAGAGGCGGCACCCCATCCCAATCTCCAACCCTGCTGTGCACAGAGAGGTGGAGGAATATAACCTCATCCCCAGGGGTCCATGTACAGTTGCCTTTTACGAGAAGGACGAAAAAGGCGAAGGATCAATTCTTAACTTCGGTATCCCCAGGGAGGGGATATGACTGACTTTACGAGCAAAAATGAAAAAAAAACTGGTGCTATAACGTATTCCAACATTTTACTCTTTCTAATCTACGTTAATCACTCGTTCAATCGTCGAACTTAATTTCCAGATCGAGGCATTGTCGAACGCGTGACGGTGGTCGACACAGACTACGATAGCTACGCTGTAGTTATGATCTGCACCGATCTTGGAGTGGTTCATCATAAGGCCGCCATTGTTTTATCAAGAGCTGAGAACTTCCTTCCAGCCCTGTACATTCAAAGGGTAAGAAGTCCATTCTGTACATCATAACTTCATTGTAGCCAAAAATACAGTCGTCTTCATTTGGCCTGAATCATTTATACCCGCAACTATAAGTTGTTATTCGTCCATATTTATGTGATTTTTATTATGATGGAGTCGCATCATAGTAATCACGCTTTAGATTCTGTTGTTGTTTTTCTTGCTCGAGAGAGTAATTAGTTTTAAGTGCAAAACATTCAATTTTACGCTCATGAAATCTAACACAATTATTGTGAAAGAATAGGATTATTTTTTTTCAGGCACTGTATTTTTTTTTTATGAAGGTGTACCAACGTTTCGGTAGAAATAGGGCGAATTTCACGTCCAATTGCTGATTTTAAGCTTCATGTTTAAGGGCACTTGGATTTCTAAAAACAGGGTTTCGTCAAGGTATCATTTTGTTTAAACATAATGAAATATTAATTGAAGCTTCGTCATAATATCAATAAGACCGGACTTGACTTTCACTTGATGCATACACGTAATCTCGTGTAATCACATGAGGGGTCGCGCGTCTTAAGGTACCTAAGCGCCACCACAGGCGAAAACGTGTTTTTGATGGATATCACTATTTTCACCCTTCTTCTATCGCGTGGTTTGGGTTATAATGACCTTACGACACTAGAAGTATGGTTGAAAACCTTATAAAGCGAACTACTTTTTTCACCTCTATCGCCAGCTGGGCTCTGCCGCCCAGATGTGACGCGCGTCTTAAGGCCCCAATATCCCGTTCAACTGGTGGGAGGTGATGGGGGTTGGGGGTGGGACGCTCGGTCTCTGGGTGGCGGGAACAGCAGGAGGAGCGCGAGCCAATGAAAACATGGCAGCCACGCCGCTCTGCTTTCTGATTGGCCACCCGCTCCACGCGCTGAGAGGGACACGATACAAACATCTTGCCAGTACCTTAAGACTCGCGTTGCTGTTAGCAGGCGTCCTGTGTTCGTGCTCATATTGCTGAATATTGCGTGGATTATTCTATTCACCCGGCTTCTAACTATTATTAACGTGTGCAGCAATGTCTCACCGTGCTAGTGATAGTGATGAAAAATCAATGGAATCATTCTGTGCCAGAAATCGCACCCAAAGTTCGACATAATAACAAAATAAAAAAATTAAAATATATATATATATAATATGAAAATCTATTCCAAAAACTCATCAACAACTTCATCAGCATACTTAGAACTCTAATTTAGCCAAAAATGAACGTTTTAGTTCAATTAATAATAGAAATACTATTGCCAGAATATTGCTGAACTTTGGAGGCGATTTCTGGCGAATTTTAATTTTGGCGCTTAGGTACCTTAAGACGCGGGACCCCAGACATAATCTCGTGTAATCTCGTAATCTTGTGTAATCATTATATGCGATACATACTGTGTATGAAAAAAAAAATATATATATATATATATCGCGCAAATTCTTCTGTTCTCGTTTACATTTGTTACCTACTGTAACTTCGCCTCGTCATCACTGACTGAGCACCTACAGGAATGCATCTCGTCAGATTGATATTCATTTGTATAATTAAACTTTAATAAACTCTCTTACAATTTTCATAGATAAAGGTTAGTTAAATATAGACTTATATCAATCGACTCCCCTGGTAATACCCACTCTGTTCCAAATTTCAGCTTAATCCGACCACTTTCCAACCTTGCACTAAATTCAGCAAAAATGTTTCTATTACCTATAGAATCCTTTTTATATTATTATTTCCCTTCAGTTAACCCATTTTTTAGTAACTTTTATACTACCCTCAACCCACTAACCTGGCGCCCTTAAACTTAAAATTCGGCAAACCCATCAACAAGAATCTTTTAGCCTACAAATTATACCACATCATTGGTGGAACCCCGTAAGCTCTCCATTCCAGTTCCTCAAATTATAGTAAATATTTATGAACTACTCCGCCCAAATCCCGAAGAAATGTATTCTTATTAGTGCGTAGACTCGAGACCCCTCATCAAGTAGGTGGACTTCGAACTTCTTCGTTCTCTACCTCCGGAAGTTATAAAAAATCGAGGAGCCTCGATTTAGACGTTCTTTGCTCGTTAATCATTGTTCACTGAAATCGGTGACATTGTTCTTCAGTTTAAATCAATTAATTCCTGGTATAGCGGTTATATTTAACATTAACTGTAATATAACTTTTATTTAGCCTCATAGCTACCAGTCATTAAGTGTTACTGGTTTGCTTTACACTTTAAGAACAAAGACACTTATTTACCTAAATGATAATCATTTATCTCGTTTTTATAAAGGCATCATTGTCTCTCATTTAACTTTGTTATAACCATTTTTTTGAGAAAGAAAAGACAAAAGTTTCACCTCTAATCAAAATTCTTCGAATAAAAAAATAGTAATTAAAAAATAGTACTTCAGTTACCATAAATTAAACTTTAAATTCATTCATAATTCCAATAATAAAAATTAAGAAGTGATTTATATAATTTTTCTCGTCTGTTTCAACCAAACTTTATTACTTGAAGGTACTGTATTACCAAATACAAAGTAATGTAAACTCGTGATATTAATTTTGCCCCATGAATAATTATTATCCGGGCCACGCCTGTAGTGCATACCAGGGTAGTGACAGTGAGAGAAGCTTTCGAAGACTTTTCGACGAGTGATATCTGCATCAGATTTCTCCGAACTCTACGCATAAATTCTTTCGATTGGGACCCAGATGGATTATAGTGTTCCAAGGTGATTTGCGTTCATTCAAACGCGCGAGATATACTAGTATATACACTATGATACAACTCAGAATGGTCCCCTGAGAAATTTTTATGTTAACACACAGACCGTGCATGGGACAAAGAACTCTTGTGGGAAAATTAAATCCACTATAGTCCGACTAAGTAATGGTAAATGACAAACGCTATAGTTTTTCTTTTTAATTTTCCAAGAAGAGTTCCTTGTTCCATGCACGGTCTGTGGTGTAACATACGAGTGTATTTATATATAGGGTGTCCCAAAAAAATTTCCTTATGTTTTAATGGATGTACAGTATATTTTATTAGAATTTCTCCTTCAGAAAGGTAACACATTGTTTTTATTCCGCATATACCTTTATACATATACTATATATACCTGTACATTTCCAATCTTTCATTATTTAATAACTAATAAATATTGTATATTAAAACCGTTTTTTCACCATTTCACACTTAAAGCAACAACTTTTCTAATTTCTACGAAATTAGGAAATGATGATACCGCTACCAATAGACTATAGCCTAGTAAGGCCAAAGAACTCTAGATTCATAGTGGTTTCAGCAGGATGGAGCACCTCCACACACTGTTTGTGAAACTCGCAACGTTTTGAGGAAGCATTTTTCCGGACGATTAATCTCCCTTCATGAGCCAGTGGAATGAGCTCCATACTCACCTGACCTCACACCCCCTAACTTTATTTTGTGGGGTTACATAAAAGACAGGATCTATTCTACCAAGTCTAAGACACTCGAAGACCTAAAGACCAAAGTGTATGAGGTAATCAACAACATCACAACTGAGCTATTTCCAAAAATTATATCAAATATTTGCGTAAGGTTGAATGCTGCATTTGAAAAAAATGGCGAATACACTGAATATGTTGTTTAATTAAAGTTAATAAACTCGTATGTTTTACGTAGGTATTGCGTTTGTCTTTGTGTCTAGGTTCTTTTTTTGGTGCTCTTCCAATACGTGCTCTACCGTAAAATTTACATTCCAATATGTGCTAACTAACGAAAATATCACGACCTAACCTAACCAATCGTCAAGGGCGTACAATTGACCTAACGATTGGTTAGGTTAGGTCGTGATATTTTCGTTAGTTAGCACATATTGGAATGTACATTTTACGGTAGAGCACGTATTGGAAGAGCACCCTTTTTTTTTTTTTTTTTTTTTTTTAGTTTAGGACATTTATTTACAAACAGGCATTTTTTAGGGACACCTGGTGTATATATATATCCAGAAGAGGGGGTTGAAGGAGGAGGAGGAGGCAGGAGCTTGCAATATTGCGACATTACGATGCTACAAGCATGTTTCCTTTGCAATATTGCAGAAGAGAGAGGGGGAGGGGTTTATTCACGGACATTAGTTTGAAATTGCATGCAGTGTTCACTCTCCTGGTTCCCGATAATAATATTCAATTCTCCCGAAAGGCTGGAGAGTAGGAAATTACGAACTGGCCGAATTCGTCAGGTAATTTTGGAAAGGTCGGGAGGAACTTTAATATGTACAAACTCTAAATAATCTTCCTTTGCTTACGCTCTTTTTTCTTCTTTAAGGCTAAAAAGGTGTTGGCTAAGTTTTTCCCAGTGGAAATCCTGTCCAAACGACGGCCATGCGACTATAATGAATATAATTATCCGAAGAATGAAACCGAGATCAAATCGCTTTCCATCGACAAGACAATTTTTGGGGTGAGTAAACTGCAAAGTATATTACTCACGATAACACCCGGTTAGCCAAACAAGAGTAAAAATATCCTATATATGAAGAAAAAGAATAAGCGCTCCAATTTCTTCTTTCTCTGTTCAGCCCCCTTCGACACCTTATTTTCGTTTGCTCTTTAAATAATATCCCTTTTATTTCGGACGACTGAAATGTTCAGGTATAATAATAATGAAATTAATAATGTTACTGACGTCATATTCTGACTGTCTCTATAAGCTTAGTGTTAGACTTTTCATTAATTTCAAAACTTTATTCTATTGTTGACAGCAATGATCCTTATTTTTATTATTTTCAAAATTTGCTAAACTCTAATTCATGTATGGAGTTTGAACTGCGCTAAATTCTAATTAATGGATTTTCAAGTTGTATTAAACGGAGGAGGAGGAGATTGTAGACACCAATCGACCAGGGAAGTACTCCGGGTGGGACGTTAGACAGAAGATAGGAAGTGCTGGAACTCCCGTTTCTCCTGTCACTGCCCTCCTTAGCTGATCTTTTTCCGTGTCTCATCTACCCTGTGAGTAGTCCAGTATGCTCTCAAACACAAACACACACTTCTCTCCCTATTCCTCACTACATACACATGCATCTTACACACTACATAATCTTTTCAAAATTAAAAAAAAAAAAAATGCCATCAACTTCAAGAGCCTCGGAGTACCCTGGGGAGGGGACCATAAATGTCCCCATTTCTGACTCCCCCTGCCGATACCGGGAACGCAGACCCGCGCAGTGGGGCTGGATCTGCTACTGCCCATTCGAGATGTTCTGGACCTCTGTCTGATTCACTTTTCCTAAACTTCTGCAACATTCGTGACCTTTTCTCAAATTTTCAATCTGTTGAACACCACCTCTCCTCATCTTCTTTTCCTCGCTGAAACTCGGGTGCAGGGTCGCCGAGAGGGCGGGGAAGCCGGGATAAATCTCCGGGGCCAGGACCTCTAGGGGGCCCGGAAAGAGGGGGATAAAATCTAAAAATATTAATAAAGCAATTGATTAAATAACAGAGAGGAAATATAATTAATGAACATACATTTTATAGAGATTATCATAGTCAAACTGAAACAGATAAAATATTATCTGTGGTCCACCAATGCCCAAGACCGACTGACAGATCTGGGAACCATTGTAATTGAAAGCCAGTTAGCCCGTACTTTAAATTTCATCAGAATCATTTACCACTTTGCTAGAGAGAAGGCAAAGAAAATACATTTCTAATTATGAAAATCTTGCCGTAAACAATTGTCTTGCCTCCATGGACTGGTACTGCATTTGTAAATTGTATGGGGATAGAATTAATATAATTGATTCGAAAAATAAAATGGTCATTCTCCTCTAAGTTGTTTATTCATACTGTATGTTTTGAATCGTAACTTGGACATATAATCAGTTTGCTTGTTATGTACACAAAAAACATTCCTAATAAAATACTGAGTAAACAGGGGGGGCCCATATACCAATCCTTCCCCGGTGCCCGTGGCAGCTCTCGGCGGCCCTGTTCAGGTGTCTGGGACGACTGATAGCAACCCCTTTTCTGTACCCTCTACTTTCTCTATACTCAGTTTCACTCCAAAGGTGGATATTCCATATATGTACGCAATGACCTAACTTGTTCTCATATTCCCGAACTCGAATCTTCCGAATTCTATACCCTCTGGCTACGGCTTACATGCCAATCTCAAACTAAATACATCTGCGCTGTTTACCTTTCTCCTAATTCTACTGACTATCCAAAATTCTTTGACTACCTCACTTCCAAAGTGGAATACATTCTTTCCCGCTCTCCCTTTGCTGAAATCTCCATTTTAGGAGATTTCAATGTTCACCTTTCGCTTTCCTCCCATTTCACCGACATCCCTGGTGAACTAGCTTCAACTTTTCTATTCTAAATGACCTGGAGCAGATTGTACAGCACCCTACTCGTATTCCCTATCACCTTAGAGATAGGTCCAACATTCTGGATTTATTTCTTACTCCCATCCTCCTCCTTATTCTGTGAAACTTTTCTCTCCGTTGGGCTCGTCTGATCACAATCTTATATCTGTTTTCTGTCCTATCACTCCAATTCGGCCTTTGGATCCTCCCAAGAGGAGGCGCCTTTGACAGTTCGGCGCCGCTGATTGGGAGGCCCTTAGGCAGTACTTCTGTGATTTCCCATGGAATGGTTACTGCTTCCGTGGCTTAACCTTACTTGTACTAATCCTATCCGCAACAGAGAGGAGGCTTTCAGAAGGTACCGTTACCATCCAACTCCTGACTCTCACTCATCTTATATTTCTCGCAAAAAATTCCTTCATCCGACAAAAATGTGAAAATCTATTCAATTCTAATTCTCCTCGCTCTTTCTGGTATCTAGCTAAGAACCTCTTCAACAACTTTACTTCCTTTCCTTTCCCTCCTCTTTTCCATTCCGACGGCACAGTTGCCGTCTCTTCTCCTGACAAAGCTGAAATCTTCGCTCAAACTTTCGCTCATAATTCAACCCTGGACGATTCCGGTGCTGTTCCTCCATCTCCTCCCCACTCTGACTTTATTATGTCTGAAATTAGAACCTCTTCGAAAGATGTTTTTCCTGCCCTATCTGGGTTCAACTCTAGGAAGGCGTATGGTCCTGATGGTGTTCTGCCTGTTGTTCTTAAGAACTGTGCTTCTGTGCTGACACCCTGCTTAGGTAAACTCTTTCATCTTTGTCTCTCATCTGGTACTTTTCTTTCTTGCTGGAAGTTCGCTTTCATTCAGCCTGTCCCAAAGAAGGGTGACCAATCTGAACCCTCTCACTATCGTCCAATTGCTTTGATTTCTTGCCTTCCAAAATTTTTGAACCTCTCCTTAATAGGAAGGTTCTTAAACACCTTTCTTCTCACAATCTTCTTTCAGATCGTCAGTATGGATTCCGCAAGGGTCGCTCTACTGGCGATCTTCTTGCATATCTCTGACTCTTGGTCATCCTCCTTTCGGGATTTCGGTGAAACCTTTGCTATTGCGCTAGACATATCGAAAGCTTTTGATAGAGTCTGGCACAAATCTTTAATTTCGAAACTTTCCTCCTTCGGTTTCTATCATTCTATCTGTGCCTTCATCTCTAAGTTCCTTTCTGGCCGATCTATAGCTGCGGTTGTAAATGGCCACTGTTCTTCTCCTAAAGCTATTAACAGTGGTGTTCCTCAGGGTTCTGTCCTGTCACCCACTCCTTTCCTTTTATTTATTAATGATCTTTTAATTCGTACTTCCTGTCCTATTCACTCCTATGCCGATGATTCCACTCTTCACTTCTCCACCCGCTTCTCAAAGCGTTCCTTACAGCAGTCGCTTTATGATTCGCGTAGGACGGTTATGGGGCACCTGATCTCTGATCTTTGTACTATATCTGATTGGAGCAGAGAAAACCGTGTGGCTTTCAATGCCTCAAAAACTCAGTTCCTCCATCTGTCTACTGTCACAATCTTCCACACGACTATCCCCATACCTCCAACTATCTAATGCAAGGGTTAATCGATAGTTTGTCTTTCATCTACTCAACCGGTCAACTCTGGAACAATCTTCCACAACCCATCTTTCCTTCTGTCTATGACCTCCCATCTTTCAAACGCAGAGTGTCTAGGCATCTCGAAAACCCCAGACCTTGAGTTTGGCTCTTCTTCTATGGGAGGGCCGCTTTTGCGGGCATTTGCCCTTGGCCCCTCTTTCTTGCATAAAAAAACTAATTAATTAATTTTAAATTATCTCTTAATTATGGAAAATCGCAAAAGGTAGTTCAGTGAAAAAGTAGGCACTACTAAAGCTCGAATTGGTGTTGTGACGTATCGTTAAGCACTACCTTAATATTGTACATCGAGCCATCCCGTACTCTGTAAAGAGAATATTTACAGTAGACGCGGTTTAACCTCTGCAGTGTTTGACTATGTTCTACCTTATCATCTCACCTTTATAAAAATATAAATGCTTTTAGTGCAATAAACTCACTCTGTAATAATAATAATTATAATCAGTCAGGATGACCAGAAAGTGGCACAGCGCTCAGGCCAAACTAATGCTGCCCACTGCACTAACTTCTGAATTATTACCAAAACCATCGGGAATCTAACCTCCGACCTCAGTGTCTTCACATGCTGTTGTTGTTTAATCCCTTTCATAACATAAAAGATCACATGACAGAGGGGACCTCTAGCTTTACTTGGGATCCGAACCACGGGTCGCTAAATCATTTGAACGCGGAGGACGGTTCTGTCCAACTAATTCCAGACCAGTATCGCTTAACTTCGCTGATCTACGGGAAGCGGCGTTGAGACATGGCCACGACGAAGTCCCGTCTTCACCTCGCTTATACGAAAACAGTGTTACTCGCTAATCTACAGGCGCTGGAAACTTTATACACTTTGCAAGATGAAAAATCTGAAAAATTATATCTATAAAGTTTGTTCAACTTTAAAATAAGGTCATATTAGCACCTATTCCTGAACTTCTAATCTAAATTGTAGCTTTACCAATAACTGAACACTTAAGAAAAGTAATTATTGTACAATGATTTATTTATTTATCGTTATTTCAGATCATCGACTTCTTTTCAAAATTGTTTTCAAACTAAGGAATTCGACATTCGACCAAATCATCAGAATTTGAATTTTGAACACACGTTTGTTTGGCTCTGAAGTGAAAAAAAAAAACAAGATAAACATTATTTTTCCTCTTTTTAATAATAAAATAATACATAACACATTATATTTTTAGTGTTACTGTTAGCCGCGCATGCTACGTATTTTAAATGGCTTCATTACAGTATCTACACCAATGGTTCCCAACCTCTGGTCGCGACCCAAACCAAGGTCGTGGGGGTCCTCAAGTAGGGTCGCGAAGGGTCACTATATTCACTATTTCTTAATTCAATTTATATTTATATACATATTTAAATTTTATCATAAGCCCTGAGGGTCTGGAGATCCTGTTGGTGGCCAATTTAGGGTCGCAGCAAAAAAAGGTTGGGAACCACTGCAGTACACCAATAACCACTAATTTCAATACCTGTTGCGCCAAAATAGAAGTAGTAAATTTAGCAGCAGAGTAAATAATAAATAACTAAATAAGTAGTATACTAAATAAACATTTTACTTTACCTTTCAACTTAATACTTAATGTATTGTACATTAAAAGTGTGTACCATACTATATATTGTATTTTTTGTGGGGACTTTTCAAAATTTTTGAATTTTTTTTTTGCGTCGACGCGGAGGAATCCGGTCCTCGGCGAAGGGAATATAAACAATGGTTACAGCTGGCTAACGTCGGGGAAACCGGTCACCGAGGAGTCGCCGCCTCTGCCGCCGCTTCCACCGTGGGGAATCGGGCAGCGACTATAAAAACACTGCATATGTTAAATGTTCGTTCAGATTTCTTAAATTTGTGTCTTTGATCATTAAAATTCCATAACTCATTTAAACACGAGTATGAACCTTACACATGAAACGTATTGAATCATTTTCCCAAACCGACGAACACATCAAAATTGTTTAGCATAAATTGTTCGTACGAACGAACAAATGAAAATCATCAGAGAAAAGGTATACCGTGTGATTACAGATGATCTTCCCGATTTTAAACATTTATTATGAAAAAACTAACAAAGCTACGTCGAAAAGCAAGATATACAAATAAAGAAGAACTCAAAAAGTTTTATTTACCAGCTATTGAAGTTCAATATAAGCTCCTTTTGTGGCTCTGCAGACACAAAACGGTATTCTGTTTCCCTCCATGCATTTTGAGGCATATCATACTGAACTTTTCTAACAGCCTCATGTATCTTTTCTTTCAAATGTTCCAAAGTTGTTGCCATTGGTGGAACAAAAACTTCATTTTTGACATAGCCCCCAGAGGAAGAAGTGAAGGGGGGTTAGATCGGGCGAATGAACGGCTAAGGAATGGGCCCCCCCACGCCCGATCCAACGATCAGGCAATTGCTCATTCAAGAATATTGTAACCTCAAAAGGAGCTCATATTGAACTTCAATAGCTTGTAAATAAAACTTTGAGTTGCACAAACAAACTTGCACAAACTTCTCTAAACTACCCTAAACCCCCTCCGTATTGACTATGTCGTTGCACCAAAAGGTCCGCCTTTCTACAATTTCGACCCCCGACCCCCTTGGGAAGTCTTGGCTACGGGACTGGATAGTTCTTTTAATTGACAAGACATTTGTAATTGTTTGAAAAATTTTCTGTGATAATAGTTGTACCCAAATTAGATTTTTATTTTATCATATTTGAATGAGACTGGTCTAATAAAACAATACAATTGATTTTACACTCGCTCATTGATGGTCTGTTTTAAGAAACAATTTTTAGTACTGTGCCCTTTTTATTTTAGGGGTTGCCCTTTTTTTCTTTGCCCCCGCCTTACTGAAATGCCTAGATCCGCCCTTGGGCAAGAAAACGAACTGGTGTTTGACACCCCAGGAACAGATTTATGTTCAGCCATTAATCTGTCGGTAAAATAGAAAATAAACTTAGCTTTAGGATCTTTTTCACGTTGAAGCTTGTAAAAAAAAAAAAATTATTTTGATTTTTACTCACAGCATAGGAGTTAATTTCAAATATAAACATTTGAGATGGGTGTAATTTGTTATATATCAAGACCGAGAGAGAAGCTTTCCAAGAGGAAATTTTGGTTTAATTTCTTTTTCCTCAAAAGGCGGAGTTTAAATAATGAAACTGAGATTAGCAAATAGAAGCTCGGTAATTTATGTTCAAATGATGTCATGTAATGAAAATGTTTTGATAGGTCATTCAGATATTGAAAGGGAGGAGCTTTAATCTTAATGTGTAAATTAGAGGGACACTTCAGTTGTAGTCCTACCTCTCCAAAGATGAAGTAATTCGTTTCTGAAATAAGTGGCAAAGATTGATTTTATAAGCCAACTATAAAGTGTGTCTCTTGTTCGAATAATTTGCATCTCATTGTTTTATACTTTGTTTCAAGAGTTTAGTCGGCAGAAAAGAACTTTATGAAAATAATATCCGAAAGTGTCCGACAATTTTTAGAGTTTAATTCTGTTCATATGTCCAAATTCTAAGTTATAAGCTTTGAGTTTATTGTTTTTATCTCTGGGAATGATTTTAAAATGTTTGTGTTGAGCAACTTTTAGTAATTTTCTTTCCCATGGAAATCTGCCGAGTTCGCACAGGACTTTTGAAAAGTTTGTGATAAGTGATTTGGCGGAATTTTTTCCGAAACAATCTGCGGCACTCGCGCGGAACTTTTGAGATCAAATGTCCGTACTTTTTGTAAGCATTTTTTTTTTCATTTTAAGGAATTTGAATTAACTGTTGTTTCTTGAGTCACATATAAAACCCCTCTGTATAATCCTTTTGAGAGTTAATCCAAATATTGAAAACCTCTTTTGGCATTCCCTATTATTGTTAGAACAAATATTTGTAAGTGTACATCTGTAAACTTATTTTGAATTAATGTTCCATTGTGAGTGAAATTTTCACTTTTGTGAAATAAACTTTATATGAGGGATTGTGTTGTTTCGATGCTTCCTTGCAATAGGCCTCTCTTGTAAGATGAAGGTAAATTAACGTTAAAAGTTCGAAGTTAAAATTGGGCTTCAAGTAAGCCGAGAAAATTGTGCGCATAAAATTGAAATGTCATCAAAGTGCCATCCTTGAAAAACGAATTCGCTCACGCAATAAGTACAATCAAAAAGTGGTTGCACCACAAGAGAAATATATATTTTATATCTAGCTATTAAATATTTCTACGCCGTTACGGGATACGGTGTGGCCATATCACAGTACTAGCGTTTCCCAGAGTGCGGGGCGCGCCCCCTCTAGGGGAGCAAGAGCTGCTGAAAAATGGCGCGAGGAGGGTTTTTTCCAGTATTTAAGCAGGCAGTATGATTTGGTAATAGTTTTTGTACATTCAAGTATATGCAAAAATTGCTTAGTTGCTTAGAAAACATATCATGTACTACATATAGTACACAGGGCCGGCCCTTGGGGTGTGCGACGTGTGTTCCCGCACAGGGCGCCGCGACCAAGGGACGCCAAAATCGACATTGCAATTAGCAGTCCTTTTCAGTTTTACCGCCAGTTTCTATTTTTCAGAAAATTTTATGATTAGATTGAATAAATATTTCATTCACGGATTTTTCTTAAAAATCAAACCTTCTTGTAAATTTCTTACGACAAATTCTTAAAATTATAATAGGATACGTGTGTGTGTATATATTCAAACAGTCGCTACCATCAGGTCTTTCCAAAAGCTAACTGATGTGACCACAATCAACTGTTCTCCAAGTACTCGAATTTTTATAAAAAAAAACAAGCCCCTATTCAGAGGAAATATAGCGCGTGGGAAGAACGAACATTCCTTGACTGCCGTTGCATTGGACGAAACAAGACGCTGTTCCAGTCCCTTTTACAAATTTAATTCTCAAATTCATTATTTATATTCGGAACCATTTACTGGTCAATAACCATTGTGAATTACTAGGTATTTTTCAATTTTGTAATATTTCACATTACAGTAAAATTAACGTTTTCAAAGTTACTTACAGAAAGTTTATAGCATATATTTAGCAAAGCTGATAACAGCGATTTTAATTTTACTCTGTAATCAGTATTTATTATATCACTGTCACACAAACTAATGAGTAGTAGTAACATATTTAGTAGTTAATGTGGCCAGAAACTAATCCAAGATTAATTTACCCAATTACGTCATAATTAGTGGCAGGCACGTATATACATATGGGCCAAATGGGCCATGGCCCAGAGCGGCAAATTTTAGGGAGCGGCAAAATTTTGAGGGCAGTAAAATTCTGTAGGAAAAGTCGTAACAAGAAAGCACTTTTTAGGTAGGGAAAAAATCCAAAATTTCTGGTATTTTTTTAGCTAAAAAAACGGAGAAAAGTTAGTACCAATTAAAAAAAATCTCATTACGTTTGAACGAAGTCGATTTCAAAGTTGGTCCTTGGCGCAAATAACTGCAATGACCGCGCAGTATATAAATGAATAGAAACGACATAAGTATTAAGGAACGTTTCTGCACACGAGGAGGAGAGATAACGAAATAATGAAAAATGAGGCGAACCGCCTGGGAATCGAACCCAGGGCCTTCCAATTGCCGGTCGGACGCTCTACCATTATGCTACGGACCTCACTCAATCACAAATCGAAATTCTCCCAAATAGGGCAGAAACCAATGCCCTCAGAGAGCACCCTCGCAAATCGTGAATATGCGCAAATAACTGCAATGACCGCGCAGTATATAAATGAATAGAAACGACATAAGTATTAAGGAACGTTTCTGCACACGAGGAGGAGAGATAACGAAATAATGAAAAATGAGGCGAACCGCCTGGGAATCGAACCCAGGGCCTTCCAATTGCCGGTCGGACGCTCTACCATTATGCTACGGACCTCACTCAATCACAAATCAAAATTCTCCCAAATAGGGCAGAAACCAATGCCCTCAGAGAGCACCCTCGCAAATCGTGAATTTTAATAATATCTTTATTTTAAAGCTAATTATTTTTATTTTATTTCAGATTTATTATTTACACTTTACAGAGTATCAAGCCAAAATTTGGCCAATTATTTTGTTTAAGGTTTTCTCTATAAAATTGAATTTATATTTTTTCTATTTTGCAACTTTGATGAACTTTGAAACTGGACAACATTTAAAATTTAAAGACAAGATTGGGTTTATCTCAGTTTAGTACAGTAATGGTATTTATACAAGGTAAGAAGAAGGCAGTTTTTAAGACAATTTTGAATTTTTGATGTTAACTTAACTGCCTTGTAGTTAGCTGTTAGAGACCTACTCAGCCTGGCTGAGCTATTTTTTTAAAATATATAATTATTACCGTTATGATCTGAAACAAGTTCCTGACAAGAAAACTTTATTAAAGAACTGTATGAACCAGAGCTGGGCAGTAACGCGTTACAAGTAACGGCCGTTACGTAATGCGGTACTTTTTTAGTGACGGTAGTAGTAAGGCATTACATTTCAAATCAAGTAACTCTTTCAGTAATGACGTTACCTTTTTAGGGAAATACATTCGTTAGTCGTTACTCGTTACTTTTTTATCGTAGCTCGCAATTAGTTTCTTTCGATCCTCGCTCATTATTCATAACCATGCGAGGTGAGTAGTATAGCCGAAAAAGGGTAGAGTGCAAGAATGTTGCAAGTGATTACGTAATGTTGCAAAGAGGGGGTGGGGGTGTTGCAAAAAAAAGAAAAAAAAGAAAAAAAAGAAAAAAAGAAAAAAGAAAAAAAAATACCCCAAAAAAGAAAAAAAAGAAAAAAAATACCCCAAAGGGCCCTTTGTTGCCAACCGGGGTTGCAAGGGGCATGCAACTTGGAGGCGGCGTTATCCCCCAAGAGAAAGGAGAGAAAGGAGGAGAGAAAGGAGGAGAGGTGTTCACCTGGCAGGAGCCAAGTGCATATTAAGACTTCAGCCGAGTAGGCGTTGTTTTATAGGCTCCTAATCAGCCAGTTGGCTTAGAAGGCGTAAATGGCTTGAGTTGCCAGATAGCGCCATGTATTCATTTAATTCTAATCGAAGACTGAGTTGCCAGATACCACTTTTTAGCGATACCATTGTATACATTATTATAGACTCCTAATCAGCCAGTTGGCTTAGAAGGCGTAAATGGCTTGAGTTGCCAGATACCACTTTTTAGCGATACCATTGTATACATTATTATATTTCTTAAAAGTTGGTTTAGAATACCGGTAGTAGGTTTAGAAGGCGTAACATGATATAATTAAGTAAAACAACATTGCGTCATTCTGTTTATTATAAATATATAGAAAATAAATATACATTTCAATAATAATTGAGGAATATGCATATAATCATAACAGTACAGGAAATATATACACACAATTATGGTGATATATATAAAATAAATATACATTTCAAATAGAAATAAATATACATTTCAATAATAATAGAAATATGCATATAATCATAACAGTACAGGGGAAATATCACGCAAAATATATAAATACATTTCAATAATAATAGAAATATGTATATAATCATAACAGTACAGGAGAAATATCACGCAAAATATATAAATACATTTCAATAATAATAGAAATATGCATATAATCATAACAGTACAGGAGAAATATCAAGCAAAATATATAAATACATTTCACTTTTTTTTCAAAATACTAAACTCGGTCTTAATCGAGTTTACAATTACATCATTATTGCTCTGCATTACGCAGTATATGCGGCTTAATAATATTTCACCGCTTAAAGTATAGGGAAACCTGTATTCGATATGAAGGGCTTTCATATCGTTCAGTACTATTTTTGTTCCCACTTTACAACCGGTTGGTAAGTCATCTTTAAATACGTCTAGAATACAATCAAAAGCACGCACAAAGAGTTCATCGTTAGCTACATTATTAAACACAAGTTTATAAGCACGCTTTTCCAATCGAGGGTTTATTTCTACCGACTCGAGCTTTTCAATCGTGAACTCACTCAACATAGCGGCAATTGAAATAATCTTCTAAATCGTTACGACAACTGCGCGTTATATAAAGAAATAGTTCTTCAGGTGAACGGTGTAGGTGAGCTCAGCCTTGTACCGATCAATTGCTTTGTACCAAAGTTCATGGTATTTCAAAGAGTCTAAACTTTTTAAATAAACGTCCAGCACTAGACCATTCTCACCAGCCCTACACTCGGTAAACCCATCGAGCAGAGCGGTGTAGGCGTATTCAAGTACTGTATCAAAATAAAGCATGTCCGTAACACGCGCGTCTAATATAGGTTTCAGCTTGCGGAATCCGACGATTTCAAACATTCTGTCGAGGATGAAACGGTTTCGCGTAGGAACAAGAGCGTTATTATCAGAAGCATTCTTCCACATCAGCCGTATATCAATGCACGGCCGATCGTTATTTATACACAACGTACATACAACGGCGTATGAGGGTGCGTCACTAATCTGCTCTCTTCTTGTACCTACGTTAGCAGGTATTTTATAACGATCTTCACTCCACTTCTTAACTATCACGAAGATTCTATTCATCTCCTCGACACTTAAATAAACCCGTTTGTTTGTTTGTCTACATTCCGTTTCCAGTACATAGCTAATGGTACCGGAATTACGCCTGAACACGCGCAACGATTTGGTCACGGACACATCGTACGAGGCGTTGAGAATGCTGCTCAAAGGAAGTTCCATCGTATTCGAGGAGCGCACGTCCACTCGGGTCAAGCTCTGAGATAACTATGAGCCGTGTGAGGCACGCAGGTAGGCAGGAACGATTCGACGGGCGGCTGACTCGATGATACGTGAATGGGCTTGTTCGTATGATCCGCGAGTCGTACCGAATTGTTGTACATATTTGTTTTTCCGGTACAAGAATTAATTTCATCACTCCCAGCCTACGCACCAGACATTTTACCTCAGGATAAGAACTAGGAACATTTTATGTTTTACTAAACATCTTCACACTCCGGCGCACTATTTGAGAGGAACATATGCTCATATTTTTCCTTTCTGCCCATCAAACGATACTCGTCTCTAAAGTCTGTTAAAAACTCACGCAGGGCACTAGCCACAACCTCACTACGAACCTCATCATGATATACGTTAATATAGTGATAAAAATACTTAAGATTGTCCATGATCACGAGATTCACATTTTCAGTCGTAGGGTATGAGTAATCGACATGGTGTAGCATGACGTAATACCGCTTGTCACACCACCCATCCGCAAGGCTCATTATCCATACCTGCTGCTTCTCTTCTGCACGCGTTGTTTCTTTTACTTCACGGTGTATGTGAGACTTTATAAAGTTTAGCTCTGCAGTATACTTCAGCACATCGTCTGTGCAACGAAAGCCTTCAACGGTCTCACCAGAACATCCGTAGAGTATTTGTACATCTTGGAACTTCGCACAATCCAATGTGTTTTTAAAAGAGGTATAGGAGGGAGGAATAGGAAGTTTTTCGGTATCCACCACATCCTGACACTTTGCTGAATACCATTTCATAAACGTTGTACAAGCAATATTAAAGGTAGCCATTTGAATACACGTCTGATCTGAATACACGTCTGATCTCTCGGGCTTACTGCAGTTGACTGACCACGCAGGGACTCCCAGATAGTAGCATGACTCACGGTCTTACAGTGGGCGGAGCTTAGAACTTTCACCTGCGCGCACACACACACACACACACACACAAAGGAGAAAGTAAAACGCTAATTGAAACATGATTTATTTAATAAACGAGATATTCAAGTTATATATATTTACAAATACGATTTAATAAACGAGATATTCAAGTTATATATATATTTACAAATACGTGTAATAAATCAATAGATACGATTATATACAAGACAAATACGTGTGAGTTAACAATATAAGCATCATACGTTATGGTATCCAAAGGGTACGGTATCATAGGTACCAGGTAACTGGCAACGTTTCCTATAGGTGTTACGGCACACCTTCGTACCCCTAAGTTCCTTCACGCCCCCCAGCTTCTGCGCCCGAAAATTGTGGGTGCCTACAATTAGTTGGGGAGGTTGTTCGCCCTCATCATCGTCCAAACATACTAGATCCTTCAACGATTCAAAGTTAACAACCCGCCGATTCGCATGGTTGAGCGTAATACCCTTTGCCTTCACGATATATTTCATTTCCTCCCCCACCCTGACCCGTACCCCATAAGTCTTAGGTCTGTTGAGACAAAAGAGTCGGCGTATGCGTTTTCCCCATACTCATCCTTGATCTCATCAGTGAGCTCGCCGAGGAACTCCCCAATAGCGGGCATGTATTCACCCTCCCTCTCTGTGAATATCACGCTATCTGTATCGGCATACAATACTCTCCGCCCAAGAGAATGCAATAGACCCCAAAGTTTTATACGGGCGTAGGCTGTTGTGAAGCTGGCCACAGGTATGTTTGTAACCCTTGAGGTATCTGTGGCAAATTCAGTGTTGTTGTACTTTATTATGTAAGTATTACCTACATTCACGATCTCCATGACCTCTTTATCGGGAGCATTGGCATAATCCCAGACATCGCTATAACTTTGTGCCAAATGAATGCTCCCTCTGCCGGTATTCTCGCAAATTTTCCCCATAGAGTGTTTAGACACAACTTTGCACTAAAGCGCTTGCCAGGATTCTTTACAATTTGGACACGATCAAGTTGTATACCTTCGCGGTCGCGGTAACGTTGAATATAGGCAGACTTTTCATCTTCGGTATCAACTCCTCGCGGATACCCTGATGCCTCAACCTTATCCTTCAAAAAGGCGTTTATATATGGTGTGAAAAGGTTGGGTAGCTTCTGAAACCTCCACACCTCATGTATCTTCAGTATTCTATAACCATGGCGTACGGCTAGGGCCAGCTCAGGACTTGTATATACGCCTCTGATCTTACGCTGGTGGGGTATATGGTTACATTCGCCGTTATCCTCTTCCGCGCACTTCACGCACAGGGGAAACATGAGCTTGTCGTCGATAACGACAGGTAAGATCGGCATCCATAAATTGCGTGGGGGAGTACGTCTACGAAAGAGAGCCCAAAGTAACGATCATTCAAATTTTTGAAAATTCATTGATGGAGGGTAGGCTAGGTCCCACCAGTTTCTCAGGAGCGCCCACGGGGTACGGATTGTTCTTCATCACGTATGGGTATAAAGAACAGAAATCGTAGTAATGGAGCTTCACGCCCTCCGTAGGTGGAAAGTATAGTCTGAAAGGATTTGTACGTCCTCCAAACAAGCTATCACCACATTTGAGAGGATCCAGCACCATTGAACGCTTGATCGTGTTTATTTTCTTACGGTACACCTCGTCTGTCTCCATCCGTGCATCATATTCATGCTCCCACAAGACTTTGTGAGTGAACTGTGATCCTATAAGTTGATCGCGGGTGCGGGTCGATGCAAGACAGTCGGCAGGAGACCTACCGTGGATATCTCCGGTGATTCCGCACTCAGGACGGGGGCATTCATGCCACCAGCAACCGTTAAAGGAGTACACAGTCTTCACACCAGTGACACGGTTTTCACTTAACCCATCAACCCAAAAAACACGTCCATTAATCTTAATGGGTACTTCACCCGTGTTGCGGGCGTGCTTTATGTATACACCTGTCTGTTGCTGTAGGTGTATGAGCCAGTAAATAGCCTTGTGCCCGTAACTGCGGGATTGTTTCGGTGAATAATGGCTAAGGTGTCTTTAGGCATGAAGTTATTCTTGAACACCGTAAAACATAATGATGCGATGGTGGTTGCGACTTGCAGTGGATCGCATTTGAAACGGGCTATGTACATCCTTCTAAAGGCCTGGAAACATACTCTAAGCACGCGCACATCATTCACGCAATAACGCTCACATTCATCAGCTATATTATAAGGGTTACTTTCACTAAAACTGTCGTAGTATCGATCAAAGTCTTCACGTTCATCCATACAGTCAAAATAATGTTTGAGGGGTGGTGGGCCTACGTAGTTTAAAGTCTCGCTGGTGAGGAAAGTGTACGGGAAGTATCCTTTGGAAACTTCAGCTGCTACTCCCATCACCTTGGGTAGCTTTGCTAATTTACAAGGTGTGAATAATAAAGTATCTTTAAATTGTACATTGCCTCTTATCTGCATCTGTATTAATTTGTTGCCTCTTTTCAATAGATCACCTGTAAATATCTCAGAGGATTCGTGTTCAAGCAACTCCTTATAAAGGAACTGCGTGTCAAACTTTGCCCCGTTATGGGCGAGAATATACACAGTCATTTTTTTTAACTTGTCGGCTAACTTGACAATATAGGACACAAATAGTTTCACAGGACTATCGCGGACATTCGTTCTAAAAACGTTTGTCCGTTTACCGCATTTGGGGCACTCGTCACATTCGATACCCATACACTCATCACAGATGGTCTGGCTCACAAGTAAATGTGGAATTACCTCTTTGGTTTCAGCGTTCGTATATGTTTCTATATCGTAGTACACAGTTATACAAGGGTTATTTTTAGGCTTAGCATCTTTCATATAACATACATGCTTTACTCCATCCGCCTTATATTCCTCCTGGCATGTAGGACAGTGAATTACGTCACACTTGTGCTTAAATTTCCCCCAATTATCCATTGTGTGAAACATACCACATTCACAGATTCTCATTTTCCTGCACGTGCCAATTGATTTATGGAAATCAAAACAGCTATTATTGAAAAATGTGCGTCTACACACATCACAGTCTCTCTTCTCAGCTTCAACTACACGGCTTTCACATTTGGTGCTTTTACACTGCTCACATACCATGTGACATTCTTTACAATGTCGCACAATATCATCCGCAAACTCGAGGCACCCCTTACACAAATCATGATGTCTCCCATATTTTCGACTTTTGTCATAACTCGCGTAAAGCCCCCTTATATTACGAATGGGGAGATACGTTGTCCCTGACAATCCTAAAATAAGTAGGGGTCTTGTACGATCTCTCACACAGCTTTTAAAAACATACACAGTCCTACGACGATCATCCAACCCAAATACAACTATGCGGACATTCATTTCCTGTTCTACCCTTCTCAGCTCTTCAGGCCCCATATTACAGTCAAATTCAAGTTCACAGTCTACAGCTAGTTTACGGGCACGTTCCACGACCGTAGGCAGCCAAATTTTTTGAGCCCGTGTATTTTGTACAGTAAACATGTTAGCCAAGACTACTGCTATAAAGCCGCAACCACGATCGACGTTTATATGCCGTCTATAAATAGCTTGAGAATTGAGGTTAAGAGTGTACGGTATAGCACTATGACCCGCAACACGGAATACACGGTCAATATTTACCGTGAAGTTGTCCATATTGAAGGCTATACTACTTTGGGCGGCTTGCATTATACGTCCTAATATATATTCTACATCTTCAGCCGCCAAACGTCTAAATGGCACTATCACCCAATAATCGTCTACATCACAGTCATCTGACCCGAATCCAAAGGACAGACTCGTCCTGACTTCACGCTCGTCGCGATTCTGAAGAGCAAACTCTATAATATGCTGTACAACCCGGCGTAGCCTGCGCTCAATTCCATTGCTATACATGGCTCTAGGGTCGACCCTGACTCTATACCGATTTCTAGTCAAGGCTGGGGTGGGGGCTGCGGAGCGCACCAACTCGAACGTTATTTCATCCTCAACAGAACGGGGGGCGGCGGATGAATTAGGGGATATATTAGCGGAAGGTGCTGCTGGGGGGCCTGTTGCGTAGGAGGTTGATGGTTGGGGCTCTATTATTGTAGACTTAACAGAACGGGGGGCGGCGGATGAATAAGGGGGTATATTAGCGGGAGGTGCTGCTGGGGGGGTTGTTGCGTAAGAGGTTGAGGGTTGGGGATCTATTACCGCTGCAACAGGCGCGTATTTCGGGCGCTTTATACCTGACGTGGGGTTCTCACACCTCCGCTTTGGACGTGCTACTGGTATCGCTGGTGAGGGTTCGTTGGCAGGGGAGGAGATCACAACTACACTGTCGTCGAGGTCATCCGTAATGTCAATGAGGGGATGCTCTACCTCATCGTCATTCACGGTTCTGTGGGAGAAGAAAGCAAAATATAAGGAACAGCACTCAAAATTTGTAATATTTTGTAAATGACCCACTTAGGAGTGTGACGTGTTAGAAATGGACTCTGTAGAAAAATTCAGATTCACGAGTCCATCCACATGTATTATATCTGGACCTACAGGATGTGGTAAAACTGTGTTTATGCTTAAAATCATTAAAGAAAAGGGAGAGATGTTCTCGAAATTTGTGCATAAAGTTATATGGTGCTATTCGACGTATCAATCAGTGTTCAACGAGTACCAAGATGATATTTTGTTCCACAAAGGCGTATATGACGTTAATTCGTTAAAGGGAAATGAACATACAATCATTGTAATTGACGATCTCATGTTGGAGATGGATAAAACGTTTGCCGAGACATTTACAGTATTCTTCCACCATCTTAACATAAGCGTGTTTTTCATCAATCAGAATCTATTTTTCAAAAATAGATACATGCGCGATGTGTCGTTAAATACGCAATATCTAGTCTTATTCGCGCAACGTAGAGATGTATCACAAATTGGGGTATTAGCCAATCAAATGTTCCCGAATCAGCGTAAGGAGTTTTTGGAAGTTTATAAAGAAGCTACAAGCACGCGTTACGGATATTTGCTTTGCGACCTTCATCCGCGAAACACGTTTAGAGTGCTTCTGCGAACGAATATATTTCCAAACGAGCCTGAAACGGTGTATATTCCAGAATGAAGAGACTAAAGAAATACCGTGAATTAATAAAAATCTATCATCGACTGCCCCGGGCATTGCAGCAGATGTTTATTAAAAATATCGACGCCGACTTTTTAAAATGCATCTGTGAAATCTGTCTTAACGTTATAAATTGCAATGTATCAATGAAAACCCCTCAGAAGGCTCGCTACGCCGCTACAAGAACATAATACGTGCATCGCTCGTAAAAGTCAAACTGTAGCGAAGAAAAAACGAATTATTGTACAAACAGGAGGGTCATTTCTCCCCATCTTATTTTCAGTTTTGGGTCCTTTACTGACTAGATTAATATAATGAAGAAAGTGGTAGTGATTCCCCACGAGGTGTACGCTTCACTGCAAAGGAATCCAGACACGTATCTAGATCCCCGTAAAAGCAGACTTAAAAGAATGGAAAGCGAATTGCTAGCCCTATTAAACAGTGAAAAAACACCTGATGAGAAAAGAATCTTATACCAAGAAGCTCTGCAGAAATTTCTTCACGAGTACGAAAATTATAAGAGCCCTACAGAGATTCCTGTGGTTATTAGGCACAGCACGGGGGACGATGGACATGGCGACATAGGATCTGAGCCCGACGATACAGCTGACCAACCAAAAAGATTAGCCACACAACATATCGAACATGTATTAAAAAGTACCCTCCCACATACATTGAGGAGTAAAGGCTTAAGTCTTTATAATCTATTGAATGAGGATCCCGCCATACAATGGACCGATACAGGGGAGATCATTGTGGAAGGATCAAAGGTACAGGGATCGAATATCGTAGACATTGTCCATGATCTGGTGAGAAAGTGGGATAGGCCATCACCATCAGGATGGAAGCATATTAAAGCAAGACTACAACAAATAAATGTCCCTAAAACGTTGATAGGAAATCTGAACAGGTTAAAAGACTTGGAACATGCAACGCCTGTGACACAATTGAAGGCGCCGTCACCCCCGGCGGTAACACCTTTGAAGAGGAGCAAGAAGAGGTTAAGCCAACTACCCACGTGCATCTAAAATACGCAAATGGCTAACGTATTAACTAAACGCTATTATGACATTTCTACCCATCCTCTTACGGCGGCGTAGATAGACTGTACAGAAGTGTTTACGGAGTAGGAAAAAAAGATGTTGAAAGATTTTTGAGGGAGCAGGACGCTTATACGCTTCATAAGCCTGTGAGAAAAAGGTTTAAAACAGCCAAGACAACGGCTTCCTCGATTGATTCTATTTGGCAAGCAGATTTAACAGACATGCAAAGATATTCTGTGTATAACGATGGTTACCGCTACATTCTATTCATAATAGACATATTCTCTAGATATCTGTGGCTAGTTCCTCTGAAAAATAAATCACCTGAAACAGTTGCTAAAGCCACCAAAACGCTAATGTTAAAAGAAAACAGGGTTCCTGGCTATTTTTGTACGGATATGGGGAAGGAATTTATAGGCCGTGCTTTTCAGAACATGTTGACAGAGTTTAATATCAGCTATTACACAACCAATTCTATACATAAGGCTTCTTTAGCTGAAAGAGTTCAGCGCACCATAAAGGAACGCATGCACCGTTATTTTACACATAAAAACACATACAGATTTCTAGACATTCTGGAATCATTGGCGTCATCCTACAACCGCTCACACCATCGCACGATTGGGACAACACCTAACGAAGTTTTAGAAAGAGGTACGCTCCCGAGGAGAGATGGATCACCGCCACCACCACACTCTGCGCGCTTCAAAATCAATGATTATGTAAGGCTATCGCGTTCGGGGAACAAATTCGCAAAGGGTTTTGAGCAAGGATGGACACGCGAGATTTTTAAAGTTAGGGCTATGAGACCTAAAGGTGAGATAATGATGTATTACATTGAAGATTTGAATGGGGAAGAAATCTCAGGAGGCTTTTACCGCGAGGAATTGCAGAAAGTTGCGTTTAATTTAGGAAAAAATGTGTTTAAAATTGAGAAAATTTTAGGAAGCAAAGGTTCAGGAAAGAGAAAAATGTACCTGGTGAAATGGCTAGGGTACCCAGAAAGCTTCAACACCTATATAAAAGCTGATGCAATAATGAAGCTTAAATAGTATGCAACATGGCTCCTAACCATTTCTACGTCACACCCGTCCTCCTCGTCCCTGTCTGTACACCCTAACAACACACTAGCCAACTTTGTAACAGAACTCCACAAGCACATTGAATTGGGTCGTGATTCGTATGAGGTGGGGATATGCGAAATTCAGCTGGACACCATCTTTTTAAATATTGAACATAAAGAAACCGTTTTTACGATTCTTAGAGACATTGACGAGTGTGAAAAAGCTGGGGTAGCTATGGATGAAACTATGCGTATCGCTCGGACTAAGGTTGCACGGTATTACAGTACAGAAGTAAGACTAGGACCGGGTCAATATGGTTCGGCGAGGATGTTGTGAGAGGCTTAAACGTAAGTTTAAGAAACTCAAACCTTACGAATGATTTAGTATACGAAATCGTAAACAACCCTGCACATACACTAATCCTAAAATCAAAGACTAACAGACGTATTAAAGACCATAGAAAGTTCCAAATTCTAGCCAATGGCCGATATAGCGCAGCCTTCCAAAGAGACACATTTCACGAGACACAGCATGACTTGTCCAGATTAATGTATCAATTGAAGATGGAGAAATTGGCTGAAAGGTCCCAGACATGTGCTATATTTACAGTAATATAGTGGAGCACCAGTTTGTTGGGGATACCCAGGCACGCCTGCTGCGCATTGCTCACATCCCAACCATAGAGGAAGGAGTTTGAGTATTACATATGACAGACCCCATTATGTGAATGTCGCAACTAATTTAATAACCAATATCTCAATATATATAAGAACGATTGAGGGTGAAAACTTCCCATTCGGTAACGGGAGCTTAACAGTGAAGCTACACTTTCGACGCACTGAGTTATAATGGATAGAAAGCCTTTCACCGTCTATCGAGGGGTGCGATACCAGCGCGGTAGTGGACTTGGGTCCATTTTTTCATCCATACTACGTACGGCTGTTCCTTTGCTGAAGAGGGGTGCCAGATACCTTGGAAGGAAAGCGCTACAATCAGGTATTAACACTGCAGAAGACATATTGGCCGGGGCTAAACCTAAAGAGGCTCTAAAAAAACATTTAAAGCGTACACGGGACGAAATCATCAAAGATGCAAAGAGAAAAATGCGTGGTGGCGGGAAGAAGAAGAAGCGGGCTGCCCGGAAGAAGAAGGGGTCACGTGGTATTAAACGTAAAAGGCTATCAAAAAAGAAGTGCTGTAAGCGAATGAAACCTATGGTTGACCACTTTTTTGACTGATATAAGCTAAGGACATTGATCTCATGAATCATAGTTTGTTTACCACTTGTCGAGAGAGGAGTCACTATTTCGCCATGGCACGCTTCATCCACCCATGTAGTTCACAATGCTGTAAATCGGAGCTGTCCCTTTTTGAGCTACCTCCAACCCAAGTTTCTATTGAGCACAGTG
This sequence comes from Bathynomus jamesi, assembly GCA_023014485.1. Classification (NCBI taxonomy): domain Eukaryota; kingdom Metazoa; phylum Arthropoda; class Malacostraca; order Isopoda; family Cirolanidae; genus Bathynomus; species Bathynomus jamesi. Next base: position 488,646 of record JAJOZX010001395.1, on the reverse strand, counting down.
ACTTTATTACAATTAACCCTTTAAACACAATTAGTTCCCCGAGTGCACCTATAGAATTCGTGATACCCAGCTCAGGTCCTTACTTTTTTGATCCAAGCTGTGTGCACATGTACGCTAAGCTACGTATAGCCCATTCTGATGGAACGGTCTGCGATGACAAATATGCTGTATACCCTGAAACAAACTTTCTGCACTCCATATTCAACCAGTGTGACGTATATTTAAATCAGACCAACATATCGGCAGGCACGGGGTACTATCATCTACGAGCCTATCTGGAAAATGTCCTCAACTTTTCCAAAGAAGCGAAGGCTACCTTTTTAAGTGCCGAGGGATATTATCAAACTAAAGATGAAAATAGTATAAAGGACAAATTTAAAAATTCTAAAAAGAAAATATACGAGTGTTTTGGACGGTTGCACACAGATTTCACTTTCCAGGAGAAGTTGCTTATCAACGGGGTGGATATGAAAATAAAGCTCACCCGCACGAGTCCTGAGATCTGCTTAAATCTGGATGCTGATCAAGAAGAGGGTGCAAAGCCCGTTGTGGTTCACATTATGGACACATATCTCCGCGTACGGCGAGTGAAATTAAGTTCACCAAAACAACTAGAAATTGAGAAAAATTTACTAAACGCTACAGTGAAATATCCTATTAACAGAGTGCAAATCAAACTATATACGGTTCCTGCAGGGTTGGCATCGAAGCAGATAGAAAACATTGCCCTGGGAAATCTTCCTAAAAGGATATTAATCGGCATGCAGGACCATGCTTCGGTGAATGGAAAATATAAAAAGAGTGCCTTTAAATTCGAGAATTTCGGACTTAAAAATATAACTCTATACGTTAATGGCACTGCTTTGGGTGGAACAATGGGTACGGACTATTCATCAGACGCTGTGTTACCTCTTTGTGCCAGAGCCTATAGTAATCTGACCCATATTGCAGGTGATTGTGATGAGCTTGGTAATGGGGTAACGCAGGAAGAATTCATTGATCAATTTAACCTTTATCCGTTTGACATTACACCTGACTTATCTGCTAGCGTAAATACCCATTTAACCCCACAGCAGAGCGGAAACATCTCAGTGCGGCTGGAATTCGCCAAGCCTATAGACGCTCCTATTAGTGTACTAGTATATCTCGAATCGCAAGCCCTAATAGAAGTAGATAGATTTAGGAGCGTTATCACTGACTTTTAAAATGGATGCTAATACACTTCAGAAAGTAATTGAGCGAGTCACACGTTCCAAATTTATCGGCGTGTTTGCGAAGAATGAAACATTGAGTTTGCCAAGTACGCGAGAATGCGGTAGTCTTATTGTGAACACAGATGTCATCGGTAATGAAGGGATTCACTGGATCGCTGTCTATTTTAAAAATAGACAGCGCCTATACTATTTTGATTCACTCGGTACTCAACCCTGGAGTGACCCTATTATTGTAAAATTTCTCGTTCAGTTACATATTCCCGAAGTTGTATGGAACCCATTTCGTGTACAAGGATATTTTACTAATGTTTGCGGAATGTACTGCGTCTCATTTCTCATGCATATGTCAAGTGATAAAGAATTTATAAATTTTTTAAATTTATTTGACCCGTGTCACACTCGCCGAAACGATGAAATGGTATGCAGACAGATAAAAATCCGTTTTCCAATTGTACGTACTCGTTGTATATTATAATGTTTTTGTTCGTATATTTGTAACGGTATATTCTGTAGTTGTTTATTGTACTGATTTCTTTCATTTAATAAATTTATGAAAATATATTGTGTCTTCTTATCCCAAAAAGGTTGAAAAACACTTACATTATTTCGGTGTGACATTGTTGACTAATCAGTATATCCTCCGTATTCATGACACGAGATTCTTCAAAAGATTGTATAACACGTGTCAAATCCTCATCGGACCTTAAAGGAATAATGTTCATTCTTTTAAAACATATACAGAGTATACAGACAGATCCCCATTATGTGAAGATATCTTTGGTTCATTTAAGAGGAATAACATTGATTGCCATAAAAAATTTCGATTTTAGCATAATGGGGATAAGAGGTAAAACCAAATAACATTGATTGACATAAAAAAAATTTTGCCGAGTATCTATTTGACGAGATACTACAACTCTCCATATATATAAATCGAATTATAGACACTTACATTTCTATGGTAGTCCCCTGCGTCGGGTTGTAAGGAGCGTCACTGCAAATATCTTTAACGGTTTGCGTTGGAAATAAATCACCACGGTCAATCGCGTTAAAAAGACTAATTGCCGTTAATGCTGCAGTATCACTTTCTTCATACAATTCCGGGGAGACGTACAGGTCCATGGTGGAGGATGTGTGACATTGCTGACTGTTCAGTATATCCTCCGTATTCCGAGATTCTTCAAAAGATTGTATAACACGTGTCAAATCCTCATCGGACCTTAAAGGAATAATGTTCATTCTTTTAAAACATATACAGAGTATACAGACAGATCCCCATTATGTGAAGATATCTTTGGTTCATTTAAGAGGAATAACATTGATTGCCATAAAAAAAATTCGATTTTAGCATAATGGGGATAAGAGGTAAAACCAAATAACATTGACATAAAAAATTTTTGGCGAGTATCTATTTGACGAGATACTACAACTCTCCATATATATAAATCGAATTATAGACACTTACATTTCTATGGTAGTCCCCTGCGTCGGGTTGTAAGGAGCGTCACTGCAAATATCTTCAACGGTTTGCGTTGGAAATAAATCACCACGGTCAATTGCTTTAAAAAGACTAATTGTCGTTAATGCTGCAGCGTCACTTTCTTCATACAAGTCTGGGGAGACGTACAGGTCCATGGTGGAGGGAATGATTATTCACTGACGCGAAAATAGCTACTGTTACTCCCAACTGAAAAATATCCCCTTTTATATGCACAATCGCCAAGCTCCGCCCAAAAGACCAGATGTTCGTAGTGATTGGCTGCCGATGTAGCTGGGTGGAGCTATGACGTGTACCAATCCGCTATAACGGGACCGGACGAGTAACATATATATAAAATCGTGTTTCTTGTGAATAAATTATAGACACTTACATTTCTATGGTAGTCCCTTATATTATATTTTTATTTTTACTTACAAGTTATTAGTATTGTTTTCACAAATTCTTGTGTTAACATAATTTCAATTGTTAACTTATTTTATAATAAAGAAATTATAAATATAGCCTAATTATATTTTAAAAAAAGCATTCAGTTTCCACGTTAAACTGTGGGTCTAAGGCGGAGTGAAAACCTTTCTAATTCGGCGAGAAATTGCACTAGGGTACAACGAAAATTATTTGGTGATTCTTATAGAACTTTTGATACTGATTCCAAATATGGTTTCAGAATTTTTCTATCACCCATAGTTTTCGAGAAAATAATATTTCCATTTACTCAGAGTTTCCCTTGCTAATAACTCTCAGTAGCCGAATGACGTCACAAGTCGTACCTTTTCATTATAAATGGAGTAAAGCATTTAATTTTAAGAATGGTTTAATAGATTTTTTATAGTTTCCGGTTTTTATTTTTACTTACATGTTATTAGTGTCATCCCTGCATGACATCAGTAAGTACGATACACTCCTAAACAAAGAGGTATGGTAGGGGTAAGTACAGTAGGTAATTTTACGGCCACATATTTTTTGGAAAAGTCGGAAATCACGCCCAACGATCCCTGACTGTCCGAAAGTTGATGACATGGGGAAATTGCTCTACAGCCTAACCTAGCGTACGCCTGACGTGGCAGAAGACTCACCCTGACTGATATAACATAATATGGGTATGGTTTTCGATTTGGATTTCCTTTCTCACTAGAAACAAACTCTGCCATTTTAAGAGTGGTATACTACTGCAGCACTATAAATGTTATAGTTTAAATGAAGAGGCTAACCTTCTTATTTACATCTTCGTATTTGCGTCTTGGCAACTAAGATTTTATTTAGTTGGTTGTTCATTCGAACAATTATAACGTCGAATAATTGTTGCTTCGAACAACTGTTTTTCGAACTATGGTTTTCGAACAATTGTGCTCGAACAATTGTGTTCGAACAATTGTGTTCGAACAAAATGGCAAAAGATACAAGCATATCCCGTTATTTGAACAAAACTCTCTCTCTCTCTCTCTCTCTCTCTCTCTCTCTATATATATATATATATAATATATATATGTATATAATTGTGGGCATATCTAAGAAATGGAGTCGAGAGAGGTTTTGTTCAAGCTGTCTGGGAGAAAGGTAATTATGGTCAGAAAAAAAATCGCCTCTGGCAATAGGTGAACCGATTTGGCCAGATTCTCGGAATTCCTTTCCTCTAGCGGATTGTGTTTTGGCTAATTTCAACTTTTAAATGAATTGTTTCGTAAATTTTCGTTATTCGTGACTTAAATATTTATAATAAAAATTAAGTGTGTAAAATTATTTATTTAATAAACAGAATTTAATTGGATTCATCCCAACGTCAGACCATTACTTTGGTCTTATATAATTATTTTAGGAGAATTTAATAAACATAATATTAAAGTACATTTCTTTCTCATTAAAATGTTCAGGGTCACGCGGTCTGTTTTGCCTTTTTTTTTTGTTTCACTACAGATTTGTTTGTGGGTACTTCTTTTATTTATTTCTTGTAGTACTTGTGTTACCTTATTTCTATACAATAATGTCTTGAAGTGAAAGTGATACTGACATCGTGTGTAATGATTCAAGTGTATCGGGGTGTAGGTATCAATAATTAGGCTAGGCCAATAGCGATAGCGTTCTCAAAAAACATTAATTTATTATTCATTGAGACAGTGAAACTCATTTTCTTTTCAGATATGCAAGTTACCCATAAAATTTGAAGCTAAAGTAAGTAAAGAAAACTAATTTTGATGGGAGACTTGTCTTGCTAAGAGGCCTCCAAGACTAAACTTCTCTCTACTTTTTTTTTCTTCCAACGTCAGACCATTACTTTGGTCTTATATAATTATTTTAGGAGAATTTAATAATCATAATATTAAAGTACATTTCTTTCTCATTAAAATGATGCATAATAATATATATCTAGCAAGAACAATCTGATCATTGCAAAAAAAACTGGAAAGGTATGCAATTCCAGGTTTAATAATAATAAAGATTAAGTGTGTAAAAATTATTTATTTAATAAACAGAATTTAATTGGATTATTGTGGGTACTTCTTTTATTTATTTCTTGTAGTACTTGTGTTACCTTATCACTACAGATTTGTTTCTGGGTACTTCTTTTATTTATTTCTTGTAGTACTTGTGTTACCTTATTTCTATACAATAATGTCTTGAAGTGAAAGTGATACTGACATCGTGTGTAATGATTCAAGTGTATCGGGGTGTAGGTATCAATAATTAGGCTAGGCCAATAGCGATAGCGTTCTCAAAAAACATTAATTTATTATTCATTGAGGCAGTGAAACTCATTTTCTTTTCAGATATGCAAGTTACCCATAAAATTTGAAGCTAAAGTAAGTAAAGAAAACTAATTTTGATGGGAGACTTGTCTTGCTAAGAGGCCTCCAAGACTAAACTTCTCTCTACTTTTTTTTTCTTCCAACGTCAGACCATTACTTTGGTCTTATATAATTATTTTAGGAGAATTTAATAAACATAATATTAAAGTACATTTATTTCTCATTAAAATGATGCATAATAATATATATCTAGCAAGAACAATCCGATCATTGCAAAAAAAACTGGAAAGGTATGCAATTCCAGGTTTAATAATAATAAAGATTAAGTGTGTAAAAATTATTTATTTAATAAACAGAATTTAATTGGATTAACTACCGTCATATAAATATATATTGTGGTACACTATTTAAATGGATGATTAATATATGGTTTTTGCTATCTGGGACACATGGCGCTATCTGGCAACTGAATACATTGCGCTATCTGGCAACTCAGCCAGAATAGAGGTTTATAAAAGACCGAGAGACGACTGACGGAGTCATTCAAGCTCGGCTCCCAGCCGAGCAAGGACCTCTGGTCCTTCTCTTTCTGGCCCTTTGGGAAAACCCCTTAGAGGCCTCTTAGGTTAGGTAAACGAAAATAACTTGGGGGAGAACTCCGCCTCCAAGTTGCATGCCTTGCAATCAAAGGCAACTACTCTCTCTCTCTCTCTCTCTCTCCTTCAGGTGTACCCCTCTCCTCCTTTCTCTCCTCTTTTCTCTCCTTTCTGGCCCTTTGGGGGGAATAGCTTGGGGGAGAACTCCACCTCCAAGTTGCATGCCCCTTGCAACCCCGGTTGGCAACAAAGGGCCTTTTGGGGTATTTTTTTTCTTTTTTTCCTTTTTTTATTTTTTTTCTTTTTTTATTTTTTTGCAACACCCCCCCTTGCAACATTACGTAATCACTTGCAACATTCTTGCACTCTACCCTTTTTCGGCTATACTACTGAGGTGTGCATGCTGGCAGCCTACCCCCATCCACCCTCTCCCCCTACACTGATAGCGCTGTCAAAGTAAAAAGGCGAAGAACTCTGGAGCAGGGAGGGACCTAAGTTCAACAGAGGTTTCGTCATTCCTCTCATCTGGGCCTTCACGGCACGTTAGCTCTGCATTCTTCCCATCCACTAACTTTAAAAATATGTTTATTAAACTTAACACTCCTATACCATCTAGTGCCGCTGTTGAGCGGGGTTTTTTCAGTAGGGAAGGATATACTGCGTACGAAACGAGGCTCGCTCTTAGATGCAACTTTTGAGAAGCTTGTTTTCTTAAAGGCCAATAAAGATCTTTTGAATAATAGTTCTTAAGTTTGTATATGTAGCTAATAAATTTCAATTATCATTGCCATGCACAATAACTCATTTGATTCATTTCTTTAGTATTTCGTATTATTGTTTTGCAAAACTAAACTTTCCTGGTATAGTCTAGCATTAGTAAATTAGTATCAATAGTATGATACATCCTCTGTTATGTTGCAATTCCTAGTAATAAATCTTGCAGTAATTTTGTTTAACTTTTTTTGAAAATATTATGCCTTATAAGTCATAACAACGCAATGAAGGCATGCACAGACTTCATAGCCTATGCATTAACCAATGGATACAAACCAACACATACTCGCACAAGCGAATGTTTATATATAATATTTTATGTATATATATGAGGTGACGTGTGTGTATATATATGTATATAGTCTAAAAGTCACTAAAGGGGAAATATCACTAAAATCTAAGCTGAATGGCAAGAGCAAGTCATAAACGAACCAACGCGGCTGTTCGTATTGTTTTGGGCTAGCCTAGAGATGATTTTTCCTATCTGACCTAATCGTTGGTGCTGAGTGGAATTAGGTGGTGTTTCTAAGGTGACAAATGGGGTAGAAAGTTGTCCGTACTTAAGTATAGTTAGGGGTAATGTCTATAGCTTCTAAATTGGTAATGTAAGAGAGAGTTAGGTAGACTGTTTGTGGGACACAGGAATCTAATGGTAGGCTCCCAAGGGAATATCTAATTCAACGAACCGGTAAGTGCTTTTGATTGTTTGCTAGAACCTAAGTAACCTAACTGGGGTGTCTACCCCACGCTATCACATTTGGCGACGAGGATGGGATTCAATTAAGCTCATGGGATTCGATTAAGCTCATTGGATTTAATTTAGCTCATTGGATTGAATTTGGCGCATTTGATTAAATTTTGTTCATTGGGTTAAATTTGGCTCATTGGTTTAATTTGGCTTATTGGGTTCAAGTGGTTGTTTGGAAAATTGGATGTAGCCTAGTGGGTCGTCCGATTTGGTTTGTTTGTGTGGGTAAGCTACCGTATTATAGCGTAGGTCCCGCCGGCCTAACTCTAAAACTAATTCCTACTCAGCCCTAATTCTAAAACTAATTCCTACTCAGCCCTAACTCTAAGACTAATTCCTACTCAGCCCTAACTCTAAAACTAATTCCTACTCAGCCCTAACTCTAAAACTAATTCCTACTCAGCCCTAACTCTAATACAATTCACTATTCAGCCCTAACTGGGGAGTAACTAGATCAAATTTAAACCTAATCTAACCTACTTCACGTGATTTGGCCTAATTCGGTTTTGCTCTAGCATGTCGGTGATTGGCCATATAAGCCCCTACGAAGACTCTGGGGAGGACTTCGAAGCTTATGCCACTAGGGTGAGGTTGTTTTTCGAGGCAAATTCCATTCCTGATGCTAAGAAAGTACCTACCTTTTTAACTATAATAGGCCCTAAAACGTTTGGTTTAGTTATGGACCTAGTTTCTCCTAAAGCACCGGAAACCTGCACCTATAATGAATTGGTACAGGCCCTAACCGATCACTACAAACCCCGAGTAGTTCTCATCTATGAACGTTTCAAATTTTATTCAAGACATCAGACGGGAAATGAAAGCATTGCAGAGTTTGTTGCAGGAATAAAAAGCCATAGCCGCACGTGTAAATTTGGGGACAAATTAGATGAAATGCTAAGAGATAGGTTTGTAATGGGTCTCAAAGAGGAGTCTACCCAGAGAGCCCTATTAGCCATACAGGACCTAACTTTTAGTCAGGCTGTAGAAATAGCTACGGCTAGAGAAGCAGCTGCTAAAGATGTTAGAGCTTTTGGAAATCACAGTAGTAAAGCCCAACACGTAAATAGCTTTAAATCTTCTAGGTCTGGCAGACCTAATGAGCCTACTAGACAGGCAAATAAAAGGCATGAGGCGAATACGACTAAGCCTACTAATTCTACTAAGCCTTCCAAGCCATGTACGGGGTGTGGAAAACACCATTGGAAGAAGGACTGCCCTTTTAAAGAAGCAGTTTGCCGAAACTGTAGTAAAATAGGCCACATAGCTAAAGTGTGTTTTTCAAAGAAAACGAAGGGTGAAAATTCTAATTTTAACATTTCTAGTGTAAATCCTCAAAGGGGAAATACTTCGGACATTGGAGTGGAGTACCTATTTTATGAGCAGCAAAGTGGGAAAAATACAGGCCCATATATTGTAGAGGTAGGCCTAAATGGTATTACAGTTCCTCTAGAACTAGATACAGGTGCTGCCCGAACTGTCATGTCCAAAACAGTTTTTGATACAATTTTCAAAAACACACCTAAACTACATGCATCTAAAACGATTTTGAAGAAATATGGGGAGAAACAAATACCTATTTGTGGAGAAGCATCCGTCACAGTTACACTCAACCAGAAAACTTTGTCTCATCCCTTAACCCTTTTAGTGGTGGATGAGCAAGTGCCTACTCTACTAGGCCGTGATTGGATTGACGCTTTGAAAATGCCGATTGACAAAATCTTGCCAAAGGGTCAGGCAGATGTGCATACACTCTCATATCCATCTGACATAGACTCATTGTTAAGGGAGTTTTCTTCTGTTTTTGGGCCTGAAGTAGGCAACCTAAAAGGCCATCAGGTCTGCATAGAAGTAGATCCTAATGTAACTCCAAAATTTTGTAAGGCTCGTTCAATTGCGCATGCACTGCGGGAGAAGGTAGATTTAGAAATTGACAGGCTGCTAAAAGATAAAATTATTGAACCAGTCACACACGCTAAGTGGGCTGCCCCAGTAGTTCCTGTACTAAAACCGGACAAGTCCGTGTGGTATGTGGGGATTACCGTTTAACAGCAAATAGAGCCGTCCTTCTAGATTGCTATCCTATACCCAAGCCTGATGAATTATTTAGCTCTCTTGCTGGGGGTAAATATTTCACAAAACTCGATATGTCCCAAGCCTATGCTCAACTAAGTTTAGATGAAAACTCTAAAGAATTAACTATCATAAATACGCACCGAGGCCTATATAAGTACAATAGGCTATGCTATGGAATAGCATCGGCTCCGGGTATTTTTCAGAGGACAATGGACCAAGTTCTAGTCACATTCCAGGGGTACTTTGCTTTCTAGATGATGTCCTCATTTCAGGTTCGTCTAAAAAGAACACCTAACTAGATTAACCACGGTTCTAAAAAGACTCCGGGATGCCGGACTTAAGCTAAAGAGAGAAAAGTGTTCATGGGTCACTAACGAGGTTTCATATTTAGGGTTCCGCATAGATGCCTCAGGCATTCATCCAACGGTGGATAAACTAGAAGCAATAAAAATGCACCACCTCCACAAACATCACACAGTTACAAGCATATTTAGGTCTCCTAAACTTTTATAGGAAATTTTTGCCTAATGCATCGACTTTCCTTGAACCCCTAAATAAGCTATTACGATCTTGGGAACAGTGGAGATGGGAGAAAACTCAAAAGGAAGCATTTGAGGCTTCCAAGGACGTACTACTAAAGTCCACTCTCCTAGTGCATTATGATCCTAAACTTCCTCTCGTAGTTTCAGCAGACAGCAGTTCTTATGGAATTGGGGCAGTGTTATCTCACCACATTGATGGTGTAGATAGGCCTATCTGTTTTGCTTCTAGAACCCTAACTGAGACTGAAAAACGATATGCACAAGTGGAACGTGAAGCATTAGCCTTAGTATTTGCAGTAAAAAAATTTCATTTCTATCTATGGGGTCATGAATTTAAACTAATTACTGACCATAAGCCTCTTTTAGGTTTATTTTCACCTAATAAAAATATTCCAGTTATGGCCTCAGGTAGGATTCAACGATGGGCACTGATTCTACAAGCCTATAAATTTGACTTAGTACATCGATCAGGTAAACTTCTAGGTACAGCTGATGCGCTAAGTAGGTTGCCCTTAGAAAATCCAAGTGATTGTGTACCTATACCTACAGAATGGGTTCACTTGGTGGAGTTTTTGGAATCCACTCCAGTATCTGCGGTACAAATAGAGCAGTGGACAAAATGAGACCCTATTCTGTCTAGGGTCATCCATTTCTGCTCAGTTGGTTGGCCTACTAAGGTTGAGAGTGAATTACAGCCTTTTTATCAACGTCAGTCTGGTCTTTCCATTCAAAATGGCTGTCTCTTATGTGGCCACAGAGTGATAATTCCAAATGAAGGCAGGTCGAATTTAGTGAAGGAACTTCACGCTGAACACATGGGCGCAACAAAAATGAAAGAGCTGGCGAGAGCTTATTTCTGGTGGCCTGGTTTAGATGGAGAACTCGAATCATTGGTTCGTTCCTGTCAAAGCTGCCTAGAGAACAGAGATCTCCCAAGGAAAAGTCCACTTCATCCTTGGGAATGGCCTACTATACCGTGGCATAGGATCCATGTTGACTATGCAGGTCCTATAAATAATATTTATTTCCTAGGCATTGTGGACGCCTACTCTAAGTGGGTGGAAGTTTTTCCAACCACTTCCACGACTTCGGGTGTTACTATTCGCTTACTCCGTTCGGTTTTCGCTCGATGGGGTTTACCCGTAGTCCTGGTTTCCGACAATGGTACTTGTTTTACCAGTGAGGAATTTCGTTCCTTCGTCCACCTAAATGGCATTAGACATGTCCGGTCTAGTGTTTTCCACCCGTCTACTAACGGTCTCGCGGAAAACATGGTCCGTACTTTCAAGTCGGCCTTGCGTCATTCTCGTGGGGGAAATGCAAGTGATGTTGGATAAATTTTTGTTTAAATATCGAATAACACCTCACACCACGACGGGGGTGTCTCCCTCTAAACTTATGATTGGCCGGGGAATTCGTTCAGTTTTCGATTTGTTACGTCCAAACGAAACGTTACAACAACGAGTTCTACGCCATCAGGAAAAACAGAAGTTGTACCACGACACTAAAAGAGGGAGAGTTATAGAAGCGCAACCTAATGATCCAGTTATGATTCGCAACTATGGGGCTGGACCAAAATGGGTTCCTGCAACTGTCCAGGAGAGAACGGGCCCTGTTTCCTTCAAGTGCCAACTAGAAGATGGTCGTTCTATTAAACGCCATCAGGACCAGATATGGGAACGTGAATTGCAGAAGGACCAGAGTCTTCCGGAAGAGAGAACTGATCCTCCGGAAAATGGTTCAACTCGCCCGCCTATACAGGTTGCACCTAATCCTACTACATCAACCCCGCTCCGCAGGTCGTCTAGGGTCCCTCATCCCCCTGACAGACTAAACTTGTAGGGGAGGAGTGAGGTGACGTGTGTGTATATATATGTATATAGTCTAAAAGTCACTAAAGGGGAAATATCACTAAAATCTAAGCTGAATGGCAAGAGCAAGTCATAAACGAACCAACGCGGCTGTTCGTATTGTTTTGCGCTATCCTAGAGATGATTTTTCCTATCTGACCTAATCGTTGATGCTGAGTGGAATTAGGTGGTGTTTCTAAGGTGACAAATGGGGTAGAAAGTTGTCCGTACTTAAGTATAGTTAGGGGTAATGTCTATAGCTTCTAAATTGGTAATGTAAGAGAGAGTTAGGTAGGCTGTTTGTGGGACACAGGAATCTAATGGTAGGCTCCCAAGGGAATATCTAATTCAACGCACCGGTAAGTGCTTTTGATTGTTTGCTAGAACCTAAGTAACCTAACTGGGGTGTCTACCCCACGCTATCACAATATAAATATATTTACAATATATTTACATTTCATTAAAAGTAACGGTAACGAGTAACGGTGCCGTTACTCGTTACTTTTTAAAAATGGTAACTAACGATAACGGCGTTACATTTAGACTGTAGTAACGGTAACGGTAACGGCATTACATTTATAAAGTAACGCGCACAGCACTGGTATGAACCCCGATAACACAGAGCATTGCCGCCTTTAGTGGTGGTGAACTATACGTATGGAGGTTTCATCAGTATATACGTTGACCCTCTATTTACTTGATAATGATGCTGTGAGCTGCTCGAACGCTGAATGAGCGTATGGGCCGAATGACATTCTTTATAAAACATGAAACCTTTTATTATCACTCCTCTGAAACTGTATTTAAAATTATCTGAAGTATTGATCACAAAACATAATAATAATAATAATAATAATAATAATAATAATATTATATATATGATACATTATCCAATAAGGTTTTATGCACAACACTTTAAATTTCCACATATGCTCCTGTACTGTCAACCCAGTTCCTTAATCGAACTGGCACGTTCGCTACTGCTGATCGCAATATGTTTTCAGGAATATTGGTAAGAACATTGGTTATTCTCTCCTCCAGTTCATGCAGGTTTTTTGGTTTCGTGCGATAAACTTCTTCCTTGGCCCACCCCCACAGGAAAAAGTCACAAGGCGTGAAGTCTGGGCTGCGGGATCGTGCAGCCATGCGCGGACACCACTTGCGAAATGAGGGGGTGCCCCATCCTGCATGAAATGAAGTGTTGCGATATTTTCCCACTGAGAGATGACTGGTCACACACGATCTTGTAACATTTCGAGGTATCTTGCACCATTCATTGTGTCCCTCAAAATGAAAGGTCCAACAACTGTGGTGGATGTGATACCACACCAGATTGTTACCTTTGGATGACCCTGAGCCTTTTTCACACAATGGTCAGGGTTGTCTGCTGCCCAGTAATGACAGTTGTGTCGATTCACGAACTCGCCAACGTGAAACATTGCCTCATCACTCCACAGAATGTTCTCAAACAACTGTGGCCAGTCATCATTCCAACCCAAAAAGATTTCTGCGAATTCCGTCCTTCTGTCACAGTCATCAGGAAACAGCTGATGCACGTAATGAGGTTTCCAAGGTTTGAAAGACAGGTCTTTTCTGAGAATTATCTGCACTGCGTAATGTGTCAGTCCACTTTCACGTGCACCTGCACGCACTGATTTTCCGGGGGCTTCTTGTGAACATCTCAGTCACTGTGACGATGTTCTCGGGAGTCCTCGAGGTTGACGGTCGTCCAGATCTTTTCTTGTCTGTGACACAGCCTGTTGTCATTAACTTATGGTGGCAGTTCTTGATTGTTCGTGCATTCAGTGTTGCATTAACCCTATGTTCAGTAGGGTGTATCATGCTCATTGAAGCGCAAATTTCAAGATTGGCAGTATGTATTCCTATGTAAAATTAAATTTTAGGAGGGGTTTGTTTTCTTGAACTTTTGCTAAAAATCACGTTTAAGTGTTCAAATTTCCACTTTTTCATTTTCTGGTTATGTACAGAACAGCTGTGCAGGACATACACTGTAGTACAAATGTAACAGACCGGTTTCTTACCAAACAAAACTATTGTAACAGCTGTTATAGGCTACTAGAGTTTCACTGTGATAATTTTCTGTTTCAGATACAAAGCTTGGTGAAGATTGTGTAGCCACCATGGCTAAGCAAGGACGAAAGACCAGAAAACGTTCTGGTTCAAAGCTGAGTGATCTGGTGGGTCCAGGCAAGCAGTTATTTCCCACAGAAGTTCCAACCTGGAGAGCTGTGTTTCAGAGAGGAATCCTCCTCCAGGAAGAGAAGCTGCGTCTGGATGATATGAAGAGAGCTCAGTACCCTCTGCAAGATTTAGCTAAGGACTTGGCCTCACTGATACTGGCACAGTGGCGCAAAAGCAATGCCAAGTTCACTCCTCCTGTGCTCATTCAAGAGAGATCCATTGTCAGGAAGATTCTTGTCAGGTGGAATGAAATGATTGACCTAGTGAATGGTAGAGTGAAGGCTGCAAAGAGAGAGAAGAGAATATCTGAACTTGATACATTGTTTGACATAACAACCTGCAGACATGATACTCTCTGTGGAACTGAAGCATCTGGCTGCTCTGGCTGTGCTGCTAGAGTTCATGTCAACTGTGACTGTCCTCTGCCTCACTAGATTCCAAAGCTAGAGCTAGAGTGGCTCCATTACCAGAGGATCAAAACCTCAGAAGTTTCTGGCTTCCGGATGGCATCTGTTGATGTGAAGGAAACAGTGAAGCAGGTGAAGGCTGTTAAGAGGAAGGAGGAAGAACAGAAGGCAGATGAGAAGAGAAACAGAAAAGAGGAAGAAGAAAAGGAGCTACTGCTTAGAGCTGATGATGGTGATGATGATGAAGATGAGGTGACTTCCTTGCAAGAGTCTCCAGGCAGAGCAGCTCCTACTGATGACACAGATTTTTCCAGTACTGCACCAGGCACAAGCTCCAGTGTCAACACTGGAAAAGTCTCCACCTCTGCCAAGAGGAACTACATGGACATCTCAAGCACTGCTGCGGCTGCAGTAAGGTTCAAGGTGGCAAACACTCCTGCAGCAGCCATTGCAACTGGTTTCTTGCAAGACCTCATCAAAGCTGGCCATCTATCTGCTGATAAGGCATATCTAACTGCTGACAGGATGAAGATGTGGAAGGGCAAGGAGTCTGTAATAGGTGCCTCAGTGGAGGCCCTGGAGAAAAGGACAGAGGGAGAGGAGATCAAGGGAATTTTCTTTGATGGAAAACAAGATAAGAAGACAAAGATCATGAGGTACAATGAAGAAACTGGCCGCTTCCATCCTGATATTACAACTGAAGAGCACTATAGTGTTACCTGGGAACCTGAGGGGAAGTATCTCTTCCATTGTACACCAGAAGAACCTTAAGGAAATGAGAAACCTGCACTGAAGATAGTTCAGGCTCTGTTTGAGTGGATTAGTGCTCATGGTGCTAAAGATACTATTGTGGTCCTTGTGGTGACTCCACCAACACAACACAGGACCTGATGAGGAGCCATCACTCACTTGGAGAGACTGCTAGGTCACAAGTGTCACTGGCTGATATGCCAGTTGCATATTAATGAACTCAGCCTCAGGCACATGATCATCAAGCTTCATTGTCCCTACACGCACAAGTCTGGGTTCAGTGGCCCAATAGAAAAACTTTTGGAGAAGATCAATGACATACCTGTCAACTTTAGCTTCAAGGCTCTGCCAGGAGAAGAAGATATAATTGAACTGCCAGAAGACATTGTACAGAACCTTAGCACTAACCAGAAGAACTGCTACCTACTGATCAAAGCTCTCAAGACAGGAGATTTGAGCAAGGAAGTTGCTGGTCTGAAGTGTGGCCTACTGAATCAGTCACGCTGGCTGACTACAGGTGAGGCTCTGTTGATGCTGTGGATGAGGCAGCATGGTCTGAAGGGGGAGGTGTTGAAGAAGCTGGAGGTGCTGCTGAAGTTCTGCCTGGACTTCTACTTCAAGATGTATTTTGAAATCAAGGTGAAGCACCACATGAGGTATGGACCTCACCATATTGTGACCACTCTGGGACTGCTGAGAAGCCAGACCTCTGAAGTCAGGAACATAATCACTCATATGATAGTTCGTGGAACATATCATGCTCACAGTGAGAACCTCATTGCCTCTCTCCTGTGCAGTGAGGATGAGGAGGAGAGGGCATGTGGGGGTTGAGATGATCAAGAAGATCAGACGTAAGTCTGAGTATGGAGACATGAGTCTGAGAACTCATAGAAACCCTAAACTGAATTTTGATGCCACTTCTCCAATTAATCTGATTAATTGAAATAAGGAGAAATTGTGTGAGCCACTCTTCACTTGTAAGATGTCAAGAGGAGAAGTTGAGGGGCTTCTCAGGTCTCCACTTGAAGTTGAGAACTTCTCAGTTCACACTCAAAGCTGTGAAAGAGCAGTCCAGGAAGTTTCAGCTGCAGCTCATGCAGTGTATGGGCAAGAGAGAAGAGATGGTTTTGCTCGTGCTTGGATCGATCACAGAGAATTGTTGCCAGTTTTCAAGTCAAAGCAAGACATTATGAACATGTTTTACATCTCTACAAGACCTGCTAGACAAGTCAAGATGCTTTCAGAAGAAAAAATCTCAAAACATTCAGTTGACCAGCATATTATTACAAGCTGGGGGTGGAGGAGGGACTTATACAAATATTAAAGAAGAATTGCAATTGCAAAAAAAAAGGTTGAACGTCACAGCAGCTTGCGGAAAGGTGGGGGCAGCTGCCATCACACTCAGTGATGCCGAAAAGAAAATAAATAAAAATTGGTGGAGACGTTTCTAAAAAAAAAAGAAAATGCAAGACCAAGAAAGAAGAACAAAAACATTCTGCCTGATGATGAGATCAGCCGCGAAATGTGGTGGATAGGAGACTAAAAATCATGCAATTCCTTAGTTTTGGGCCATTTTGGGTGATTTTGGTTATTTTAGGGGTTATGAACCACTTTGGCTGATCTTAAATGGGTCCAAGTTTGCCCCTAGAAATGCTTAAGGGTGTATGTGAACAATATGAAACATATGGAGGTCATTTGAGGCTACCAAGTCTTTGAATTGGCCAAAAATCCAATTTTTTGACAAAAAAGTGCGATTTTGAACACTTAAATGCGATTTTTCGCAAACGTTGCAGAAGACGAACCCCTCTTAAAATCCAATTTTACATAGGAATACATACTGCCAATCTTGAAATTCCAAGTTTTTCAATATTCGACCTGAGCATGATACACCCTAATGTTCAGCCCTCCACCACCTTTGAACTCGTATCACTGATCCCCAAACCTCGTAACGGGCTGCGATTTTGACCCTCCCTTGCAAACTCATAACTGGAGGCATTATTCACTTGGAAAAAGAAAGCCATGTTAATTTCTTAAAATCTTATTGGATAATCTATCATTTACAATTTGTTTCATTAAAATCAGTTCAAAAATAAAATTACTACAACCATTTAAAAATAGGTAGTGACTTATCATACACACTATATATCGGGTGGCCACAAAAAACTTTACTTAATTGAAAGTTTAATAACTGCAACAATTCAAAACTTATGCGATTGAGATTTTGCAAACATTAACAGATGCATATAATCTATAATTGCTGGAATTTTCAAATATGTAGGTTCTATAGTTTTGTTACAGTGAACAATTTAAAAGCATATGTCTAAAAATAGCATGCCTGGTGTGCATCTGACACGTACGTGCGCTAGCGTAGGCTAAACCTAATGTAGCGTAGTATGACACGCGCGCTGGCGTAGGCTAAACCTAATGTGAATTTG
The DNA here is from genome assembly GCA_023014485.1 of Bathynomus jamesi. Lineage (NCBI taxonomy): Eukaryota > Metazoa > Arthropoda > Malacostraca > Isopoda > Cirolanidae > Bathynomus > Bathynomus jamesi. The sequence goes on along the minus strand of JAJOZX010001395.1, from coordinate 470,813 downwards.
CTTTCTTTTATTTTTCCGCTAAAACCCCGCCAGCATGACGTTAAGTAAAAGTGATAAAGCCATCATAGAAGCATGTGTCAAGGAAAAAGGTTGGAATGGAAATAGGATTGTCCGAGAATTCCCCGCAAAGAACTGGACTCGTCAAAGTGTTTATAACTTAATAAGAAAGATAAAGGATACTGGATCAACAGCTAGAAAACCCGGCAGCGGCAGGCCCAAAAGTGTTTCAACAGAAGAAAATAAGCAAAGCTGGGCACTTGCGTTTTTTTTTGCGGTACTGCGGTACTGCGGTACTACCGCACTACCAAACCGGTACCGCATAACGCAGTACCGCAAAGGATCGCTGAAAGTACAGCCTGTACTTTCAGCGATCCTTTGCGGTACTGCGTTATGCGGTACCGGTTTGGTAGTGCGGTAGTACCGCAGTACCGCAAAAAAAAACGCAAGTGCCCAGCTTTGATTAAATAAGGCTGCCGTGGAGGAACTGATTCAATCCCAGGAGAATACACCAGGAACTCATCGCTCCCAGAGACAGATTGCATACGACCTTGGGATTTCTCGCTCCTCTGTACAAGGGATTGTAAAACGTTTGAAATTGAAGGCCTACAAGAGAATTCGAGTTTCTCGGCGTGATCAGAATATAAGACAGCGTAGAAAGACCCGCTGTAAATCCCTATATGAACGCTACTCAGCTGAAGACGTGCAAAAAGTTGTGTTTACAGACGAAAAGGATTTCACGTTGGAGGTGGCCAAAAACAGGCAAAATGACAGGGTTTATTGTTCAAGGAAAAAGGACATTCCTCCTCCAGGCTTTATCATGAAACCTCACGATTCAGCAGAAAAGTAATGGTATCGGCGGGAATTTCATGGAAGGGGAAAACACGAATTCATTTTATTGCCACAAACGAAACTAAAGTTAACTCTGAGCGCTACATCAACCTGTTAGATAATGGGTTACTTCCTGATTGTCGTCAGCTGTATCCTGATGAGGCCTACATTTTCCAGCAAGATGGGGCACCCGCCCATACAAGCCGAGCGACCCAAAATCATCTAGAGCAAGAGACCCCTAATTTCATCAAAAAGGATGAATGGCCGCCTCAGTCTCCCGACTGTAATCCGATGGACTATTCAGTATGGGATTCCCTCATGATGAAGGTTTACGGCAGCCAGAAAGACAAATTCACCGAAGATGAACTTAAGGAGAAAATCAGTAGAGCATGGGAGGATATCACCTTAGATGAGGTTCGAAAGTGCATCTCCTCGTGGAAGAAGCGATTGAGGGCAGTTTACCAACAGGGAGGTGGTCACATTGACCATTTGTTTAAGTAAATTTTGTTAAGTTCAAATTCATTTTCTTCGGCATGCTATTTTTAGACATATGCTTTTAAATTGTTCACTGTAACAAAACTATAGAACCTACATGTTTGAAAATTCCAGCAATTATAGATTATAACCATCTGTTAATGTGTGCCAAAGCTCAATCGCATAAGTTTTGAATTGTTGCAGTTATTAAACTTCGAATTAAGTAAAGTTTTTTTGTGGCCACCCGATATACTAAGGGCATTCAATATATTTTGCTCCACCCTTTTTTCTTAGCTAAATAAGTCATAGGGCTGAAATGTCTTTTCGGCCGTAAGTTTGAACTTTCTGCGCTTCACATAACCGGATTTTTCCAGTTTGAACCTCCCCTCCTTGTATAAAACCGCTTCTAAACGCCCTTTTATAAAACCGATGGTTAACGCAGTTTCGAAAATGGCGTCTGACAGTGATGTGAGTCGTAAACAGAGAGCTGTTATCGAGTTCTTAACCGCAGAGAAGGAAACAGTTGAAAACATTCACAAACGTCTACAAAACGTTTACGAGATGCTATTGTTGATCGAAGCACGGACGCTGGTCTAAACGTGTGAGATCATTGGAGAGAGGGAGAACCAGCCTCGATGATGAGGCACGCAGCGGTCGCATCGGCTGTGACATCTCACACTGTGCAACGTGCTAACAGCATCATTCGATCAAATCGGCGCGTCACACACAAGGAGCTATCACTGGAGCTACGAATTAGTGAAGGAAGTGTGAATACGATAATTCAGAAACTGGGATACTCAAAAGTGTGTTCACGGTTTGTTCCTCGCGAACTGACTGAAGATCACAAAGCCCAAAGAAAAGAAATTGCTTCTGAGTCGCTGGTTCGATACGAGACAGAAGGGGATGACTTCCTTTCACGAATTGTGACTCGGGATGAGACTTTGGTACACCACTTTGAACCTGAAACAAAACGCCAATCCATGGAGTGGCATCACACAGACTCCCTACGCGAGAAAAAGTTCAAAATGGCTCCTTCTGCAGGAAAGGTTATGGCCACCATCTTCTGGGACATGAAAGGGGTGATTCTGGTGGGCATTATGAAGAAAAGACAAACAATCAACTCAGAAGCATATATTGCTACCCTACACTTACTCCAGAGACGTATAAAGCGAGTTCGACTGGAGAGAAAACTGGAAGACGTCCTTCTTTTGCACGATAACGCAAGACCACACAACAGTTTGCAAACAAGAGGGGCCATCACAAAAATGCGCTTGACTGTGTTACCCTACCCTCCATACAGCCTGTATCTGGCACCTTCAGACTTCCATTTGTTTGGGCCAATGAAGGATGCTATTCGTGGAAGAACGTTTCAGAGTGACGATGAGGTTGTTGAGGAGATTAAGAGTTGGCTCCAGCGGAACCCAGCGGACTTTTACCAGCAAGGAATAAAGGCCCTTGTTTCGAGGTGGAGGAAAGCCGTAGAAAAGGATGGAGACTGTGTGGGAAAATAAAAACTTGTAAAAAGGGTATGTAACTATTTGTGTACAAAATTTCTGGAACTTACAAGGAAACCTGGAAAGAAAAAAAAATGTGGGGCAAAATATATTGAGTGGCCCTCGTACATGTGAGGGGGCGGTCAGAAAATAAGTTTACACGGCGTATAATTTCGTAACTAAAGGACCTACATTGATTATGTTTGTATCGGGTGAATTCGTTAATCATTGTTGGCAACACTGCACGTCGGTTCGGCTGCCATCTACCGTACATTGGTGTTATGAGTCAGTTGAACATGGCGGCTTGTCAGTGGTCAAGAATTTCTCGAGCGCATTGTCACAGGAGACGAGACATGGGTTCATCACCGTACTCCTGAAACAAAACGTGCCAACATGGAATGGAAACACCCTGGGTCCCCGCGACCAAAGAAGCTCAAGATTGTGAGGTCCGCTGGCAAAGTGATGGTTACCGTGTTTTGGGACCACAAAGGCGTTTTGCTCGCAAACTTCATGCAAAAAGGCACAAAAATCAATGCATCTGCATATTGTTCATCACTAGAACGTTTACGAGCGGCCATTAAACGTAAACGTCCTGGACTGCTCCATAGGGCAAAACACTGTTCCAGTCGAGCCGCCATGTTCAACTGACTCATATAACCAATGTACAGTAGATGGCAGCCGAATCGACGTGCAGTGTTGCCAAAAATGATTAACGAAATCACATAATACAAACATAATCAATGTAGGTCCTTTTGTAACGAAATTATACGCCGTGTAAACTTATTTTCTGATCGCCCTTCGTATATACCTTTCCTTTCAACCTTTCAAATATTCCGTGTGATGATTCCTCATTTCACGAAGGTCAAGCTTGTCGCCCCTCCTCTCGAGTTGGCCTAGTGAAGTAGTGAGTTGGTTTCTTGTACTCTCCACCTCACATAGCCAGGTACGCCCGGCTCATCAGGGATTGTTCTGAGCCAGGCGTCTAATCTTCTTTTGAAGATGTCCACCGCAACACCACTCGTGTTCAGGGAAGCCACTGAGAGATTTAAAAAAACCCAAAATCCACTTGTAAAAAATCCCAAGAAACCCCAAGATATATATATATATATATCCCAAGATTAAAATCCCAAGATGTGATGTATTTGTTTAAAGAGATCCCAATATCCCAAGGTATCGCTGAAAATGCCAAGATCTTGGGATAAATCCCAAGGAGTGGCATCCCTGCTCGAGTCGTATTTCTTAGTTCTTTGAGCAGCTGATTAAACAGTCTTTGTCCTCTGACAACAAAACTATTTTCCTTCAGGGCTGAGGATGTTCCCTGTCTAGCCTTTAATTTGGGAACACGACACAGTCTTCCTTTTCTACTTTCCACTGTTGTTTGGGGGGGTTATAGGGTTCAGAGTAAGATTAGGGGCTAGTTTCTCCATTATTTTCCATATGTAAATACAGTAATGGTGTATCTCTCTCTTCTCCTTTCCAGTGAATACAGATTTAATTTGTATAACTTTTCCCAGAAATGTAGTTCTTTCCACCCATTGATCTTGGCTGTGAAACTTCTCTGAATCCCTTCGAGCTGTCTAATATCTTTATTCCACGAATTTTATTCCATGGATTTTAGGGCCACTTTTTTTTTTCCGTACCTTAACAGCTGAAATTTCTCAGTGTTAAACTTAATATTGTTGTCTTCCTTATTGTTCTACTGATCTTTGTTCATCGGCAAAGGATGTCACTGTGCTGTCTCTGGTAATGTCCTCATCTATGTTGGTTAGCATGATTATGAAGAGTAGTGGAGCTAATACTGTTCCTTGTGGTACTGAGCTGAGGACTTCTGATTCTGATAAAGATATTCCTTGAACTGTAACGGCTAGCCGCCGCTCACTAAAGAAATTATATATCCATTTCCCTACTTTTCCTGTTATTCCCATATATTTCAGTTTATGTATTATGATGCCATGGTCACACTTGTCGAAGGCTTTGGCAAAGTCTATGTATATTACATCATAGTTTTCATTACTTTCAAGTGCATCAATAATGTTGTAGTGTTCCATTAGTTGTGATAGGCATGATCTACCTGACCGAAACCGATGTTGGTTATCATCTAATTTTTTCTGAGTTTCCAAAAAGTCAGATTTTCTGTCTAACCATTCTTTCAAATATTTTAGTGAGATGAGATGTAAGCGATACTGGCCTATAGTTTTTGGCCTCGGATCGATCTTCTCCTTTATATATTGGGACTATGTTCGCGCTCTTCAGGATGCACGGTATTTCTCCCGTGTCTTGTGATTGTCTCGATATCCAATATAGGGGCTCAGCGATTGCATTCTTGCAGTTTTTAATCAGTGTGGCATTCCATTTGTCTGGTCCTGCCGCTGAGTGTGCTTTTAGTTTCCCTATAGCTTGTGTAATATCATCTGTCGTGAAGTCGAAGTCCGTTATACTTTCCCCTTGTAGTTCTTCTTCAAAGAACGCGTTTCTATTGCATATCAGTTTGTCAGTTTTTGGGATACTGAAAGATGATTCGTACTGAGCTCTTAGCATTTTAGATATTTCTGTTAGATCATCAGATAAAGCATTGTCTTCATTTTTCAAAGGTCCGATAGTCGTGTGATTTTTCGACTTCCTTTTTGCAAAATTATAGTACTTTGAGTTAACCTTTATCGCTTCTATAGCATCGTCGTCTTCTTTTTCTGTATGATTTTCAATTAGTTCCTGTATGACGCAATTGATACTCTGCAGTTTATCATTTAATATTTTTCTGATGTTGTTATCTTTACAGTCACTTAATTTTGCAGTCACTCGTTTTCTCTTTCGGAACAATGACCTCTTTTGTCTCTCGAACCTGCTTCTCTTTCGTCTTTGTTGTATTTTTGGGATATGTCTCTCCACAATTTCCAGCGTCTTCTCCTTTAAGGTCACTAGCATTTCTTCCGTTGTCTTGGCATCGAAGATGGTTTTTCCAATCTATTACTGCCATGCTGGATGCAACACCTTCCCAGTTTATAGCTTTGGATTGAAAATTAAAAATTTAGAATTTGCTTCTTTCTGTTGTTCGTGTTCTTTCCTTTCCTGTTGCTTTTATATTGGTTGTTATTTCAATAATGTTGTGATCCGATATTTAGTTGGGGATATTTCTATGTCATCAATTAGGTTGCTGTTGTTCGTGATTACCAAATCTATGCAATTTTTTCTTGTGATTTCTGTTATTTCTTGTGTTAACATAAATTCATCGACTAAACTAGAGCTATTAGCATTTTTACCTGCTCCTGGTCTTCCCGTGTCCCGCCTTTGTCCTGATGTAGTTTTTCCTATCCTTTTATATTTCATGAATGGAAAATTAAAATCACAACAGAGAAAAATATTTGAGGTTGGAGAGTGTAGATCTTTTACCCAGTTTCTTACCTCTATAATGGAATCTGAGAATTTTGAGGTTGGCGTTTCAACTTTTGCTGCTACACATTCTACGTAGCTGTTTGAAGTACTTATAGTCATTTCTGCCATATGTCTTTCGCGAGTATAAATAGCACATCCTTTACGTCTCACTGTTCTGTCGGCTCGGAGGATGTTATAGTTGTTAATTTGTATTTCTTTTTTGTCAATACAGAACTCACAGTTTTCACAGTTCGCCTGGCAGTCCTTTAGATGGGTTTCATGAGGCATGCAAAATCTGCTCCGGTTTCTTGCACGAGTCCTTTCAGGTACAAAATTTTGTCCGGGGAATGGTTTGATTTAAGGCCCTGAATGTTGGCTGGGATTATTTTTATTTTTTCCCTTTCGTTTCTACATACTTGTGTTTCCGATTCATTTTCCAATGGTGGTGCCGGTTTCGTTACCTTGTGATCCTCCGAGAATTTTCCTCTCTTTATCTTTGTTGCTGGTTTCGTCTGCTCACCTGTCGGGTTCCTTTGAGGGTGGTGGTGGTGACGGCATTTTTGTTCGTATTTGCACCTCCCATATTTTGCATAGGTGTTGCAGACAGTAAGATGGAACTTGCATTTTTTTTCAAATTTGCAATATCCTCTTGCGTAATGTGTGTTACATAATGTGCGATGTACATAGCTGCATTGCCCATCCCGATATCTGCAGTACCTTTTTGCGTGGTATTTACAGACGGTATTTTCTTCGCTTCTACTTCTTGTTATCTGATTATTTTCTATGTTCTTAATTTTGATATTATCATTATTTTTCTTTGGCTGTTTATTTCCTACGTTTTTAGTTTTTATCTTTTTATCATTTTTCTCGTTGGGCAGTTTTACTACCTCGCAACTTTCACTTATCTCTTTTCTTTCATCTATGTCTTCATTCCGTATTATATTGTTATTCGTTATTATAGTGTTATTCGTTATTTCCTCTTCTCTCTCATCCTCCCTAATTTTCATTGGGACATTTCCGGACTCTTGTTTCCCCATTATCCCCTCCTTTTTCGTAACACTCGAATTTGCTTTCTCCATTTCTTTAAATACCGCAAAAGAGTTTACAGTCTGTATACATTAGGGTGGCCCACTTTTCAATTTTTTTTTAAAAGTATAGGTTATCGTAGTTTTTCCCATTATTTGGCACTATACTAGCACATTGGTGCCATTTTTACAAAAATTGATCAATATTTAGGGGTCTCGCATCGACCTTGAAATTACGAGTTTTTTTTTAAAAATGCATACTTTTTAACTTTTTACTGAATCAAGATAAATCATTAAGTAGGGATGTTTTCTGAATCCTCTTGATGAGAGAAGTCGTTTGGTGTGCCTTTCAATGTCATACGACTAACGGTTTAAAAGTTGTGCCTGTATACAGGTAATACCAATGTGCTAGTATAGTGCCAAATAATGAGAAAAACCACGATCACCTATACTTTTCAAAAAAATCAGCAAATAGCAGACAAATAAGGAAGAAAGAAACAATAACTTAAACAATCACTTTTGCATTGTATTGACCACTATCACACGTCACTGGCTGCAACGTTGTCCCTCTGTGCTATGTCATCGTGGCGAGTGATGACTTCTTGAAGTCGCCGAGCTCTTTCCGGTTCTTTTCCACCACTTGCAGAAGATCCTGCAGCTGTGCCTCGTCCTTTGTGACCGTGTTCGCATAGTCTTGTATCAGTTGGACTCCTCCTCTTTCAGCGACGTCATTGGTGACCTGGAAATTAGAGATCACATCCTTCAGACGACAAAAGTCCTCGTTCTCGTCCCACTTATCAGTTGGCAGGGTGAGCCACGAAGACCCATACATCTTCAGACCTGCAAATAAGAACCAGGAGGACTCGTCGATCAGGTCGGGGAGTAGCGTCATCTCGTCGACTGAGACGTTCTCGTATGTGAAGTCTTTGGGTACAGGGAGGTGGGACAGCTTCTCTGCCATCTGTTGCTTCACAGTGCCATCCACCTTGTTGCTGCATAGAGCGAAGATGACGGTCTGAGGCCTCAGATACCAGAAGTGCCGCCTCATCACTGCCAGTGACGCTTCTGCCACCTCGCGGTCCACTGCCCTATACCTCAGAAAACGCTGGTATAGTACCAGGTCATTCAACGGCGCATCAGCTGCTACAGGGGCCGCCAACCAAGCTGGTACGTACAGAAGAGCGATGAACACCACGATCCTGTGCAGTTTGTCGACCAGCTCGGCGTCGAGCTCCAGCTGCCTACTGAACATCAGCAGTTTTGTGTAGTAGATGACCTGAAACAGAATAGGCACCATTGTAAGTAAGACAGGTTTATTGTTACCAATTACTTTGTTTGCGTTATAATGAAATGTTTATCTTTGAATAACATTTAAACTTATCTCTAGATTATTTTTGTTTGAAAATACTAACTCTAGCCATTCATCTTGCGTGGTGGTAGGCTCCTGGGCGCATGAGGTGAATGCCACGGCGTGGTTGTGTCCCGAGTACCAGGAGCGTGATCTCTGCCACTTCCCGGTAATCGTCTCTGACGAAACCAGAAGCTGTGCTCAGGAAGCTGACCGCCGCGTCCCGGAGTTCTATTAGCCACGTACTCTCCGCCAGATTCTCGACTTGCAGCTTGCAGTCGGTCGAGAGATCGAGTTCGTCCCATCTTCAAAAGTAATAAACAAGAAAATTGTGTGAGAAAACTCTGAAGTTCCGGTTTGGCTTGCTGTTTTATAAACTAGTGGAATATCATGTGTGTCCTAACTTTACCTTGCACAAAAAATGAACTAACCTTCTCTTCAACTGCTGAAACAAAGGATCAGTTGGTGCCGTAGTCCTTCCGAGCAGGGTGACGGCTACTGCCCCCACGATAAGCTCTAGGACGTGATGACGGCATCCCAGCTGGAGTAGCGGTCGCCCGAGCATGTTTTCCAGCCGGACAACTGCACCCTGCACCCTCCCCGTGTTGGTGGAAGTGGTGTCGAAGCAGAGTCCGATGACGCTCTCCTCACATCCCCAATCTTCGAGAGCATGTATGGTTGCCCGCGCCTGCGACAGTCCGGTGCCGTCAGCAACAGCTGGGACTGACAGCAACTTTCCTTCTGTGCAATGAGGAGCCCCGGAGATGAGAATTGCTTGGCGGTGCTCCGCCGTTCCAAGGAAGTTCTGAAACACATGCCATATATTTCAATTTCATGGTTGTAAAGTAACCTATTTTTGTTCACATTCAGTTCTCTTTTTAATTGACATTATGCTTCATGAATCTCATTACTAAATTGATAGCTATGAAAACTTAATCAACTGACCTTGACCATTTTGCCATCCCAGTGGACAACAGTGTGCCTCGGTGGCGTGAAGGAGTCCTTCACAGCCGTCGCCACTTCACGGCGATGTGACACTCTTCCCGGCGAGCCGTTTCTTTCGAGATGCTGAACTGATTGAGGTCTGCTGGTGGATCCGCCGAACGTGTGATAGCAGCCACAATGCTTACTACCTATGTAGAGAATGGAAAGTGGAAAGGAAACTGTCAAGAATACATGTGGGTTACGGGACACTTTAAAACTGACGCTATCGATGAATACTATACGCAATACGCACCTGATTATTGGACATGCGGAAACGATCAGCCACTTCCATGACAGCAGGTGCATTAAGGATGCGGCGAGGAAGATTGACAGACACACTTGGCTCTTTCGGCAGGGGGAACGCTAGTTCTGTCTCCGACTCTCCTGACATGCCAGTATCATCATTCTCCATGGCCTCATCTCCGGTTTCGTATGCACACTTTGAGGTTTGCGGCTCCTGGCGAGGACGTTTTCTTTCTTCCTGTAGCTTTCTTTTTACAGCGAAAACTTTATCGTTCCCGCTCATCGTTGCCACCCGAGGACCACGTTGATCGAGGTAGAAGTCAATGTCTTCTTTCTTGTCCTTGTCGGACAGCAGTCGATTCTTCTTTATATCTTCGACAGCGTCAGATGCTCCGATATCTCACAGCTTGTCCACACTGTCCGAAAACTTCTGCCGTTTTCCTCCGGGTCAGTTTCTCGTTTTCTGCTCTTTTGGAGTAAGTGCCACTCTTTCCACAATGCCTCTAGCTTCCGTTCGCAGTTGAGCTTTGTGATTGTTTTAATGCGGGCCATGTTCCAAAACTTTAAGACGTTGTTTACGGTTTCTTTGAATGCGTCTTTCCTGTTAGCAGTGTACTGGATAACACTGAAGAAGTATTGCAAAACCTGCAGTGTTGTTGGCAATTTGCTACCACTGATGGAGGACGACGGTTGGCCAACTAAAAAAATTTCCGAGGCCAATCTTACAGAAGGTAGCGACGTTATTTTCGCCTTTCCTTTTGATGACTCTCTATTTGTAGCTTCAAGAGTTCTTCCAGTTATGGTTGCCATCGATTTGTCCATGACAAAGGATGAGGAACTCAGACAGAATTTCAAAATGTTATGATCTGCAAAAAAAGAAATAGGTTAGGTACCTGGCACAGGCATAGTGCATTTTCTAATTACCTATATACATTATACATTCCGCCCGGGTATGGTGACTCATTTTTTTTGAAAAGTATAGGTGATCGTGGTTTTTCCCATTATTTGGCACTATACTAGCACATTGGTATTACCTGTATACAGGCACAACCTTTAAACCGTTAGTCGTATGACATTGGCAGGCACACCAAACGACTTCTCTCATTAAGAGGATTCAGAAAACATCCCTACTTAATGATTTATCTTGATTCAGTAAAAAATTAAAACGTACGCATTTTTAAAAAAAAACTAGTAATTTCAAGGTCGATGCGAGACCCCTAAATATTGATCAATTTTTGTAAAAATGGTACCAATGTGCTAGTATAGTGCCAAATAATGGGAAAAACCACGATCACCTATACTTTCCAAACAAAATTGAAAAGTGGGCCACCCTAGTATACATGCATCACACAGAAATTTGATTCCCACGATCTGTTTCGCGTTCGAGACGAGAGATATTTTCGTGTCATCTCAATTCACACAGATAAAGTCGTGCAGTTTCTGACAGAAAACGCATCTTATTGCTGCATTTTCAGTTGTTTCCAGATTACAGAAATTGCAGATTAAGTGAGAATTTGGACCCATGGTCATGCTATTCATTAACTACTATGTAACAAAATTTTGGAAAATTTGTGTTTATCTTATTTCTTTGGTGTTTTTTCATGTTTTTGGGTGCGCTGAATTAAAAAATCGCATTAGTTTTCTCTTGAAAACTCTAGTTTCTTCTGAAAACCATAATCTATTTTTTGTACCAAGTGGCTTATCAGAGAACAAAATCACAGTGAAGAAAAGGAAAGGAAAATAAATATATTTCATATTTAAAGATATATAATGTATATATAATGCGTATATAATGTACATATAATGCACCCAAATATAATATGCACACAAATATGCTCACAAATCTAAACGGATAATGCTTAAAAATGTACATTTGAGCGACTTTTTCTATTGTAGTCCCGTGGATTATCTCATATCAAACCAGATATAGTCACCCATCATAGCTTCGTCCAATTTTCCCTTATATCTCCTCTCCATGGTTTGGATATCTTGGTGAAAACCGTTCACCATATTCTTCACTTACGTCACCCAAATTTGGTCTGAAGAATTCTAAATGCGAGTTCAGATAGCGTAACTTCAGGGACATTCTACAACCTAACCTTTGAAAATGTTTGAGTAGATTTTCTACTAGCTCTTTGTAGTTGTCGTTCTCCTTGTTACCTAAAAATCCATGGACTACAAGCTGAAATGACTGCCAAGCATTTTTTTCAAGAGCTGTCATTTTTTCTTCTAACTCTTTAGATGCTAACACGCGTCTGACTTGAGGTCCAACAAATATGCCTCCCTTGATTTTAGCTTCAGAAAGTTTGGGAAACATTGAACGTATATGATAAAGAGCATCACTTTCAGCATCCAAAGCTTTGATGAATTGCTTAATAGGGTGGATCGATTTTACATTTTTTTCGATTTTCATATTCTAATAGAGACAAAAACTTGCGCATGCATGAGAAAATAGCCTCTTCAAAATCTTAGCTTAATAGGTAATCATCTTCGGCCCCCGGCAGAGCGATGAAAATCATATTTTAGTAGTCAAAAACGTATTTTTCTTATAATTTTTAAAATATTTCAATATGCATCAAAATTATTCCTAATAACTATAAAGTCGATGAAAAAGACCTCATATGATCGTTTTTCCAAGCGCGTTGTCCTACGTTAATATCTTTTGCCCCCGGCAACAACGTCAAATGTTGAAAAAATAGGTAATTTATATACATATTTTCAGATCGGCTCTTTGTCTTAAATAATGCATTTATATATTTCCCATAGCATTTATATCGTTGCTTAGGCATGAAATAACACACACGCAAAATTTTATGACTCTAGGCTAGGGTTTAATAAGACCAAGCTTGATGTGCAGCGGGGGTAGAAATTTTTTTTTTGTTGGAACAAGGGCTTCGTTAAGAACATTGTGTTTGCCTGGCTTGAGCTCATTTCTCACGGGCCATTTCTTTCTGACAAAGTGCTCACCATCTGCTCTGCTGTCCCAAAGGCAGAGGAAACACGAATATTTAGTGTAACCGCCTTGTAGTCCAAGCAGGAATCTTAGCATTTTGAAGTCTCCACATACATCCCATCTATGTTCACTGTAGTTATTTTGTCTAGCAACTGCTTTACATTTTCATATTCTTCCTTCAATTCATGAGCCACAGGAATAGATGGAAACATGTTTCCATTATGTAGTAGGACGCCTTTTAAACTTCTAGTTGAACTGTGACCTGTCAATAAACAAACGCCAATCAGCAGGGTTGTATTCAGTTCCGATCTCAGCAAAAAAGCCATTCACGTCACAGCAGTAGCAAAGAGAGAGCTCGATGCAAAACAGGAGTAGAAAGAAGCGTATCGCAAATGCCTATTCCTGTAGAAAGAGATCTTGACACTTGGGTTCAAAAGATTCCACTCTTTAAGGCGATACGTCATAATTTCTGCATTGGCTTTCGTAAGGTTCATATCCCTGACTAGGTTGTTTATGTCCTTCTGGTTGGAGAAATGGGGTGACGTATTGGAGCTTGCCTCGAAGTCAGCATCTTCATCTTCATCGGAGGATATTAAAGGCGTTTCTCCTATTTCTTCCATGGTGGATGGGCATGGAACGGGTAAATCTTCATTATGAGGGACTGGGGCAATAGAAGATGGGATATTTGGATATAGGACATTTTTTCGACCTTTACCTCTCTTGTAGAGTGAAATGTCTACCATGCAGAAGTAGCAATCATCGTGGTGATTGGTTTGCTCCCTCCAAATGCGAGGAATAGCAAATGGCATGCCTTTTCTGGTACCTCGCAATCATCCTTCTAATGTGGAACGGCAGCTTCCACAGCAAAAGTGAGATGCCCATGATTTATCTTGATCGCCCATGGGCATGCCAAAGTAAGCGTGATATGCTGTACAAAACTTTGTTCCTGTGTCAGTTTTGTGCTTTACTCGCTTTGGATTGATGCAATGGCCGCAAACATAACAAAATGAATCTGCAGAGTGTCTGCAGGGCCTATTGGTAGCCATCACCATATAATTCTAATTCAAATATCTGAAAAATACAAAAAAACGTTTTATAAACAGAAATAAGAAACCAAATGTGTACAAATATTTAATAATGAGCCTTGACCAATAAAAACATTAATAAACCCCAGTTTTGGGGACATTTTGAATTTTGCACTTGAAATTACTTTTGCTATCTCAGAAAAATGTCTTAAAAATGGTGAAAAAGTAAGATTTCTAAATTTGACCATATCATAAAAACTATAGTTTTCTGAGCAAAACCGAAACATATAGAAAAGATCGAAAAATCAACATAAACAAAAAATTGTTGCACAGAGTGTTATCGTAAAAAGAAACACACATACACAAATTATTTTTTTCCTTTCTTTCTCTTTTCTTTCCTTTCGATGGTCACGAGGGTTTTCTGACCTTTGCGTTTATATATATATATATATATATATATATATATATATATATATATATATATATATATATATATATATATATATATATATATATATATATATATATGGGAATGAACTCAGAATGGTCCCCTGAGTTTTTTATGATACACACAGACAGTGCATGGAACAAGGAACTCTTCTGGGATAATTAAATCCACTATAGTCCGAATAAGTAATGGTAAATGACAAATACCATAGTTTTTCTTTTTCATGATGCTAGCCCGACGTGGGCAACGGGTCACTCGCAAAGAGGTCCCATAAATATAGCTTCCCTCACCAGCTATCTGCAAAGCAGACAGGATCCAGCTTTGGGACATGGATCTAGGGTGCTTTAAACCCTAGATCCATGTCCCAAAGCTGGATCCTGTCTGCTTTGCAGATAGCTGGTGAGGGAAGCTATATTTATGGGACCTCTTTGCGAGTGACCCGTTGCCCACGTCGGCCTAGCATCATGAAAAAGAAAAACTATGGTATTTGTCATTTACCATTACTTATTCGGACTATAGTGGATTTAATTATCCCAGAAGAGTTCCTTGTTCCATGCACGGTCTGTGTGTATCATAAAAAACTCAGGGGACCATTCTGAGTTCATTCCCATATATATATATATATATATATATATATATATATATATATTATTTATTTATGTTTTTTTTTACTGTACAGTGTACAGTAACTAACTAATTATCCGAAGGGTAATGACAGCCTTCCGCAGGAACTACCAAAAATATTCCGCCCGTAGGCCGCGATATTTTTGTCACCCGCACGAAGGGCGGGTTCTCTGCTTGTATGTATAAAATTAGACCAATTTTTTACTGTGTAGCATTGCATAAAAATGAATGAATTAATATAACCTTTACGCCCAATAAAATTTCCCACGAAGTTGGACAGGCACGTTTTTATCTTATGTAATGATACTTCGCAACATTATCCAATTTTTGTCCTTTTACCTTTTTCTGCTCTCAGAGGTGCTACGAAAGAGCTACATTTGTTTATGACTTGTTTATGACTCTGACACTATAATAATTTGCAGAACCTATATGAAATTGTATTCTATGAGGGATTCAAATTGTAATAATAATATTTGTGACCGTTTAATCTCCCTCGTGATGAGAAAGATCATGTGATGGAGGAGACATGATTTTATGTGGAGTCGAACCATCTGCAGGTCGCTACATCATCTTTTTTATGCAGGAAGGACGGGCTAAGGGCAAATGCCGCAAAAAAAGCCCCTCTCCTCCACAAAAGGAGAAAAAGAGAGCCGAAATCAAAGTTTTTGAGATACCTGAATATTCTGCGATTGAAAGAATGGAGGTCATTGACAGGGAGAAGATGGATTGTGGAAGGTTGTTCCAGATTCGACCGGCTGAGTAGATGAAAGATGTGGGTTAGAGAGTTGGACAGAAAATGAATGAGAATATGTCGAAAGTCTGGTACTGCATGATTTCCTTAAAGAAGGCATGCAGTTGGAAAGCTTAGAAGAGCAGTGTAGAGAGAGTGATTGAAGACAGTCAGTAAGAGACGGGGAATTGATGAGACGAAAAGCTTTTGATTCCACCCAGTCAAGTAGAGCTGTGTCGGTTGAGCTGCTCACACATGAGAAGTTTGCTCCATACAGGGGCGGATAAGACCACAGTACAGAGACAGCTACTGAGTTGGGGTGAAGAAACTGCGGAGCCGGTACAATACACCAAGCTGTTCTATAAAGAGAGTATATGTGATCTTTCAAGAAAACATCACGAGAAAAGGAAACGCCAAGAATGTTAAGAGAAGACGAAGGATTGAGTTGTGTATTGTTGAAGATAAAGGGATAGTCGTGTGGAAGATTGTGACGAATAGACAGATGAAGGAACTGAGTTTTTGAGGCACTGAAAGCCACAAGGTTTTCTATGCCCCAATCCGAGATTGTAGAAAGATCAGAGATCAAGTGCGCCATAGTCGTCTTGCGCGAAGCATGGAGTGATTAGTGAGAAGGACGCTTTGTGAAGCGGGTGGAGAAGCGAAGAGTGGAATCATCGGCATAGGAGTGACTACTACAGGAAGTACGAATTAAAAGATCATTAATAAATAAAGGGAAAAGAGTGGGTGACAGGAGAGAGCCCTGAGAAACACCACTACTAATAGCTTTAGGAGAAGAACAGTGGCCATCTACAACCCCAGCTGTAGATCGTCCAGAAAGGAAATCAGAGATGAAGGTACACATAGAAGGATAAAAACCGAAAGAAAGCAAATTGGAAATTAAGTATTTGTGCCAGACTCTATCAAAAGCTTTTCATATGTTCAGCACAGCAGCAAAGGTTTTACCGAAATCCCGAAAAGAGAATAACCAAGAGTCAGAGAGATATGCATGAAGATCGCTAATCGAGCGTCCTTTGCGGAACCAATACTGACGATCTGAAAGAAGACTGTGAGTAGAGACGTGTTTTAGAATTTTCTTATTAAGAATAGATTAAAAAAACGTTAGAAAGGCAAGAAATCAACGCAACTGGACAATAGGTGGAGGGTTATGAGCGGTTGCCCTTCTTTGGGACGGGCTGAATGAAAGCAAACTTCCAGCAGGAAGGAAAAGTATCAGATGAAAGACATAGACAAAAAGCCTTTGCCTATGCAGGGTGTCAGTATAGAAGCACAGTTCCTAAGAACAAGAGTAGGAATCCCATCAGGACCGTACGCCTTCCAAGAGTTGAGTCCAGATAAGGCAGAAAAAAACATCTTTGGAAGAGATTCTAATTTCAGTTATAATTAAGTCAGAGGGAGAAGAGCTGGAGGAACAGCACCGGAATCGTCCTGAGTGGAGTTGGAGGAGAAAGTCTGAGCAAAGATTTCATCTTTATCAGAAGAGACGGCAACTGAGCCGTCAGAATGGAAAAGAGAAGGGAAAGAAAAATAATTAAAGTTGTTGGAGAGGTTTATGGCTCGGTGCCAGAAAGAGCAAGAAGAATTAGAATTAGATGGGTTTTAACTTTTACCATTTTTCTATGATGAAGGAATTTTTGGCGAGACAAAGAACAGATTTTGCACGAGTCCGGGTAGAAATATAAGCTAAGTGAGAGTCAGGAGTTGTATCTGTTGCGGATAGCATTAAAACAAGCAAAGTTAAACCAAGGTGTTTTTGCATTAGTACAGTAGTACGAAAAGAATGTGGAATGTACGCCTCCATACATATATATATATATATATATATTATATATATATATATATATATATATATATATTATAATATATATATATATATATATATATCACCTGGAAGCAACATTTACCCCAAAACTAGTTGGCTAAATATGTTGCTTCCAGCGTCATTAGTTTTAGAAAATAAAAATGTTCCACTTATTTATAAACAGAAATAGATTAAGAAGCTCTGGATTAACCTTTTAATATGCAAATATTATTAAGTTTAATTAATTACCACACTCTTCATGAAAACATGCCGTAAAACACATAATTGTATTTTGAATATAGCGAAGTATGGCAACTACAAAATTTTGTACATATAAATTCAACAATTTCAATTGAACATCATTTTTACTGGTCATTTCAAATTGATTTTACGAATACTTATGTTCGAGAGCATTACAAAGTAAGTGTATTAAATATATTTGAAAAGCGATTCTATGGGTAGACCATTTTTATTTAAAAAATTATATTTTTTATTTTGGGGAATTTTTGCCCGAAGCATTTTTTTTACTAAAAAATTCAACTTTTCTGAATTGCGCCTTACGAGGGTCGTATTGCTGTGAAAGAAGCCTTTTCTGTGATGTTCCTAATGAAATGCGTTGGTTTTAAAGTGTTATTCTATATTATAATTCATTTATTGTTCTCTTTCTGAATGTACAAAAACATATAATGGATGTAACAAGAAATATATGAAAATAGATCGGTAAATGATTTCCTACACATATATAGTATTGCCATTTGAAATCAAATTGTAAATGCTTTATTTGCAGACTGCAGGTTTGGGATTATTTCACAAATCTTTTTTAAATGCCGCAAAACAGAAAGATTATTTACAGTTAGGTCAAAAAATGGGAGATAAATGGTACAAAATTAAATACAAATGCGATGGTTAAATTGTGAAAATGGGATACTCTATGGGATAATATAAAAAACCTGGGAATATAATTAGAGATTAGGTATATATATATATATATATATATAATATATATATATATATATATATACACTTGAGCTAGGATTATGGAAACATCCATTGTTAGAAGTACATAAAGTTTATGTACAACATGATTACCATGAAAATGTACGAAAAATTACAATTGGTGTGTATAGGGAAATTGATGGGGAAGTGGGACTTGAATTGAATTGAATAACCTTTATTAATAATAAAATAAATACATTGGTTTTACAATTTACAATGACATAAATAATTGTTAAGCTGGACTATTTATTTTATTTTACTTGGTCCTTAAGCTTTAGGCTTTAATGGACTTTTAATTAAAAATAAAACGGATAGTAATTATTATTAATTATTAATAATACATAAATCATGAATAAGAACTATTAATTACGGTTTGTACTAATCTTAAATTATTATTATCGATATAACAAGTGCAAAGTCATTATTGAAGGTATTATACTAATACCATAAAAAGAAATCAATATTAGACATGAGAGATAAGAGACGAACAACCATAAGTAATGTATCTCTAATCCTAGATTACGCACGAGAAGTGGTTAATAATAGTAATGTACATTAATCCTAGGTTTTTATTAATATTCGATTATTTATTAATGGAATTTCAACTTGGTTTTAAACGAATTTATATTCACAACATTTTTCATATCAGCATTTAAATCATTCCATAGTTTCAATTCAATGAAAATGAGAAATTTTTGAGATGAAGACAATCTATATTGAAGTATAACACGCTTTGATCTATTTTTGGTCTGATATGAGTGAATTTCTTGATGAGTTACAAAATATCTGTTTACCTATTGTAAATTAATGATTTTGTTCTACGGTTAGGTAGACCAGCCATGAGTGGATCCTAGGGTCTTTGTTGGTCTGAAACATTATAACATTATAGCATTTGTAAATAGAAATAAAATGTGCCAGTTTCATTACATCAATGAGCTTTAGTAGTTTTAGCTCTTTAAATAATGCACTAGAGTGATCAAGGAAATCGCTATCGGATAAATAACCTTATTGCTTATTTTTGGATGACAAAGATACTGATTTAAGCGTTGTTAGCGGAGTTTCCTCAGACAAGGGTGCAGTACGTTATATAAGGAAGAACAAGAGTATGATAAAGAGTCAATAAAACCTGTTTAGGGACTACATTTCGAAGTTTAAACATTATAGCAGTGGTACTCATTGCGCGGCTCGCGAGCCAAATGCGCTATATATATATTTGGCTCGAGAGCCGCCCAATGAGTACCACTGCATTATAGCAACGCTCCTTGAAATACTTTTTGCGATATAATTTACATGATCACTCCAGTGCAAATTCTTGTCTAACATTACACCAAGAAATTTTATTACAGTACACTCCTTTCCAGCGATTTCGTCAACATTAAGTTCAAGATAGACATTTCTTTTATTAGTAAAAATCATGAAATTTTTAGTTGAATTAACATCTTTGCAAGAAAAACTAAAGTTGTATCATCCACAAACATTATGAAGTTAAGTATGTTAGATGGACGTGGAAGGTCATTTATATATAATAAAAATAACAATGGACCCAAAACTAAGACCAGACTCAGAACAAGTTTCAATATAAGTACAGGAATGTTATGAATGCTATTTTTTGTATTTTTTAATTTACCAATAATATTCCGGACCTCATTAGAGATAACAGGAACAAATATAATTAATTTAGTGGGCCTGCTGGCATATATACTAAAGATGAGTGATCATTATTTAGTAAATGTGAGCGAAGCTATCGGCTATTGAAGTAAAATGGTTATTTAAAGAGTCTACGATAAAAGTCTCATCAGTAATTTCTTTATTACCAACATTTAGTTTCTCTATTGAATTTTTCTTAATTTAATTTAATTTAATGGGAATAGGTGAGCAATATGCTCGTATAAATTTGTGGCACAAATTTATTGACACACGATTAAATAGGACTGGTAAAACAGGGTAGTGATACGTGAATAGTAAATCAAATATGTAAGGAGTACGCAGCGAAACACGTTTGCGAAACGCTCCCTTAAAGTATATTTTGGTTTTCTACTGAACAGTATGCATTACATTGCCTTCTGTGGGAACGGTGTTGGATTTGAGATACTAAAATTTTGTTCTGGCTCATTTGTGGACATTTTAATGCTGAAAAGATAACTGTAGATAACTTCATATCTAAGAAGTTTTAAATCGTGGATCATTAATTACATCGATAGAATTTATAAATTTTTCTAATTATTCTTCTTTTGCATCATCACCAATGACTGAATTAAATATTGTCGTGCATTCTCTATGCCATCTATGGGATAATAATAATAATAATAGTAATGATAATAATAATAATAATAATAATAATAATATAGCGTTCTGAAGCCTCAAATTTTCTAAATACAGTATGCATATATAATAATATTATATATATATATATATATATATATATATATATATATATATATATATATATATATATATATATATATATATATACACACATTTCAACATTTCAAATGTTCCGTGCGATGATTCCTCATTTCACGAAGGTCAAGCTTGTCGCTCATCCTCCCGAGTTGGTCTGGTGAAGTAGAGAGTTCGTTTCCTGTACTCTCCACCTCACATAGCCAGGTACCGCCGGCTCATCGGGGATTGTTCTGAACCAGGCGTCTAATCTTCTTTTGAAGATGTCCACTGTAACACCACTCGTGTTCCTTAGTTCTTTGAGCAGCTGATTAAACAGTCTTGGTCCTCTCACAACAAAACTATTTTCCTTCAGCGCTAAGGATGTGCCCTGTCTAGTCTTTAATTTGGGAACACGACACAGTCTTCCTTTTCTACTTTCCACTGTTGTTTTGGGAGGTTATAGAGTTCAGAGTAGGATTAGGGACTAGTTTCTCCATTATTTTCCAAGTGTAAATAATGATGTATCTCTCTCTTCTCCTTTCCAGTGAATATAGGTTTAATTCGCGTAACCTTTCCCAGGAATTTAGTTCTTTGCACGCATTCATCTTAGCTGTGAAGCTTCTCTGAATCCCTTCCGGCTGACTAATGTTTTCTTTTTAATATGGGAATGTAAGGACCGAGCAGTATTCCAACTTGGGTATGATCAGTGTTTTCAGTAGAGGAATCATTATATGCCTGTCCTTTCGTTTAAAGGTTCTCAGTATCTGCCCACTTATTCTCTTTGCTCTGTTTACTGCGATCTTATTTTGCGTTTCAAATTTCGCATCATCAGTCATTACAACTCCTAAATCTTTTGCTTTAGAATTTCTCTGAATTTCCTGTCCATTTGAGATATAGTATTCCATGGATTTTAAGTCCTCCCTTTTTCTGTACCTTAAGAGTTGAAATTTCTCAGTGTTAAACTTCATATTGTTGTCTTCCGTCCACTTGTAGATTCCGTTCATGTCGGTTTGTAGAGATCCTATATCTTCTGGGTTTCTTATTTTTTGACTGATCTTTGTGTCATCGGCAAAGAATGTTACTGTGCTGTCTCTGGTAATGTCCTCATCTATGTCAGTTAGCATGATTATGAAGATTAGTGGAACTAATACTGTTCCTTGTGGTACTGAGCTGAGGACTTCTGATTCTATGAGGATATTCCTTGAACTGTAACGACTTGCCGCTGCTCACTAAAGAAATTATATATCCAGTTCCCTACTTTTCCTGTTATTCCCATATATTTCAGTTTATGTATTATGATTCCATGGTCACACTTGTCGAAGGCTTTGGCAAAGTCTGTGTATATTACATCATAGTTTTCATTACTTTCCAGTACAACAATAATGTTGTTATAGTGTTCCATTAGTTGTGATAGGCATGATCTGCCTGACCGAAATCATATTGGTTATCATTGAATTTTTTCTGAGTTTCCAAAAAGTCATAGATTTTCTGTCTAACTATTCTTTGAAATATTTTAGTGAGATGAGATGTAAGCGATACTGGCCTAAAGTTTCTGGCCTCGGATCGATCTTCTTTATATATTGGGACTATGTGCGCGCTCTTCAGGATGCACGGTATTTCTCCCGTGTCTAGTGATCGTCTCGATATCCAATATAGGGGCTCAGTGATTGCATTCTTGCAGTTTTTGATCAGTGTGGCATTCCATTTGTCTGGTCCTGTCGCTGAGTGTGCTTTTAGTTTCCATATAGCTTGTGTAATATCATCTGTCGTAAAGTCGAAGTCCGTTATATCCCCTTGTAGTTCTTCTTCAAAGAACGCGTTTCTATTGCATATCAGTTTATCAGTTTGTGGGATGCTGAAAGATGATTCGTACTGAACTCTTAATATTTCAGATACTTCTGTTAGATAATCAGATACAGCATTGTCTTCATTTTTCAAAGGTCCGATAGTCGTGTGATTTTTTTAACTTTTGCAAAATTATAGAAGTACTTTGAGTTAATCTTTATCGCTTCTATAGCGTCGTCGTCTTCTTTTTCTGTATGCTTCTCAATTAGTTCCTGTATGACGCAATTGATACTCTGCAGTTTATCATTTAATATTTTTCTGATCTTGTTGTCTTTACAGTTACTTAATTTTGCAGTCACTCTTTTTCTCTTTCGGAAAAATGACCTCTTTTGTCTCTCGAACCAGCTTCTCTTTCCTCTGTGTTGCATTTTTGGGACATGTCTTTTCACAATTTCCAGCGTCTTCTCCTCTAAGGTCATTAGTATTTCTTCCGTTGTCTTGGCCTCGAAGGTGGTTTTCCAATCTATTACTTCCATGCTGGATGCAACACCTTCCCAATGTATCGCTTTGGAGTGAAAATTAAAAATTTCGAATTTGCTTCTCTCTATTGTTTGTGTTCTTTCCTTTCATGTTGCTTTTATATTGGTTGTTATTTCAGTAATGTTGTGATCCGATATTATGGTTGGGGATATTTCTACGTTATCAATTAGGTTGCTGTTGTTTGTGAGTATCAGATGTAAGCAGTTGTTTTTTCTTGTACTTTCTGTTATTTCTTGTGTTAACATAAATACATCGACTAGAGCTAGTAGCATTTTTACCTGCTCCTGGTCTTCCCGTGTGCCCCCCTTGTCCTAGTGTATACATATATTTTTTCCTATCCCTTTGTATGTCATGAATGGAAAATTAAAATCACCACAGAGAAAAATATTTGAGGTTGGAGAATGTAGCTCTTTTACCCAGTTTCTGACCTCTGTAATGGAATATAAGCATTTTGAAGTTGGCATGTTCGGGGTCTGTAC
The DNA here is from genome assembly GCA_023014485.1 of Bathynomus jamesi. Taxonomy (NCBI): domain Eukaryota; kingdom Metazoa; phylum Arthropoda; class Malacostraca; order Isopoda; family Cirolanidae; genus Bathynomus; species Bathynomus jamesi. The sequence continues at coordinate 447,268 of JAJOZX010001395.1, read as the reverse complement.
ATTACAATTATTGCCATATTTAATTTTTCAACTTTTGTTGCTACACATTCTACGTAGCTGTCTGAAGTACTTGTACTCATTTCGGCCATATGTCTTTCGCGTGTGTAAATAGATTCGCCCAAAGTGAATGTTTGGTGTGGAATGTCAAGTTCTCGAATTTATGGTCCGTATTTATTTGAAGAACGGACTGTTACAGGTGCCTCGTACTTAAAGATGTTAAAAGATTTCTTTGTGCCACTACTAAAAGAAACTCCTGAAACATTTCAAACCATAATCTTTCAACAAGACGGAGCCCCGCCTCACTATGCTAGAGTCGTTCAAGAATTTCTAAACGAGACTTTCCCAAGACGATGGATTGGTAGAGGAGGACCACTGAAATGGCCCGCTCGCTCCCCCGATTTAACACCTTTAGATTTTTATCTTTGGGGTTATGTTAAGTCTAAAGTTTACCATAACAAACCGAGAAACATTGTGGAATTGAAACAGCGTATTCAGGAAACTATCACATCCATCTCCCCATCTGTACTGGAGCGTGCCATTGAAGAATTTGAACGTAGAATTAGATTGGTTTATAGTAAATGATGGAAAACATGTAGAGGTTTACTAGTGCATGGGAATAAAACTTACACCTTCGCTTGTTATTTTATTTTTTAGTATTTACTTCTAGCACCTTTAATAAAAAAGTTATTAATATTTCGTTTAGGGGTCACTCTTTTTTTTTTTTGTGTGTGTGTGTGTGTGTGTGTGTGTGTGTGTGTTCCCTTGTTTTTCCAAGTAATTTTAAACTGGTTGATATTATCTTAAACCCTTTGGGCCCCAGCTGGGAGGTTAACTGGCTGCTGTGGAAGAAGTTAAATTGTTTTGGAGATTGTTTAGATTTAGTTGCCAATACTTCTCGTCACTTACTCATCGTGTTCACAACTCACAATTTTCCAATTAATCGTTTCTAGAGTAAGATAAAAAACATTCGCTTGTTATATATAAAATAATAATTATAATAATAATAACAGGACGGGAGGGACGACAAGCTTGACCTTCATGAAATGAAGAATCATCGCGCGGAACATTTGAAAGGTTGAAAGGTTAACAATAATAATAATAATAATTAATAATAATAAGTAAAATAAGTAAATGGAGCATATTTATGGGAGAACAATGAGACAGTAATTGCATTCTCTTCAATCTTCACTTAATCAAATAATTCAAACAGTGTTGTAGGACTCGAGACCGGTCTCGAGAACTTTTTTATGGTCTCGATCCAGGAACGGAGCAAGAGTGTCACGGGCCCCGGGGCAAAACTTATTTACTGGCCCCCTAACAAAATTTTTATTATACATTTATATTGCTTTTCTTTGCCTTATTTATTTAGCATATATTTAAGAATTATGATACTACTTGTACGCATGGAGGCATAGAAGGCAAAACATTATGCAAAATATTGAGCTTTAAAAAGGATACCGTGAAATAAAAGTTTACTTACGACAACATCAGAATTTGACTTTTCTTGCCTTTCTTTCAGCAAATTCATTAATTAAATCCTCCAAGTTAATATTTCTAGCTTTCTTGGTTTCAATTGATATAGTTGAGAGTCCACTTAATCTTTTTTCATTCATAGAATTTCGAAGATAGTTCTTTATTAGTTTAAGTTTTGAAAACGATCTCTCTGCACTTGAAACTGTCACAGGAATTGTGAGGAACAATGTTATGGCAATCACAACTTCGGGAAAACTTGAGCACAAAATACTGTTGTCTTTAATTAAAAATTAATATAGCTCATGGATTGTCGTCATTTTTTCAATGTCTGTTTTTAAGCACATTCGAAAAGAGAGTAATTGACTTGGAAATCCAGAGGAAATATCATTTTTATATTTATTTACTAGCTTTGTTGCTCTCTCAAATAACTTCTCATCACTCGTTGAAACGACCCGGCCCCCCCTCAAAGGCCTGGGCCCCTGGGCACTGCCCCGCCTGCCCCTATCTAGCTCCGCCCCTGTCTCGATCTCGGTCTCTTGGTTTAGGAATTAGGCATTACACAATATTGAATACACGCAAAAATTGCATACAGTCTCGGTCTCGGTCATGGTGGTCTCGACTACATCACTAAATTCAAATAAAATTTAGTGAAATGAGTCTACCAAATACAAGCAAATTTATGCAGCGAAGAGGTGTTTAAGTGCCATGCCCAAGAATCTCTGGAATCACATAGGATTCTGTTCACGTCTGTTCATTGGGATTCTATATCATCTGAGTTTTAATTTTCTACAAATTTTTGTGTTAGCAACAAATGAGGGTAACTTCTGGTAACGTCCTCATCTATATCAATAAGCATGATTATGAACAGTAAAGAAGTTAATACTGTTCCTTGTGGTACTGAGCTACGGAACTCTAACCTTGATGAAGATATTCTTTGGAGTTGGACTGTAACGACTTGTTGCCGTTCACTAAGGAAATTATAGATCCATTTTCTTACTTTTCCTCCTGTTATTCCCATATATTTCAGTCTATGTGCTATGATTCATAGTTACATTTTTACACATGTCAAACACCTTGGCAAAGTCTGTGTATATCACATCATAGTTTTCATTGTTTTCGAGTGCATCAGTGGTGTTGTTATAGTGTTCTATTAGTTGTATAGTAGCCTACGGACCACCAATTTGTAGTGGCCTAGAAAGTAGGCTTACTATAATTTATGAGTTGAAAATGAAAATGAAAAGGTTTATTGGCAGACTATAGTCCATATGACATATATTATTAATACAATGACAGTTCACGTACTAAGGATAGAAATATATACAATTGATTAGAAATAATACAGTAATGTCGGAGTTAAGTGGAGCTACAGATATACGTTTTCGTACCAAGAATTTCATAGCTTAGAGCCACGCTTCTCAAACTAGGGGTCGCGTAAATATTATTGGGGGTCGCAGAAACATTTGAAAATATTATTTTTTTCATAAATATACAGTGTTAGTACCTATTGCTTTTATGACATTGAGTGAAGGGTCGCGAAAAAATTTGTCTGATCCAAAGGGGTCGCAAGTGAAAAAAGTTTGAGAAGCCCTGGCTTAGAGGACAAACGGCAGGATTGAAGGATAGCTTGGACAATCGGGTTGGTTGATTTTTTAATTTTTTGCATTAGACTATATTGAGCACGTCTTGTTACCTCCGGGAAGCTTGGGACATTGCGAGTTGCAAACATTTGCGAAGCTGAGCATCTCGTGGGTAATTTATGTAAGAGTCTAAAAGACCTGTTGTACATTAAATTTAGGGTTCTGCCAAAACCTTTTTTATAATTCACCCAGAGTTGCTGTCCGTATATATTACTGCAGAAAGTACGAAAGAGAGTGTCTTTAGCTTCACTTGTACAGAACCGGAAGTTCCTTACAGTCATATTCGCTTTAGCACAAAGGCTTCGAGATTGTTTTCTTATATCTGAGTCATCACTCAAGGAGCTGGTGATAGTTTGACCCAAATACTTAAACTCTTGTACTTCCTCAATTACTTCACCTCTCATTTTAAACCTAATATTAAATTGAAATGAATAATTAGGGGTCAGCAGTTTGGGGTACAGCCCAAACAATATTTGATAAGGAGAGAGAAATTATTTTGTTGTTTTGTGTTTAATTAGAAAATATATTAATTATTTGTTCAGTGATTAACAATTCTGTATATGGTAATTGTGCTATATTACAATGGCTGATTCTTAGCAATAAGAAATGGTTACACAGTATAAGCGTTAAGTAAATATAATAATGACAAAAAACAGTAATTTAGGTAGGCTAATGAGATATGCGGCAGTGAACACACAATAATAAGTAATTAAGCCAAAAATAACTGAGGTAATGAAAGTACGGTGTGGTACAGTAAACGGATTAAACAAGTAAAAATAAAATGTATGAATGAGCAAATAAACAAGCGGATACAAATACGGTAAGGTAATTGAATACGGTAAAATAATTGAACAGGCCTACTGTAGTCGTAATAGGAAAGTTAGTTTGCCGGTTGTTTGCATACACTTTTAGGTATAGCCTATTTGCTAGGCTGAGGGTACACTATGTAAGCTACGCGGGAATTGCTTAACACGAAGGCAAAGGTAGACTTGTGGCTTGTAACCTACTAGAAGGTTTACGGACCTGGGCTTCGAAGGTGATGCTTCTGAAGGCGGACTGGCCTTACCGGCGAGAGGACGAGTATTGAGGGCCGGTAGAGACTTGTTGAAAAGGGAGCCAGCGGAAACTCCTGCAGCAGTGATGTTGCTTCTTGCAGGATGAAATTGTAGAGGGCCTTACTTGATGATAGACTTCGTGTATGCTCGACTGGAGCTTTGAATGAAACAGCGGGCAGCTCTCCGGCGAAGGCCGGAGAGCGGGTGGCGTGACGAATGGTGTTACTGACGAAGGCGCTGAGAGCGAAACGTAACGACAAAAACGAGAAAATGGCAAGTGAGAATGATTTGAGAAAGAACCCGCATTTTTATAGGCTTTGGTGACGTCCTCTGGTGGGCATTTCTGGAAATACCATAAAATCTGTGTTTTCTCTGTGGGCCACGTGTTTGAGTTTTATAGCCTTTGTTTTGATTCCATGATATTTGAGAACGGCGAGGAAAGGAATTTCTTTTTCGGTCTCTACAGTTGTGACAGGCACGCTCTTCCTGCTCGGAATCCATGTTGGTTGCCATTTAATTATTTTTCTGACTCGCCAAAATGTCATCGATTTTTTCTCTAACTATTCTTTCAAATATTTTGGTGAGATGAGATGTCAGCGACACTGGTCTATAGGGTTTTACCTCAGATCGATCCCCTCCTTTATAAATTGCAACTATGCCCTCTTCACGATGCTCGTTATTTCTCCCGTGACTAGTGATCGTGCCCATATCCCATAGAGGGGCTTAGCGATTTCATTCTTGTAGTTTTTAATTAGTGGCATTTGTCTTGACCTGATGATGAGTGTGCTTTTATTTCCGCATAGCTCGTGTGATATCGTATGTTTTGAAGTCAAATTCCGTTATACTTTCCCCTCGTAATTCTTCTTCAAAGAACGCGTTTCTATCGCCTATTAGTTTATTAGTTTTCGGGATAATAAAAGCTTCTTCATTGAACTCTTAATATTTCGGATACTTCTTTTAGGTCATCGGTTAATGAATTATTCTTCAGAAATCCGATAGTCGCGTGATGTTTCATCTTTCAATTTGCAATTTTTTTTCTTGGTTTTCTTAATGCTAAATTACTTTCATAATTTTGAAGCCTCCTTTAAATGGTTCTTCTAGTGAATGGGGTAGGGAGCGCTTGCATCCAGGCATTGGTGATGAAGCGGTTGCCTTTCTTCTGATATTACTATCAGTGCTTTGAGTTTTTTCGGTTTTCACCTTCGACTGAGATATTTGAAGTCAGGATTGTATCCTTATTTTACATATGCTTCCACCTGGCCCCTCTTCTCTGATGAAATTTCCAGTTTTTTGCCCATTTTTAGCCTACGTGCGAATTAGGAATGTAATGTTAAAGTTGTTTCGATGTTAATAGAAAATTAATTATTAAAGCAAATTTTTACTCCATATGTTCAAACCACAGTAAAGTAAATTAAGAATATTTGATTCACACACTTATATTTTGTAAAATATTAGTAGAACAATAATAATTAAATCAGTATGATAAACAAAAATAATAAATAGTACTGAAACTCTGAATTTTATATGGAATGAAATATATATAAGCGTTATATGATATTTTATATTATTATTTGAAAACTGTCCGAGAAATGCGAAATAATTCCTGAATTCTATCTTTTTCAAATCGGTCTTCAACCCTTGACTCTTGTTTTCATCATTATGAAGATAAAAACCATTCTTGTAATAAATTACCTTATTATTTACACGTATGGTTCACTTTTAAGGCAAGGTCCATTTCATAACAAATTTCATCTTCTAACTTCGAAACATAATGAATGCAAAACTGTCTTTTTCTCTCTCTTTTCTTTTTTTTTTTGTATTAGTTTTCAGTAATAAGAGAGCAAATGCTGTCAACGTTAGTATTGCTGAACTACAATTTGTAGTTGTGTATAATGTAACTATCAGTTATGTGATAGATGAATGTAATAACTTAATTTCGTATAAACTACTGAGGTCACTCAATATATTTTGCCCCACATTTTTTTTTCTTTCCAAGTTTCCTTGTAAGTTCCAGAAATTTTGTACACAAGTAGTTACATACCTTTTTTACAAGTTTTTATTTTTCCACATAGTCTCCATCCTTTTCTACGGCTTTCCTCCACCTCGAAACAAGGGCCTTTATTCCTTGCTAGTAAAAGTCTGCTGGGTTCCGCTGGAGCCACCTCTTAACCTCCTCGTCACTCTGAAACTTTCTTCCACGAATAGTATCCTTTATTGGCCCAAACAAATGGAAGTCTGAAGGTGCCAGATACGAGCTGTATGGAGGGTAGGGTAACACAGTCAAGCGCATTTTTGTGATGGCCCCTCTTGTTTGCAAACTGTTGTGTGGTCTTGCGTTATCGTGCAAAAGAAGGACGTCTTCCAGTTTTCTCTCCGGTCGAACTCGCTTTATACGTCTCTGGAGTATCTGTAGGGTAGCAATATATGCCTCTGAGTTGATTGTTTGGCCTTTCTTCATAATGTCCACCAGAATCACTCCTTTCATATCCCAGAAGATGGTGGCCATAACCTTTCCTGCAGAAGGAACCATTTTGAACTTTTTCTTGAGTGGGAAGTCTGCGTAATGCCACTCCATGGATTGGCGTTTTGTTTCAGGTTCAAAGTGGTGTACCAAAGTCTCATCCCGAGTCACAATTCGTGAAAGGAAGTCACCCCCTTCTGTCTCGTATCGAACCAACGACTCAGAAGCAATTTCTTTTCTTTGGACTTTGTGATCTTCAGTTAGTTCACGAGGAACAAACCGTGAACACACTTTTGAGTATCCCAGTTTCTGAATTATCGTATTCACACTTCCTTCATTAATTCGTAGCTCCAGTGATAGCTCCTTGTATGTGACGCGCCGATTTGATCGAATGATGCTATTAGCACGTTGCACAGTGTGAGATGTCACAGCCGATGCCGGACGACCGCTGCGTGCCTCATCATCGAGGCTGGCTCTCCCTCTCTCAGATGATCTCACACGTTTAGACCAGCGTCTAACTGTGCTTCGATCAACAACAGCATCTCCATAAACGTTTTGTAGACGTTTGTGAATATTTTCAACTGTTTCCTTCTCTGCGGTTAAGAACTCGATAACAGCTCTCTGTTTACGACTCACATCACTGTCAGACGACATTTTCGAAACTGCGTTAACCATCGGTTTTATACGAGGAGGGGAGGTTCAAACTGGAAAAATCCGGTTATGTGAAGCGCAAAAAGTTCAAACCTACGACCGAAAAGACATTTCAGCCCCATGGCCTATTATTTAGCTAAGAAAAAAAAAAGGGTGGGGCAAAATATATTGAGTGCCCCTAGTATATTTTTAAACCAATTTCTGTCGTTTATGTTAAACTGATAAACAAAACCATGAAAGCTGATAAAGACCACATCACCGAATAACCTTTTCATTACATAAATTTTGACAAATTTACGAGTGTATTTGAAATCCTTCGATAAAAATATGACTACGTGTTATATATTGACCTTGACTTCATGCATATTCCTAGTTTTAGCATATTTTTAAGATGCATATCCATTATCCAGTATTAGCGGATTAGTAATAATAATGTAAAACCCAGTAAAGCGTAAAGCTTAAGGGCCAAAATAAATAAAATTAATAGTCCAGCTTCACGTAGCAACAGTGGCCGTATGACGGAGGGGACCTATCACGGCTTTACGTGGGATCTGAACCATCTGCGAGTTGCTATATCATCGGAACGCGGAGGACGGTCACCTATCCATCTACTGAACAGATCCAACGACGTCGCTTAACCTTGCTGATCTAAGGGGAAGCGGTGATGCGACGTGGCTGCGGCGTAATGTCAGCGGATTATTTTAAAACCCCGCCCCATTTCCTGCGTGGAAAACAGAGGTCATTCTTGTATGACTAAAATGTATACAAAAACACGAATATTATGGCATGACTCTCCATATTAAGTTCAGGAATTTACATTTTGTCTGTAATTTCGTCTCATTAAAATTTGCGGACAGGTGGATATTCTACGCTTTTCTACGAAAATTTATTCAATTTTCATCATTTTGTCTACATTTGACCTCTATATGATTAATAACATAACACGCGCATATAACCTTTAGAAAGGTTATGACTTTATGAAGGACAATGAACAAAAGCTATAACAAATAACTAAAATCGTGGTCGAAAGCTAATTACCACGAACTGTGAATTAAGAACTGAAGGCTACTACATCAAAGCTTTGTTCAGAGCTTAACAATAGTAATCTGCAAAGACGAATATCAGTCCAAATTCTGTTATGGCAGCTTTAGTGAAATTCTTCATAAAGCCGATTAATGCAAAAGCTCGAATGAAGTTCGGTTAAAAAGAATACTGGAAACGCTAATGTTTTTATTTCATATACTTTTTCATTGTCCTCTATGATGTTATAACCCTGGGACTATTCCTCGAGATACATGGAAAATCTTAGCGAATTTGGTTTATGAGACATCAGCCAAACGGGCCCCTACTATCATATTCATTTCAAATTCAATGAAATCTATTCTAAGGAGCCATTTTTTTTTTTTTTTTTTTTTTTTTAGCAAGAATGGGAAAACCATCCTCAACATATTAAAATAGATGGTCTCATTATAAGAACATTCCTATATCGATTTGATAAATTACATGATGCCAGTAGGGAAATCGTAAGCAACAACACCAAATTGAGTTACCTTTATAAATATATATACAGTGTTGGGAGTAACGGCGTTACTAGTAACGCCGTTACGTAACGATGTTACTTTTTTTAGTAGCTGTAGCGGTAACGCCGTTACTTTTGAGATGTTGTAACGAAAATGGTAACGGCACTACTTTTTAGAGCGATTTCAATCGTTACTCGCTACTCGTTACTTTTAAACTGATCATTTGACTAGTATCATTTATTAGCTGTTAATTAGCTGTTAGCTCCTCCAAACGAGGAGGACTATCAGATCATCAGATGCCAGTTTTGAAAAACTACTGTTCCTAAAGTAGAACAACACACTCCTAAAAAATCTGCAAGATTAGTTTTTTTGGACAGGCCATTTTTTTATTTGAGTTCATGTTTTGATTTTTTGTTCATAGAGTATAATTTGGTATTGTTAAGGCTTTTTTACTCTTTCGTTTTTTCTTAAAAGTAACGGTAGCGGTAGCTGTAACGGTAACGCGTTACTTTTTCATAGAAGTAACTGAAGCGGTAACGACGTTACTTTATGAATGAAACGGTAGCAGTAACGCCGTTACTTATAGAAAGTAACGTGCCCAACACACACACACACACACACATATATATATATATATATATATATTATATATATATACTATTGATTTATGGCGTCGAAAACGCAGTTTAATAATAAACAGGAACACCAGAGAAAAAATAAACATCCTTCAAGGTTTAATCAGTACCAACGTTTCGGAATGCACTAATTCCATCTTCAGGGCTAAAACAATAAAAGGCCAATTCACATACAAAATACAAATTGCAAGTGTAAGTTGCTTAATAACAATTTAAAGTAACAAGTTAAAATTATAAAAAGTAGATAAGAAAATGTAAAAGCATTAAAACTAAAAGGTAAATAAATAAAACAAGCACCTTAACTAAAACATAGCAGATCTACCGATGATTCATCAGAATTGAGGTCTGGTTTTAATTTATAAATGAACAAAGATTCCATAATTTTAAGCTTAAGGTCAGAGCTTCCGGCAGTAAGGACGGCGAAACTAGACTGCGAAATTGGGTGGTTATTGTTATGTGAATGGTTACGTATGAGAGAATTAGGTGGTTTGCCAAGAAGTAAATTTGTACGGACCGATTTGCCGAGATGTTCGTAAATACAGATTTTAGGTGTCGTTTTGGTTTACCTATATATGACCCCATACAGTGGTCACACTTGTATTGGTAAACTATGGATGACTTAAGAAGTGTAGGAATAACATCCTTGTGTTTAAATAAGTGATAAATCGATTTAGACGGGGTGAATATAATTTTTATACATAGTTGTGTGTAGAATTCCTTGAGCAATTTTAAAAGTTTATTTCTAATGTTAAAATTTGAGGTTCCCATATAAGGCAAAGTGAAATGTACTTTTGCTGTAATTTGTATGTGAATTGGCCTTTTATTGTTTTAGTCCTGAAGATGGAATTAGTGCATTCCGAAACGTTGATGCTAATTAAACCTTGAAGGATGTTTATTTTTTTCTGGTGTTCCTGTATATATATATATATATATATATATATATATATATATATACAGGGTGGGCCGAAAGTCTGGATCCATAGGAAAATATTTATTTTAATACATAAATTACAACAAATGGTAAATACTTAAAATGAATATCAACTTTAACTCGTAAATGCGTATCCGTGATACTGTACAGTGGTTCGTACTCCAGTATAAACAACAAATTATAACAAATGCTCAAATTGGCAGCCTCTGACATCGAGACACTTAGGGATGGAATTTATGATTTTTAATAATTCTTCGAATTGAAATTCTTCGAATTGACGTTCTCGAGATGCGTGTTTCATTTGATAATCTGCACGACCAGAACGCCGTCGATCATGTACACTTCCTGTTTCTTTGAAACGTTTAAACAACTTGCCAACAGTCGCATGTGTTACTGGATGCTTATCAGGATGATTTCTATTGAATTCGGTAGCAACTTCGCTGTGTGTAGCGCCCTGTCTTGCGTACATGAGCACAAGTTCTACCCGGTATTCTGTTGTTAGATTCGAAGCCATTTCTGGGTTGAAATAAAAAAAGTATTTGAGTATTTATACTGGAGTACGAACTACTGTACAGTATCACGGATACGCATTTACGAGTTAAAGTTGATATTCATTTTAAGTATTTACCATTTGTTGTAATTTATGTATTAAAATAAATATTTTCCTATGGATCCAGACTTTCGGCCCACCCTGTATATATATATAAAATAAAGAAATAAACTAAAGGAATGGATAAAAAGGGAGGTTTGAAATTGCAAAGGTTCTTAGTTCTTGGTCAAGTTTGTGATTGGAACAAACACATTTGAGTTGCTTTAGTGAAGAAACACAAACTTGCAGTGCATCTTGCTCCTACTCCTGATGAATCATGCACCCAGACCTATAAAGACAGGAGCATAAATGCATATACAGTAGGTCTGTGGATAGAATGTCTGCAATGCAAATTAACGACATGGGTACGAAAATGAATATGAATCAGAATGTTCATCGGTTTATTATAACGACAACAGAGAGCATTGCTGCTGTATACTGAGCGTATCACAAAGGTGATTCTTTCAGGCATGGATGCATATATTCCATATTTTTTTCCTAGTACTAATGCAAAAGAACTTAGGTTTTATCTTTGCTTGTTTTAATGTTATCCGCAACAGAGAGGAAGCTTTCAGAAGGTACCGTCGCCAACTCACCATCCAACTCCTGACTCTTACTCTGTTTATATTTCTGCCCGAAATAGTGGAAAATCTGGTTTTCGACTCGCCAAAAATTCCTTTATCAGACAAAAAGCTTTTGATAGAGTCTGGCACAAATCTTTAATCTCCAAACTGCCCTCCTTTAGTTTTTATCTCTCTCTCTATGCCTTCATTTCTGATTTTCTTTCTGGACAACCTATAGCCGCGGTTGTAGATGGCCACTGTTCTTCTTTTGAAGCTATTAATAGCGGTGTTCCTCAGGGATCTGTCTTGTCACCCACTCTTTTCCTTTAATCTATCAGTGGTATATCAAGTCGCACTTTCGGTCCTATCCACTCCTATGCTGATGATTCCACCCTTCATTTAATTCTCCACCCGCTTCACACAGCGTCCCTCTCAATGCTTCGCCTGGGACGGCTATGGTGCACCTTACCTCTGATCTTTCTACAATCTCTGATTAGGGCAGAGAAAACCTTGTGGCTTTCAATGCCTCAGAAACTCAGTTCTTTCATCCGTCTTTTCGTCACAATCTTCCACACGACTATCTCCTTACCTTTAACAATACACAACTCAATCCTTCCTCTTTTAATATTCTTGGCGTTTCCTTTTCTCCTTATATTTCCTAGAAGGAGGATCATATATACTCTCTTTCTAAAACAGCTTCTAAGAAGTTAGGTGTATTGTACCGCCTCCGCAGTTTCTTCACCCCAACTCACTTGCTCTCTGTACAGAAGTCTCGTTCGCCCCTGTATGGAATATGCTTTTCACGTGCGGAGTTGGTCACCCACCCAGCTCTACTTGAGTGGGGTGGAATCAAAGGCTTTTCGTCTCATCATTTTCCCACCTCTTCGCCGCAATATTGCCTCACGCTCTCTCTTTACTATCGCTATTATAACGAACACTGCTCTTCTGAATTCTCTAATTGCATCCCTCCTCCTTTAAGGAGAGCATATGCAGTACCAGATTTTTGACACATTCTCGTCATTTTCCTGCCCAACTCTTTAACGCAGGGGTTAAATGGTATTCTCAGTCTTTCATCTACTCAACCGTTCAATTCTGGAACAACCTTCCGCAATCCATCTTTCACCCTGTCTGTGACCTCTAGTCCTTCAAACGCAGAATGTTCAAGCATCTCGAAAATTTTTATTTTTATTTTTATCTCTTTTCTTCTTTTATTTAGTGGAGGGGGGGGGGGGGTCATTTTTGCAAGCGTTTGTCCTTGGCCCCCCTTTCCTGCATAAAATAGAGTATATATAGATGAATTGTGTGTGTGTCCAACAATACAACAACAACAGTACAGATTTACCATTAATAACATCACCGTCTTCCATGAAATCAATAACAAAACTTGGCGGGAGGTAGAAAGGAAACTGTAACTAACAAAGGAAACAAAGTCATTCTGTATCTGTCTTTCAGAGCGAAAACTATAAATTCTAAGATGGAAAAGACAACTTTGTTCGTATTCGGAATGATCATCTTAGGATGTGGACTCTGTGATGCATTTGGAACATGTCCGGACTACACACCTTATGGCAGCTTTTCTTTCGAACAGGTAAGATAACCCATTTAATTATTTTGACTTCCTGTTTCGTTCTAGATATAATTCATGAATATATTTCATATTTTGATATATCGTAGGTGATAATATTTGTTTGTAGTTGGGGAAATAAATTCGCCCAAAAAATGATCAAATTCAGAAAGAATTCACAAAATGCTTCTGCAACTGAACATAATTTCATAAAGTAATAAGAAACAGTATCATTTTATAATATATATATATATATATATATATATATATATATATATATATATATACACATTTAACTGCAATGACCACGCAGTATATTAATGTATAGAAACGACGTAAGTATAGAGGAGCGTTCTGCACACGAGGAAGAGAAATAACGAACAAATGAAAAATGAGGTGAACCGCCCGGGAATCGAACCCAGGATCTTCCGATTGCCGGTCAGATGCGCTATCCATTACACCACTTACGTCGTTTCTATACATTAATATACTGCGTGGTCATTGCAGTTAAATGTACATATTCACGATTTGCGAGGGTGCCCTCTCAGGGCATTGGTTTCTGCCCTATGTAGGAGAATTTCGACTTATGACTGATCGAGGCCCGTGGTGTAATGGATAGCGCATCTGACCGGCAATCGGAAGATCCTGGGTTCGATTCCCGGGCGGTTCACCTCATTTTTCATTTGTTCGTTATTTCTCTTCCTCGTGTGCAGAACGCTCCTCTATACTTACGTCGTTTCTATATATATATATATATATATATATATATTAATTAAAAATTGCTTTCACATCTAACTCGAGCATATCAATTATTTAAAATCGAAACAGTTCGAGGGATTTTGGCAAATCGTGGGGCAATTCGGAGTCCGGTTTCTTCCGTGTACGTGGCTTAACATAACAGCTTCTCTTACTAATACTAATTTGATGACCTTCGACCACTTGTGGGCAGTGAACGACAATCTGTCATTCACAACAACTGGGACACTTCACGCTGTGGATCCCTCTGTTCCTGCAGTCATGATGAGTTCCTGGAATTTGTGTAAGTGTTACGGTATAAAAAAATGTAGAAATTATTTTAGCCCTTTTCAATATTAGGCAAATTAATATTTAAGTCTTATTGAAATTTAAATTAAGAGGACAAAGTAAAAAGAAGACAAAGGCTGGCTGGCACTATAATAATAATAATAATTATCATATAATGGTTATGGTTAACGATTATTAATGATGATTGATTGCTGATGACTGATAAGTCTGAGGTAACCATGATCCTTTCAGCTCAAATAATGTTATCAATTAGGTTCATTGACAGAATAAGTTTTCTCTTCCTTTATTAAACAAAATAAATGATTTATGAATGAGACAAAATATAAATTGGTTGTTTACAGTTGAAATTAAATGTGCACTTGAATAATGACTTCAATATTAATAACGCGCGAGGTAATGATTAGTCTTTATATAAAGTTAGGTGAATGACACCAGGCCAAAATGGGGCCTGTAGTGTACAATTATATTTAATGATGGTAGCTCTCGTGTCACTGGTTCTGTACATCGCGAAAGTATTTGCAAACGTCTCTGCCACTATATATATATATATATATATATATATATATATATATATATATATATATTGTGCAACGTTTCGGAAGAACCTCCCATCTTCAGGACTAAAAATTTAAAACATTAAAAAGCTGGTTACAGAAATTACAAATTTCAAATACAATTTTAAACAATTCACACTATGTTAAAAAGACAAAAGTTAAAATGATGGTTTGAACAAAGAGGAGAAGGATTCGCAACACAAACGTAAGGAATAGAAAATTGGATGAAAGAATTATGAGTTGCGAAGAGGAAAACAATAATTTCGGTCAGTTGATTAAGTTTGTGGTGCACAAATGGGAGGCAACAAAATTTATGTTGACGGAAGGAACAGTATAGTTAATAAAAAGTGATTCCAAAATTGTGAGGGATTTCTTATCTTTCGTTGGGGCTAAAATTTTAAAATCTTTATACTGGATGGTGTGATGGCATTTATTAGTATGAGACCGAATGACAGAGTTTTCCTTTACATTACGTAGGAAGGCAGATCTGTAACTGACACCAATGTGCGAATCGATACGCACCTCAAGTATACGTTTGTTTCACCTAACGTATGTTCCTCGATTACATCGAGGACACTTGAAAAGGTATACAAACGGGAAAAGTTTGGACAATAACCCGTTTAATTTTTTTTTCCGACAGAGTGGTGTAATTTAAGGGGACGTATTTGATGAATCCCTTACCCTCAAATCTAAATTCCACACCTATTCCACAAACACTTAAAAAAAATCCAGTTCATAATTTAATTGGGTATAAAAACTATTGTAAACCCATAGAATTTATACCCATAGAATTGGCATTTTGTGATTTCAAGAGTTAATTACAAGATGTACAGTAGGGCGGGGCGAAAATATATCGAACTCAAGTTGTCAGTATGAAACATGGCTGAAAAGGTGTTCTAGTACCCACCTATCATAAAAACATCAACCTTTATAGCCTATAAATATGTGCATTCTTGCAACTTCGACCTCAATTTTGAAGAAAAGCCAAAATTTTGAAGCAAATTTAGTTTGGTTAAAAATTATAACAATATTTCCTTTTATAAACCAAAACACGTGTTCATCACTAAATTATATGAAGTGTAACTGCTATCCTCTTGTTTATTCACTTAAAATCTGACTTTATTTCCCTTTTTGGATTCTCTAGCCGAGATTTCTTGCTGAGCATAACCATTCCATGGCAGGCGTCATGTCCGTAGACTTTTTTCACTTGCAGAGGAGATTTCCTTCACATTTCTTTCAACTGCCTGTGAATGACACGGGTATGTGTCAAGAATTATGGGTTTTTGGCAGTCATCAGTGCTACTTATAACATCAGAGAGTAAGGCAGGAATAGTAATATCCATTTCGTTCCAATCAATCATATCCATGTAGGTCGAAGCTGAGAAGTTGAGCCTGATGGATTTCTTGTCAAACATTCGAATTTCACTCAGTATAACACTCCTTTTCACTTGTAGCACTTTTTCGACTGCTAGCTTCCGAATATTCTTGTCCTTGTCAGCGATAGCAGCTCATTAGTGTGAAGTAAGCAAATAAACCATTGTAATGGTCTTCCCAATGTCAGCTCTAGTTTTCTAATTACTCCATTTGATTTACCTGTATTTATATTAGTTGCATCACAAACTACTGCTTTTAAAGTCGATGCAGAGTTGGTGTCAGTAGCTACTGCTAGAATTTCTTTAGCAATATCACTTGCCCTTCCACTTTCAGGAGCAAAATGGTCAATATATTCGTTTCCTGGAAATGAAACTAACACATAGTGGTCTTCATTCAAAGTCCGCTGGCATTCTCCCACTTTTGAAAGAGTTTTATCATTTTTTCCATCAAATCCAAGGCAAACTATTCCTTTATTCTGTTCTTCATGCTTCTTTCTTGTGATGCTTCTCCACAAGGTTCTTTGACGACGTAGTTTACTGGGATCAATCGTAGTATTTTCAAACAGCATTAGCAGTTAAACAAGCATCACGGTTGCTTATTTTGCATCGATCAACTGCCTTGCATAATTCTGGATATTGGTGTCGATTTTAAGAAGTGCTAGCTTCTGTATCTAACTGGTACTCGCTCAATTCGAAATCTTCATTTTGATGACCTTTTACACTTTCAGAGCTGATCTCACCAATATCACAAGGATTCAACTGCATTTCCTGGACAAAACTCTTTTGTTTATCTTTAAAGAATTGTCTTTTATGCTTTCTGTTTTCCATTTGTTGTAGTTTTGAAATTTTCACTTTGTCCAACTTACCTATAATTATTTTTCGTTCAGTATGTTGATCAATCCAGAACTCCTATTCATCATTCGGGATTTTCTCCGCCTTAGCGCATTTACACTCACTTCTTTTACGGGAACTGGAGGTATAGTACTTGCAGCAACATATGTTAAATAAATTTCTGAAGGAATCATATTTACTTTGATAAGTGCTGGAAGATCTTTTACTCATTGGATATTTTCTAAGTTCTTCTCCCTTCTCAATTAATCTCGTTACCTTAACTGCTATGCTTTTGAAGTCGATCGTTGGAATGGAAGCACGGATATATATATCATTCACTTCTTCCCCGATAATTTCAGCGTATTTCTGAATGCCAAATGTTGCAGTAATGAGCTTATGTTTAAGATAAGCTTTGAATACATCCTCACAAGTTGGTAGTTGGTTACCAGGAAGGCTGGAAGCTCTGCTGGCGTTCCGAAAACAGAATGCTTCACTTTTTCTCTTGTTATATCAGAGGAGGCCATTGCAAGCTACGCTATTAATCTAAAACAAAATAAAATAAAATGCTGAATCAGGAAACACATGATAGGTGAAACACATATGGGTCCAGTTAGCCCTGTTCAAAAATCAACTTTTTCTTATTTTCATAGGTTTCTGTACATTTTCCCATGCTTTTTGACCTGAAAAAGCCGAAAATCACAACTATTTTGACCTAGGATGTTGGGAAGCATTGCCGCATGGAGCTTTAAATTTTCTGCCTTGAAATCGGCCAAAGCGCCAATTCCGGGGTCCCTTGAATTATGTTTTGCACTTTAACTTTTGATCTAAACAAGATAGAGCAACAAATTAGGTATCAAATGAAAGAGCATAAAATTAATAAATAATAATAATAATAATAATAATAATAATAAATAAATAATAATTAATAATAATAATAATAATAATAATAATAATTATCTATCATTTTTCAGGAAACAACAGAAACTCAATCAGAATCTAGAAAACCATCTACAAGTTACAACTTCACAATGGCATTAAGCAAGGAGCTGAGGGAGCTCCGTGGGCGCACAGTTGATATCTCAGAACCTCCACGTACTGTCCACAGGCAGGTGTCAACTGGGCCATCTACCAGATCTCTCATTGAAACTTTCCTGGTTGGATACCCTTCAGCTTTTATCAGTGGTTCCCAGCTTCCCACCAACAGACAGGTGTTCCAGTATTTCCTTAATCTTCAGAATTTACCGGAAAATGCAGGGAGGCCCATGGTTCAAGACCTTGCATATGAAACAGTTGAATCTATCATTCCATTCTGGCAGATGGCTAGGATCAAGACAATGACCAAGTACAACGCAATGAAGCTCTTCATGAAACTACATGAGAAACATCGTGCTCTGGTGAAAAGCAAAGGAAGAGCAAGTAACCCTGGAGGAAAAAGAGGAGCATTTGTGCTGGAATTAGACAGCCTGTTCGATATAGGAGCTCCAGATGCAATCCAGGAAATACAGAACAACAGACTGTTATCCAGAGAGAAGAAAGATGAGGATATCAGGTTCTACGAAGACCAAAAGACTGAGAGGAAAGGTCATATGTCTGGTCATGACAAGATTTTTGAGACAAGATCCCTGCAGCAAGCAGCGAGGAATGAAAGACTGCAGCATAGACAAGAACAAGGTAAAACTAATTACTTTGAACGTTACAAAAAGTTTTAAGTTTTACTCCATTGCGATATTTAGCATGTACTTAACAATTACTGTCTTAACATGTTGTACTATTTTACAGCTGCAGCAGAACAAGAGGCAGTTGTTCATGTGGATGACATTACCTGGGGTGACTCAACTGACAACGACGCTAACACAGAGGACATGGATTACCATCAGCCTCGTCCTGGATGTTCTCACCATCAAGACACTGTGACTAGTGTGACTTTGACGTTTCCAAGGAAGGTCATGGAATGTGATGTCATCTGCAATACAGCTGATCGTCTTGGTTTATCAGACAATCAAGTTACTGCCATGGTTTCTGCCACCTTGAAAGCTGGAGGGGCTGATCTGGATAACTTCGTCATCTCAACCTCAACAACACGTCGCAACAGAATGCTGTCCAGGTATAATATCAGCCAGAGTCACATGTCCAAGTTTTGTGAAAACCCCCCACAGTACGCTGCCTTACACTGGGATGGAAAGTTGCTCAAAGATGTCTTGGGCAGTGAACCTGGAAGTACCTCAGAGACTTTAGCTGTGCTAGTGTCTGGTCCACCTTCATACACTGAAGGAAAGTTATTGGGAGTACCTGTCATCGACAATTCTTCTGGCACAGCTCAGGCTGAGGCTTCAATGGATTTACTGGAGACATGGGAACTTACGGATAATGTTACTGCCCTTGTTTTTGACACTACATCCAGTAACAGTGGAGTTCACAGAGGAGCTGCCAAACTGCTAGAGAAAATGCTGAACAAAAAGGTGTTTTATCTGGCCTGTCGACATCACATCCTGGAAATCCTAGTAGGAGCAGTTTGGAGAAGCTGTTTGGGAAGGTGAAGGGGCCAGATAATCCCTGGTTTGAGCATCTGAAGGATGTTTGGACGGACTTGTCCAAGGAAAACCCAAAGATGCTGGCTATCAACAGCAAATGGCTGAAGGAAAAGAAGAAGAACAGTGAAGAAATACTCCAAGACATTCTAACAGCAGAAAGGCTTCCAAGAGCCGACTACAGGGAAATGGCTGAACTGACAGTCATTGTTCTTGGAGGAACGCCTCCTCGAGGTATTCACTGGAGTCGACCAGGCGCCATTCATCAGGCCAGATGGATGGCCAGAAACCTGTACTCCATGAAAATGCTGATGTTTGCAGATCAACTTGAGTACGACGAAGACACTGTATCAAAGCTGGAAAGACTCAACACCTTCCTTGCGCTGTTCTACACTCCTATATGGATGATGTCAATGTCTGCTGCAGATGCTCCCGTGAATGATCTAAGTCTAATCCAGGACATGTTGAAGTACAAGAAAACTGACCCAGAGCTTGCTGATGCAGTACTTAATAAGATGGAAAACCACAAATGGTACCTGACGCAGGAAGTCGTGCCATTTGCCCTGTTCAGCAGTAGATTGAGTGACACATTGAAGCACGACATTGCTGCCCAGTTACATGCCACTGAGAAGCCAGACAGCTTCAGAACAGGAAAGCCTCTATTCCAGAGAGTCACAGCTAAGACCACCCTGGTTGATCTCATTGGCCCAGAATCACATTTCCTGCTGGACACACTGAACATTGGATCCGAGTGGCTTCTGGAACCTGGCACGTCTTGGCCACAAATGAGGACTACAGAAAAGCGTTGGACTATGTTAAGAATCTGAAAGCGGTGAATGACATTGCTGAACGTGGTGTCAAGATGATGAGCGACTTTGCAAATGTCATAACAACAGATGCCAAGCAAAGGGACTATCTCCTTCAAGCTGTGGAGTTCAACAGACGCCGCTTTGACAGCTTCAAGAAACAAACTCTCAACAACTGACTGTGTAAATGTCATTATGAAATTAATCATCATGTAATGCTTTCACGTCTTGATCGATTAGACTTGTGACAAAATGTTAATCTCAAATTTGTGTCATGAATAAGGCGCCTTGTCTGCCTTGAGTGTGAGAAAACGAATTTTGTGATATTTCTGAAATCTTTGTATGTACCAATGTGCCATTTCTTGTTCCAAGACTATCATAATTGTATAAGTTAGAAAGAGGATTAAAAACACTTTAATTTGGTGCCTATTTTGTTGCTCTATCTTGTTTAGATAAAAAGTTATAGTGCAAAACATGATTCAAGGGACCCCGGAACTGGTGCTTTTGGCCGATTTCAAGGCAGAAAACTTAAAGCTCCATGCGGCAATGCTTCCCAACAACATAGGTCAAAATGATTGTGATTTTCGGCCTTTTCAGGTCAAAAAGCATGGGAAAAAGTACAGAAACCTATGAAAATAAGAAAAAGTTGATTTTTGAACAGGGCTAATGGGTCCTACATTTACTTAATCAAGTAAATTACGCTGCTGGCCTATACACGCAACAGAAACTTGTCCCAAACTTTAGACCAAAGCCCCCCCCCCCAGTCAAAACCGTAAGTGTAAACCAAAACCTCCTCCCTGGAAAGTTAAATTAACTAAACAACTTACACAAGCCAGACGAGAACTGAACCAATTAAAACAATATTTCCAAACACCCACACAACACGGAAAACTAAAAAAACAGATGGGGAAAATAAAGAGAAAGTATAACGTGAGATATAATCAATTACATGACAAGGCGCTGGAATTGAAAGGAAAAATCCCAGCCATAGCCAATAGAATCAGAAATAAACAAAAGCAGATTGACATGAAAAACCATAACAAGCAATTTGCATCAAACCCTAGAGGCTTTTACCAAAATGTCATCAGAGAAAGAATAACAGTCCATGAACCACCAGATCAAACCCAGTTGGAGGCATACTGGAAACCCCTCTTTGAAACCACTGATGCTGACTGGATAGAGACCATCAGGGTAGCAAATGAGGGTAAACCGGAAATGGAGGAGTTATTTATAATGGAAAACAAGATAAGAAGGAAACTGGCAAAATTCTCCAACTTTAAAAAACCTGGCCCAGACAAGCTCCCAAATTTCTGGCTGAAACAGGTCACGGCATTACAGCAACATTACACTGCCGCTTTTCACAGAATTTTGCAGGGAGAAGAAGAAACACCAGAATTGTTTACAAGTGGAGATACAACCCTCATTCGTAAGACTCGTGAGACAAATCTCCCAAATAAATACTGCCCAATCTGCTGTCTCACCACCACCTATAAACTATTTACAGGCCTAATTGCAGACAGTATATATGAACACCTGGATGCTGGAGACTATCTGGAGAAAGAACAAAAAGGATGTAGAAGAAACTGCTTTGGCACAAAGGATCAGCTGCTCATCAACAAAACTATCCTTGAAGATTGTAAGAAGAGAGGCAGAAACCTAAGTATGGCATGGATAGACTATCAGAAGGCATTTGATAGTGTGTCACACTCCTGGATTTTGGAATGCCTTAAGCTGTACAAAATCCATCCTGCCATTATTAGCACTTTAACAAACCAGACTGCAAAATGGAGAACAAACATCAATCTCACCCATGAAAATGGAAAAATATTCATCCCCCATGTCAAGATTATGAGGGATATATTCCAGGGGGACAGCTTATCACCCTTGCTATTCTGTCTCACCCTGGACCCCCTTAGCAAACTACTTAGCAATAACAACAAGGGCTACAACCTCAGTCAATCTAGGCGAAGAAATCCAAACAGTGTTCTGAACCATCTCCTGTTTATGGATGATTTGAAGCTGTATGCAGACTCGGACCAAAATCTGGAATGTCTGCTAAGGATCGTCCATACTTACTCCGGTAACATAAAAATGAAGTTTGGATTAGATAAGTGTGCTAAGTGTACACTTAGAGGAGGCAAGAGAGTACAAACTTATAACATCAATTTAGGAAGAGACACTGAAATTAAAGACTTGGAAGAGGATAGTTCCTACAAATACCTTGGGATAGAAGAAAGTGGAAATATAGAACACCGGCAAATGCGAGAGAAAATCAGTGGAGAGTATGTACGAAGACTAAAAGAGATCTGCAAGACCCAACTTACATCAAAGAACAAAATAACACCTATAGTATAGGGATCATAGACTGGCCGCAATCAGAACTAAACAAGCTAGATGTTAAGACCAGAAACATCCTCACTCTAAATAGAACAACATACCGAAACCAGTGTGTTCCCAGATTGTATCTACCAAGAAAACTGGGTGGAATGGGATTGATTGAGGTTAACCAGCTGCAACGATCATCAACCATCAGCATTTGGCAGTATCTGAGGAGTTCGAGTAGCCCTACAATAGCTCTGGTCCGTGAACACCACAACACAAGGGTAACGCAACATACTTCCATAACCAAACTGGCCCAGCACTTTGGAGGGAACAATATGACAGAAGAAGTAGAAACTGAAAGAGTACCAGCCACCTTAATAGCTAAGAAAAGTCGCAAAAGATATGTGCTGGAACAACAGGCCAGGCATGTAGAAGGATGGGAACAACATCAAAGAGCTGGAAAATACTATCAAGAATTACAGAAGGACTACATCAATAAAGAAGGATCATTGGAATGGTTAAGGAGAGGAGTTCTGCAATACGACGGAGAGCGACTAATAATGGGTGCCCAAGATCTTGCACTCCTGACAAATGCATTTGAAAAAATGGCTGGAATAAGTAATAATGATAGATGTAAATTCTGTCATATTGAGGTGGAAAGTGTTGGCCATCTAATAGGCTGTAGGGTGCTCATGGCAGATGGGTACTATACAGTCAGACACAATAAAATTTGCAAATATATGCACTGGAAGATCATGATAGCATTAGAACTAGAATGCAGTAAAAACGTATGGGACCACACACCTGCATCAGTCACTGGCAATAACCATTATACTATATACTATAACACAGTAATTCCAACAGCCACTTTTACAGACAACTCTGCAGTAAAACCGGACATAGTAGTGTGGGACAAGAGGGAAAGGAGTGCCTTACTTATTGAGGTCAGTGTCCCAAACGACTACGGCCTTAATAGAGCGGAAAGGGAGAAAATTACCAAATACCAGACGTTTATCTATGACATAAAGAGAAACTGGAGATTGAAAGAAGCTGCCATTCTCCCCATCATAGTTGGGGCAACAAGTATGATGAAGAACAACCTATCACTTTACCTGAATTCAATCCCAGGACAGCCCCAGGCCATAGAAATCCAAACAGGGGCATTAAAAGGAACGGTCACCCTCCTTAAAAGAACGCTAGGACAAGTTCAGACATAGTTGAAGTGTTTGGCTTTGAGTGGAAGCCCCACTTCCAGCTGTAAAAAGTACAATAAAGAGTATAAACCAAAAATGATAGGTCACAAATACACACATGTTGGCACACAAATATACATGATAGGTCAAACATATATGGCTCCTACATTTTAAAATAAGCAAAAACAATGTTTATTAATGGTTTTTTGATAGACATTGAGGATCTCAATAAATTCAATTAATGCCATACCTGTGAGGCGAAAAATTAATTTAAGGAAACATGGTAAAAAGGATCTTTTGTTGCCTTTGTTCTCAATTTATTTCTTCCTAGTTGCCAGCACCGAAATTAATATTTCTAAAAGATATGACTTATTCCTTAATCAGTGACTACTCGGGCATCTTTTTGAGCATGTTTCATTAAATTAAATTTTTTCAACCCACCCTAAATTGTACAGTATTTGTATTATAAATTAGTGGACTAGTTTATCTTTAAATGTTAGAGAATTCCTTCAGTTACTCTGGAAAACTTTGTATTTTCTGTAGTATTTGAACTCATAACTGAGGCCAAGTGTGAACTTAGTTTTTTTTTTTTTTTTTTTTTAACAAATGTTGAGGATCCACCTGTCTTTGACTCCTCTGCAGGAGCTCGGCTCATTTGAGAGATTTTTAGGGTACTCATTTGCCTACAAACCAATGGATGGGTAAACAGCTGGGTGTGTGTATATATACCGGGCGTCCCAAAAAAATGTATACACACTTTAACAGCTGATAGCTCAATTGATGTTTCTTTCTTTCCAAGTTAAACCCATTAGAATTAATAATGGCAGTCAGACTAAGCTTTGAACAAAGGAAATTCATTCTAAAATGCTACTGGAAGTGTGAAAACGCAGTTGAAGTGCAAAGACAGTTTAGGAGGGAGTTTCAAACAGATCCACCAACGCGACTTACCATCACTCGAATTAGAGATACGTTTGAAGCCGATGGAACTGTTCAGAATGTCCACAAGAAGCGTTCCGGAAGACCACGGACATCGACAAGCCCCACAAAGCAAGAAAGAGTACTGGAAACGTATCACCAAAGTCCAAGAAAATCTGTGCGGCAACGAGTCGTGAGGTAGGAATTTCAGAATCGTCTGTCCAACGCATTTGAAGCGCTGTCAATGGAAAAGTTACATTCCAAGATTAGTCCATGCTATTAATGAAGATGATCCGGACCGAAGAGTGGAGTATTGCGAGTGGTACTTGGCACGATGTGGATGTGGATTGGACGAAGGGGTTTCGTAGAATACCCTCCGCGTTCACCAGACCTCACACCACTAGACTTTTTTATGGGGATACTTAAAAGACAAAGTCTACGCTATAAAACCTGCAACAGTCGCTGAATTGAGAGCAGCCGTTGAACGAGAATGCACACAAATACCAAACGAAATGTTTCGTGATGTTTGCGATTCCATTGCTTCGCGTTATCAGCAGTGCCTGGACCAGAACGGACGTCAGTTTGAAAACAGGCGTTGACAAAATTAAATAATGTCTGTAGATTCTATTACATTTTGAAAATGAAATGTATTTTAATAAACACTGCCTTTATAATTATTTAAAGTGTGTATACATTTTTTTGGGACGCCCTGTATATATATATATATATATATATATATATATATATATATATATATATATATATATATGAAAAGAAGGATCAACACAACGGCAAACATTTTCATTTATTTGTACTTCAGACGTTTCGACAAATCTTTTGTCATCATCAGTGAGTTAAGTCTTAAAACCTTAAAACAAAATTGAAAAGTGAAAATTACATCAATACAATATTAAAACCATTAAAATTAAAACCTTAAAGCAAAATGAAAATTGCATCAATACAAAATTAAAATCATTTAAATTTCATCACTATAAAAACTAAAATTAAATTAAATTTCATCACTATAAAAACTAAAATTAAATTACCTCAATAGGTAAATACACAATGTTTACATCCACCTCCATACTTGGCAAAGTCTAAGGGAACACTGGATGGTCAGAGGATTAGAAAGGGTATGTCTGTGAAAATCGGTTGGTTAGTCAAAAGAGTTGTAATTTGTAGGATGAGCTATTATTATTAAGGAGGGTTGTTTCTATAGATGTACAAAGATTCTAAAATTCGGAGTTCTGTAAGGTTATTGGATCTAGTTAAAATTTCAAACTGAGTTTTGTGAAGGGGATGGTCGTTTTCATTACTATGGTTTCTAATTGCGGATTGTGGAGGGCTACTGAGGGGACGGTTGGTACGGACTGACAAGCCCAAATGTTGAGAAAGGCGCACCTCCAGTTGGAGTTGAGTGCTGCCAATATACGCAGCCTTACAGCTGTCGCACGTGTATTTGTAAACAACATTGGGGCATACAGTTTTGGGGAATTCATCTTTGAACTTTAAAAAATTTGATAATTTAAGTGGGTTGACGAAGGCGAATCTAAAATTTTTGGGGATAACTAGACTTGAGTAGTTTGGACAATTCACCTCGAATACGCAATGATAAATAACCATAAAAAGGTAATTTAATATATCTGGTTTCTTTTGTACTGTAGTTATGGGGAGTTTAGTATCAAAAGTGTTATTTAAAAATTTCTTTAATTGGTTATCGAATAGATGAGAAGGGTAGTAATTGTTAATAAAGTACTGTTTTAAAAATTTAAATTCTTCGTTTAACGAAAAGTAATCCGAACAAATACGGTAACTTCTTGTTAATAATGTTACTATAGCACTAATCTTATATTTATAAAACATACAACTTAAATAATTGGTTCCCAAGCCAGTAAAAGTTTGTTTTCGAAATAGTGAAGTATGGAACTTATTATGAGCCCGTTTAACTAAAACATCCAGGAAAGGTCAACATTTGGGCTTGTCAGTCCGTACCAACCGTCCCCTCGGTAGCCCTCCACAATCCGCAATTAGAAACCATAGTAATGAAAACGACCATCCCCTTCACAAAACTCAGTTTGAAATTTTAACTAGATCCAATAACCTTACAGAACTCCGAATTTTAGAATCTTTGTACATCTATAGAAACAAACCCTCCCTTAATAATAATAGCTCATCCTACAAATTACAACTCTTTTGACTAACCAACCGATTTTCACAGACATACCCTTTCTAATCCTCTGACCATCCAGTGTTCCCTTAGACTTTGCCAAGTATGGAGGTGGATGTAAACATTGTGTATTTACCTATTGAGGTAATTTAATTTTAGTTTTTATAGTGATGAAATTTAATTTAATTTTAGTTTTTATAGTGATGAAATTTAAATGATTTTAATTTTGTATTGATGCAATTTTCATTTTGCTTTAAGGTTTTAATTTTAATGGTTTTAATATTGTATTGATGTAATTTTCACTTTTCAATTTTGTTTTAAGGTTTTAAGACTTAACTCACTGATGATGACAAAAGATTTGTCGAAACGTCTGAAGTACAAATAAATGAAAATGTTTGCCGTTGTGTTGATCCTTCTTTTCATCTGTAAGCTCCGTTTCCCTAAGGAGAAGTCAATAGCTTTGATATATATATATATATATATATATATATATATATATATAATATATATATATTGTCTGAAATTAAAATATCTTCAAAAGATGTTTTTTCTGTCGTATCCAGACTCAACTCTAGAAAGGCGTACGGTCCTGGTGGGATCCCTACTCTTGTTCTCAAGAACTGTGCTTCTATGCTGACACTATGCCCAGGCAAACTCTTTCATCCTTGTCTTTAATCTGGCACTTTTCCTTCCTGCTGGAAGTTCACTTTTATTCAGACTGTCCCAAAGAAGAGTAACCATTCTCAACCGTCCAACTATTGTTCAATTTCCTTGATTTCTTGCCTTTCTAAAATTTTTAATCTATCGTTAAAAAAGTTCTAAAACACTTAATTCTCCACCGGCTTCACAAAGCGTCGCTCTCAACAGTACTCCAAGTTTCGCATGAGACGACTATGGCGCACCTGACCTTTGCTGTTTCTACTATCTCTGATTAGGGCAGAGGAAACGTTGTCGTTCAACCCCTCAAAAACTCAGTTCCTTCATCTGTCTACTCTACTCGTCACAATCTTCCACACGACTATCCCTTTACCTTCAATAATACAGAACTCAATCCTTCCTCTTCTCTTAACATTCTTGGTGTTTCCTTTTCTCGTTATCTTTCCTGGAAAGATCATATATATTCTCTTTCTAAAACAGCTTGTAAGAAGTTCGGTGCATTGTACCGGCTCCGCATTTTTTTCACCCGCATCCAGTTACTGTCTCTGCACAGAGGTCTTGTCCTCCTCTATATGGAGTACGCTTCTCGTGTATGGGGTGGATCAGCCTACACAGTCCTACACTCCTACTTGAATGGGTGGAATCAAATGCTTTTCGTCTCATCATTTCCCCACCTCTTACTGACTCTCTTCAGCTCTTCTCTCTTCGCCGCAATGTTGCTTTACTCTCGCTATTATAATGGACACTGCTCTTCTGAACTCTCAAACTGCATGCCTCCTCCTTTAAGGAGAGCATACAGTACCAGACTTCCGGTACATTCTCATCCCTTTTCTGTCCAATTCTCTAATGTAGGAGTTAATTGGTATTCTCAATCTTTAATCTACTCAACGGTCAACTCTGGAACACCCTTCCTCAACCCATCTCTACCCCTGTCTGTGACCTTCAATCCTTCAAATACGGAGTGTCCAGGCATCTCGAAAACTTTGGACTTTGATTTCGGCTCTCCTCTTCGGTCATTATGCAGAAAATGACATGGCCTGAAGTTGAAATCAAAAATACATTTTTCTAGTGTATTTTGTTGTGCTCTGTTCAAATATAACCTTCATTTCTTGTGCAAATGAACAGAAATATGTGTTTAGGCCATGCAATGACAACTGTATTTCTGTTCATTTGCACAAGAAATGAAGGTCATATTCGAACAAAGCACACCAAAATGCACTTGAAAAATTTATTTTTGACTACATTTTATACTCGCACAATAAAGCATAACCTAACATGTTCATGTTACGAGATCTCGTAAACGACGCATTACCACAGGAAACGTGCAAAACACCTCAAAATTAACCAGAAAAGTTTGCCCCCGTCATTTTCGTTTAAACTAACGGAAATATCACGACTTAACCTAACCAATCATCAAGGGCGTACAGTTGACCTAACCGGGCATTCAATTAACCTAACCAGGCATTCAGTTGACCTAACCGGGCATTCAGTTGAACTAGCCGGGCATTCAACTAACCTAACCGGGTATTCAGTTAATCATTTAATTAATCATCTAGGGCACATGACGAATCAAGTTCTCAAAGTCGAAACCACACGAACGGCACGTCATAATTCTATCACAAACACCACTAAACTGAATCCAATTAGAAAAAAAATAGCCAGAACAGAAACCAACAAACAAATTAAGTCGCAGAGTAACATGACGTCATACCACCCCCGACTACAAATACACTAAATATATATATATATATATTTATATTATTATTATTATTTTCTACAATAGTTTGCACAAAAAATGAGTGACAAATTTGAATAAAGCGACTAAAACTGCCTTATAAAAAGTTATTTTGATTTACAGGTCCAGCCCATGTCATTTAATACATATTGACCCTCTTGGGTCTCCTTCTATTGGAGGGGGGGGGGGGGTTAAGACATTTTTGCGGGCATTCGCCCTTGACCCCTCCTTCCTGCCTAAAAAAATATATACTTGCGATCAGAGCTGGGCAAGTTCCACACACCTTCCGCACCTCCGCACATTCGCACTGTGCGGAAGTGCGAAATGGTGGGAGGAGGTGCGGTGTGCGGTCACCTCGGTAAAAAGGTGCGGGTGCGGAAGGTGTGCGGATTGGTCCGCACACATAGCTAAATACACTTTTTTACTTTTGTATTGTATTGTATCTTTTGTATTTGAGTAGCTGTGAATAAAGTAATATAGTATTAGTATAAAATAAAATTAAATGATATTGTATTCTAGTAATTTTCTGACCTCTCATAACAAAAAAATGACTTTATTGTATTAAAACTTTATTTTCACAATTAAATATTAAATAAAAGTTTATAAAAGTATTAATATATTAATGGAAACATATATTTCCTTGCGATAAAACTTTATATACAGGGTGTCCCAGAATTAACTATCTATTTCAATGAAATCGGACAAATTTTTTAAAAACACACTTTTATTTATGTTTATCATGTTTAATGTGTTAAAAATGTATAAATTTCTAAATTTTGTTCATAATTTTATTTTCATAATTTTTTCATTATCTGGTCCAATGAAAGACCGTCTGAAGTCATAGAATGGCAAAGAGACTCTCCAAAAGTTAACGTGTGGCTTGGAATGACCAAATCCAAAATTTATGGCCCATTCTTCTTTGCGGAAGCAACTGTAACAGGTACCGTCTACCTTGATATGCTTCAGCAGTTTCTCGAACCACAGCTTCTTGATGATGGCATTCTTGATAATGTTGTGTTTCAACAAGAAGCATTGATCTTTTGGCGATAAACCTTTGTTTTTATGAAACCCCATGCAAAGAAATCCAGGGGTGTCAAATCCGGAGAACGCGGAGGCCAAG
Organism: Bathynomus jamesi; assembly: GCA_023014485.1. Lineage (NCBI taxonomy): Eukaryota > Metazoa > Arthropoda > Malacostraca > Isopoda > Cirolanidae > Bathynomus > Bathynomus jamesi. The sequence goes on along the minus strand of JAJOZX010001395.1, from coordinate 416,944 downwards.
GTCGAGGTCCTCCACGTCCAATCCACCGATTCGGAAGGCGTCTGTTGAGGTATTCTCGAACAATTAGAGCATAATGACATGGTGCTCCATCTTGTTGAAACACAACATTATCAAGAATGCCATCATCAAGAAGCTGTGGTTCGAGAAACTGCTGAAGCATATCAAGGTAGACGGTACCTGTTACAATTGCTTCCGCAAAGAAGAATGGGCCATAAATTTTGGATTTGGTCATTCCAAGCCACACGTTAACTTTTGGAGAGTCTCTTTGCCATTCTATGACTTCAGACGGTCTTTCATCGGACCAGATAATGAAAATTATGAAAATAAAATTATGAACAAAATTTAGAAATTTATACATTTTTAACACATATTAAACATGATAAACATAAATAAAAGTGTTTTTAAAAAATTTGTCCGATTTCATTGAAATAGATAGTTAATTCTGGGACACCCTGTTATGTAAATAGGGTGCGGTTGCGGTTGTGCGGAAGTGCGAAAACTTAGAGGTGTGCGGAAGTGCGGGTGCGGAAGTGCGGGTGCGGAAGAGGCTAAAGTGCGGGTGCGGAAGTGCGGGTGCGAACCTCCTATTTGGTGTGCGGTTGCCCAGCATTGCTTGCGATTTCTTGTAAAGTATCTTAGGCGTTATCAGATACCAGCTCATTTACCCTTAGTTGAAGAGGTCCCTCAGATGATCAGCCAACTGACTATATAGATATATATTTTTTTTATGTGCGTACATTCCAGAGGTCTTAAGTACGTCATTCGCCAAATTATATAAAGTTTACAAAATATGTCTTCTTCAGTTCCAGTAATGACTGAGGTTTGGACAGTGGTTGCTCAAACTCTGAATTACATTGTGATAACAGTATGTGTTGATTTCGGTATTGCGCACACGACGAATGTGATTATTCTGTCTTCGCCTGATGGACTAGACTCTGGACTGCTCGCTGAGGTAGGATAAAATGCATCATCGGTAACGTGTACATTTCAAAAATATGGATGGTATCTGAAATATTTATTAGGAATAAATATATATATATATATATTTATTAGTTCTATTTCAGACAAAGAGAAGAAAACTGAAAAACACACGTATTAAGTTGTCGCATAATGATTATACCGTGGAATTTGAGTATCTTTTGGAAGCAAAACCTAAATGTAACTAAATCTTCAATTTTATCGCTTCACTACCACCACCCTTTACGCATATTTGATTCTCTTTCAAGGCCATGGAGAAGGGAGAGTCATTTACGACATTCGCGCCATCAGACGTGACATGCGACATCCCTCAAAACACGGAATTCGAAAATGTGGATATTGATTCTGCAGTCGAAGAGGTAAAAGTACTTTTAGGTACTTTTCATCATATCTCACGGCAACATTTCATGCTTTGGATTAAATATTGTTAAACGTGAAGGAGCTTCCTTACAGCAACCCTTTCGTATAACCGATCAGTACATCAGAACATGTTTTTCCACTCTTAGACCAAAATGTTGTGATATATATATATATATATATATATATATATATATATATATAGTTGCGCCTCGGTGGTGTAGTGGTTAGCGTCGTTGACTACGAATCCATCGGCCCGGGGTCGAGACTCGGTGATGACAGGCGGCGCGCAGCAAAACCCAGTTGTTCATCCTTCCACACAATAAAGAAATAGAAATTGGTTGGTAGATAAATGGGTGCCCTGGGTAGCCTAATAGTTAAGAAGCTGGACTGCCGTTTGGACGTGGTTCGGATTTCGGATTCCACGTTAAACTCTAGGTCTAAGGTGGAGTGACAAGCTTGACCTTCGTCAGAATGAACAATTCGGGCGGAAGCAAAGCCAAAGTTATACATAAGGATATATATATATATATATATATTGTTCTGAACCAGGCGTCTAATCTTCATTTGAAGATGTCCACCGCAACACCACTCGAGTTCCTTAGTTCTTTGGGCAGCTGATTAAAGAGTTTTGGTCCTCTCACAACAAAATTATTTTCTTTCAGGGTTAAGGATGTTCCCTGTCTCGCCTTTAATTTGGGAACACGACACAGTCTTCCTTTTCTACTTTCCACTGTTGTTTGGGGAGTTATAGGGTTCATAGTAAGATTAGGGACTAGTTTCTCCATTATTTTTCTCAAGTATGTATCTCTCTCTTCTCCTTTCCAGTGAATATAGATTTAATTCGCCTAACCTTCCCCAGTAATTTAGTTCTTTGCACGCATTGATCTTAAGCTGTGAAGCTTCTCTGAATCCCTTCTAGCTGACTAATATCTTCTTTTTAATATGGGGATGTTAGGACCGAGCAGTAGTCCAACTTCGGTATGATCAGTGTTTTCAGTAGAGAAATCATTATATTCCTATCCTTTCGTTTAAAGGTTCTTAGTATCTGCCCAGTTATTCTCTTTGCTCTGTTTACTGCTATCTAAGTTTGTGCTTCAAATTTCGCATCATCAGTCATTACAACTCCTAAATCTTTTGCTTTAAAATTTCTCTGAATTTCCTGTACAATTGGGGTAAAGTATTCCATGGATTTTAAGTCTTCACTTTTTCCGTACCTTAACAATTGAAATTTGTCAGTGTTAAACTTCATATTGTTGTCTTCCGCCCACTTGTAGATTCTGTTCATGTCGGTTTGTAGAGATCCTATATCTTCTGGGTTTCTTATTTTTCTAATGATCTTTGTGTCCGGCAAAAGATGTTACTGTGTTGTCTCTGGTAACGTCCTCATCTATGTCAGTTAGCATGATTTGGAAGAGTAGTGGAGCTAATATTGTTCCTTGTGCTACTAAGCTGAGGACCTCTGATTCTGATGATGAAATTCCTTGTACTGTAACGACTTGCCGCCGCTCACTAAAGAAATTATATATCCATTTCTCTACTTTCCCCGTTATTCCCATATGTTTCAGTTTATGTATAATGTTTCCATTGTCACACTTGTCGAACGCTTTGGCGTTGTAGTGTTGTTGTAGTGTTCCATTAGTTGTGATAGACATGATCTGCCTGACCGAAATCCATGTTGGTTATCATCTAATTTTTTCTGAGTTTCCAAAAAGTCATAGGTTTCCTGTCTAACTATTCTTTCAAATATTTTAGTGAGACGAGATGTAAACGTTACTGGCCTATAGTTTTTGGCCTCGGATCGACCGTCTCCTTTATATATTGGGACTATGTTTGCGTTCTTCAGGATGCACGGTATTTCTCCCGTGTCTAGTGATCGTCTCGATGTCCAATATAGGGGCTCAGCGATTGCATTCTTGCAGTTTTTGATCAGTGTGGCATTCCATTTGTCTGGTCCTGCCGCTGAGTGTGCTTTTAGTTTCCCTATAGCTTATGTAATATCATCTGTCGTAAAGTCGAAGTCCGTTATACTTTCCCTTTGTAGTTCTTCTTCAAAGAACGCGTTTCTATCGCATATCAGTTTGTCAGTTTTTGGTATACTGAAAGATGATTCGTACTGAACTCTTAATATTTCAGATACTTCTGTTAGATCATCAGATAAAGCATTGTCTTCATTTTTCAAAGGTCCTCCGATAGTCGTATGATTTTTCGACGTCCTTTTTGCAAAATTATAGTACTGTACTTTGAGTTAACCTTTATCGCTTTTATAGCGTCGTCTTCTTTTTCTGGATGCTTCTCAATTAGTTCCTGTATGACGCAATTGATACTCTGCAGTTTATCATTTAATATTTTTCTGATCTTGTTATCTTTACAGTTACTTAATTTTGCAGTTACTCTTCTTCTCTTTCGGAAGAATGACCTCTTTTGTCTCTCGAACCTGCTTCTCTTTCCTCTTTGTTGTATTTTTGGGATATGTCTTTCCACAATTTCCAGCGTCTTCTCCTCTAAGGTCATTAGCATCTCTTCCGTTGTCTTGGCCTTGAAGATAGTTTTCCAATCTATTACTTCCATGCTGGATGCAACACCTTCCCAGTTTATAGCTTTGGAGTGAAAATTATAAATTTCAAATTTGCTTCGTTCTGTTGTTTGTATTCGTTCCTTTCCTGTTGCTTTTATATTGGTTGTTATTTCAATAATGTTGTGATCCGGTATTATGGTTGGGGATATTTCTACGTTATCAATTAGGTTGCTGTTGTTTGTAAGTACCAAATCTGGGCAGTTGTTTTCACTTGTATTTTCTGTTATTTCTTGTGTTAACATAAATTCATCAATTAGAGCTAGTAGCATTTTTACCTACGACTGGTCTTCCCATATATATATATATATATATATATATATATATATATATATATATATATATATATACTAGCTGAGGTACCCGGCGTTGCCCGGGATAAATTTCACATTAGATCCCCAGTTTAAATAAAATAAAGTTTAAGACATAAGGCTGAATTTGATTAAAATGATTTATCTTAATTCTTCATCCCATAAGAGGTTCCCGTGCCAAATTTGGTAGCTCTAGGTCAAACGGTTTGAAGTCGTCCTAAAAAATAATTATATGTGAAGCTGAAGATTTTCATGACTGTGTTCTTTTCTATAGTTTTATTGACCAAATAATCAAAATTTTCACGGCTGCGTTCTTTTCTGTAGTTTAATCGTGGTGCTGGGGCCTTCAGGCCCAGTAATTTTAATTATTTAATTTATTAACACCCAGGTGCACAACCTGGGAACCTAATCAATATGTGTGTGAAGTTTCATGTTTGTAACTGCTTCCATTTTGGAGTTATGGCTGGCACACACACACACGTCGTTTTGAGGTACCCGGCGTTGCAGACAAACAGACAGGCTGACCGACTCTGTGTTGACATTCTTCATCCCATAAGAGGTTCCCGTGCCAAATTTGGTATCTCTATGTCAAACGGTTTGAAGTCGTCCTAAAAAATAATTATATGTGAAGCTCAAGATTTTCATGACTGTGTCCTTTTCTATAGTTTTATTGACCAAATAATCAAAATTTTCACGGCTGCGTTCTTTTCTGTAGTTTAATCGTGGTGCTGGGGGCCTTCGGGCCCAGTAATTTTAATTATTTAATTTATTAACACCCAGGTGCACAACCTGGGAACCTAATCAATATGTGTGTGAAGTTTCATGTTTGTAACTGCTTCCATTTTGGAGTTATGGCTGGCACACACACACACACACACACACACACACACACACACACACACGTCGTTTTGAGGTACCCGGCGTTGCAGACAAACAGAAAAACAGACAGGCTGACCGACTCTGTGTTGACATTCTTCATCCCATAAGAGGTTCCCGTGCCAAATTTGGTAGCTCTAGGTCAAACGGTTTGCGCTTGCATAAAGGACAGACAAACAAACAAGCAGACAGGCGAATATATATATATATATATATATATATATATATATATATATATATATATATATATATATATATATATATATACTGCATAACTTGGTTAGAAATACGCAGCACGGATTTAGGCGAAACATATCTTGCTTAACTAATCTTTTAGAATTTTTTCAAAGCGTGGTTGACGTTTACGATAGTCATCGGGCGGTTGATGTAGTGTATTTAGATTTTCAAAAAGCGTTTGACACCGTACCGCACAAAAGACTCATTGAAAAAACTAAGGCTTATGGAATCAGGGGTGTAGTAATAAATTGGATAGATGAGTGGTTGCGAGGTAGGAAACAGAGGGTGGTCGTTGATGGAGCAGAATCGTCTTGGGCTAATGTGGCGAGCGGCGTTCATCAGGGTTCTATATTGGGCCCCTTGCTTTTTCTTATATATATTAACGATTAAATGTCGGCCTAGTCAGTACAGTTTCAAAGTTTGCGGATGACACGAAGCTGGGTGGTAGGGCGATTAATGACAAAGATAGAGGTAAAATCCAGGAAGATCTGAATAAAATCGTTGATTTGTCAGTCACATGGCAAATGAGATTTAACGTCGATAAGCGCAAAATTTTACATATACAGTAGGTTCGCGTAACGGTAATTTTGCGTGTAGTATGTCAGGGAAGGAGTTAACAAGCGTAGAGCAGGAAAAAGATTTAGGAGTTATAGTCACTGGTGATTTAAAAGTAGCGAAGTAGCAGCGAAGTACAAATCGCGCGATATTATTGTTCCTCTTTATAAATCATTAGTTAGACCCCATTTGGAGTACGCGATCCAATTTTGGAATCCGCATATGCAGAAAGATATAGACAAAATCGAAAGAGTTCAAAGACGAGCAACTAAGATGAATTCCGTCGCTTAGGTCGAAGTCGTACGAGGATAGGCTTAAGGAATTAAAATTGACTACACTCGAGACTAGGAGGCTAAGGGGTGATCTAATCCAGTTTTTTAAAATTATGAATGGGTTCGATAACGTAGATAGAGATAGCTTTTTCGAAATATCTCAATATAATCGGACTAGAAATAACGGGTGTAAGTTGACAAGTCGAAGGTTCGAGATAGCTGTTGCCAAAAACTTTTTTACGCATAGAATAGTAAATAGGCGGAATAGTTTGCCGGTAGAAGTAATTAGTAGCACGTCTATAAACATGTTTAAAAATCGATTAGACGCATATGTTGATAGACTGGGTATAGTTTAAGGTAGTAAAATTATGGCTTTGTGGTTCGGAACCCACGTAAAATTGTAGGTCCCCTCCGCTACCACGGAGGACATGCACAACACACGATTACGAACACAGTTAGGTAGACCAGCCATGAGTGGATCCTTGGGTCTTTGTTGGTCTGAAACATTATGACAACATTTTATTATATATATATATATATATATATATATATATATATATATGGGAATGAACTCAGAATGGTTCCCTGAGGTTTTTTTATGATACACACAGACCGTGCCTGGAACAAGGAACTCTTCTAGGGAAATTAAATCCACTATAGTCCGAATAAGTAATGGTAAATGACAAATACTATAGTTTTTTCTTTTTCATGATGCTAGCCCGACGTGGGCAACGGGTCACTCGCAAAGAGGTCCCAAAAATATAGCTTCCCTCACCAGCTATCTGCAAAGCAGATAGAATCCAGCTTTGGGACAGGATCTAGGGTTTAAAGCAGCCTAGCCCAGCTACATTTAGAACCTCAATATAAGCAAAAGACTCGCTGCCTTCACGTCAGATTGAATACATCAAAGAAAAAGGGGTAACTATTATATTTTAACCAAAACTTAAACCTTAACTGGCAGAATTTATTTTTCCATGCACGGTCTGTGTGTATCATAAAAAACCTCAGGGAACCATTCTGAGTTAATTCCCATCATGAAACGGACATGTTATGTGCCTTGAAAAGTGGACGCTCAATTCTGCCAGTTGAGGTTTAAGTTTTGGTTTTTAGCTAAAAATATAATAGTTACCCCTTTTTCTTTGATGTATTCACTCTGACGTGAAGGCAGCGAGTCTTTTGCTTATATTGAGGTTCTAAATGTAGCTGGGCTAGGTTGCTTTAAACCCTAGATCCTGTCCCAAAGCTGGATCCTATCTGTTTTGCAGATAGCTGGTGAGGGAAGCTATATTTTTGGGACCTCTTTGCGAGTGACCCGTTGCCCACGTCGGGCTAGCATCATGAAAAAGAAAAAACTATAGTATGACGGCTTTTTGGTCGCAACATAAAGTCTAACTATCCTGTTGGCTGTCGTAAGCCATTTGGCATGGTTCAAAGAACCTGGGTTGCGGTTTTCAAGGTTTTGGGAACATTGGCCTTCTATAACTGCATTACAAATTTCCATGAGATACTTTTGATCTTGGCTTAGATCGAGATCCCCTGGAATAGAAGGCATATTACTTGATTTCATTGCTTCAAACTTGACAACTGGCATCTTTTCGCACGCAGTAAGAGTTTTGCCAACATTTCCAGCAAGGGCTTTTGGTCCTTTGGTTTCACCATCCAAATAATTAAACAAATGGCGGAGAGGTAGCTCATTGGTATGCAGCAAACACACGAACCAATGAAAAGGAGTATTGTAGTGTACCTCTAGTTGCCTGATAACTCCATTATGTATGCCAGTGTTTACATTGGTTCCATCACATCCAATGACCTTCAGATTGTCTACCTTAATATTGTTACTGTTAAGAAACTTTATCATTCCCTTAGAAATGTTAGTTGAATTTCCAGTCACAGAAGTGAAGTGCCCAAGATATTTTGATTCTGGTTCAACTATAAGCGTGATGTGTTCCTCATTAATTGTTGTACTGTAGTACCTCCCATCCATACAGAAATTTGCTTTAGTTAAGTCCTTTCTTCCATCAAAATACAATGTTTCTATACTTTCTTCACTTGATTTACTCAACTCCTCTCTGATCTTCTCTCTCTGCCGTCTCACCTTATTCTTATCCACAACATTGTGATAATCTTCAGAGGTAATGAGACCAAAATCTTCCAGAACAGCAGAGGCAACGGCTGCACTAGCTTTGTCTGATATTCCGAATCGGTCACAAGTTTTTGCTAATGAAGGCAATTTGCGAGTGAGCTTATGTGCTTCACCTGATTTCTTTATACCTTCCTCAATGTGATCATCATCATCACGCTCTCTATCTGTTGATGTGTCAGAATCAGGAATTGTATGAAAGTTATCCCAGTCCATTGGTTCTTCCCTGGAAGTGGATGAGTTATTGATATCTCCATCTTCAATGTTTTTAGAAAATCGTGCTCTTTCTTGTTCTTTACGCTCAGATCTTATTTGCAGTTTCTTCGTTGTCTGTAAATCAATGCTGCCTATTGTCATTTTTCGTGCACCTCTTTGGTCAATTAGGAAAGAACGTTCCATGGCAGGAACTTTTAGCTCTTTTTCAGAAGTGCAAGAAAACAGATCATGGCATTTGCAGGCAGCAATATCAAAAAGCCTTTGATTTTTGGATTTGAACGCGGTCAGTTTAGATTCAAAATCTTTCCTTTTTCTACCAGTCTTCATCATATTTGCTGTTCTGATATTGTTGGAATTGATGCACTTTTCCAGATCTGTTTTACCTTTGATGCAACTATTCTTGCCACATCATTAGCATTTGGCTCTTTTTTCCCCTCACTAGCTATAAGTAAGAGATATCTTGTTTGTAAATATTCTTTTAAAACGTCTTCATATATAGTCCGGTTCACTATGTCAATAAAAACACTTTCGTTCAAAATTTATGGAGATTAGCAAACCAGTGCATGTTTGGAAAGCTTATGGCATCAGGAATCTGAAAATCAATGTTTACATTTGCGCAGATGCCTGCATAGCCACCATTTTGGATTTTCAAAATGGCCGCCATAAAATAAGAATTTCCGAATATCTCAGCTTGTAATTGACATAGAAACTTCATTCTAAATGCTAATCCTATGTTTCCAGCCCCAAGGAATCCAAAGTTTATGTCAAATTAGTGATTATGAACACCAAAAACCAAGAAAAAAGAAGTTTGTGAAATTATGTTTGTATTTTCATGAAAAAATGCACACTCAAATTGTTGGTAGTGACAACAGCATACGTATAGACGTATTTCCTATCTCAGTTTGACACATCATTACACATCATCATCACTCTCAGTGTCATATTCAACATTACAGTCTGCATCGTTTTCGCGTTCTGTGCAAGGCAAGTTATTCCTTCTGCATGAACATCTCTGTGTAGAACAGTTGGTTTTGCAGTGGCATCTGACCAACTCGATGATGGCTTGCGGGGCAGGAGGAACCTTTGTGGTGACTGGCAGTATTTGGCCACTTTTGTCCTGATAGTAACCAAATTTCAGGGGGTCAAAAGGCTGTTGCTGCATAACATTGGCTTGGCACCATACTCGGCTTTGTAACCGCACACGCTGGATGTGTTCCTTAAGTGCACCGAGTGTAGGAGGTAAGTTGTTGCTTTCAGCTAGGTGTTTACAAAACAGATACCATCTTAGATCAGGGATACTTGCAATGTGAATACCCTTGGGACAGTAGCTTGAGCACACAAATTTGGCCAATACGTCTTTCACCTCCTGTGTTAGGTCACCTTTCTCCGGTAGTTTCATCAGTGCTCTGACTAAGTGCATGTCAGCTTTCATATACTGCTGAAACCATTTTGTTTTGCCTATTCCTGAGAATTTTCCAACATTGTCTGCTCCAGTGAATGCGTGGAATACAGGTAAAGCTTGCGCCTTTTCTTTGCCCAAAGCTCTCCAGATTGGCTCTATTTCGACTGTACCTGATACCATCAAAATAGATGTCTTTTTGCAGAGCTTGTCATAGTGTGCCACAGCCAGAACCAAGACGTCAGTATCAGGAGTGAAGAATACTAGCTGTGCATCAGGACACCGCTGTGATGCCTCCGCTGCCAGGCAGATCATCAATGTGTCAGCCTCCTCGTGATTGTTGTCTTCAAAGTGCATGTTTCTGTTGCTTCTGGTGTGACCTGATGCTGATGTGATGACTAACTGAGGTGAGTTTTTGTTGTAATCAAGGGTTGCTTTGGCGAGATAGTCTGTCAAATCTGCTTTCGTTTTTTCGTGCGATAGAAACCGTGCCAGTAGGATGTGTTTGATGTTCGTATCATCTGCAACCTGATACTGTATAGGAGCTTTTCCTTGTCGTCGTCTCTCTCTAGTTTCCTCCTTTAGTGAGTCAGGTTTGTATGTATCGAAGACCAGGATGACCTCACTGAACCCTGCTGTCAAGCTCACGAGCCTGTCATTGAAACACTGGGCTAGATCTTTGACTGTGCTGATTGTCCCTGATTTCTTTGTCATCTTCTGGACAAGCACCATTCCATCAACAATGGCGATCTTTTGATTTGATGACGACGATGGAGATGATGATACAGGACCTCTGTCATCATCCTGCTCTTTGGCCGCTAGAGCTTCTGTCTGTTCCTGGGTTTCATCTGTTTTTGCCAGCTTCTCAAGGCTGTGTATCAGCTTGGACTTGTCAGTGCATGGCAGCATTGAGCCGTCTGGTGCAAATAGTGCTCTCGGAGTCAATGTGAACTCATAGTTGCCAACTGCATTCTTCTGATCGATGTCCCTGCTCGACCTGGTGAGAACCATCAGCCGACCATAGAGATCTTTGGTCTCTTTTAGGTCAACTGTCTGGTCACGGAACTTGAAAGTTTGTTTCTTGCTGCCAGACATGTACATCTTGTTGTTCTGCTTTTTGACTGGTGCCCAGAGACTAACATCTCCATTGATACGTTCAGTGACATAATCTTCATAAAGCTTCTGTCCGATGTCATCAATGTTCAAGATTTGTGGAACATACTCTTGTCGTACATATGCATGTGTGATGAAATTGTATAGCTGATCACCTTCAACAGCAAAGGGATTCCCGTGGCTCAGTATTGCAGCCTTGATTTTGTCAACAGCTTCATGTTCTTTCCTGACAGCACTGGGTCGTACATCATGGTGTTCCTCTGGCTTGTTTACTTGAAGCCCGAACTGTCCTTTAAACTCTGTTGAGAGGCACGACATCTCTGGAGAAGCCAAGAAGAACCGCTGCCTAGCATTCGCATTATTGGAAATGCCAATTAGGCCAGAATGAACCTTCATCATCTTGTTGAGATGTTCGCAGGCATGGTCTGCACCTATTGAGACGAACGGAATCTCACTCTTGGTGACAGATATGTTTCCATCTTGAAGTTCTCGCCATGTTGCTGGATGGCTTGTCTTCATTTCGTGCATGTCGGCGATGTACCTTGGCCAGAGGCGTTTGTATTTTATTCGATCCATTGCGAAAAACAGCTTGCTGAGTGCTTCTCCAGCCTCCAGATGGAGAACGAGATCAGCATTTCTGGATGCTTCAACAAAGAACAAGATGGTTTCAACCCGGTGGAGGTAATTCATCAATGACTTGAACATAGCGTTAGATGATTTCTGAGCTTCCCACTTCTTCAGCTGTTGAATGACATCTTCGTTGGTCAAGACTTGAAGCAGGTGAGTGTTAGCAATTCTGATGCATTCTGCTCCATCACTTGTCCCAGAAGCTGTGTTTGTGCAGGCTTCCTGCAATTCATTTGCTGGTTTCGAGCAGATTTCTTTTAGTTGTGGCATCTCTGTGAAGAACTGTTCTAGAGCAAGTTCATACAGAGCCATGTAAGTGTGGATGTGTGCACGGAGTGCTCTCTTGTAGTGGCCGCACTTGAGGATCTGTCTCGTTGTAGCAGGCCCATATACATCTGCCTCAATCCATGCATCATCTATGCCAGAATTTTCTATTGAGGCTCCGAGTGCCCTCAGTGCAGCCATCACAGCATGCAGCTCCCCAAGTCTCGGAACAACTTCTCTTTTCAAGTTAGGTCTTGCATCTAGCAACTGTACTGCCTTCTCGTACAGGGCCATGTCAAAGGTTATGACAGTTGGGTGGTTTTCACCAACTGCCAAGCTCTTCAACTGAGACGCTTGCAACATCACAGTCAGCATGGTAGACCACTCATGTGCGACCTCTGGAAGTAGAGGCAAGGCACCGACTTGAGTCAGTGACTGACTAGATGACACAAGTGATTTGTAGCCTGCCCAGCCTGGGATACTGCTTTGTGATTCACTGTCGGTTGATCTAGACAAAGCAGATGCAATCATCCAACCAAGATTGGTTAGTTCATAGGATTCAGCAACACCTGTGGAACACGCCTTGAATTCCTTTGCTCTCTTGACTGGCCCAGGTTTTGGTTTACTGCAAGGCTCGATGGGTACATGATAAGGGACAACCGACAGGTTTTTTGCCTCACTAACTTCCAAATTGGGTGCGATTGATTCTCCAGGCGCATCTGCCTTCTGATACACTGCGGTGATTGTGCCATGTGTGGTGCCTTTGCCATCTACAGTGTCCTCTGCAAAATCTGTATTATCAACAGCGAAGAAGACAAATGTACCTTTCTTGAGGAAAGGTGGTACATACAATCCATCAAATTGTTTTGTGTTTTCCACAACAGCATTGGCAATTGCTGTTTCTAGGAGCAAGGCACGGCTGTGTGATACGCAGTAGTTCTGTACATGGAGGAGGTCCATCAGCGCCTTGTTCCTGGTGTCATGATGTACAGTGAGTGCCAACCCTACAACCTGTGGGTTTTCTCGTGTGTGTGGTGTCCGAAATGTGTCAGTGGCTTTCTTGGGCACGTGGTGCACTTGTCTCCTGGTCTTGAAAGCATACATGATATTCTGACTTATGGTCAATGCTGACCTGTCAACTGTCCTGCTCCTCATCTCCGTTTGCAGCTCCTCCTCAGATCCCACCAAAATCCACCGTATAAGGCTGTACAGCTCGGTCGGGACATCCTCTCTTGTGCTGGATACTGTAATTGTGTGTGTTTCCTTCTCCTCAGCGAAATTGGCAATGCTGTTGCGTATTAGCTTAGCTGTCTTGTATATCATCATTGTCTTGTCCATTTCACTTGTGGCATCTTGCATCAAGGAAGTGTAGACCATATCTTCTTCGCAGGCTTCAGGACAGTAAAGAACAGATGGTTTTCTTCTGTCTTTCTGCCTCACTGACTTCACACTTGGTAACTCTGCAAGAATTTTGTCCTTTAGCCACTGTCGTGTCAGTGTCGGAGTGTGCTTCTGTGCCTCATCACTACCACCAAGCATAGATATGTAGGTTTTTTCGATGGCATCCATGGGTAGATGAGCCTTATTTTGGGTTTGATATTCAATGAGATTGATCAGCTCAATCAAGCATGGTACTTGCATTGGTAGGTCTGTCTTTGTAGACTTGGCCCGGTTGCTGGCATCATCCCTCAGGACATGGAACACATATCGTGTCCAGCATGGTTTGTGGTATCTTACATCTATCGCATGGGCATCACTTGGTGAGAGTGCATTGCTTAGTCTTGTCATCAATACTGGATCTTGGGAAATATCCACAGCTCGTCTAAGTGCCTTCCCCGCGTTTTCAGTTCGTACGGTGAAGAGACGCTGGTCATCATTCTTGACATAAGAAGCAGTGATCCCTTGTCAACGGTTCTGTCGCAGATCTAGTGAAAGGTGCTGAGGTGCCTGGGGTTGCTGATTGCTCCATTTCAGAGCTTGTTCTTTTATGCCCACGTTTTTTCACAGCATAGGTTCCTGTAGACATGGCATGCTGCAAGCGGTCTCTCGCTCGCTGTATGGATATTTGATTTGTGGCATCAGAATAACAACTGCGATGCCACATGGGTTTCCTTTCAATCAATATTTCTTTGGTAAAGTCTTTGAGGCGTCTTTGGATGTCAACATATTTTCCATCCTGTAAGCTGGCTCTTTCTTCCACTACATCGAGTAGTTTCTGGTATGATTCTGTTCTGGGATATTGAACAAGTGTTCCTTTGCTGGCAGTGGACTCCTGACAAAGAATGCACTGCTTCCAGTCTACTGTGTCCATGGACGACTTGACCGAACTCAACTTGCTGGTTCCCGGGTCTTCACTCATGAGACTCAGGCACTGAAAAGAGAGCCACCACTATATTAACCAACACCAAGATAATTGTGCACTAGTTGTGTTAACATAAATTTTTACAGTATAAAATTAAATATTGCAACACTACTGCAAAAATACTGCAAAATTATTGAAGCATCAGGATTTATAAACACTGTTGCAACTGCCGCCAAAATGGCCGCCAAGCAGGCATCTGCGCAAATGTAAACATTACTTTTCATATTCCTGATGCCATAAGCTTCTAAAAAATGTACTGGTTTGCTAATCTCCATAAAATTTGAACAAAAATACATAGTGAACCTGACTAATAGGGGAAGTTGATTTCCACTGAGCTCAGCTTTCCCAAAAAAGGAAACAGCTGGACTCATGATTTTTTCAACAGTTGCTTTCACAGTCAAGAAAAACTTAATAGCAACAAGAATACAAAAAATACAAGAAAATCTAAATAATAAAAAATCATAATTGCCAAATAATTAATAAAGTTTACGTATTTAAATAAAGTTTTAAAAGATTTAAAGTTTTTTGTAATGTTTTACGTTTTACTTGCAATCTTCAGAGGACTTGCGAAACATCTAAAACTTGATCAATTTAGTTTTTTAATCATTGTTGAGCATTTATAGTGCATCTACAAATTTCTCGGACACAGGCATGTGGAAATTCACAAATTTAATTTTTCGACCCGGCCTAATATATACACACACACACACACACACACACACACACACACACACACATATATATATAATATAATATATATAATATATATATATATATATATATATATATATATATATATAACGGGTGTGCCATAAAAAAAGGGTACATTTTGAAAAGGCTATAAAATCAACATTTGTCATTTGATTTTAATAAAACTTCTACACAATAAAACATATGTATTTATCTATATGCTAACAAGTTTTCAGACTAAAAGATCAAATAATTCAAATTTTATCAACATTTAACGAAAGAGTATGATTTTTCTACTTAACATGCAAAAATTATTTAACCTTTTTAATAACTTTTTTTATTCTTGGCCGGAATTCATCTATGGCTCGATTTATTTGTTCCTGTGGAAGCTCTTCCCATTTTTGAATGATGATCTCGCGTAAATGAGCGACATCTTTTATCCTAGTCCTGTAGACTCGCTCTGCTAAGTTCTCCCATATTCCGGCCAAGAATAAAGTTATTGAAATGGAAGGAAAGCATTTCGAACAATTCTTTTTAATAATTTCAGGTAAATTTTATGTTAAAAATTATTTTTATAAAAAAATATTAAAAAGGTTTAATAATTTTTGCATGTTAAGTAGAAAAATCATACTCTTTCGTTAAATGTTGATAGAATTTGAATTATTTGATCTTTTAGTCTGAAAACTTGTTTGCGTATAGATAAATACATAAGTTTTATTGTGTAAAAGTTTTATTAAAATTAAATAACAAATGTTGATTTCATACCCTTTATAAAATGTACCCTTTTTTATGGCACACCCGTTATATATTATATGTATATATATATATATATATATATAAAGAACGACGCTTGTGTAGAAGTGCGTCCGTACAAGATGAGGAGGGAGAACGAGCAAATGAAAAATGAGGCACCTCCCAGGAATCGAACCCGGGATCATCCAATTGCCGGTCGGATATGTTAACCACTGCACCAAAGTCCCCGACCAGTCAGAACTCGTAATTCTCTCACATACGAGCGGAATCGAATGCCCTGAGGGGGCACCTTCTCATGCCGTACATATATACATTATAACTGCAAACAACACACAATATAGTTAATGTAAGGAACGACGCTTGTGTCGTTCTTTACATTAATTATACTGTGTGTGTTGTTTGCAGTTAAAATATATATATATATATATAGTAAGGAATAAGAGGACGAGAAGGTGGTACATGTTTATTAGTCAGACGTTTCAGAAATTCAATTTCCATCATCAGTGCTAAAAAATTAAAATTAAAAAAGTGAACAAATATAGTGAATAAGAGATTTCATACAATATATTTACCGTATGCAGTTCTATCATAATAATTAAACAAAATTTACATGAAACGTGGAAAGGCAAGATAATGGCTAAAATATACAAAAATTGAAAACGCATCTTACCAAGTTATTATACGAGAGGGAGGGGCGGTTAATCTAATTGTGTTAAGGTTGGGAATGGTTGAATGCTGAAGTAGCCATGTTAAAAGCCGGAGAGTGGTAGCGGATTTCTTTTCAGAAATGGTTCAGAAGAAATTATTTAGCTATGTTTAAGTTGAAGGCAGAACTATAGTCGTTGAGGGTTGGTTTTGTACTAAGGACGTATAGGGATTTGAGGATGCGGAGGTCAGTTGGTTGGTATGCTGAATTGATAATTTTGAAATTGGTGGGGAGCAGTGGGTGATTGTAGAGGTGGCAATGATCTCTTATTGCTGATTTTGGTGATTTGTTTAAAGGTTGTAATGTTCTGGTAGAGATGCCGCGATGTTCGTCCACTCTTGGTTGATATTGGCGAATGGTGCTGCCAATATAACTCGCTTTGCAGTGAGTACAGTTGAAACGGTAGATAGTGGACGAAACAAGAGGCGGGTTTTTTTTGTTTTATAGTTGAGATACGATTTAATGCTGTTATTATTGGTGAATACAAATTGAAGGTTAATTTGAGGGTAACGGGGGGTGAGTAGGTGACGAAGTTCTGATTGTATTTTTTAACTAATATAGTGGTAGTAGGGAAAAGAAAAGTATTGTATATCTTTTTTAACGGTGGAGACTTTAAGGGGAGGTTGATAAATGTTGTTGAGAAAATTTCTATTTAGAGATTGTAGTAAATGTTTTGGGAAAGAGTTATTAATGCTGAAATTGTGAATGAATTCTATTTCGTTGTGGAAGGATGAGTAAGAGGAACAAAGTTGATAGGCACGATGGATTAAGATTTTAATACTGTTAATTTTATACAATGAAGGGATGTGGCTTAAATAGTTAGTACCAGGCCTGTATATGTAGGTTTTCGATATATGGAAGTGCTGAATTTATTATTCTGTTTTGTTACTGTTATATGTAAAAAGGGTGTGGTGTTGTTGGATTCGTCTTCTTTAGTGAACTTGATGGTTTGATGCTGGGAATTGAGATAGTTAAGAAAAAGAGGGGCGTGGTTAGCATTGTGAAAGAGGAGAAAAGTGTCATCGACGTAACTTTTGTATAGGTGTGGACAGAGGCGGATTAAGACACCTCGGGGCTCCGGGGCAATGAAGAATATGGGGGCCCTTTTCTATAGCTTTTATTAACAATACATGTACACGTACGGTACATAGTACATTTACACGAATTATATGTACGGTGCTCAGGCTAATTGAGAAACAAATTTAAAAGAACCTTAACAGTTAACACAGTGTATTTTGCCGTTTGCCAAAACCAAACAGTATTAAAAGGCCTATAAAACAAAATAAAACAGGGAATTTGTCAGTTTGTGTACTCTATCATATTTAATCAAAGAAGTTTGCGAAATCTCGAATTATATCATCGAAACTCAGTTCACTGAGGGGACCCCTCAAACATGGGAGCCTGAGGCTTCAGCCTCAATAGTCTCAGCGATAATCCGCCGCTGGGTGTGGTTTGTAATGGGTGGGGCAGTGGAGTAGCCAGTTATTTTCGTGGTAAGAGAGAAAAATATTGGTTAGTGTGGTACTTAGTGGGGATTCCATGGCTACTGAGTCGGTTTGTTGGTAAAGTTGTTTGTTGAAAAAGAAGTAGGTGTTTGAAGCGGCAAGAATTAGCAGCTTGGTGAATTCTTGTTTCGTTAGGTTGAGGACTGTGTTCTGATTGTTAGAAAATTAATAAGCCTTTCCCAAAACATTTACTACAATCTCTAAATAGAAATTTTCTCAACAACATTTATCAACCTCCCCTTAAAGTCCCCACCGTCAAAAAAGATATACAATACTTTTCTTTTCCCTACTACCACTATATTAGTTAAAAAATACAATCAGAACTTCGTCACCTACTCACCCCCCGTTACCCTCAAATTAACCTTCAATTTGTATTCACCAATAATAACAGCATTAAATCATATCTCAACCACAAAGAAAAAAAAGCCCAGCCTCTTGTTTCGTCCACTATCCACCGTTTCAACTGTACTCACTGCAAAGCGAGTTATATTGGCAGCACCATTCGCCAATATCAACCAAGAGTGGACGGACATCGCGGCATCTCTACCAAAACATTACAACTTTTAAACAAACCATCAAAATCAGCAATAAGAGATTATTGCCACCTCTACAATCACCCACTGCTCCCCACCAATTTCAAAATTATCAATTCAGCATACCAACCAACTGACCTCCGCATCCTCAAATCCCTATACGTCCTTAGTACAAAACCAACCCTCAACGACTATAGTTCTGCCTTCAACTTAAACAAAGCTAAATAATTTCTTCTGAACCATCTCTGAAAAGAAATCCGCTACCATTCTTCGGCTTCTAACATGGCTACTTCAACATTCAACCATTCCCAACCTTAATACAATTAGATTAACCGCCCCTCCCTCTCGTATAATAACTTGGTAAGATGCGTTTTCAATTTTTGTATATTTTAGCCATTATCTCGCCTTTCCACATTTCATGTAAATTTTGTTTAATTATTATGATAGAACTGCATACGGTAAATATATTGTATGAAATCTTTTATTCACTATATTTGTTCACTTTTTTACTTTTAATTTTTTAGCACTGAAGATGGAAATTGAATTTCTGAAACGTCTGACTAATAAACATGTACCACCTTCGCGTCCTCTTATTATTTACTAAGTTGCGGTTCCCCAAGAACAAACCCTTCAATCAAGTTATATATATATACAGATAATATATATATATATATATATATTTTAACTGCAAACAACACACAGTATAATTAATGTAAAGAACGACGCTTGTATAGAAGAACGTTTCGCCAAGATGAGGAGGGAGAACGAAAAAATGAAAAATGAGGTAACCACCGGGAATCGAACCGGGATCTTTCGATTGCCGGTCAGATATGCTATCCACTACACCATGGGCTCGATGATCAGAAGTCGTAATTTCCTACATACGAGCAGAAACCAATGCCCTGAGGGGGCACCTCCCGCATGCCTCACATGATGGTTGATGGTTGTGTGTATTCGATCGGATGTACACAATGTAACTCAGTATATATAGGCCAAACCGGTAAAACATTAGGATATTAGGGTAAAACAGCATAAATATGCTTGTAGAACAGTAATAATTCCAATGCTTATTTAACCATATGTATAGATGTAACCATAGCATCAAGTGGGATAGTTCTAAAGCGCCTGTAAAAACAGAGATATAATAGAAAGAAATATTCTAGAATGTGCATTTATTCATTTTAAAAACAATTTCAATAACAGTGCGGGAATGTATAAGATTGACAATATATTGTTAAAATTTCTTTTGCCTCTCATTAACCCTTATTAAGTATGTGCTAATTGTTTTGTTTTTCCTGTACGTTGTATATATTATGGGCATCTCGCCTTTTATCTTCATTCCCTGACGAGGTGTAGCTCTGAATACACGAAAGGCCTTGGAATCGTTTTTCTTTTTCCTGTGGATTTGCAGCATATATATATATATATATATATATATATATATATATATATATATATAATGCCGAATCCCCAAGTAGCACCAATTGAAAGCCGGTTTTTTACCCATTAACATCGATTTTCTAAATACTGTAAGTCAACTTTCTTGTAAGATATACTTTTTTGAGGTTAGGTTAAGTTAACCGAACTTAACCTAACCAAAAACAAATCAGTGGATGTGTAAAAGGTTGAGGTAGAAATTAGAATGAAGTAGAAGTAATTTGATCTCGAATTTTTTAATTAAAATCCTGACACGGGTGAAATTTGAAAAAAAATAATTGTATTCAGTAAAAAAGCACTTTCTCTGAACTTTTTGATGCCTCCGCCCCACCTACCTTAACACAAACGTAACTAAAAATTTGAAAATATAATAAATATGAGCCGGAAGAGCTAATAAAAACTAACACAAAAGTTGGAGTAAAATTATATATTAGAATAATAATAATAATAATAATTAAATTATCATTTTGGGATACGAGATTTACTTTATTTTTCATTCTTTCTCGAAAAAGTAATTGCTTAATTTAATGTAGTCTATCTCGGTAACAATTGGAAGCCATTATGCTTGCACGCGAGTTCTTTTTCAAGTCCCATTGTCACTGTTTACACTCTGCCTGAAAACAGGCTGAGAAAAAGTTGTGTGTGTTTACACGTTTCTGAAAATAGGAGAGCAACATGCTCACGTTCCCACTTCTATTTCGATATGTTTTGGTTCAACTAACCACGTGACTCACCCCAACCAATCAGCGTCATTCAGTCCTCTCTCTTCAGACGCTAATCTGTGGCTTCCCCACAACCAGCCTGAACTCGAGTTCAGAGAGCATATTAACTAGTGGTGTACCGATTAATCGGCATCTGCATCTGCAGCAGCAGCAGAATCGGACATTCTGGGGGTATCTGCATCGGCCAAATTTAGCCGATTCTCTCTCCGATTCTTTGACATTTTAAAATTTTTATTACAAAACAAAATCTATATCTAGAGAAAATTGAACAGACAAAACCACTATTTATGGTAACTTATACTCATTTCAAAGTGTAATTATATAAAAATATTTTACATTCACGAAAAAGAGCTTAATAAGTTAAATTGCCCATAAATTTACATTTTCTCTAACTAGCTATCTCTAAATATTATAAACTATTGTAATCTACTCTATATTAATAATAATTCTGTATTAAGTTGTACTTTATAATTAATATATTAAACCATCGGTGCTCCTTAAGTATGCCCTCAACCGGACTTTTTTGACTTAAGTATACGATCTACCCATGATGATAACCGTATCACAGCGCGTTAAAGGATTAACAGGTAGGTAAATGGTTATTGAAAAGGTACAGGTGGTTAGTTTAGGTTAGGTCTGGAGATTAATGAGAAAAAAAAACGCAAGATTTGTTCTCCGATTTTTTAAATGACATTCGTTTTGTATATCGCTAG
Source organism: Bathynomus jamesi (assembly GCA_023014485.1). Classification (NCBI taxonomy): domain Eukaryota; kingdom Metazoa; phylum Arthropoda; class Malacostraca; order Isopoda; family Cirolanidae; genus Bathynomus; species Bathynomus jamesi. Next base: position 395,603 of record JAJOZX010001395.1, on the reverse strand, counting down.
TTACATTTTCTCTTAAATTGATAAGCTGAAATTATGCATCAATTATGCATTTAATTATTGTAATATGTAATTTCATAATTTCATAATTTCAAAAACATAAATATAATATAATAAAAAAAAATCACGACTAAAAATGTAGAATCTTTTCCCTTAAAATTTTGCTGCGTAGATCAAGGTTTTTGAAGTAGAGCGCATACTTAAGGAGTACCACGCCATCTTATTATGTTGACTTTATTTTACATATTTTAATAATTTTATAAACCCAAATTTTGTATCCATTTTTTTTTATTCAAATTGGCCACCAGGAAATGAAATTTTAATGGAAAATTTTGTTGATTATATTGTTGAAGAAACAAAATACGTTCAACATAAGAAAAAACGATTAAATAAATTGAATACCAATATTTAAAGTAACTAAAATAAAATTATTTTATCATTTTATTGAATGATAAGACTTTTTAGCATCATTTTAGCTCCGATATATGAATAACAAATTTCGGTGCTGTATATTGTGGAGTGAGCTAAGGAAAAGCATTTAAACAAATTTGAAATGTAAAAATATGAAAATTAAAAGTTTTCATTCGAGATTAGTAAATTTATGAAGGGAATTGAATTGTTAAAATTTAGGCAAAGAATCGGCATCGGCACATTTTCATGGAATTGGCATCGGCTAAATTTTGGAATCGGTACATCACTAATATTAATGCTAAGTCAGTATCATATCATCTTGAAGGGCTGAGTGTGGATGCGTTTAGGCTTTCACAGTATTTTTCTTCGAGAATAATATCATTCAGCTGCGAATTCACTCTGTTTTTGGAGCGATATTAGTGTTTTCACTGAATGTCTATTAATCAGGATAAAAATAATTAAATGAAGTTAGTAATATAATAAATTTATGAACTTATTTCTTTTGTTTTATGATATTTTATATTTTCTTTACAGATGAAAACTTCTTTAAAAACTCTTATTGAACGGTTTCAAGCAAAGTAGTGAAAGAATCAGCTGCGAATGAAGGCAACTATAATATATTTTCTCTGTAAACTGATTAAGTTAGATACTCCAAAAAAAAATTAATAATAATATTAAGCATATGTTGAAGTTTTTAACTTGGCGAATATTCAGTAACATATTTTCAAAATTAACGACAAGAAAGTCAAATTTGGGATAGAATGAGTTTATAATGAATATGACATTACATCATCATTAGGTTAAAATTATATATATATATATGAGTATGTGAACAGAATAAAAAGTACTTAATAAACTCTTGTTTAATTTTCATTGATATTTAAGTTTTGATTTTGTTTTTCTTGTCCAAGTTTATCTTATGTAATATAGCCAACCTAACTTTGTGTTCTCCTGAAAAAATGTCGTACAAAGGAGAATACGTTTAAATCACGTCAAATTATGTCAAGTTGACGTCGCCTTCTCGTCATCAGAAGGTTGCCTTTGCACACCAACAACGCGTAAATGAGTGACGTTATTTACGTACGTAAATGACAGCGTTTCTGAAGTAACTTTTCAGGTTTATTTCCTCGGGCTGCATTACTCAAAATGAAGGCTAAAGGGTGTCGTCAGAAGGTTACAGACACAGACCTATATGGGAATTCTGTGGTTACAGGGACTTTATACTCTTACGTTGCTTGGGCTAAATCGTGGCTACGTTGCAACGCTGCTTCCTGCAGGATCAGCGAGACTGAGCGAGGTGGAGTCTTCTTCGTAGCTGGATGGGAGACCGTTCTTATAAGTCAGATCACATCTTATACCACTGTGAATAATTATTTGAAATAATTTATATAAAACCAATCTATGCAAGCATCTGCGTCAGATAACATTTTTTTCAAATCAATGAAACACTTTCCATAAGAAGAAGAAGAAGAAGAAGAAGAAAAAAGAAGAAGAGCTTATTGTATTAAAAATTCGGAATAAATTTTCCTTAAGATTCGTTATAATAAATTTGACTTCCATATTCTCTTTCAGCGATTTCTCATGAAGAATCTCTACACATCTGAAATATACGAGTATAGTTACTGTTAACATGGTCCAAGCAAGAAGGGTAGAGTTTAATGGGGCCCCGACAGTTAAGGGGCCAGGTAAGACCCAATTAAGAAAATTTTTAAAACTTTTTTGTAGCTTTTTTATCAATATTGTGTCTATTAATTTTAATCCAATCTGGGTGTAATGCATTTATTTCAATAAAAATATGCAAAGATAATCATGAATGACCTCTCTGAAACTATGTGGGTATAAATCAGAGGCAAAGGGGTCCGGGATGTGATTGTGTAGGGAGCCTGAGAAAGTAATACTTGGGTCCTGACTATCAGGGTGAAAAATTTAAAAAAAAAAAAATTATTGACCAGAGCACGTACTGTATATTGTATAATGAAAGAACAAGACATTTGACGCAGTTTAGTACGAATAAGGTGTCCCCGAAAAATGTCCCTAGTTTTATTTTTTCGTTATTTTATAATGGATGTATATTTTATTATTGGGTTTTTATTCCACATATACCTATATGCATTTACCTATAGAGTCTTAACCTTTCATTACTTAATAACTAATAAATATTACATATCAAAACCGTTCTTTCACCATTTCAACTGTATTCAGTATGTAGACGATACAATACTCACTTTTACACACCACGATATCAACTCCCTAATGAGATCATGTATGTAATTAATTAGATCATGTTTGTAAATGGATGTGTGCAAATAAGCTTTTACTAAACTTGACAAAATCGTCATATATGATGACGAGTAAGCGTTCGTCATGAATGATGAATCTCTTTGGCCTTTATTCTATTTTAATTTGGTCGGAGTACGCTATGAGCTTTACTAGGCAATATTCGAAGTATTTGCTGCGTCAGAATGACGTCATGACTAACTGACCAATGAAAACATTTTGTGGGTGGAGCTTCTAAAAAGATTACTATATATGCGCATGTCCTTGTGGCTCGAGGCATGAAACGTCAGTACCCAGTTAGCATTTGCGTTTGTTTGTGTATTTTGCCATTTTGATATTATATTTTTTATAATGTCATCTACGGATACTTTATAATGTCATCTACGGATACTGATAATTCTGAAAATAAAAGAAACTTAAATATATATGAATAATTTTTGTGTTGTTGTTAATATATAACAAGATACGCACAAAAAATTACAACTTTAAAAAAGTTGTATATTGCACCATACGTTGCTGAGGCAAAGTCGTGCGGAAGAGGTTAATAACCGGAAACTTGCAAAAGTAAATGAAGTTAAAGTTCTTGGCATCAAGTTAGATAAAAAAATAAATTTTAAAAGCCACAGACAACATATCAAATCGAAAATATCTACATTTCTCTACATAATATTCAAACTCAAAGAACCAATTCTCCAAAATGCCCTCCTCACACTGTATTACTCATTTATTCATCCACACTTACAATATGAAATCACAGCATGGGTTAGTACAAAAAATTATATACGATATCCTCTAGAAGTAATCCATAAAAAAACTCACGAACTCTCTCAGACAATGATAACAGTCAATCGCATACCTCTGCAATGTTCAGAAATTTAAATATTCTAAAGCTTCGATAAACTTACTGTCAGTATCAGCAAAGGTGGGCGCCCGGGCCTCAAAAAGGACCGACGGTCCCGGTCCCGGTCCTTGCCTCAAACTGGACCGACGGTCCCGGTCACGGTCCTTTCTGAAGATAGGACCTAGGAACAACTCGGTCCTCGGTTCTTATATATAATATAAGTGAAAAATTTGATTAAAATGAAAAATTGCCGGGATTGCCGGGTTCAGTTCTTCCGCTAGGAGCTCCAGTTGCTTGACTTGAAGTTGAAGCACTAACATCAGTAGATTCTTCGTCTCCTCCAGGTGTTAAAACAAGTTTTAGTTCAGTCTCAGTCTCTTTCTGAGTCTTCTGGCGGAAACGATCCATCTTCTTTAGAACTTCAAATAATCACTAAACACACTAAAATCACTAAAAAAGACCGTCCGGAATTGCTTAAAAATGGACCGTCGCTCCTCATTTCGGTCCTCACTGAGAAAAGGACCGACTTTCCCGCTCACTGTCCTTAAAAAGGACCGAGTTCCTGGAGTTCGGTCCTTTTGGAACTCGGTCCTGCCCACCTTTGAGTATCAGTATGTACAAAGTTGCTAATAATAGAAACTATACTTCGCCAATTGACAGGGCGATTACCCCTTATCAGATCAACCATAATCATAATACAAGGCTTCCCATTGATTTCATACATAAATCAACTTATTCAATGCAAACTGCAGGAAATGCTCTCTCCTAAAAGGAAGCAGATATCTGGAACGCTATACCCATAAATATCAGACAAGCACCATCATTAATTTCATTTCGCATATCGCTAAAGAAAAACTTTATTAATTCCTATTAATGTGTGTATACCTCGTAACCTCGTAGCAGTTCCGTGTGTTGGTCTCTCTTCACACGAAAGTCTAGCTGGTGGCCCCGCCTCTAGGCCTGGCTTGGTGGAGGAGCGAGTTGCTCTCTTGCGATATCCATCGCACATAGCCAGGTACACTCGGCTTATCTGGTACCGTCCTGAGCCAGGCATCTAATCTTCTTTTGAAGACTTCAAATTTGACCCCTGTTTGGATGGTAAGTGGGTTTAATTTGAGGTTTGGTACCAGTTTTTCGATCATTCTCCATATGTAGATTATGGTGTACCCCTCTCTTCTTCTTTCCAGGGAGTAGTCTTTCCCAGTAGTTGAGTGTTCTTTGCAGCCATCAATCTTGACTGTGAAATGTCTGAATTTCTTCTAGTTTATTAATTTCTTCATTTTTGTATGGGACCGTCAAGACTTAGCAGTATTCAAGTTTTAGTATGATCAGTGTTTTCAGCAGGAGAATCATTACTGTTTTGTCCCTTCTTTTAAAGGTTCGTAGTACCTGTCCCGCGACTCTTTTTGCTTTCTTTATCGCTATATGATTTTGTTTCGAATTTCGTATCATCGGTTATTATAACCCCCAAATCTATCGCTTTCGCGCTTCTCTGAATTTCCTGGCTATCTGGGGCATAATACACTTTCTGTTTACGTTCATCATTTCACCATATCTCAAGAGCTGAAATTTCTCGGTGTTGAATGTCATGTTGTCTTTGACCATTTGTATATTCTGTTCGTTTCCCCTCTGCAAGCCTCCACCTCTTTTCCATTGCTGATTTTTCTGCTGTTCTTTGTATCGTCTGCAAAGGATATTACTATACTGTTGCTTTTTACTTCATTGTCTATGTCTGTTAGCATGACAATGAATAGGAGTGGGGCCAATACTGTTCCTTGTGGTTCTGAGCTGCGTACTTCCGATTCTGATGATATACCTTGAATTTTTATGACCTGTAGATGTTCTCTGAGGAAATTGTAGATCCACTGTCCCACTTTGCCTGTTACTCCCATATGTTTCACTTTATGTGCTATTATACCATGATTACATTTGAGGAAAGCTTTAGCAAAATCCGTGTATATGACATCGTGGTTGTCATTGCCTTCAAGCGCGTCTAAGATATTGTTATAGTGCTCTATAAGTTGTGATGGGCATAATCTTCCTGATCGGAATCCATGCTAATTTTCGCTGAATCCTTCCAGTGTCTCCAAAAAAGACGGATTTTCTCTCTGACTATTCTTTCGAATACTTTGGTGAGATAGGAAGTCAGTGACACTGGTCTATAATTCTTTGCTTGAGATCTATCCCCTCCTTTATATATAGGGACAATGTTAGTAGTATGCCCGCAAAAAGGTAGAGTGTAATTGCATGCAACATTGCATGCAACATGGACACGTAGGAAATAACAATGATGTTACGGAAAGAGTATATGGAGGACATGGTTTGGGAGAGGCAAATCGGGAAGGTGAGAGAGTGTTGGGCCTGGCTGTCTCTTTTGATATGGCAATTGTAAACACATACTTCAGGAAGAGGAACGAACATTTGATAACTTACAAGAGCGGAGGTAGAACGTCACAGGTTGGCTACCTACTCTACAGAAGGTCACAATTGAGTGAAGTTAAGAACTGTAAAGTGATTCCAGGAGACCATGTAACACCACAGCACCGGATATTAGTTATGGAGCTGATGTTGAGGAGACCGAGAAAGACACGAGAAACGTGTTAAGAGGATCAAGTGGTATAAGCTGAAAGAAGAGGAGAAGAGAAGAGAGTTTAAAGAACGGGTGCTGAGCGAGACCAGTACGCCAGAAGATGTACAAAACTGGTGGCAACATAATGCAAATGTAATACGAACCGTAGGAAAGGCTGTATTAGGTGAAACATCCGGTAGAGCGTGGAAAGATAAAGAAGGATGGTGGTATAATGATGACATCCAAGAGTCCCTACAATGTAAGAAACAAGCAAAGAAACTGTGGGAGGAAACTAGGTCGGGTGAGCGGAAGGAAGTATATAAAAACGCAAAGAAACAGGCAAAAAAGGCGGTGGCACTGGCAAAAGCCCATGCATGTCGTGATCTGTATGAGAAATTAGAAACTCGAGAGGGGCAAAAGGAAATATTCAGGTTGGCTAAAAGCAGGAATAAAGCCACAAAGGATTTTACTCAAGTGAAACAGGTTAAAAGAGAGGATGGGACAGTACTGCGGAGAGAGAAAGATATACAGGTTAGATGGAAGGAATATTTTGAGGAACTATTAAATGAGGAAAACCCTAGGTTGGTCCATGAGGATGGACTACTGAATATGGCAATGACGAGGAAGGTGGAAAGAGCTGAAGTGAAGAAGGCGTTGGATAAAATGAAGAGTGGTAAAGCAACGGGTCCTGATGAGATGCCGGCAGAGGTATGGAAGGCACTTGGCGATGAAGGAGTGGATCTCTTGCATGATCTTATGGAAAAGCTCTGCGACCAAGAGGTGGTCCCGGAGGAATGGCTTGCTAGTATCATAGTACCCATATTCAAAGAGAAAGGGGATATACAGGAATGCTCAAATTATAGGGGTATCAAGCTGATATCGCACACCATGAAGGTGTGGGAGCGAATTGTGGACTTAAGGCTGAGGGAGGAGGCGGGCGTGTTGACAGAGCAATTCGGTCTTATACCCGGACGAAGTACGTCTGATGCTATTTTTGCATTACGACAGCTGGAGGAAAGGTACAGGGAAGGACAGAAGGCATTGCACATGGTTTTCATAGACTTAGAGAAGGCGTATGATAGGACACCGAGACAAGAGGTTTGGAGGTGCCTGAGGGAGAAGATGGTCCCAGAGAAGTACGTCAGATTAATTCAGGAAATGTATAGAGGGATTACGACGAACGTGAGGTGTAGTGTTGGTGTGACGGAGAGTTTTGGAGTTGGGGTTGGTCTGCATCAGGGGTCAGCACTGAGTCCATTCCTATACAACGTGGTGTTGGATGTGTTGACTGAGGAGGTTAGAGGGGCTGCTCCTTGGTGCATGATGTATGCCGATGATGTAGTGTTGTGCGCAGAGACAAGACAGGAGGTAGAACAACAGCTAGAAAATTGGAGGGAGGCATTGGAAAGAAGCAGTGCTGTGCTCGTTACTTTATAAATGTAATGCCGTTACCGTTACCATTACTACAGTCTAAATGTAACGCCGTTATCGTTACAGTTACCATTTTTAAAAAGTAACGAGTAACGGCACCGTTACTCGTTACCGTTACTTTTAATGAAATGTAAATAACTTATATTATACACTGTATATGCATAGGTATATTTAATTTATATATACATAAAATATTATATTACATAAACATTCGCTTGTGCGAGTATGTGTTGGTTTGTATCCACTGGTTAATGCATAGGCTATGAAGTCTGTGCATGCCTTCATTGCGTTGTTATGACTTACAAGGCATAATATTTAAAAAAAAAAGTGAAACAAAGTTACTGCAAAATTTATTACTAGGAACTGCAACATAACAGAGGATGTAGCATACTATTAATACTAATTTACTAATGCTAGAATATACCTGGAAAGTTTAGTTTTGCAAAACAATAATACAAAATACTAAAGAAATGAATCAAATGAGTTATTGTGCATGGCGATGATAATTCAAATTTATTAGCTAAATATACAAACTTAAGAACTATTATTCAAAAGATCTTTATTGGCCTTTAAGAAAATAAGCTTCTCAAAAGTTGCATCTAAGAGCGAGCCTCGTTTCGGACGCAGTATATCCTTCCCTACTGAAAAAAATCCGCTCAACAGCGGCACTAGATGGTATAGGAGTGTTAAGTTTAATAAACATATTTTTAAAGTTAGTGGATAGGAAGGATGCAGAGCTAACGTGCCGTGAAGGCCCAGATGAGAAGAATGACGAAACCTCTGTTGAACTTAGGTCCCTCCCTGCTCCAGAGTTCTTCGCCTTTTTACTTTGACAGTGCTATGAGTGTCGGGGGAGAGGGTGGATGGGGGTAGGCTGCCAGCATGCACACCTCGCTCATAGTGAAGGGACAAATTTTTAACGCCGTTACCGCTACCGTTACTAAAAAAGTACCGCGTTACGTAACGGCCGTTACTTGTAACGCGTTACTGCCCAGCTCTGGAAAGTAGAGGTATGAAAGTTAGTCGGAAGAAGACTGAATATCTGAGATGTAAGTACAACCGGATGAAGGAGGGGGAGTGATGTTAAACGGTGAACTGATCGAACGGGTAGATCGTTTTAAATACTTGGGATCAACAATCGAGGCAGAGGGGGGAGCAGAGGGAGAGGTGAATCGTAGGATACAGTCGGGATGGAGGAGCTGGAGAGAGGTGTCGGGAGTTCTCTGTGATCGTAGGATGCCGGTGAAGTTGAAAGGGAAGGTCTTCAAAACAGTGGTTAGGCCAGCCATGTTGTACGGAATGGAGACGGTACCAATGAAGAAGACTAGTGACAGAAAGATGGATGTGGCTGAAATGAAAATGTTGCGATGGATGTGCGGTGTAACTAGAAGGGATCGAATCAGAAACGAACGCATTAGAGGAACGGTGAAAGTAGTAGAGGCGTCAAGAAAAGTCCAAGAAGCCAGACTGAGATGGTATGGGCACATGATGAGAAGAGAGGATGATTACGTGGGACGTAGGGTGCTGGAAATGAAGGTGCCGGGACGGAGAAGAAGAGGTAGACCGAAGACGAGGTGGAAGGATTGCGTGGCGGCAGACATCCGGAGAAAAATTTGGACGAGGACATGGTGCGTGACAGAAGAGAATGGAGGAGACTCATCAAGAACAGCGACCCCATATAGAGATGGGATTTAAGCTGCAGAAGAAGAAAATTGCATGCAACATGATGAGAGTGTTTTTGACCCCCCACCAATATATATATATATATATATATATATATGAGTTGTATGTATGTGAACTCCAAGGGATAACCTAACCTAGCTGCTCAGGCTCACAAAAATATATGTGTATGCATGTATAGAAAAGCGTCTTATATATATATATATCTGCGTATGTGAACTCCAAGGGGTAACCTAACCTAGCTGCTCAGGCCCTCAAAAATATACATGTATGTATGTGGGTGTATATGCATGTACGTTTGTCAGTAACACAGTATAAATAAAGACTTTTAGGAGCTCCTCCCATCAACAGACAGCATGAGGCCGAGATAGGGGTTACGCCAATCGTCCACGTATAGATTTATGACCTTCAGTATAGACATTAGGAGCCCGCCCATCAGCAGCACGAGGCCGAGATGGGGTTCCACAAGGACTCTTACTTTGCTTAATACATGTAAATGGTTTTTATCGATCAACAACACTAGACTGTATTCAATATGCAGATGATACAACACACTTCTACACACCATGATATCAGTTACCTAATGAACGAAGTGAACGGGCAATTAAATCATCATATATGATCTTAACTAAAAAAACTGCAATCGTGCACCATTAATAACACTGCACAACAAAATTACAAACTTTTTCTGTCCTTTAAAAGAACGAAGTGAGTTTTATAAATTTGGATGCGCTGAGTTCAAATCTGATGTCAGAATACTTACATCACCCACCGTTTTGAAGGGACGTGTAATAAAAGTGTTATATACATAATACAAATTAGAATATATTGAATATTTCAACATAATTATTACAAGATCTGAACAACAATTAAAATCTTTTTGCTGATGTTTATCAGTTTGTACATACTCTCAGAATTTTCCCTAATGAGAAACCAGCAATATTCAGCCAACATACTGGAATTCCACCTTCTCTGAAACCGCGTTTGATATAATTTGGATAATTTTTCTGGAAAAATGGTGGGTGTTAGAGAAAAAATAATAACGTATTCGTAATCAGCGCATCAAAATACATATAAATCAGCAGAATTTGTGCAAAGGACAGAAATTGTGTTGTGCATTGATAACACTAGGCAACAAAGATTTTGTTACAGAATACCAAATAGGTGCTCCTAGCTAATTTCGGTATGCTGATTTCAAATCTATAATTAGATTTTTTCTATCACGTCTAGATTTTGTGTAAAATGCAAATCACTTTTAGTAAAATTTTCTACCACGTCCAGATTTTGGTTTTAATCGGCTTAATGCCAGTAATATGAAACTTGCTTTTCAAGGTTAAAGCAATTTTTTTTGCCAACTATATACAAATTCGAACAATTTTGATAAATAAAATTTATCCCGAGTTGGCAACACTGAGTCAAGAGCATAGTAACGGGCAATGGCCCAACGGTCAGTCGCTACGTGACAGTCAAGCAGAACGGTTGTTGAAGCTCTCTGCTGATGAGCAAGTGACAGGTTGTGGTGACTTGTGTGTTTTTATAGCATTTGTTTTGTACTACGGTGTGTATTTCTTTTTATTTTGCACATCGTAATAATTACTTTCTACGTTTTTTCAGATATTGTATGGTAATTCAAAATGGCATCAAATAGACGTGCTTGTGTAAATCACCCAGACAACTTCTGCTTTGTCTGTGGACAATATACACCTAAGCCACAACGTAGAAACATAACAACAAAGATTAAACTTGCCTACAAGTGTTATTTTGACTGTAAGTTAGGAGACCAACAGAGGGACTGGGCACCACATATTTGCTGTGCACAGTACAATGCAATGTTAATAGCTTGGATGAATGGTAAAAGAAAAGCTATGCCGTTCTCAGTCCCCATGGTTTGGCGTGAGCCGAAAAATCACTTCAATGATTGTTATTTTTGTTTGACAAAGATTGCTGGTTTCACAAAGAAAAACAAATCAAAGATCACGTACCCAAACTGCGAATCAGCAATGAAACCAGTACCACATGATGAAAGAAATCCACCACCAGTTCCACCAGCAACGATAACAGACAGCAGTTCATCTGAAGATTCTGCTAGTGATATAGAAACAGGGAAAGATGGCATATATGTTCCAGATGCAAATATTTCCCCACATTTGTTAAGTCAAGCGGAGTTAAATGACTTAGTGCGCGATTTGGAATTACCAAAAGAAAAGGCAGAGTTGCTTGGTTCAAGACTTCAAGAATTTAATCTTCTCCAACCAAACACCAAAGTTTCCCATTTCCGCCATCGCCATTTGCAGTTTTCATCATTTTACTTACAGGAAGAAACATTTGTTTCTGCCACGATATCAGTGGTCTGATGCAAGGGATTGGCTATCGCTATGATCCAAAAGAATGGAGACTGTTCATTGACTCTAGTAAAGCTAGCCTTAAAGCTGTATTACTGCACAACGGCAATGAAAAACCTTCAATACCTGTAGCACATGCCACTGGCCTTAATGAGACTTATGAATCGATGAAACTGCTGCTAAGACTCATCAAATATAAGGACCACACATGGAATATTTGTGGCGACCTTAAAGTTGTATCATTACTTCTTGGGTTACAGTTGGGCTACACAAAGCATATGTGCTTTTTGTGTCTATGGAACAGCAGAGATGACAAGAACCACTACAAAAAACATGATTGGCCATCTAGAACTAAACATGTTGTTGGTAAATACAATGTGAAACACCCAGCACTTATTGACCCACAGAAAGTACATCTTCCACCACTTCACATTAAACTTGGCCTTATGAAAAATTTCGTGAAGGGTATGGATCATCAAGGTAGTGGTTTCCAATATTTAAAGGATAAATTCAAAGGAATATTGACAGATGCTAAGCTAGAAGCTGGAGTTTTCACTGGACCACAGATCCGCAGTGTCATCCACGACTCATCGTTTCCATCTAACCTAAATGAGAATGAACTAGGAGCATGGACATCTTTCGTTGAAGTTGTCAAAAATTTTCTTGGAAACCACAAAGCTGAAAACCACCGTAAACTCGTAGAAAACATGCTTAAATCTTATGAAATAATGGGATGCAGAATGTCTTTGAAAATTCATTTTTACATTCTCATCTTGACTTCTTCCCGGCCAACCTTGGGGCTGTAAGTGACGAGCATGGTGAGCGCTTCCACCAACAGATCTCAGTTATGGAAAACAGATACCAAGGTAATTTCAACCCAAATACGATGGGAGATTATTGTTGGTTCCTGCAGAAGGAGAGCTCGTCATCCTACAAGCGACAAAGGAAGAGGACACACCAAAGTTTCACTTAAGAACAGGAATTTGCCTTTCAGTAGTAACAACAAAATACTAACGCGCTTTGGGTGGATGGTTGGGCGCAGGGGTGGTAACTCCGCCAGCGGAATTCCGCTGTCTGTCTTAAGCCAGAATAAAGGAGGAAAGACATCCCTGTTCACTAATTATTTAAGTATGCTTAACATAAAACGTGGCACGGAAAAGTAGCTTAGACGGCTTTCGTAATAGAAGCGGGTGAGAAAAAAAATGAAAAATAGGGGTTTTCGGTTACACAAAATCTGGACGTGATAGAGAAATTTTGATATCAGATCTGAAATCAGCATCAGCGCTTTAGTAGGAATCAGTAGTTCACGTGTCTGTAACAAAAAAAAGTTGAAATTTGTTGCCTAGTGTAATTGGAAACACCCCTCTTGCAAAAGTAAATGAAGTTAAAGTTCTTGGCATCAAGTTAGATAAAAAATTACATTTCAAAAGCCACACACATGTCAAATAAAAAATATCTAGATTTCTCTACATAATGTTTAAACTCAAAAAAACAATTCCACAAAATGCCCTCCTCACACTGTATTACTCATTTATCCCTCCACATTTGCAGTATGAAACCACAGCATGGGGTAGTACAAAGAATTATATACTGTATTCGATTGAATTAATCCATAAAAAATGTTTACGAACCATCTCAGACAATGATAACAGACGATTTCATACCTCTCCAATGTTCAAAAACTTAAATATTCTAAAACTAAATGACCTGAAAACTTACTGTTGGTATCAGTATGTACAAAGTTGCTAATAACAGAAACTATACTTCGCCCATTCACAGGCGATTACCCCCATCAGATCAACCATAATCATAATACAAGGCTTCCCATTGATTTCATACATAAACCAAATTATTCCATGCAAATTACAGGAAATGCTCTCTCCTACAAAGGGGCAGATATCTGGAATGCTATATCCATAGGCATCAGACAAGCACCATCACTAATTTCGTTTGCAACTCACAAAAGAAACATTTTCTAAACTCCTACTAATATATATATATATATATATATATATATATATATATATATATATATATATATATATATATATATATATATATATATATATATATATATTGCAACTTGTAAGTATTACTAAACAATGAAAATGACCTATTATACAGTATATGCAAAATTCACAATCTTAAAATGGGTGCAATCATAAACCATATAAATTAGATGTTAAAAGTTTCCAGTATATTACGCCATAGTTATAATATGCCTCATTCATCTGTATTCGTGTAACTTTAAGATTGTATCATGAGTTGTATTGTTCACCATTTTTCTTTTCTGTTATGTCTTATTATCTTTATTATTATTCTCAATTATGTCAAAGATTATTTTCAATTTTCATTTGTAATGATAGAGTTAACTAAACGCAACATTATTTTATTTTCCACAAAGTCTATTTATATTTGACATTTTCCTATGTACGAGGGTACTTCAGTAAGTATCCGCACTTTTTATTTTAATGATAATATAGTATATAATATATATATATACTCGTAATAACGAGCTAAACTGAGATCAAAGGCTTATTTAGGCTAGCAACAGTATAGGCTTATTTAGGCTACTCGTAGCTGTCACATATCGTACGAGTAGTGAGCATGGCTCCGCTGCTTTCAATTTGTACTCTGGAAGAACAGAGATCCGTGGTTCGTTTTTTTGTGGGCAGAAGGTGTGAAAGGAGCTGAAATTCACACGCGTTTATGTGCTCAGTATGGGAATAATGCGTTACCACGGTGAAGTGTGTACGAGTGGATTCAAATGTTCAAGGAAGGTCGGACATGTGTGACAGATGCTCAGCGCTTAGGACGACCGTCAACATTAACCAGTGGTGACAAGCAGGAAGAAGCCAGAGCCATGATTTCCGATGACAGAAGATTAACAATAAAAGAAATTGCATCTTCATTAGACATCAATCAAGGGTCAGCCTATTCGATAGTTCATGACATTCTTGGCTTTCACAACGTTTATGCAAGATGGTACCCAAACAGTTGACAGAAGAGCACAAGCGTAATCGTATGGACTTCTGCTCTCGTCTTTTGGTGCGGTATCATAATGAAGGTGAAAACTTTTTGGAGCGCATTATCACTGGAGATGAAACCTGGGTTCATCACTATGAAGCAGAAAGCAAACGACAGAGCATGCAATGGAAGCATCCAACATCTCCCGCTGCAAGGAAGTTCAAAGCGCAGCCGTCAGCAGTTAAAGTTATGCTAACACTGTTTTGGGATACACGAGGCCCTATCCTTGAACTTTATCTAGAGCAGGGGTTCCTAACCTTTTTGGCACTGCGCCCCCCTTTGGTCAACCTTGTATCCATGGCGCCCCCCATACCCAAAGGGCGAAAGTTTTCATCAGTTCCATATGGACGTCTAGAATCCAGATAATTATGGGATTAATAATAAAAAAACATCAAAGCTCATGTGTTTCTGAGATGACGGATGTCAAGTTTTCCCAAACGAAGTAAATTACCCATATATATTTTTGGGAATATATATTTGAATGGCATTTGTTGACTGTTGACCACCTCACGCCCCCCCCTAAGAATATCAAACACCCCCCTGGGGGGTGCACCCCCCAGGTTGGGAACCTGGGAACCGCTGATCTGGAGCGTGGAACTATAGTAACAAGTGCATCGTATTCTGACATGCTTCGGAATGAGTTAAAGCAAGCAATTCGCACAAAACGGAGAGGGAGATTGTCGGAAGGTGTTCACATATTAAGGATAAAAATATATACAATTGATTAGAAATAATACAGTAATGTCGGAGTTAAGTGGAGCTACAGACAGACGTTTTCGTACCAAGAAGTCCATAGCTTAGGCCTTAGAGGATAAACGGCAGGACTGATGAATAACTTGGATAATCGAGTTGGTTGATTTTTTTAATTCTTTGCATTAGACTGTATTGAACACGTCTTGTTACCTCTGGGACTCGGGACATTGCGGGTAGCAAACATTTGCGAAGCTGAGCATCTCGTGGGTAATTTATGTAAGAGTCTAAAAGACCTGTTGTACAGCAAATTTAGAGTTCTGCCAGAACCTTTTTTTATAATTCACCCAGAGTTGCTGTCCGTATATATTACTGCCAGTGATGGGCATCGATACATGAAAATCGCTAAAGCGATGCCGATACATCGATACATGAAGAACGTCTTAGGCGATACCGATACGCCGATACTTTCTAGATGTCTTAAGCGATACCGATACCGATACATGCATCGCCGATACATGTATCGCCAGTACATTTTTATAATTATTCATTTAATATGTAGGTATTATATATTATTGTTTATACTAGTAATTTGTACGCACTGTAAGTAAAATCAACGACATTTTAATGGGTTTTATAGATGTAAATAAAAACAATTGCTTTATTTAATGAAAGTATGTTTTAATTTTGTAGGATACATGAATGACTGAAAATATTACACTAACAATTAAAAGTAATTACTATTACCCTTCAAAAATACCAGCTGGCTAAACATCTGGTCAGACAGTCTATTCCTTTTTGGAGCGTGAATGTGACCAGCCAAACTAAACAACCGTTCTACAGGAGCAGAGGATGGTAGTGGTGTGTTATACTTCAGGACAGTGGTGGGCACCGTTAACCAAAAAGTTAACTTCGGTAACGATAATCCGTTAACCCCAATTTTTAACTCCGATAACGATAATCCGATAATTTTACTACAAAGTTAACGGAAGTTAACGATAATCCGTTAACGATAACTATTTCTTTACTAACATTTAAAAAAATCAAGGAAAAAAGCTTTAAAACCCATAGAAAATGTTTATTTATGCAAAATCCAACAATAAATAGGTATTTAACTGTATTTTTATCAAGTTTTGCAACTTTTTTGCTTAATAACTTTTTTTTTTATTTTTAATAAAAAATGTACTGATTACATGTTTTGAAACCCTTGTAACCACTAACCATTAACTAAATTTTAATTTACCAGAGAATTATTATGGCGGGAACTGAAAGGTAAAATTAAATTTTAGGCACATTTATTAAAGACTATGACACAATGTGCTGGTTGCCCTTCAGAAAGACCAACTTCTCAAAGTTAGGCCCAACTGCCAGTCTTGACCTCTTGGACCTCAGGATGTCCTTGCCGAGAGAGAAGAGCCGTTCCACTGCGGCAGAGGACGGAATTGGCAGACTGAAGTTATAGCGGTTTGAATTCATTCGCGGGGCGGTGATCTTCCGTGAATGACT
The DNA here is from genome assembly GCA_023014485.1 of Bathynomus jamesi. Classification (NCBI taxonomy): domain Eukaryota; kingdom Metazoa; phylum Arthropoda; class Malacostraca; order Isopoda; family Cirolanidae; genus Bathynomus; species Bathynomus jamesi. The sequence goes on along the minus strand of JAJOZX010001395.1, from coordinate 378,832 downwards.
CCTCGCAGTTAACGTGTTAACGGACTTTAACAGACTAAATATCGAGTTATCGGAAGTTAACTGGTCCGATAACGATAAATGGAAATTAACTTCCGTTAATAGTCCGTTAAAAAAAGTTAACTTCGTTAATTAACTGTTATCGGATTAACGCTTTAGTGCCCAACACTGCTTCAGGAAGACCCGTAGAATTCCTGGGTACTGCCTCAGAGATTGGAGAGAATGACTTCCGTCACCCAGATACTGTAAAACTTCCATCTCAGTGGAATCTTGGGTTGCAGAGACATTAGTGGAAGCAGACTCATAACAGAAGAAATCATCTGCACTTCCGTCAGATGCAGCATCACTTAGCTGTTGCTGGGGGGTCTGCTCGCTGAGGCTCTTAACAGCATTAACCAACATTTCTTGAACCCTCTTTTTGACAATGTTAGTATTAAATTTGCTTTTTATTGTCATCCACTTTAACTTGAACAGAGGATTTGAAGACGATGCCAGTATTGCTGCGTTACACTCATGCGACGCATCAAGGCACAGAAACTTTTCAAACCGCTTAGTGAACCCTACTGTGACTGCATTGAGAAGTGGCTGACAATGACGCAATGCCTCCGAATTCAAACGCTCTAGCTTCTTCTCTACAGCTAACAATGTTTCTATATTATGGTTAATTAATCTCAATAACACAAGGACAAACGTGTTTAAACGTTGCGCCGTACTGTGTGACGTGACCAGTAGAGTAGTACTGTCATTAAATAAATATTTACTAATATTATTATTTATGTATATTCATAAATATAACTCAGTAGTGTCATATTATAACATCTATTTAAATATTTAAAAATTCTTATTAATGTATCGATGTATCGAAGTATCGATTTTTTTCGATACATTTAAGAAAATTGACCTTAGCGATACCGATAAATCGATACTTTTGTCAAGTAGCTAAAGCGATACCGATACCGATACAAAAGTATCGATCGATACGTATCGGCGATACATGTATCTAGATACTGCCCATCACTGATTACTGCAGAAAGTACGAAAGAGAGTGTCTTTAGCTTCACTTGTACAGAACCGAAAGTTCCTTATAGTCATATTCACTTTAGCACAAAGGCTTCGAGATTGTTTTTTTTTTATATCTGAGTCATCATGAAGGAGCTGGTGATAGTTTGACCCAAATACTTAAACTCTTGTACTTCCTCAATTACTTCACCTCTCATTTTAAACCTAATGTCAGCTAGCTGATTATAGCTTTTAGGATGAAATTGCATAACCTTAGTTTTTGTAACATTAAAAAGAATATCATGTTTCTGCGAATACACTTCGCAGACTTTTAGTAGCCGATCCAGACCTTTAACAGAGGGACTTATTAACACCATATCATCGGCATAAACTAAGTTATTTATCCTTCATTAAGTGAAGCAATTAATCCGTCAATATACACATTAAACAGCATAGGGGAGAGCAAGGAGCCTTGTCTCACCCCGCAAGAGGAGCCAAAACATTCGGATAGTACATTGCCCCACCTAACGGTAAAAGATTGGTGGGAATGCCAAAATTTCAATAATTTTAATATGTACATGGGAACCTTCATGTCTTCTAGTTTTTTAAATAAAACATTGTGGTTCACTCTATTATATGCCTTACTTATATCTAGGAAACAGCTATAAATAGTTGAATTACCGTCAATGTATTTAGATATTGTTTCTTTAAGTACATAGATACACACGTCAGTTGAGTGGGACCTTTTAAAACCAAACTGATTTGGAGATGTCCATAGGTAATCATTTAATCGGAGTGACAAGAGTTTTTCTAGTAATTTCGAGAAGCAGGAAGCGACAGCAATAGCCTGTAATTATTGCTGGACAGAATGTCTCCATACATATTTTTGACCAGGGGCAAAATATATACCCTCATGAACTCTGCAGGGATATGGCTATGAGCAAGCATGGCTGATAAGAGCAATGATATATGCATACATACTACGTCATTGGCATATTTTAAGTGCTCATTCAATATGTCATCTACCCCTGACGCAGACCCAGTCTTTAACTCTTTAATTAACCTCTTTGCTTCAGGAACTGATATCAAAGTATTTTCCCTTGTCCCTCCCACAGGCGTTTCGCTGCAATCCATCTTAAGATTATCCCTACTCACACTGTTAAGAATGTTAGAGTAGTGGTTTTTCCACAGCTTTGCAATTTCATCCTCCCCCGACACCCCATCGATTGTTGGAGGGAGGACACTTTTGACACCCGTTTGATTCTTAACAAATTTCCAAAATTTATTATCATTATTTATGCGAGCTTCACAGGCTTTTGATGCTCGAATACTCTTCTTCCTGTTTACATCGCCTTATGGCCGCCTTATACTGACCCCTACTTCTACACATATTCAAGTATACTGGTCCTAATCTGGGTCTATCATGAATGCACCACAAATCATAGGCGTCTTTCGATTCCTTCTTCAGGGGGGCAATAAAATCATTCCATCCAAGAATAATCTTAGTATGATAGTTATAAGATTTAATCAGAGGGCTTCCTGCTTCTCTTAACAGGGATGCTATCTTACTGTAATACGTGAGAATTATTTACAGTGAGAAGCAAGGATTACACCGATCTGCATGAAAATCGATTTCTTTATTTTAAGTTGTGATTCTGAAGCAGTTCGCTGCGCTGAATTAAAAAATGCTACCAGTTTTTTTTCTATCACCCACAGTTTTAAAGTTATTAGCAAAACAATTTTGGGGCGTTTTGTAATTTTTTACCTTTTTTATCTTTAATTAATTTCGTTTTTTCATATTTTTCAGATAGATAATTCTAACATTACGTCTTTAAAATTTTAATAATGGCTTCTAGAGGATGTACCCATAATCCAGACATATTTTGTTATATTTGTGGTCGGTATGTTGTAAAACAAAGGACAAATGTAACGACCTTCATTAAGAGAGCTTATCATGCTTATTTTGGAATTAAATTAGGAGATCAAGACAAAAGTTGGGCTCCACACAAGGTTTGTCTTACGTGTGTTGCGGCACTAAGGAATTGGAGCAAAGGTAAAAAGAAAAGTTTGCCATTTGGGATCCCTATGGTATGGCGCGAGCCTAGAAACCATACCGACGACTGCTACTTCTGTTCTTGCAATGTTAAAGGTTATAATGCAAAGAATAAAGAGAGCCTTCAATACCCAAGTCTTCCATCTGCAATAAGGCCGGTACCCCATGGTCCAGAAGTTCTTATTCCCCGCCCACCCGAGAGTCTGGATCAATACAATTCAGATTCTGATTCAGCTCCAAATCCAGACAATGATGATGTTTATGAACAGCCAACAGCTGACCGAGATCCTAAACCATTAACCCAAGCCGAACTAAATGACTTAGTCAGGGATTTGAATCTGCCTAAGGACTCTGCAGAACTTTTGGGGTCTAGATTGCAGGAGAACAATTTATTGGCATCCGACACATACTTAAGTCTTTGGAATAAGTCCTGAAATGTTTGCAAGTAAAGAAGGTAAATATATTTTGTTTCTTTCAGTTATTTTTTTATTCTTTCATAAACAAGCGATATGCTTGTCCAAGAGCTAGGAGCTATTTAATTCTGCTTTAATTAGGTTTTACTCTATCACCTAAAGATTTCGTGCTACAAGGGGTGTTGTTATACCTCATCTGTCCCCAAATGTTAACCACCCATTGATGGGAGGGGAGAGAGTATTTTGCTGGGAACGGGACTGGTTGTTATATATATTTACCCTACATTATTATGTAAGCGTTACTGTAGTCTATAACAACAAAATTTATGGTTTATCATGTGCAATCCAATGTTGGTCTCGATAAGATGGTTCACATTTGGGGATAAATGGGGGATTTATGACACACCCTGTAGTAAGAAAACCATACGTGATAGGGAAAAACTAACTATAATTTTTAGATCAGCGCACTCGAATTATATAGAATCACCAACTAGTTTGTAAAAATCGATCGACAAGTTTTCAAATGTGTACTGGTGTTATTACAGGCAAGATGCAAAATTTCTAAGTTATTAAAGAGGTGACCTGTTCTGTCTTTGTATTCTATTCTCTGTTGCATATTAACATTAGACCAATCGACGCGATTATTCTTACGTATTGAATTCTTGCTATGTCGTGTTGTGCATAAATTGGAAAAATTAATTAATAATTCTAATGGTCTACATATAATCAGAAAGAAGGAAATCATACAGAATATGAACTCTAACAATTCGATCCTTTAGATTATTACTAGTGAGACAATGATCAATCCACCTGGTGGTACCACTCATATCACTAACTTATGTAAAATTACCAGTGGTTACTCCTAATACATCTACATCACTTATACTTAATTTGGCCGACTCGCACACGTTACCCAATTCTACAAAGAATTCAGAGTTCACATGCGCGTTAAAGTCCCCCATTATTATACATTTCACAATTAAACACTTGAAAAAATGAATGATGCAAACTCACAAGGAAAAAGAACAAATTATTCCAAGGTCTTTCGCGTATTCAGCAGTACACGTCGTCAGGGAATGAAGAGAGAAGGTGAGATGACGAAAATATATACATACTCGTATGTACAACAGAACAGAGAGATAAAAGAGATTAACACATGATTAACAAGCGTTGGTTAAAGGCAAAAAACACTTTTACAAGATATTGTCAATTTTATGCATTCCTGCACTTTTATTGAAATTATTTTTAAAATGGATGAATGCACATTCTAGAATATTCCTTTCAAATATATTTGTGTTTTTAACGAGCACTTTAGAATCTCCCACTTAATATAGGGTGATCGAAAAGTCTCTCCGCAGTAGTAATAAGATATTTACTTTATTGAAGTTAGATATTTTAATGAAAATTGTACGATATCGTGAAATCTTTAACAAAATGTTGGCGATGTCTAGGCTAATCTAAGCTAAGTCTTGCTACGTTACTTACTCTAAACAGGTAACAATGATATGTCATTACATTTATACAATTCTTATATCTCCTTATGTGAAATTTCAATAAAGTAAATATTACTAAAATTACATCTATACACATGTTTAAACACTGCATACACGAAATGCCTTGAAATAATTTTTTTTCCTTGTAGATTTGCATTTCACACACACACACACACACACACACATATATATATATATATATATATATATATATATATTATAAAAGCTCTATAAATAATAATTTTGTGTTCACAATTAAGTTTATGTCTAATTTTTATTTAAACTTTTTTGTTTTTGTTAAATTTTGTTGGAAATCCTTTTAGTCACTTCATCTTATTTTAGTCGTTTCATTTCCGTGTTTTAACATTGTTAATTAGTTAGTCTGATGTTTGGATCATTCCACCAATTTCATTCTTTTCTTTTCCAAAAACTCAATCACTGAAGATGAAATAGAGAGATTCCGAAACGTTCGGTGCTGCTAATATAATAATGTAAGTATTGTTGATGCCCTCTCTCTCTCTCATCTATATATATATACATACACAACAGTGGAATTAACAACAGTGGAAAGTAGAAAAGGAAGATTGTGTCGTATTCCCAAATTAAAGGCTAGACAGGGAACATCCTTAGCCCTGAAAGAAAATAGTTTTGTTGCGAGAGGACTAAGACTGTTTAATCAGCTGCCCAAACACCTAAAGAACACGAGTGATGTTGCAGTGGACATCTTCAAAAGAAGATTAGACGTCTGGCTCAGAACAATCCCCGATGAGCCGGGCGTACCTGGCTATGTGAGGTGGAGAGTACAAGAAACCAACTCACTACTTCACCAGGCCAACACGAGAGAAGGGGCGAAAGGAAAGGTGTATATATATATATATATATATATATATACACACACTGTATATAAAATTGCATTATCTCGTGCAATAATTTAACCTTGACCAGGAATTTTCAACCCCCTTCTCTCCTCTCAATTTGCACATCCTCCGTGTTATTCCCTCATCTCCTTATCTGAATTCACCTCACCCTCCCACGTTCTGCCATGTTATTCCTAAATCTTACGTAATGTTCAATTTCTCTGAAAAGCCTTTGTTATACAAAAAAGTCAGTTTCCAATAAGCGTGGTGTAACAATGGCACGGGAAGTTTTACTTAGTAATAAATGATATATGTACAGGCTGCAACAGAATTCGCGTATCATAGAGTAATTAATATTTAATTTTGAGATGGATTGGGAAATTAACGAAAGCATCACAGGTTCAAGTATTACTCTTTATTTACTTATCAAAACTATCTCAACACGTTTGTCTTTCGTTAATTTACCACCCATATCTAAAAATGAGTATTAATTAAGCCTATGGTACGCGAATGCTGTTACATCCTGTATCAAAGGCGTACACAGGATTTCCTAAAAAGGCGGGTTTGGGACACGAAGGTGATTCGACCAGTGGATGAGTAAATAATAGTAACTATTAGGAACTGATACATAATCATGATAATGATTATGTATGAGGAAAACATGCAGCAGGAATGACATGCTTTATTAAATATTGTATTATTCGTAAGTTGTCATTGTCAATGAAGGTTTGGATGACATAAACGATCTCAATCGTGCCTTATACCAACTTAAAGAAGAGAGAGCCTTCTGTTCTTTTGAGAGAACAGCTTAAGAACGCTTGCTGTGTTTATTGGCAAGTTATGATGTATATGGGTCAGTGCTACACCGTTCAAGCGATTTCCTTCCGGTTTTCTCCCAGTTCCGGTTGTAATTCTTTATTCTCTGCAGACCAGAAAAAGAACTTTCAGCTGAACAGCTTGTCACCGGCAGAATGGCAAGCAGTTTGAGTAGAGCACGTACGTTTGGGAGCTGTGTCGGACAGGCACGGATGGCATCGACTGCAGTTTATGGTTTTTCCGTTTCGTCACTCCATTGTGCCCTCCACATAAAGAGTTCACCTCGAAGTACAGTGATAGATTGCAGATCATCTTCATACTGAATAGCAACCGCTATTATTTTATCCACATCCAGCCGATCCAGCCGACACAGAATTAGCGCATGAAGTGGAAGAGCCGGGAAATCTAGTGGAAAGCGTCGCCCAATTTCTCCTTACAGGGTGTCTACGAGAGGAAGGAACACATTGACTCTGAAGTGGTCTCTGTTCTGTCGTCTCTGCACTGATATTGCAGCGATGCTATTGCCGACCGGTGATGCGAGGTTTTCGGACACCTGCTCAGCTCCATAGCGATCTCACAGGCCTGTTTGTACACATCAACAGCGTGATGTTCTCAAGCATCCTTCAAGGCAGCTGTCACTGAACTCACTAGACGGAAGACCCCACACAGATCCAGACTCACCTCCTGCAGCATCACCGACAATGGTAGTGATACTAAAGACAACAGTGAGAGCACACAAGGTACACAAAAACTCGAAATTGCCAAATATCGGTAATGCCTAATTATAACAAAAATTTCACAAAATTATCGCAACTTTTACATTTTCAAGTTCACACTTTTTAAATCTTTTCAACATTAACTCTTGATAATAAAAAATAAAAACGTAAAGGGGGCCATAGGCTTCCTTTTCCCCCCTTATGTACGCCCCTGCCCTGTATATATAACCTTGATTTAACCTTGGTTTTTCTTCCGCCCAAATTGTTCATTCTGACGAAGGTCAAGCTTTTCACTCCACCTTACACCTACAGCTTAACGTGGAATCCGAACCACCCCCACCAGCATCCCAACGTCTTAACCACTCGGCTACCCAGGGTACTCATTTATCTACCAACCAAATTTTTTTTTTTAAATTTATACACACATGGCATTCGAAGCTTATACCTATATTTCATCACAAAGAAATTTCCATAGGTAGGGGGGCCTACCTTTGAAGCATCAATTTAAAATAAAACAAATAAGAATGCTTGTGAGTCTTTGATTACTCATCACACTAATGGTTACTCGTTCTCTTTTACGACCTTCCACCATAAGAGTGCACTGGGACGTATAAGGTAACCCCACCAACCGGGAAAAAATAAATTCGTTTCGAAGGGAATACTGGGTCGAACAAAATACATTACGTGCATTGGCTTAATCAAATGCCGATGAATACACTATCAACAGCTCATGAAAATACACCGAATCATAGTTTAGGCATTTTATTATTCGGAATTTCTTCATAATAAACACACACACAAATAAATAAATAAATAAATAATAAATAAATATATATATATATATATATATATATATATATATATATACAGTATATATATCAGGTGATTCATAAGTCTGTTACCACTGTAATGGTGAAATATTTTCTGTGTTTCAGAGTGTTGATTTGTGAAAATATGGGGTATGGTCAAGGATAGGATATATGCAACAAAACCTCGTAATGTCAATGATTTAAAAGAAAGAATTTCCACTCTTAATTTCCAATGTGTAATTGTGTAAAAATAACCTCAAATAAAAAAACATCACACGTTACTGTGGTTTGTAGTTATTTTTTATTCACCATTACAGTGGTAACAGACTTATGAATCACCCGATATATATATATATATATATATATATATATATGATACACACAGACCGTGCATGGAACAAGGAACTCTTCTAGGATAATTAAATCCATATAGTCCGAATAAGTAATGGTAAATGACAAATACTATGGTTTTTCTTTTTCATGATGCTAGCCCGACGTGGGCAATGGGTCACTCGCAAAAAGGTCCCAAAAATATAGCTTCCCTCACCAGCTACAGGGCCGTTTCTCGCCATTAGGGGGCCCTAAGCAGTATACCCATTTGAGGCCCCACCCCTCCATCCACCAACTCACGCCTAACTACATCACCTCAGCACACACCTACAAAAAATGGCTGTTCATAAAAAACAATTATGAAACAATTTTAATGAAACATTTATGCCCACATATATATATATATATATATATATATATATATATATATATATATATATATATATATATATATACAGGGTGGGCGGAAAGTAGCTCCCTATTTTGGATTGGTAAAAAATACGTATATTATCCATTTATTTCAGAAGAAATAATATGAAAAGGTAGGCATACATGGTAGGTTTTCTTTAAAATTCAATGTGGGCTCCAACTCTTTCCACCAGCTTCTGGAGCCGCCCAGGAATGGCGTCCACTGACTTTAGCAGGAACTCCGGCGGGATGGAGGACATGACTTCCCGAATTCGGTCCTCCAGTTCTTCCAATGTCCTCGGTTTGGTGCGGTAGACTTCTTCCTTTACCCACCCCCAAAGAAAGAAGTCGCACGGTGTCAAGTCGGGGCTCCTGGCTGGCCATTGATGTGGACCACGACGACCCATCCAACGCCCAGGGAAGTGGGCATCCAGCCACTCACGGACAACAAGAGCGAAGTGCGGAGGGGCACCATCTTGCATAAATATCAGATCGTCGATGTTCTCCCATGTGCTGACAACCGGCCAGACCTCGTTTCGCAACATAGCAAGGTACCGCTCAGCATTCATGGTGTTGCGCAGAAGGAACGGACCCACAACCTGATCTGAGGTCATACCACACCACACCGTTACACTGAACCGATTCTGCCGTTTTTCAGCGGTAACCGTGCGACTTCTTTCTTTGGGGGTGGGTAAAGGAAGAAGTCTACCGCACCAAACCGAGGACATTGGAAGAACTGGAGGACCGAATTCGGGAAGTCATGTCCTCCATCCCGCCGGAGTTCCTGCTAAAGTCAGTGGACGCCATTCCTGGGCGGCTCCAGAAGCTGGTGGAAAGAGTTGGAGCCCACATTGAATTTTAGAGAAAACCTACCATGCATGCCTACCTTTTCATATTATTTTTTCTGAAATAAATGGATAATATACGTATTTTTTTACCAATCCAAAATAAGGAGCTACTTTCCGCCCACCCTGTATATATATATATATATATATATATATATATATATATATATATATATATATATATATATATATGGGAATGAACAGACCGTGCATGGAACAAGGAACTTTTCTAGTATAATTAAATCCTCTATAGTCCGAATAAGTAATGGTAAATGACAAATACCATAGTTTTTCTTTTTCATGATGCTAGCCCGACGTGGGCAACGGGTCACTCGCAAAGAGGTCCCAAAAATATAGCTTCCCTTGCGATAAAGGGAGACTAAAGTTAAGATATTGTTAGTAACAATAAAATACAATTTAAGTTTGAACTTAAAAGTGGAATTTTTAAATTTTTATTTTTAATTTTAATTTATGAGATACGTATTTTATGTTCATTTAAATTATCTGAAAAGAAAGACAAGAAAGAAAGAAAGAAATAAATACAAAAAAATAATTTTTTTTTGACGTTAATGGGTTGACTCGGAAGCTGCTTAACCATTTAGCATCGTGCAGCACTTTACCCAATTTTGTTCTGGCTCATGCCAGACTATTTTATTAGTCTCAGAAAATATATTAAAGAGGTAAATCGCTCGCTTACCTTCAGAAGTGAAACTCACTTTGGGTTTTGAGAATGGATTGATAAACAGAATAAGTTTCCTTCAGTTCAGTTTGAGCAAGTTAACTTAATTTGGTGCTCTTCCAATATGTGCTCTACCGCGAAACTGTGATCTACCATATTCCAATACGTGCTCTACCGTGAAACTAGCCTTATAAGGCTAACTAACGAAAATATCATGACTTAACCTAACCAATCGTTAGGTCAACTATACGCCCTTGACGATTGGTTAGGTTAAGTCGTGATATTTTCGTTAGTTAGCCTTATAAGGCTAACTAACGTACCTGCTGCTAATCCAAATAATCTAAGGTAGATCACGTATTGGAATGTAAATTTTAAGGTAGAGCACATATTGGAAGAGCACCCTTAATTTTTTGTTTAATAAATTATCAGTTGTGTCTGGTGCACAAATAAATGTAGATTTTGCCTTACGTGTTTAACCCACTCTACACGTATTAGTAGATTAGATTTTGATACAGAATACGCAGATTTATGCAAAATCCATTTTACATTTTAAAGGTGACGATGAATTTGTAAATTACACTAATTCCTAATTTTATGTTTCCACTTAAATTCTATTTTTTCCTTACACTTTTTCACTAACTCTCCTTCAGATCATAAACATACTCGTAATTAATAAATTTGTGAATTTCGAATCCTTAATTCCTCGATCATCTAATTATAGTGAGAGAATTATGTTTGTTACGTTTTTAGAGGGACTATTGTTCAATTCTGAAAGTCATCCCTCCGAGGGGGGGCGCGGGGAACCGTCATTCTTGGAATTGGAATTACCAAAATGTGCAACGATAACTAAACTAGGATGGCCACGAGAGTTGCCAGATTTTGCCACAAAATGTTTTGAGGATTTTTTTAAGACCAATTTTTTTATTAAATTGAATAATGCTTGATTAACCCTAAACTAAACAAATGAATCAGAATGTATGGAAATAGCAACTAGTTACTGAACCATGGAGTTTGTTGTGATTGGTACATGCGCCTTCTCTAATATTTTTCAGGAAATGTAAAAACTATATTATTATTATTATTATTTTATTACGTGAATATCTTGAATATCCGCTTCACAGATGACATTATTATTGTATATACCGCATAATAAAGGTTTACCATAACTCTTTCTCAGAAAATTGCAAAATAATACTATGGAATATACAGTAAGAATTATAATAATATTCCAAATGAAACCGTTTCTACACTTACAGTATTATAAGTGACACGCATTGCTTAGTGCGTATAACTCAAACAAGGTATGTTTTCTCTGAAAAATATCCTCACCGTATTGGCAACTCAAACGAGGAAAGTTTTTAGCATTTTATCTCTTATAAAAGAGAATTCGTTTGAAATTTAGGACTAGATTAACTGCGCTCCCTGTCCTTATTTTACGGTAAGTTTACTTATGACAGTGATTTCATAGGTTTGGTCGGGTAAAGATTGGATTTAAATTTTCTCTTTAACCTTTTCACGACTGGCGGCACTTACAGACCCACCGGTAATAATAATATAAATTGCATTGCACTGTAAGTATGTAATGTAACGTTCCTATAAACAGAGCTGGGCAGTATTTAAATACATTTGTATTTAAATACGTATTTAAATACATTTGTGTATTTAGAACTGTATTTATAAATACATTGTTTTTCATGTATTTAAATACAGTATTTAAATACTTTAATGAGTATTTAAATACAATGTATTTAAATACTTAAAATATAAAAATGTAAATACTTTTACTGGTTTAATACACGTTCTGTACTAGCACAGTACGACGCGTCGACAGTGTAGTACAGCATGGTTCATGTTTCAACGTGTCAGTTCAATCAGTTGTGTGCCACTCTTAGTCGAAAGCGGTTGATTTCTTTATCGTGTGCGTGTCATGGCTTAGTGAATTAGTGAATGCATATGTTAAAATTTGTATGTATTTAAAATGTATTTACAAATGTATTTAAATACAATTGATGTATTTTGTATTTAGTATCTAAATACATTCGTAAAATGTATTTAGTATTTAGTATTTAAATACATTTCTCCCATGTATTTAGTATTTAGTATTTAAATACATTCAATGTATTTATTGCCCAGCTCTGCCTATAAATGTTTCTAAAGTTTATAAAGGTGCCATTTAGGTGTCGGAAAAGGAACCCAAAATGTGTCATTTCGGTGACTAGTTACCAAAATATTTACTTCTAAATAATAAAACTTGAACATTTTGGTTTAGGGAAGCATGTACGCGACGTTAAAGGGTTAAAAGAAAATGTTTAGCACGTTTATCTTTTTTACGATCTTCATCTATTGCTCCTGACAGTCTTAAATGGGTACAATTTTGTCACTGTACAATATTGCACACTATTATGTCATTATACAGAAAGTTATAACATAACAATGAAGAACTACAGTAAACTAAAATCTTTATTATTATTGGTATTATATATATAGTTTCAACCACAACTCGTTTTGAAAAACAAAAATTAGGTTTTCCGGTGGTTTCTGATGTGATTCATCTGAAAATGACGTTCATTTCCGTCGCAAATCACTCATTTTTGATCCCCCCCACCCAAAAACCCCAATTTCCCACGCATTCCCCATATTGTGGCGGGGGAGAATCACAAAAACGAGTAATTTGCGACAGAAATGAATGTAATTTTCGGATGAATCACATCAGAAACCACCGGAAAACCTAATTTTTATTTTTCAAAACGAGTTGTGGTTAAAACTATAAATTTACCTTATTTAGTCTAGTCCATAACAACTTATTTCTTTTCATACATGTCATTTCGTTTATATGATACTATACGGTATAAAATATGATGAGACTACTACTCATCCATGTCACTAGATATCTGCTAAGATATAACAGAACGTTATTCAGATTTTTTAATTTTAAATTGGTTTATGAAAATATAGTCACTTTTAATCGTAGATTAGAAATATAGCCTATATTTATTCAATTTATAAGAGCGAGAACTTCTTTTGGAATAAGACTATCCTATATTCAGATACTATTACTTAATCCGATGCTTTGTTCAGAGTTTGAAGTTTCCTAATTCAGGATTTTATTTATTTCAGAATTCAATATTTAGAAATTTCTGCTGAACCCCAAACACGAGGATGGGTTGCTTTAAAGTTTCGACGCTTGTTTGCCTTTGTTTGTTTTTTTGTCAGTCCTACGCTGCCAGTTTGGTAATGAGGGACCTTTTAAAGATATTTCAAAACAAAGACTGTTCTAAAATTAATTTTGAACAGGATCTGTCGCTGGAAAAGGTGAGTTCACAGATTCCATTACGTAGCTGTTTTTAGTATTTTCGTGTTACAGCTTACTATTATAATAGTTAAGTGAGATTTTAAGTGAGACAGTTGGTGAATTCCAGTGTTAAATTACTTATCGGTACAATAAATGGAGCTATTGAAGAATAGGGACCCCAGCCTTCTTTAATTAGGCTTATAGGGCTAACTAACGAAAATATCACGACCTAACCTAACCAATCGTTAGGTTAACTGTACGCCCTTGACGATTGGTTAGGTTAGGTCATGATATTTTCGTTAGTTAGCCTTATAAAGCTAACTAAAGAAGGCTGGGGTCCCTATTCTTCAATAGCTCCCAATAAATGCATACGAGTGTACTAGTGTAGGCTGTGTCATGGTTTGAACTGATATTTTGTTATCACCAGAACCATTGCCCCTCATTATCTCCATTAGAAAACATAATCTCAGTCGAGTAGCAATGTATATTCCTGTTTTTTGGATGCATCAAAAGCATATGATAGAGTTAACCATCACAAACTTTTCAAGAAACACTTGTGTCGAGGGGTACCTAAATATATACTTAGGATACTTGCATTCTGGTATACAGAGCAGACCATGTTTGTAAGATGGAAAAGCACTGTATCACCAGGTTTTAAGGTAACTAATGGTGTTAGGCAAGGAGGTATATTATCACTCTATCTTTTCTGTATATACATGGATGACCTTACCAATGAACTAAAAACTGAACGTACTGGCTGTCATTGGAAAGCGAAAAATTAATCATTTAATGTATGCTGATGACCTTGTTCTTCTGTCACCCTCTCCCCATGGGCCGAGAGTACTATTAGAGATATGTCACTATACAAAAACTGCTATGAATAAACTCTCTGTTGCTTATAATAATATTTTTCGTATGCTATGTAGGGAACCAAAATGGTGCAGTGCCAGTTTTATGTTTACTACGCGTAACCTACCTACCAGCCAAATGTTAATCCGGAAGAATATATATAATTTCATTACTAGGGTCTAAAACAGCTCTGTGTTATTGTACAATGTCCTGTCTTCAGATATTGTGTACCTCTCACTTATATGGCAGTCTTGGTTCAGACAACTGCTGGTTTACAATACCTCATTTTTGTAATGTAGCAAAGGTTATATATGCGTATTACGTTGTGTTATAATAAGTGTTATAAGGTTTCTTGTGTAATAACAATATACATAAAATTGTCAGATAATTAATCAAACAATCTGCCAGTATGCTAGGTTAAGTGGCTATGGATTGTGAATGATCCGCAGTAAAGATGTTTTGTTTAAACCTATTATTTTTCTTAGAACATTTATAAATAACGATGTGGATACGAAATGCGTTCTATCAATGATTATACGCATATACAGTTTTAAGTATGTATAATAGATTTGGAAAATTAGGATGTATTAATTCTGTGTATATATATATATATATATATATATATATATATATATATATATATTAGCGGTGGACCGGATATCCGCCTCATTTTTAACATCCGCACTTCTGACTGCGGATGTTATGCGGATATTACCTTTTAATAAATTATGCAATTTACAATTAAATTAGCTTATAAGGTCCAGTCATGCACATTTCATGTAACGTATTAATTATGAACAAACAAATACATAAACCTCAAAATATAAATGCCATTAATTCAACAAATACTGCCGGTGCCGCTGTGCGTACTCCACTGTGGCTGAAACTCTTGAGAAAGTTATTACTTTTATCATGATGAAAACATCAATATTAATTTTAATTCTTATGCATTGCCTGCCATAATAGTAATATCACGAAATTTGAAAAATTGTCATATATTCAGAATTCTATATTATATTGATAGATTAACTAAATATCCGCATTGATATTGAAAATAAAAATTTGCATCCGCAGATGTTGAAAAACTGACATCCGGTCCACCACTAATATATATATATATATATATATATATATATATATATATATATACACACAAAATTTGCTCATATATTACAATGGACCCGTTTCATTGATGCGGCATTCTGTTGACTTTACAAAACTAACAGTCTAAACTAAGCTAGCCTAACCTAACCCATCAAATTGGTGGTTAAATGTCCCGTCGGAAGAATGACATATATTGGTGCGTATTAGAACATATCACAGAAATAGAGGCCTATATTTAATCCTTTTTTATGTACAGTTGCAGGGAGTTTGGTACATGTCCTATCAGGTAAACCCCCTTCTGGCCACTGAACCCCCCTGCCAAACTTTGACATTCAAAGTGACATCCCCTAATTCAATAAACTTCAACTTAACTTCAAGAATTTTGAATGGGGTTGTAATGAGAGGAGGAGGAAACGGAGAAGTTTTGAAGAATGAAGCAGCTGTCATGCAATGGCAATGGGATTTTGGTACGTTAATATCATGCAACTTAATTGGTAAATTAACTTTTAAACTTATATTATATAAGAGCAAAACTCCAATGAATTGGGTCAGTTGAGCACATTCTAAATTTAGTTCGGTTTCCTTTTAAAGTTTTGGCCAGAAAAAAAAATCCACTTCTCTCTCCTATTTACGAATTTTATGCATTTATTCATTATCCTCAGTTCCTGGAACGACGGAACAAATGATTGTGGCTGCGACCAATTACGAGAATTACGCAGTTCTGATTAGCTGTAACGTGTACGGTAAGAGTGCCACAGGATTCCTTTTGTCCAGAAGTGAAACGATTTCTCCTTCTCACCTCACCAAAGTAAGTCGCAAATAAAACCCAGTGGTTAAGCTATTCCATTGTAGCTGAATTTTTAATACTGGGGTATGAAATAGTAGCAATTTTTTATCTTATGCTTTTTTCCAAATTTATGAATATTCTAATAGGGAAAACAAATACTGGCCACGTACATGGATATTTCTAGGGGAAAGCTTATGCAGACTGACAAGTGCGATCTCGATCCTCTTAGCTCACAGGAAAAGATATTGACGTTTGGCTCCTTGAATGTAAGTATGCCTTGTGTACTTGGTCACTGCACGCGCCTCCGAATCAGAGGTCTCGGGTTCGAATCTTGGTGGGGGATATATATATATATATATATATATATATATATATTTTTTAATTGGGGGTTGTTTAACCCTTTAAGGACGAGTCCGCAGCATATGCAGTCACTCTTGTTACCAGAACGTATAGGTTTTATTGTTATTCAAAACTAAATATTTTAGTAACTAGTCACTGAAATGATACACATTTTGGGTTCCTTTCTCGACAGTTAAATAATATCTATATAAACATATAGAAACGAGGCATTGTAGTACAATTTATATTGTTATTTCTGGTGGACCTTAAGGTACCATCCGTCGTTAAAGGGTTAACCTCCTTCGCAACATCTAAGGTCATACGATGGAGGGGACCTACAGCTTTACGTGGGATCCGAACCACGGGTCGCTACGTAATCTGGGCGCGGAGGACGGTCTCCCATCCAACTACTACCCAGACCCAATGTCGCTTAACTTCGCTGATCTCCGGGAAGCGGTGTTAAGACATCGGCCACGACGTAGCCCTATATATATATATATATATATATACACACCTCGTCGAGGTGTAGCTCTGAATACACGAAAGGCCTTGGAATCATTTTTCTTTTTCTTTGTGGATTTGCAGCATTCATTCATTTCACGTGTTTGTGAAATTCATCATATACACACACACACACACACACACACACACACACACACACAGTGTCCCCCAAAAATGTTTACACATTAACATATATATCACTAAGCAAAATAGGCGGATAGCAAATAGGCTTCTTTAATGTTCGAAATATCAGCCAGCAGCGTCTATACTTTCATGGTTGTGCGGCTTACTTTAATGTTTTAAATGTTCAAAATGTCCGCCACTACCATCAATACATTCTTGACAACGGCGCGCAACAGATCGGCATACTGTTCGGAGTGGAATGTTGACACAGGCTATTTCAATTTCGTGTCTCAACGCCTGTAGTGTCCTTGGTTTTTCAGCATACACCGTGTTCTTCAGAGAGCTCCACAAGTAAAAGTCTAAGGGTGTTAAGTCAGGAGATCGTGGTGGATACTCCGTACATCCCGTACGTCCTATCCATCTTCTAGGAAAACAAACATTGAGAAAATTTCTAACGTCATTGTGGTAATGTGGTGGCGCGCCATCCTGTTGAAATTGATAAGTAAGCAGCACCTGTGACAGTGTCCTCAAAGAAAAATGGCCCTATCAGTCCTCTGAAAGACAGACCACACTGACACTCCTGGTTGATTAAGTGCTCGTTCTTGTTACATTTGGATTTTCGGTGTGCCAGTACACACAGTTGTGTCGATTGATAGTACCATTAAGTTGTTTAAAAGTGGCTTCATCGGACCAAACAATGAAATCGGGAAAAAATTGTTTTTCATCACACATGTGCAAAAATCACTCCCAAAATTCTTTTCGACGATCTGGATCGTCCTCATTCATTGCATGGAGCAGTCTAGGTATGTACGGTTTCCACTTTTCACGTCGCAAAATGCGATGAACGCTGGATTTAGAAACACCAGTCTCACGAGAACATTGCCTTGTAGACTTATTTGGAGAGTTTGTGAAGGCCTGTAACACGGTCTCAACACTTTCATTGTCAGTTGAAGTGCGACGTCTTCCAGATCGGCCTTTGTTGACGTTTTGCACTGTTCCGTCAGTCTCAAACTTATCACGTAATCTTGTAATTGTTACCCGTGATGGTCGTAATGTTCCAAACTCATTTCTCCAATGTCTCTGTACCTCAGCCACATTCTCCGTCTTCCGGTAATGCTTCAGAATCCACTTACGTTGCTGAAACGATAACTGCAATGCCGCCATTTCCTGTAACAAGGGATACTACTGTTATTTAAGTACAATACACCATTACTATACTAGTATTACTAAGTACTATTAGTATACTAATACATCAGCGCATATTACTATCATCTAAAGTGTGCATGTTATATATATATATATGATGTGTAAACATTTTATTGGTACACCCGGTATATAATATGTATATGGGATGAATTTCACAAACACGTGAAATGAATGAATGATGCAAACCCACAAGAAAAGTACACCAGAAGTACACCTCGTCAGGGTGATGAGGTGTACTTCTGAATACACGAAAGGCTTTGGAATCATTTTCTTTTTCCTTGTGGGTTTGCATCATTATATATATTATATTTTTTTAAAAGTTGTTACTAATGTCTGTGTAAACCTAACATATTCCAATCAGTGAGAGGTGAGCACGAAATAATAAAGATCGGTAAACCAAGTGTACGCGACCAACCTTTTCCTTATACGAATTATGATGAACACTGACAATTTAAAACATAAATAAATAATATTGTACATAATTTAAAGATTTTAGAACAGAACGATGCCAATCCAACACCCAGAAAAATCTTTCCATAAGTTACTTTTATAGACAAAGTAAACAGTCAAAGACTTTGTTTATTTAAAAGATCAATTTTTTTTTTAATTTATGCTTTTAATTCTTAGTTCATTGTTAAGCGCGTTTTTGTCTAAAGGTTGATTACTTTTAACGAGACGAATAAGCTTGAAGAGGTGACGTTATAATTGTTTTGACTCGAAGTTCTTTTAGCTTTGAATGACAGATTTCATTCTGGTGAATTTTCTATTTTCCTCCTCAAATCAGGGTTTAGAATAGTTTGTTTCGCTAAAATAGTAAAAAAGTGTAGATATGACAAATTACAGATGTGTAGATATGACATATATGAAAGAATCATTGTGTCGAAATGAAAAAGGAATAGCCTTAAAAAACCATAACCAATGTAGAATAATTACATTCTCTGTGTCATCATTTTAGGATATTTCTTATTCTGAATGAACAATGTTGCTTTATATTTTTAAACCACTGATGAATAATTATTGGTCACCAAATTCCATTGTTCTTTTTATTTTTCTTGTTTGCAGATGGAAAAACTATTCAAGGAAATATTTTCTAAATAATCAGCGCTCAGAAGGATCTTGATCAAAGTAACAGGCGAATGAAACCTTTAACCCTCTGACATTAAAAAAATACCTTAAGTATAAAATACATCTCCATATAATTAAATTTTTTTTTTAAATTAAAAAGCTTTTGGTACCGAGACTTTCTTGTCGGAGTCAAATTTTTTTTTAAATATTTCTTTAATTAATCTGAGAGCCCAGTAAGGACCAAATTAAGTAAAATATATAGCCTAATTTAAAATTACTTCGTTTGTTATAATTTTACAATTTTTGATAGTTGCAATAATTTAACATTTCTTTTAAAGTAAAGAATTAAAGTTATATTAAAATATTGTCCATTACGCAAGATTGTTTTAAATATTCAGTAAGTAATGTTTTTCGATTAAAAGCGAGAACCATGAAGAGGGTTAGTGTTCAAAATTAGAATGAACCACAATTTCTTTTGTATGTACAGTAATACCTTGAACATCGTTGTTGCTATGCTTGCTACCAAGATTTACATCATCGTCGTCTTACGCCTGGCAGCATCACCCTTCCTCCTTTTCATGTTTAATAAAAGGTTTAAATTCTTCAACAGTAGACAAATGTTTTGCTTAAAAATTTCAAATTTCACTTTTTCGTTCGTATTATAAATTTTCTTGTTTAAATAAAAGGTTTGAATTAAACAGTTTCTTATTGATGTTTTTCCTGTGATTGAGCTGTTAAAACGAGTATATTTGTACTGTATTTGTAATGCAAAAATCCTGATTTTGACAAAAAAAAATCTGAGAACGGAACCTTTTATTTCCCATAGGTTACATTCCTTGAACATCGTTGTTTTGAATATCGTCGCCTTTTCCAGGAACGCATTAGCGACGATATTCGAGCTATTGCCGTACTGTATTCATGAAAGTACTTCAGAAAAGAAAATTATTCCCCTTTGGAAATACCATACTCGCTCTTTTGATTTAAGACTGCCAAGTTTTTAGAAGGTTCAAACCTTCAGTCTCAGAAAAGGTGGCACTATTTCATTAACACAATGGTGAATAATACTGAATATGTATACAGTTAGTGTGGATTAACAAACAGAGGCTGTATCGGGAAAAAATTAGTATTTAGAGATGTTTGCTGTACCCTGAAAACTATCACCCCATTTTTCATGAAATGTAAAAGTTGGAAGTCCTCGGCTGGCTTGCTGTCAACACTTATTTATATACAGGGCGTCCCAAAAAAATGTATACACACTTTAACAGCTGATAGCTCAATTGATGTTTCTTTCTTTCCAAGTTAAACCCATTAGAATTAATAATGGCAGTCAGACTAAGCTTTGAACAAAGGAAATTCATTCTAAAATGCTACTGGAAGTGTGAAAACGCAGTTGAAGTGCAAAGACAGTTTAGGAGGGAGTTTCAAACAGATCCACCAACGCGACTTACCATCACTCGAATTAGAGATAAGTTTGAAGCCGATGGAACTGTTCAGAATGTCCACAAGAAGCGTTCCGGAAGACCACGGACATCGACAAGCCCCACAAAGCAAGAAAGAGTACTGGAAACGTATCACCAAAGTCCAAGAAAATCTGTGCGGCAAGCGAGTCGTGAGGTAGGAATTTCAGAATCGTCTGTCCAACGCATTTTGAAGCGCTGTCAATGGAAAAGTTACATTCCAAGATTAGTCCATGCTATTAATGAAGATGATGATGATCCGGACCGAAGAGTGGAGTATTGCGAGTGGTACTTGGCACGATGTGGATGTGGATTGGACGAAGGGGTTTCGTAGAATACCCTCCGCGTTCACCAGACCTCACACCACTAGACTTTTTTTTATGGGGATACTTAAAAGACAAAGTCTACGCTATAAAACCTGCAACAGTCGCTGAATTGAGAGCAGCCATTGAACGAGAATGCACACAAATACCAAACGAAATGTTTCGTGATGTTTGCGATTCCATTGCTTCGCGTTATCAGCAGTGCCTGGACCAGAACGGACGTCAGTTTGAAAACAGGCGTTGACAAAACAATTAAATAATGTCTGTAGATTCTATTACATTTTGAAAATGAAATGTATTTTAATAAACACTGCCTTTATAAGTATTTAAAGTGTGTATACATTTTTTTGGGACGCCCTGTATTTATACGAGTATATTTACATAAAGGTTAACATTGCATCTCTCGTGATTAGCATGAAACCTTACTGCAAGAAACGAGAATCACATTTTTTGGGCTTGCACTTTACAATTAAACATCGTGCTGCCCACCCAATGAAGAACAAGTGGTATTTTCTGTAAATCTCTCACCGTTCGCATTTACAAAAGCAGGCGAATTCGAATGGAGA
This sequence comes from Bathynomus jamesi, assembly GCA_023014485.1. Lineage (NCBI taxonomy): Eukaryota > Metazoa > Arthropoda > Malacostraca > Isopoda > Cirolanidae > Bathynomus > Bathynomus jamesi. The sequence goes on along the minus strand of JAJOZX010001395.1, from coordinate 356,805 downwards.
AAATTTTATCTCCCTTTTCAGTTCATTACAGTTGTACCGGGAGAAAAAAGTGACACGAGTGTTGACTTGGAGAGAAAATGAGCGCTTTCATAAATTATATAAAGGAATAGATAGCCCAAACTTCCCAAACACTGGCAAATGATCATCACATTTTAATTCGGAAACGTCTAAATAAGCCCACCAACCCAAGCAGTGAATAAGTTACTGCTCGTAATCTTTCTGGGTTTACAACATGGAACCCAAACAATATGAAACAACTTCAGCAAAATAGAAATTGAACTTCTTTCACGTTTATAGAGGATAAAAAAACAAAAACAAAATAGTAAGTGTAACAATAATAATAAGGAAAACTTGTAACAACATAAAAAAAAAAAAGAATCCTAAAATATATTCATTAAGTTTTAAAGAAAAACGAATTTTAGTTTTCGAAGTTAAAATAAGAGTTAAAATGAAAATTAATTGTAATTAAAAATTTATTAAATAATTCATATTTACCATTACAGTATGTGTACATATTTATTTATTTATTTAAATATATAAAATAATTTTTCATCTCTAAATTCCTATAAAAATACAAAAGCAAATCACAGATTAAAAATTGTACATGGTACCTATGGATCAGGAAATAGCACCATGAATAAACCTATTAAGTATGTAAGAAAAGTAGAGTACAAGGTGTTCCAAAAATCTCTACCAAATGAAAAAAAACATTTAAGGAACCATATGGTAAATATAAAAAATATTTCCTACCGAGTTCAAAATTAGTGTAATTAAATACATTAACGTGCTAACATAATTCCCAATGGGCACAGACGTATTGGACACACTGTATTATTATTGTATTGCAGTACGTTTTAACTATTACTGATCCTAATACTAACTTATCACAGTTAAGAAAGAATAATTTCCCCAATAAATATTAAATTACTAAAGTCTTGAAGAAATATGAACAATTATTTATTATTATTCTTATTATTATTATTATTATTATTATTCACGAGAATATCATTTAGCTTCGTTTATAAATCTGGTCTTAAAATGTTAAGAAATTATGAAATGTTTTGTTCTTTGTGCAAGTTATAACAATTAGAAGAAGTGTTAAAGTGAAACATAGGCCAAATGTACTTTTTGGGTGTTATCTGGTTTAAATGTTTGATTCCATCAACTACTTTCGTTTCTGAGCGAGGAAGGAAGAAACTCTTTCCTGAACTTTCGAGTGACATGAGTCTTGAAAGCGAGTGCTGCTTCCGAAGATAAACGACCTTTCCTCTTCAGTTCCTCAATGTCACTAAAGGGAAAAAAGTTTGTGAAACGTCCTTTTAAAAATTAAATAAATTCTCATGCTCCCATACCCATACCCTCTTTGTAAACCGAAAAATCTAAACTAAAACTTTTAAAAACATAATAATGCGGTAGACGTGTCCTAAAATTTATTTTAACTTAGAATTAGAGGCTAATTCAATCGTTATTCTTAGCTCGATTACTTCGAACATAAAGCTTACATTTTCAAATATTACGTTCTTATTGTAAGAAAAGTCCACAGATTAACCTCGTCCATCTATGATTCTAAAAAAAACCTTTATAAAATTCGAAAAATTTACAAAATAATTACTAAAATTTTGAGCTTTATATCAGTATTCATTTTATGGATCAAAATTTGTAAAGTTGCATTAAAAAACCAAGTGACGCGCGAGCTTAAAGTAAATGTTAAGCTCTTACCGGGTTAAAAATTTCTCCTAAAAGTCTACCGTACGAAATTATTTACTCGTTATAATGCGAGCGTGGACTCACTAGAAATAGACAGGTTGTGTTTATGGTGTTAATATTCAACCACCTTTTCACAAGTTATGAAAAATGTAAGAAAAATATCGTAACTTGAGAGACGATAAACCTTGGTGAGGTTTTTAAAACTAATCAAGTATTTTTCACAATACCCTTAAAACCCCTGTATAAAATATCGACCTAGAGTTGGGGCCGCCACCAGCTTGACCTTCGTGTGAAGAAAAACCAACGCACGGAACTACTACGTTATGAGACAATTTTAAAAACCAAAATTACTTCTCAACACGAAATTATTATTACTAAAATAACTCTGCTTTTTAAAATAGTTAAATTATTATTAAATCATTTTACAGCCACACAGGGTTGCCACTCCATAAATTTAAAATAAAGCTGTTTCAAATCAATCAATCAATCAATCAATCAATCAATCAATCTCTCTCTCTCTCATAAATATATATATAAAATATCGGTTGTTGTTGTTGTTTAGCCAATCAGTCCACCCTGATTGAGCAAGCCGGCGGCACGCGGGTAACCAATCGCTCTCTCCGGAGTGCGCTGTCCGTCTGTGGAGTTGTCTAGTCTGTGTTTATATGTCCGTAAGTTGGGGTGATGTCCACATCGGAATCGTGCTAAGTTAACTCGATCCGATCTGCTCAGGCTGATCTCTGACCTGTTAATGGGTGGCGGCTTCGCACCTAGGACCGCATTCGGACCGAGAGTCGTGTCAGTGCTTTGTGGGTTAGGTGTGTGTGTGTGTGTGTGTGTGTGTGTTTTCTGTACTGTGTGATGTCTGTGGGGCGTGGTATGGAATGGAGTATTTGGTTATAAAGTCTCTCTGGTGTTACCTTAATGGTGCGAGGTGTTGGCGCATGATTGTACATGTAGTGGCAAGGGTGTTGTGGGTTAGTTGTCGCTGCTGCCATGAATTGTGTTCCCCTCATGTCTAAATGTTCCCTAACTTTCAGTATTTTTGTTTCTGTGTGCGGGTGTTCTATTGGGGTTGTTTGAATGCATCCTGTAATGATACGAAGTGCGTTGTTTTGTATTGTCTGTAAGGTGTTTATGTGTTTGTTTGAGATAATGGGTGCCCAGCATGGGCTAGCATAGTCCATAACTGAGCGAATATATTGTTTGTATATGAGTGATGTTGTTTCCTGCTGGTGTCCAAAGTTTGAGCCTGTTAGTACCCTAAGCGTGTTAAGTCTTGACGTACGTTTGTTTTTAATGTCCTGAATGTGGTTTGCAAAAGATAATGATGTGTTGTATGTGACCCCAAGTATTTTGGTCCTATGAGTGTGTGGAATGTTGATGTTGTTTAGTGTAAGCTGTGGAGTTACCTGGTGTTCTTTTGTGTTGCTTGTAAGCAAGGTGATGGTTGATTTTGTGGGCGCTACTTTGAGTCTATTGTGTGTGAGCCAGTCTTGTATACTGTTTATGTATGTTTGTAGGTTATTTGTAGCGGTGTCGATGTTGTTGTGGGTGGATGTTAGAGTGATGTCATCTGCATATGATGATAAGGTAAGCTTGTTCTCTATGGGTGTTGGAATGTCATGCATGTATAAGTTGAACAGTGTTGGTGAGAGAACAGAGCCTTGAGGGACCCCGTTCGGAAAAAGCTTGTTTTTGGATGACTTGCCATTATATGTGACATGTGAGTATCTTCCTGAAAGATAGTTGCTCAGCCACCTTTTGGTGTTATTGTGCATGTTTGTGTTGAGTATTTTGTTTATGAGAGGGAAGCGTGGGATAGCATCAAATACTTTACTAATGTCTATTGTTGCTAATAGTGTACGTTGAGCTGGTCGTCTGGAGTTGATGCCATCCATGATGTGCTGCGTGAGGTTAGTGAGTAATGTCGTGGTTGAGTGGTGAGGTCTGAATCCATGTTGAGTAGGCGTGGAAGGTGTGCATAGTAAAGTAATGAGTCTATAGGAAGCTGGTTCTGTTGGATTTTTGTTTGGTTTGAGGTGTGTAATAATTTTACCTTGTTTCCATATGTCAGGAATAATACAGTGTTGGTATGAATATGTGCTGATATTTGTGAGAGCTAGTATTCCTTGTGGGCCCAAGTGTTTAAGGTGTATGTTAGATATGTTGTCTGGTCCAGCAGCCTTCGAATTCTTAATGTTTTTGATGATCTCGGTGGTCTGGTCTGTATTGAAGGGTGTAATGGTCGTGTCGAGTCTGTAGGTTTTCTTGTTTCTGGCTGTTTGTCTGTCTGCGTGTTTCTGGTTGTTGTTGTCTCTGTTTAAGTGACTTATCTTTGCGTAGTGATTAACTAGAATGTTAGCTTGTTGTGTGTATGTTGGGATATTATTTTGGCTGCGACAGATAGCCGCGTGTGAGGTGTGAATGCCGCTGTTAGAGTGGGTAATGCTGTTTATAGTCTTGTATAGCCTGGATGTATCTGTGGAGTGGTTTAGTGTTGTTATAAATTCCCTGAATGTTTCTGTTTGTTTTTCTTTGAGTTTGTTGTTTATTTCTGTGTTGAGCTGTTGTATCTGCTGTTTTATGGCTTCTGTGTGTTATGTTTGAGGTTGTTACGTTGCCTTATGAGGTGGGCTATTTCTCTAGTGTAATTTGGGTTGTATTTCCTAATGTTGCCCTTGGGTATGTATTTGTTTGCATTATTGATAATCTGATTTTTGAGTGTTGTATTGATGTTTATGATGGGTGTGCTGTTTAATGTGGTGAATATCGGTACATTACAGAAGCTGTCATGTTAGAACTTGAGTGAAGTTTGTTTTTTTATAAATTCCCTACAAAGAGGCCAAATGAAATTGAAGGTAAAATAATTCCAGCATGTCTTTGCTTTATATTTGTATATTTATCTGTTCTAATTGCTTTAAATCTGGTCATACGTCTAGTTAATTCTACGAAAAATATTAAAGTTCTTATTACATTTTAAGAATGGGTACCATTCAAAATTACTGAAAAATAATGGGAGCAAATTTTGTAATAAACAAATCAAAATGTGTTGGGTATAAAGAGAGAGAGTATTTAATTTAATTTCTACTATAGATGTGATTTGACCAGAAAAAGTAAGTGACGTTTATTCAGAGGAATCAGTCTCTGGAAATAAGTTATAAAAAATGTCGAAGTTTTCTTGAAACAAAATATTTACATTCTTCAGAATAAGCAGAAGTGTGTAAGCTAAAGTTTTCTTGAAAACATATATTGAGTATCTGAAATTAACAGAATATATAACATCAAGTTTCATTGAACACAAAACATACACTTCTTGGATGGAATTGACAAACCAGATAACCTTCAGCTTATGGAAACAAAACATTTATATTCTTTGAAATAAATAAAATTCTAGGCTCAATATTTCTTGAAAATAAAGCACTGATTCAATTTAAACGTTATTGGCCAGAACATACTAAATAGATATTAGATTTATATTAAAAATATTTTTTCAAATCAGTTAAAGCCTTTTAAAGCTCTCCAAACCAAATAAAGCTGTTTTAAAGCCATTTTTGTCACTTTCAAAATTTAAAGCTATATAAAACTTTTAAAGCCATAGTGGCAACCCTGCAGCCACATAAATGCGTAGATACTCTTAATATACGTGAACCCCTTCAACATACCTATTCAAAGCCTCGCTTATCGTTGGAAAATTCAAAGCTAAGAAGAGAGCTGCAGAGCAAGAAACCCTGGGAATGCTTCGGTAAAACTTCACAGCCTAAAAGATACAAAATAATTCTTTTATGTTAAGTTTTGGGGATTGCTTAACCTCTTTCGTAACGGCAAAGGTCGTGACAACGAGGTTTTATGGTTTTACATAGAATGCAGAGAGCGGCTACCCTCCCAACAACTAGCCAGACCGAATGTCGCTTAACTTCCGCGATCGACAGGCCACATGGTGAGGACATAGCTCTCATCGTAATACAAAAAAGATCACAAAACCTTAGACTTAATTCAGTCATAATGCTCTGGCCTGCAGTTCAAGTGTCCTGGAACCAACTGTGGCAGATAGATTGAAGCTTGTAGATAAAGAAATTTTTAAAACATTATCGTTTCTTTCAATCCGACAACAGAAATGATCCCTGTGTACGATCGTATGAACAGAGCCATCAACAACCACAAGGAGGAGAACCTCGAGTTTTTATTAAAAGATCGGTGATTGGATGAACAGATTGTTTCGCAATAACTCAGCAAAGCTCAAGTTTGACGTGGATTGGGACTTAGTAGTTGGTACTCAATTCCATGCATGACCGGATTCAGCAAAAAGGAATAGTAAAGGACTGCTATGATGAAGCTATTACATGATCCCAACTTATTTCTTTCTACGCTCTCATTACGTACCTGTTCAAAGTGTTGATTTTTAGCGGGGAAAGAAGGAATAGAATGACCTCTAAGCCTTTCTTGCTTCGTGAGGTACCAAATGAGGTCAGCAGTTTCATCTAGAATTCGGAGACGACGAGAGAAAATGGTGACACCAAATCCACAACGGCACACAAACGAGAAATATTTGAGGTGGGAAAATGTCAACACATCAGAAAAGAAACAAACACATACAGATAGAACGATTTGTCTGTTATCATATCGTTTATTACTCCTAATGGTTCACGAAACAAGCCCCTGGACACACTGTCACACTAAAAACTGATTCCTCAATTTTCATTTAAAATTTTAATTAAATAATAATATTAATAATAATAATAATAATAATAATCATAATAATAATATGTATATAACGATAATAATGTTTTTTAACTTACTTTGGTCTGATGACAAGAGAATTTTTAGTTGAGGAAGCTGAGCGCAAGCACATGAAATTGTATCTAAATAGAAGGTTCTTGGCGGGAGGAGTTTGGCCCCCGTTTTGGGATCTTTTTCCAAAATGATTACAGCTCTCTCGAAGGTATGAAGAAGGACGCGAAATCGGGCAATGAGACGCGTTCTATTAACACTGTTTGCGAACACTGATAAAGAAAGAAAAATAGTTTAATGTCCAAACTTTATTCGTAACATTGTAACATTTTACATTCAATGATCCTTCGTGCATGGATGCACGACAAATCAACATTGTAATGATGGGGTTATTTAACCTCTTTCGCAACATTTAAGGGCATATGACGGAGAGTACCTACAGCTTCAAGTTGGATCCAAACTACTACGGGTCGCTTCATGATTTGGACGCGGAGGACGGTCTTTCACCCAACGACTGACCAGACCCAATGTCGCTTAAACTTCGCTGATTGACGGGAAACGGTGTTAGGACATTGGTCAAGACAATGATTGACAATCAGTGGATGAACCAACTAACCAATCCAACAAAACAACCTAACTCATTCTGCCACCCGCTGCCATACTGAAAGCTCGTGCTAGTCAGAGCTCTTGCTTGATTCTATACATTTTGAAAGATATTTGGGAATTCTTTATTGAGATTTCGTGCATTTCCATACAAAATCTGTTTTTTAGCCACAATAGTTTGTTATATTTTGAAGCCGTAAAATCTTGGGTGATAAATATTTATTTTTAAATTTATTGTTAAAATGCCGTTTACAAAGTACAAATGCGGGGTTTGTGCCTTCGAGTTCACCCGAGATATAATATATGTCGACGAGCTCGACGGGAATAGTGCCTGTAAATTTTGTAGTTTACAGTTGTATATTAATGAAAAGTTTCAGAAGTTACAGAAGGAAATTTGATGATGGAATTCAGTTAAAAATTGAAGAGTATAATTAAAAAAATTTGATGTTGACGTGCAAAGACAAATCTTAGTGTAATTAGCAAAAAGGTTTCCACTGATGAGGATAATTTAAAGGGAACTGAGCTTAACGGCTCTTCGAATTCCGTGGGTAAACTAAACGACTATATTAAACTGGGGCAAGATAACGTACAAAAAATTTACGAGAAGGTAGCTAAAATTTAGCGAACTTCAATCAAAAAGAAATAACTCGGCCGATAATAATTTTACTATGGTTAGAAACGGTGTTAAGTCAAAAGCGTCGTCGCGTTTTCAGTTGGATTGTCAAAATCCCTTTTAGTCTGTAAGAAATTACAGGTAACGAAAATATGTTGTTCGGCTATCCATTGTTAAGCATATGCATAATGCATTTTAAGAAATGAAGTGAAAAGAATGAGAATATGCATACCAGGCGCTATAGTAGATAGAATAGAACAGCAGATGAAGACTGTAAAGTTAGAAACTGCAAATCCACTTTTACTTTCTCATGTTGGAGGGAATAATTTGTATACCGTAATTTCATTAGGAGGACAAATCTGTTCGCCAAATACCGAAGTTTGATTAAATCTTTGAAAGATAAGTCGAATAACATCCTAATTTCTGGGGTTCTACCGAGAATTTATGAAAGTAATGCATTGTTGAGTGAAGCTATTTCCTTCAATACCAAATTAGAAGCGAGATGCGTCTTTCATCCAGTTCAAAAAATTAATGCTAACGACCAGTTAAATATAATTACTGAATTTCAGAAATTAACGCGAGTAACTTAGTTTTTAATTTTGGGTTGTATATAGGCCTCCACAGCGATGCTGTGGGTTACGTTTGATAGATTTTTTACGAGGTAATTTCTTTTTCAAGAAGTATCAGAACCGACCCACGGTGAGAATATTTTAAACTTAGTTTTAGCTACTAATGAGAATTTAGTTCGGAATGTAGACGTCGGAGAAAGTTAATGTAACAGCGATCATAGCATGATACGTTTTTCGGATAAAGTTAAAACTTCGAGAACTGAATAAGTTTAAGGTGCCTGATTTTAAGAGAGCAAACTGCGATGATTTTAGAGCTTCATTAGCTTTAATCGCGATGAACTATTAGCGGTAGATAGTGTTCTTAGCATGTGAGATAATTTCAAGAATCTATTCGTAAATTTATACTAGTGGTAAATTCAAATGCGCAATCCAAATGATGAAATAGAAATATAAAAAAAATGCAATCGCAGATAGAAATGTAGCCCACAAAAGGTACGTAAGAGACCATGCGCAGCAGCACTTTTAATACTTAAGATTGATTTACGAAACAAATGTTAAACGCTTAATTACAAGTGCAAAAAACCTCACTTTTTTCTACGTGAAGGTCAAAATATGATAATAAAAACCCACTCTAATAGACAGAGTTTATTTCCACAACATTTTTGATCCAACCGAAGAGGATGCCAGTGGGCATCGAAACTGTTGTGGAAATAAACTCCGTCTATTAGAGTGGGTTTTTATTATCATAGCTTAATTAGAAGCGCTAAACGCCAATTCGAAATCGAAATAGCTCGTGAATGTAAAGAAAATTCTACGACGTTTTACGATTACGCTAACAAAAGAAATTCTTTGAGGGATAATATTGGGCCACTGGGGGTAGTCTCGGTGGTAACTTAGTAAATAACTACGGGGAGATATAAAAAAGTTATTTAAAATTATCGCTATCAGTTTTTATAGTTGAGGATACATCTTTCGGAGGCTAGTTAATATATTTAACGACGTTAATGGAGTTCCATTACTTACCGACGTAACTGAAGATACGGTCACTATATAGACAATTTAAAAATTAATAGATCGCCAGGTCTCGACTTTTATTTACCCAAAGCGTCTAAAACGGTTAAAGAATGAAATACTCGATCCTTTAGTTCAAACTTTTAACGAATCTTTATCGCGGGGTTTGTTCCTTTGGATTTTAAATTAGCCAAAAAAATGTAACTCCAATTTTTAAGAAAGGCGATAAGCACCTAGCGGATAATTCTAGGCCCATTAATCTAATTTTTATTATAGGAAAGCTTTTAAAACTAGTTATTCGAGATCGTATAGTCGAACATCTTGAAAGCAATAATCTTATTAAACTAAGTCCGCGTGGATATCGTAAGAGTAAATCTTGTTTAACAAATTCATTACAAAAATTTCACGACGCAATCGGTATTTATGATTGCGATAGAGTGGTAGATATAATTATTTACATTTTCAAAAGACGTTTGACAAAGTTCCGCATAAATGATTGTCAGAAAAACTTAAAGCTCGTGGAATAAAGGGGTCGAGTTCTTCACTGGACGGAAAACTGGTTAATTGATAAAAGACGAAGGATAAGTAATATACGGGGAAGAGTTAGGGTGTGTTAATGTAACGAGCCGCGTCCCGCATGGGTCAGTTTTGGGATCAGTATTTTTTAAAATGCGCGTTAACCGTCCGCTTAAAGAAAAATAAATGCCGTATAAGTATAGAAATAGCTTAGTATGTCCAACGAACCTAACCCGTTACCCATAAAAGAATTAGTCTTTCCTCCGTAGAATGAGAGTGATGGCTGAGTTTCATCCGGGAAGATACTCAGTTACCCAGTAGATATTGAGGTAATTAACAAACTCAATTATAATCTTTTGAATTATCACCGGGAATAAACCAGCGTTCCAATGAATGAATGAATGAACAGCGGTGCTTCACCGGAGCTTCAACTACTAAGGTCATATCGCGCCGAAACTAGAGGAAAGAGCGCGCGCAAGGGGATGGGGTAAGGGGGAATTGGAAGGAGCAACAGTTAAGGAAAAGTCGTGAGAGAAAAGGAAAAACACCATGATCAGCAAAGGGAGGAAGAAATTACACCCAAATCATATTAATTAGAGAGTAGATGGACAGTTTGACGAAGAAAAGAGAAAAAGAGTGTCTTTAGGTACTGGCGTAGAGTCACCCAACAACATAGTAAGAGTAAGAGTGGAGCCTGAAGGGCAAAAAGGGAGGAACTGGGAGCGAGCAACGGCAAAGGCAGAACAAACTAAAAGCAAATGTGAAACAAAGAGAGGAATGCCGCATGGGCAGGAGGGGGCAACATCTCTCGTCATAAGATGTCCATGCGTGAGGCGAGTATGACCGATGCGTAGACGCATCAGAGCGGTTTCTGACCGTCAGTCACGTTGGCAGGAGGAGGAAGGCCACCATCGAATCGTGGGCTTCAACACCCTCAAGGAATTCCCGGTCACATCCTCCCACTGGTGCTGCTGCCACCGCCGAAGGAATGCCTCTCGGAAAACCCTCGTAAAGTCCGACGCCGGGAGAGGCGTATTAGGGTGGAAAGGCAGGGAGGACACCTCCCTCGCCGCGGCGTCCGCGCGTTCGCTGCCCGGAATACCAACGTGGGAAGGTACCCAACAGAAGGCAACTACCTTACGGCGTAATGAAAGGAGGACCAGGGCCTCAAGAGCGCTACGGGAGTCGGAATAAATAATAAATGATGTAGAGGGGAGCTGAAAAAGGAGCCGAAGGTCCAAAAGAATAGCCGATAGTTCCGCTGTAAAGATGGAAGCCGCTGGGGGGAGGGATAATGATTTAGTTTCCGATGGGAAGACGGCCGCGCAGCCCACTCCAAGTGGAGAGCGAGAGCCGTCTGTGAATACTGGGATAGAATCAACATGGGAAGAGGAATGGGATAAGAATAGTTGCCGAAGGGCGGATGGATGGAACTGGGACTTTGGTACAGTAGAAAGGAGGGAGCAGATACGGAGAGGAGGAATGGTCCATGGGGGGTAGTTGGGGGAGGGGAGGAGAGCACTCGCCCCTCCACCCAAAGAGAAGACAGGACGGGAGCCATTTGGAGACCAAACGGTCGGATGAAGTGGGGATGACGGTCAAAGCATGTCGCAGTGGAAGGACCGAAGAGCGATTGGAAGACCGGGGTGGAAGAGAACTGCCGAACACGAAAAAGGTATTTGAGACCCTCCAAGGTACGATGGGCATCCAATGGGAGAGGGCCACTCTCTGCATACAGGCTGACGATTGGAAAAGATCGGAATGCGCCAGTGCTGATGCGCACACCTAAGGAGCGAATCGGGTCCAGCATGCGCAGAGCGGAGGCAGGAGCAGAGGAATAGGCTTTACAGCCATAATCCAACTTACTTTGGACCAGGGAGTGGTAGAGCCGCCAAAGAGTATGGCGGTCAGCACCCCAGTCAGTATGAGAGAGGAACTTGAGAAGGGTACAAGTCTGAAGGCACGAAGCCTTCAGACACTTCAAATGGGGGATCCAGGAGAGGCGGGAATGAAGGAGGAGACCCAAAAATCTAGTTTCGGGCACAACGGGGACTGGTGATCCATAGAGAGAGAGAGAGAGAGAGAGAGAGAGAGAGAGAGAGAGAGAGAGAGAGAGAGAGAGAGAGAGAGAGAGAGAGAGAGAGAGAGAGAGAGAGAGAGAGAGAGAGAGGAGAGAGAGAGAGAGGGGGGGGGGGAACGGCAGTGCAGCGGCGGCGGTCGCAAAAGTGCATTGCCACCGTTTTTGTAGAGAAAAATCGGAACCCGTGGTCTGTGGCCCATTTGGAAACCGAATCCAGGGCCACTGGAAGATACGTTCAAGGAAGGCAGATCGGGAGCCGGAGCAATATATGGCTAGGTCGTCGACATAAAGGGTGGCCTTAATCCCGGGGGGCAGAGCCGTCACCATGTCGTCGATTGCCAAGGCGAAGCAAACGACGCTCAGGACGCTGCCCTGGGGGACTCCATCATCCTGCGAATGCACAGAAGAGAGGGAGGTACCCACCTGAACTCGAAAGGAACGGGAAGTCAGAAAGTTGGAGATAAAGGAAGGGAGAAAACCTCGAAAGCCCAAAAGATAAAGTTTTCGGCAAATCCACCACCGCCAGGTGGTGTCATACCCTTTCTCTAAGTCAAATAAGATTGCGAAAAGATGACGTCGCTCTGCAAATGACATTCGGACCGCAGTTTCCAACGGAACTAAAATGTCAGTGGTACTACGTCCCCTGCGAAAACCGGTCTGTGTAGGGGAAAACAAATTGTGGCGTTCTAGGTGCCACATCAGTCGCCGGGAAACCATCTTCTCTAAAAGTTTTAAGAGGCAGTTAGTGAAGGCTATTGGGCGGTAATTGAGAGATGTCGGGTCCTTACCGGGTTTAGGAAAGGAGAGCACCACTGCTTCCTTCTAACAGGAGGGGGAGGTGCCCCCTACCCAGATCCAATTATAGAATGTGAGGAGAAAGAAAGAAACCGAAGGGTGGAGGTGGCGAAGCATTTCGAAATGAATGTCGTCAGGGCCAGGAGCAGAGTTGCCGCAAGAAGCTAACGCCGATCTCAGAAACGACATAGAAAAAAGGCGGTTGTAGGGGAAATTATTGGGAGTCTGAAAAAGATGAGGGGAGCGAACAAGCGAAGCCTTACGGCGGAGGAAGGCAGGAGCACGGTGGTCGTGTCGGGAGATGCTGGCTATGGTCGAGGCCAAGGTCTCGGCCACCGCAGTAGGAGAGGACACTGGGCGTCCGTCGATCATGAGGACAGGAGAAGGGTGAGAAGTGAATTTTCCGGATCTTGTTCCAGATTTGGGAGGGAGGAGACGTACGCTCGCCAAGAAAAGCGGCGGGCTTCACGGACTGTGCGATGGGCCTGAGCTCGCGCACATTTAAAGGCTATTGAATTTGCTAGGGGTGGATTACGTTGAAGACGACGAAAGGCCGACTTCTTAGCCTGAACAGCCAGAGTGCATGATGGGGTTCACCATGGAATCGAAGGGGCAGAGGTGCGGGGAAATATAGATTTGGGAATAGAGGACAGCAGCAGCACAGGTGATATGATCTGTGTAGGTGGAGGCAGCATCGACAGTCGGGAAGTTACTCAGAGCGGCAGAGATTCGACTTTCGGCGTAGAAAAGAGGCCAGTCAGCTTTAGCGAGGGACCATCGGGAAGGAAGAGCGGAGGAACTGGGAGTCCGGGACGTACGGAGGAGGAGGGGGAAATGATCGCTACCGTAAAGGTCTGGAGTAACAGCCCAGGAGAAGTCAAGGAAAGCGGAAGGAGAAGTAAGCGAAAGATCTATGGAGGAAAATCTACGGGTCTGGAGGTGAAAAGCTGTGGGCTGGCCGGTGTTGAGAAGATAGACAGAAGTAGTTGAAAGAAGGGAGACCACAACACCGCCCCGCTGATTGGTGAGTGAATGGTGACTGTATCACCCAACAGAGGATGGCGCGCGTTGAAGTTTCCCAGAAGGAGGAAAGGGGGAGGAAGCTGCAGGAGGAGAGCGGAAAGGTCGTCAACAGAAAGTTCCTGTGACGGGGGGAGATATAAAAGAGCAGACCGAATATAAATGGTCTAGGAAAACCTGAGCCGCCAATGCCTGGAGAGGAGTGTTGAGGGGAAGGGGAGTAGATGGCACATCAGAACGGATGAAAACTGCTGTGCCCCCATGGGGGGCTGCATCAGACGGAGGGGGGGGAGAGATATGATGAAAACCTTCGGAGAGGACGCAAGGGGCGAACCCCAATTTGGGTCTCCTGAAGGCAGACGCACACCGGGTCAAAATCCTGGATAAGGAGGAGGAAGTCCTCCCAATTAGGGAGAAGGCCTCGGCAATTCCATTGAAGGATAGCAGCCATCAAGAGCGGAATACAGGGGGAGCGAGAGATGTTATCGGGCGAGATTTAGAGACATGACCAGAAAGACGAGCTGACGAAGCTGGGGGGCGGGTTGAAGAAGGGGTGATTGAGGAACGGATGAAAAGGGATGGAGGGGGTTTAGATTTCGAGGGGGTCGAGGAATGCGAGAATGAGGGTAGGAAGCAGGACGGGGTGAATCTAGTTCTGAGATGGGGGTGGAGGAGAATATGCCGGGGGCATCGGGAGGTCGAGGAGAGAGCGGGGTGGGGGGGAAGGGGTGTTCAAAGCGGGCCGGGGTGGAGATGAAGGTGCTAAGGGCATCGGGAGGTTACCGAGGGAGCGGGGCGGTGGAGGAAGAGGGGGGGATGTCGGCTTGAATTCGAATTTCAGAGGCCGCATAACCACCATCAGGAATAGAAGAGGGAAGGGGACGGTCGCGAAGGGAAAGAGGGGAATTTAGAGGAGACGGCAAAACGAAAGGGCTCTTTGAAGGCGGATGGGATACGATGGTAGGAGGAAGAGAACTGGTGGAAGAGGGAGCGAGGGGACGGGGAGACGGGGGCCCTGAGCAAGGAAGCTTGGCAGAGTGACCCATACGCCGGGGGCTGGCGATGGGTCGTTTAACGGAAGAACGAGGATGGGAGAAGAGAAGAGTCCACAAAAGGGGGCGGTTTTCGCTATATATGCTGAAATGTCAGCAGTGGTTTCAGGAGGGAGACTAAGCAGGTTAGTTGTTACTGAGGTTGAGCAGATGGGAACAGTGGAATTGGAAGTTCTAGGGGGACGGGCTGGAGGAACATGAACACAAGGGGTGGAGAGGACGAGAAGGAAGAGGATGAGATAGGGGGACGGGTGGATGAGGCCTGATCAGGCCTAGAATGATAGGGTGTGGAAGAGGACGGTACGGAGGTGGACGAAGTCCGGGGCGAACGGGAGCGCAGTGTTTGAGCAAACGTAAGGCCTGGGCGAGCGAATCGAGACCTAACGCGGGCCCTCGCTTCCTGAAAGCTGATCTTGTTTGACTCCCGGACCGACAGGACCTCACGCTCGAAGAGGTAGGTCGGACAGGAAGAAAAGGAAGTGGCGTGGTCTTCTCCACAGTTGGCGCAGCAAGGAGGATTCGAACAGAAGGAACCACGTGTTGGGGACGCGCAGTTGACACAAACGCCAGGGGAACTTCGGCACGTCTTACTGACGTGTCCGAACCTCTGGCAAGTAAAACATCGGCGTGGTCTGGGAATGTAACGACGGACCGGAAATTGAAGATAACCGGCCCTAATTTTCTCGGGTAATTGGGAACGAGCAAAGGTCAGGATCAATAAAGGAGATGGAATCCTTACCCCCTGAACCATACGGGGTGGGCGGTAAACATGGGTCACTTTCTGAGAGGAGAGGCGGGTGAGATGATCCGATTCTGAGTATTCAAAAAGGCGGGGAGCATGTACTACACCCATACAAGTGTTAAAGGAAGAGTGGGGGAGACAATCCAGGGGAGCAGAAGCCAGGATCGAGAGAGACGAAACCTTCTGGTGTTGGGCTCTGGAGGAGACCTCCATCACAAGAGAATCATCATTCTGGGGCCACATCTGTCGGGGATCGCCAAACCAGGAAGTGAAGTCGTCGTAGACCTCAAAAACATCCCGCTGTGAAAGGGGGGGGGGAAGCGGAAGAACTGAGGACCAGAAACCGATGGTAATCAGGGTCAGAGTCGTCAGCTCCCACAAGGGGGTCAAAAGACTTGCGGAAATAAGACACACGAGAAGTCTTTGAACGAGGAGGACGCGAGTGTTCCGCTGTCCGAGGGGGATCAATCCCATCAGGATGCGGTCTTCCAGTGGTAGAGGACTCGAGGGCCTGGTTGCCCACCACCCGAGTGCTAAGAGAAGGAGTAGTCCGAGAATGAGAAGCGGAGGTCGTAAGCCGAGTAGAGGAAGCCATAGCAAACAAAAGGAAAGCTTCATCCCCCGCGTGCATCCAGCCACCACCGACTCCAACAAGGAAAAGATGAATCGTGGGCACACTCGGTCCCATCGCCAACAGACGTCACGCAGGGGAGATACACCCATACCCAGTCCCCGTGCCTAAAAGGCGGCCACTCTCATCCAACGCGCGGTGAAAGATGGCAGGGATAGGGCTTGGGTTTGTTTTAAGAACGACAAGGGTGAAGGACCACCACCTCCCTCACCCAAGGTCCAAGGAAAGAGTCGAGTCAAGGTCCAAAACAAAGCCAAATGTGAAAAAAAATAGCCAGAAGGATTAGGGGAAAGGAGGAGAAAGAAAGAAATGAATAGAAGCAGGAGATCAGCCGGGTCCCCAGACGGGTCCAATGGTCCACGAAGGCAAAGAGAGCCCTTACATCGAAGGAAGATGCATTCCCACATTGGCCACAGAGGGACGCGCCCTATAGCTCCGGAGAAAGCAAAGGGTAATTTTAAAGGAGAATGTGATATTGCAACCACTGTCGAGTCATGGGAAATCACGTATTTAATGTCTCCATTTACCTGTATTATGTTCACAAAAATAAACAATATTTCAGACTCAACAGGTATAAACATTATACAAGTGGTCCGTATGAAGTTTAGTAATAAGTTGTCTGGAACCATATTCGTACGGGCTTCAATTTTTTCGGGGGGATGCCCGAATTTTCGATGCTGACAGTGAACTTAACAGGGAAAAGAAATGAAAGATATTGTTGCAATAATGTGCATATATTCATTATTCCCAGAGCATTATATAATATATACATTCTTCATGCATATTCTAGGAAAAATTAACTCTTAACAAAACACTGAATTTTTTTGCCAATGTTACATAATTTATTAGGTTTGGTTTAATTAGTACACCCGAGTCTAATTTTAATAAACTGCAGTTTTTCCATTATTGTTTTGAGACTGCCCGAAAATATTCGGAAACTTGCGAATCTGTGGGGCTGCAACCCACCCACCCCCGTCCCTTACGCCTATATCTGTAACAATGATTAATGATTACATAGGGCAATGAAACACTATAAATAACACTTACCAGAGTGATTTTGTCTGAAAATCGCCATGCGACTGGATATAACGTAAGATGCGGGAGAGACCTGGATGACGTAAGTTGGGTCCCGTGTTTAAGTCGTAATGTAGAAGCAATAATTCCGGCGATGCTCACTTCACTCGTATCAACGATAATGCATATTTTATCTTGATTCTGAAAATAATAAATGCTTCTACAAAGGCTGAAGACTTAAAAAAAATTCGAACTAAAACTTCATTCATGAAACAAGACCAAGAATGTTTTCCAATACAACAAAGTTGCTTTCGAACAGGAGTAGAATGGCGTTCTAGTAGGGATGAATTTCTACAACATTAGAATACTAGAGAGTTAAAAGAAAATGAAATTGTGATATTTTAATTTAATTTCCTTACCGCGGAATCAATTGATGTACCAGGAACATTTTGAATAATGGAATTCGATGACTTCTGATAATCCTCTTCGAGTCGATTACCGAAAGTCGTTTTAGAGGAGACATTTACTTTACTTGGAACTTCAAAAGACAATCTGTCCTCCTCACAATGTCTTTCAGCCTCATTGCACTTAGACAAAGAGAAGGAAGATTTAAAAGACAAAACCTCGGACTTAGGTGTGGTAAAATCAAATGGACGTTCAGCGCCAAATACTTCCTGAGATCCGTTAAGGGAAGTTTCTTCTTGAACGGCAGATTCACTACAACTTCCACTTGAGCTCAAAGACCTCGCACCAAACTTTCTTCTTGACCCCAGTTTGGGAGACTTTCCTCGTGGTAACTGAATTACGGTGGACTTTCTACTACTACCAATGGCTTCATTAAAGGAACTTCCTTCAGATTCAACCTTCGATAAAGTAACAGAGATATTTCTTTTCTTACTGACAGGTATAAGGAAGTCTTCGTCATCCGAGATGATGTTGAACGTGGGAATTCCATCTTCCATAGCGGTTTCTCTTGAAGATTTTGTCGAAGGGCCAATTGATTTTCTTTTCGAAGGCTTTGTTATACCATTGATCAAAATAGTCGAAGAATTTTTTGACAGACTTGTGGAATTATTTATTAAACAATTTGTTGAAGGATTTGTCATCCGATTTTTCAAAGTATTTGTCGAGGGACTAAGTTTCGCTTTCTTTGGAGAATTTTCCTCTTCGCTTGAAACATTCGGTTCGACTATTCTTCTCCGTTTTTTAATTTTCTTCCGGTTGTTGACTCGTGAAGAAGCCTCGTCCAAAATTACCTTAATTAAATTAATCGAATCAATTATTTTAGCTTGTGATCTAACTACATAATGGAAACGAACCGTTTCTAAATTATGACCACTACTCGTGTCTATTCAACATACTATAGGACTACGGAAAAACTATATATGTTTACAACATGGTATCGTATGTGGTACATTTACTTCTTAATTAAATATAAATTATTAATTGAATTAAATATCTATACAAAATTGCCTCGGGATTGGCGACATAGCCTATTGGGAATGAAGTAATTGTCATACATACATAGAACTCATATGTAGGCATCGGGCCTGCCTGACAAGAAAACCAAATTTATTATTTCGTGTTCAAAATTTTCCATTGCCGACTCATGAAAATTACATCGAGACGAGTCAACGAACTTTGCAAATTCGGCAAATACTAAAATAGGAAAATGATATTATATCGGCTCGCTCGGAGCTGCTTATGTTACAGCGATGCTTTAAGCAAGGAAGATTTACTTTATCTTCCTATAAGTTCTGAGTGAAATCCTCTTAATATAAAACCTAATAACTATAAAAAGGATAGGCCTATTTCTTCAGGAATTTAAAGTGACTGCCTATATTAGTTACATCAAATCAACTCATTGTGTAACTCCATCGTACCACGGCCCTACATCGAAACAGAAGCGAGGCCCAACGAAATAATAAGGTAAGGCAATTTCTTTATTTACCATCAGGCAGCGCAAATACCGAAGGCAATTAAACATAGAGGTCCTTTGAAGACCGACACATACATAACTCTCTAACGAAAATAACTGCCATACATACATAGAACCCCATATGTAGGCATTGAACCTGCATGAAAACAACAAAACCAAATTTATTATTTCGTATACAAAATTCTCCATTGCTGACTCGTGAAAATTACTCTCCATTAACTCTCCACTGTAATCTGCTGGAAATTTCCAACGAATGAGGGTATCAGACAATCAACCCATAGCCCTATATAGTTTTTTCATAAGGGCAAACCTACGCTAATTCAATTATGTTTATATTTTATATAAACTAAACTATGAAAACGGATAACGCTTCCTGCCCTTGATGTATTACTAATAAAAGCACTCACTCTGTTCTTCTCCACATTAACAAACATAGGGAGTTAAGCAACCCCAAACATTATTAGTATTATGTTCCGCACTATCTTAAAAACATTTGTTAAATGAATTCATTCTACCAATAAAGCATATAAATTGTTTGCAAAGGCAGTTTTATGCTGTTATGCTTTATATGTATGGGAAATTTTTTACTGATCCGTTTTCGTATATTGTTTATTACACCCATTGTATTTTTTGCCTTCCTTTATTTTACTGCCGATTCGAAACTAGGGAGAGTGGTACATATTTCGGCGAGACAGTGGGTGGGTGGTGTCAGTTGGGGATGGTAGACTAGTGGGGTGAGTAAGGTTCGGTTACTGGATAGGCGGTAGGAGGGGTATGGACTTAGATGCGATGAAGCGGATGGGAATGGGTGAGGAAGAGAAAAATCGCTTCCGCTGAGAAGTGGGGGCCTTCGGCAAGTATGGATTGTTGACGCTCGGGTATGGAAATACTGGACAAGAGGGGGAAACACCTGCGACGAAGGCGGACAGGTTCGGGCATTCGACCAGGTGTGCGACGGTGATAGGGGTATGGCAGGTAGGGCACAGCGGGGCTGGCGATTTAGACATAAGGTGACCATGTGTAATGCGTGTGTCCTCGGCGCAGACGGAATAAAATCACTTCTTTATGGCGGGGCTGGTGGAATGAGGAGGTCCAGTATCCTAATTGCGGTTTGATCTTGTGGGGTTTGTCGTGTGTGGCCTGGTCCCATTCCCATTGCCAGATGGAGTGGAAGTGGGAGCAGAGAGTCGAGAAGTCGGAGAAGGGAGGGGCCGGGAGGCCGGCAGTAAGCAGGCCGTCTTTGCCGAGCGGTCCACCTCCTTGTTATCCTAGATGCCGACATGTGCCGGGACCCAGCAGAAGGCGATTGTCTTGTGTCGGAAAGTTGCTAAAAAATGGAAGTTTTGCTGGATGGTGCGGACGAGCGGGTGGGTTAAATATCTCGAGAGAGAGAAGTGCGCTTTGGGAGTCTGAATAAATGACAAAGGAGCTGGCAGGGTGGGTGCGCACAATGTCGAGGGCCTCCATAATCGCGAAGAGTTCTGCTGAGAAAACAGACACCTCACGGGGCAGGCTGACGCATCGAGAAAGCGGCTGGACCAGTATCACCGCTGCGGCGGCCGTACCAGCCTCCGAGCGGGAGCGATCTGTATAAATGGGAAGTGTCTGGGTGTTGGGTTGCGTGTTCTCGAAAGAGTGACCTGTATACCATAGCGATCGTGGTCGTCTTTGGTAGGGCACACAGGTCCCCGCAAAACTTGATAGGGGTGAGGAGCCAGGGAGGGTGGATGTTGTACGAGATGGGGATAACTGAGGGGGCGAGCATGTTGGAAAGGTCTAGGAAAGAGCGGGCCGCTTCAGTGAAGTGCCAGCTTCGTCCCTGCCGTGAGAGTTCAGAAATTGCCGCACATAGAAGCAAAGAGGGTAATCTCTGCGCACGAAGGTATGTCCTTATGAGGAGCAAACACCGTCGGAGAGCGAGAGGAGGTAATTGCATTCCGCTTGGAGGCTGGGGAAGAGCGGAGGGCACCGGTGGCGAGGCGGAGACCCCTATTCAGTACCGGGTCGAAGATACGGAGGAAGGCGTTGGAGGCTGAGCCGTATACGAAACTGCCATAGTCCAGCTTCGACTACACCATGGAAGTGTAAAGGCGAAGGAGAGAGCGTCGGTCTGCACCCAATGTGGTGTGCGAGAGGTGATCGAGGAGAGCACGGGGACGTTGGAGGATTGCTTCAGGTGTTTGAAATGGGGAACCCAGTTGAGTCGTCGGTCCAGAATCATTCTCAGAAATCGCGTGAAGGTACCACTTCAAGAGGATCACCATATAACGTGACAGAGGGGAAGGGAAAGGTTGCGGGTCTTCTTCTGCTAAAGAGCATGCACTTAGTCTTGGGGTGGAGAGGTGGAACCCAACCGACGTCGCCCAACTTTCCACCTGATAGATGGCGAGCTGAATTTGCCGTTGAACGACGGACGGCTCTCGTCCCGCGAAGTAGATTACGAGGTCATCCGCGTAGATGGAAGAACGGATGATGGGTGGAAGGCATTTTGAGACTGTGCTTCTGCACGAAGGTGTCTGAGAGGACTGGGCCCACCCGAACTTTAAAGGTTCGGGAGGAGAGTAAGCCCCAAATGAAGGTCGGCAGGGCTCCGACGAGACCCAGATTTTAGAGCTGACTGAGGATTATTTTCTGACGGGTGGTGCCGTAGGCTTTCTATATATAACAAAAAAAAATGATAGGACGCACTGTCCACTGTCGAAGGCATTCTGTATGTCTCGGCTGAGGAACAGGAGGGGATCAGTAGTTCAGCGGAATTGTCTGAAGCCGGAATGGGTAACCGGGAAGAAATCACTATTTTTAAGAAAGGATAGTCGCGTAGCGACCATTTTTTTCTAAGATTTTGCAGGTACAACACAATAGGGCGATAGGTCTGTAGTTTGTGGGATCGAGGGAATCTTTACCAGGTTTGGGGATGGGGATTACATGGGCCTCCCTCCACCGGGAGGGGAAGGTGCCCTCTATCCATATGCAGTTGTACAAGTCTAGTAGGAAAATTTGTAAGGTAGGGTGGATGTGCTGGATCATGCTGTACGGGAAACCATCCGGGCTGGGAAAGGGGATCGTCGTGAGGTCAGTGCCGCCTGTAGTTCACGCATGGTGAACAACCGATTATAGGTGCTGTCTAGGGACGGTGAGAGAGCATGTCTAGGGACGGCGGTGAAGGTGGAAGCTAAGTGGTTTGCTACCGATTTGGGCTCGTATAGAAGCCCGTCGTTAGTCCGGAGGACCAGTGGTCGGGAGGGGACATGTCTCTCGACACCCCGTACCTTCTTCCAGATGGTAGCCGAAGATGTGGTGGTGGTGACGCCGGACACAAAGGCACGTCAAGAAGCTCGGCGCGCTTTCTTCATCGTACGGCGGGCGATGGTCCTGCCCACTGGATCTCCGTGCTATGGATGGGGAGTCGTGTACGGTAGAAGCGTCAAGTAGCCTTCTTGTTGGCCCATATGGCCTCCGTGCACTCTGGGGTCCACTCAGGTACCCGTCGGGTGCGGGGGTAGGCGGAGGATTGTGGAATGTTAGTGCACGCAGCCGCTACAACGACTGATTCGAAGTATTCGATGCACTCGTCGGAGGATGGGAAGTGGGCGGTCGTAAGGGTTGTAGATGTATTGTCGTGAAAGCGGGACCAGTTAGCTTTGGCAATAATCCATTTTTCCGGTACCCAAACGGTCTGGTCGGGCCAATTTAGCGTGGTTTGAACAGGGAAATGGTAACTACCATAGTCTTCCTGAAGGACTTGCCATGTGAAATCTAGGAGGGCATCGGTCGAGACGAATGACAGGTCTATACAGGATGGAGCGCAGCTGGTGGCATGGTAGAATATAAGAGAGCCATCGTTGAGGCACTCGAAGGAGAGCTCGGTCATGATAGTAATCAGGGTCGGGGCCATATAGGTGGTGTGTGTCTCCCCACAAGGGGGTGGCGAATATTGAAATAGCCCAGTAAGAGAATGGGCCTGGGGAGTTGTTGTTCCACCTTCACCAGTTCATCGCGGAAGACTTGAGTGTGGGGAGGTAGGTATAGTGAACAGACGGTGTACTGTCTATCCAGGGAAAGCCGGGTAGCAATCACCTGTAACGGGGATCGGATAGAGATTGTGAAGGGGACTGCGTGGTGTACAAGAATGGCAGCCCACCTTCGAGTGCAGGTAGAAGACGGGGTGGTGATATAGGAATATCCAGTAGGGCAGGGCATGGGCTTGGTCCCCAGGATTAGCTCCTGGAGACAGACACATACCAGACGGGAAGAGGCGATCAAGGAATTAAGACCTTCGTAGTTCGCAAATATTCCTCCGCAGTTCCAGTGTACTATTGTAGTTTTCGGGGGATCCATTATTCGATGATGGGGGATGGGTAAAGGTGCAAGTGCTAGGGGGTTAGGGTGTGAAGGGAGATCTGGGGTTCGCGAAGGCGAAGGATGGGTCAGGGGGCATGGCTGGCTATCTGCCCTTCACCAGAGAAGGAATCGGTCTGGGGTCTCACGGCGGACCCTGGGTGGCGATAAGGTGTACCAGAAGGATCGGGCAGGTGATACGGAGGACGTGCTCAGGGTGGCTGAGCAGGAGGGGGTCGGGTTTTTGGGGGGGCAGGTACTGTGGGGGTGGAAGGAGATGAACCAGAGTGTTCTCATGGAGGAGTGGAAAAAATGGTAACAGGAGGCAAGGGCAAATCCATAAGACGCATGGGCGCGGCCGAGCTCCCCTTGGCCACACTATGTAGTTGCTCCAGTTCCGCATCCACTGGATCCTCTTGGGAGAAGATATTGTCTAGATTGGATCTCGTCGTGGGAGGCGGGTCATGTAACTCGGCTACTATTATCAGAGTTGTGGGGGTAGACTGGAGGGACTTGTGCGGTGGGGTGATATGGTCCTCGTAGACGAACTGGGGGTTATAAGGGCCCCAGCCGTTTTCTTAGATCTGGGGGAAGAGGGAGAGGCCTGTTAAAAGGAGGGAGAGTCTGGCGACTCGCTCTAGCGTCTTCGCCTCGTCGGCTTACCCAGGCGTTAGGTTCGGGTGTGTGCAGAGAGTGCTGGGAGGACAGGGTTCGAGGTGGATGGGGCCTGGGTGTCCTGTTTTCCCAGATTCCTGGGGAATCTTTAGCAAGTGATGTGCGTGAAGAAGAGGGATGATGGGGGAACAGGATGTCGTCTGGTCCAGCGAGGACTCCCTTTGGGAGGGATAGGAAGCAGTGGTCGAAGGGGGTTTGAGCGGCAGACCAGGGCGGCGTGCCGAGGGCAGCGGCGTAAGATACCCCCGGCCTCACTTCCCGACTCCGCACCCTGTCTCGCGCCTCTTGGAGGCTAAGTCCACTACCTGCAGGCCTCGGACCTCCTCTAACTTGAAGAAAACGCATTTGCGGGATGAAGAGGGGTGTGCGGCTGTGCGCCTTCGTAATTGGAGTATTTGGGTGTGTTGGGGCACTTGTCTGGGTGAGCGATTTCTCCCCAACGAACACACAGTTGGTGCTGTGGTTGTCGGCAAAATGAACTGACGTGTCCGAACTTATTGCATGTAAAGCAACAAATTGGGTCTGGGATGTAAGGGCAGACAGTGAACTCGCACGACGTGCGGTCTCCCATACCCCATACAATACGGTCGGGAGGGACTAAGGTGTTGAAGGTGAGAAGTAGGCGCGGGGTGGGGGACGGGATGTCTCTCTGTCGGGATGTGAAGCGATAGATCTTAGTGACACCCTGGCGTGCGAGGTTCTCCAGGAGCTCGTTCACTGTGATCGATAATAGGCGGGTGGCATAAATAGTGCCCTGACTCTGGTTCAGGCGAGGGTGTGGGGAGACGGACACCGAGCATCGAAGGACCTCAGTGATGGAGAGTAGGGCTTTCGTCTCTGCGGCTGAGCGTAATTTTATGAGGAGGGAGCCATCCCTCTGTGATTGCACATCATAGCGGCTGGAGTTGCTGTGGGCTCGGATCGCCTGAAACGTCCGTTCAGAGTTGGTCGGAAGGGACCTAGAGGTAGGCCGGATCACTAGGAATTTGTGGATACTTGGAAGGGATAGGGAGGCTGTAGAATTGAAGTGGACTGGGATATCCAACGGTCGAAAGGATGAACGTGAATGCCGACATACGGAGAGAGCAAGAAGCCGGGTTTTGAAGGCGGAAGAGGAAAGTGCAAGTGTTCCGCTGCTGGAGGAGGGGCGACCTCCTCAAGACGTGGTTTTCCAGTTGTAGAGGACTCGGGGACCTGGTCGCCCATCACCCGAGTTCTAGGACAAGCAGTAGTAGTTTCCATATGTTATTAATGTTGTACAGCACTGACCCAGGGGACGCGAGAAACCCTACCGGTGAGAAAGGGAGGCCGAGCGCAGATCGCAGGGGGCGGGGTAACTCGTCCCCAGGGGACACACCGTTGGCTAAAAAAGGGGCCCCGTGATACAAAAGTTTGCCCCCAAAAGGCGCAAAGACCCGACCCCCCAATCCCACAGCCCAGACACCCACCCATCCAACACAGTGACGCCCTAAGGGCGTCACCTCCGGAGGACAGCACTGGAGACCCGTACCGGGAGCCAAAGATTTTAGTGGCTCTTAGCCCCATCTCCCCAGTAGCCTGTCCGGCATGGGTGACCCTTCCGGGAGCTAAGCCCCCGCCGACGTAGCCCACTGGGTCAACACGGGAGCCCACCCACCACGACAAGGTTGCCACAGGCGGGGGGACATTCACTGTATGTAATGCATGTAATTGCAAGTTCCTTTTTGTAAGTGTGTATAAATAGAACTTTACTGAGTATAGACGCAAATCCAAGAAAACAAGAAAACTCACTTCTAAGAAAGTGAACTATATGTAGCAGTTGATATGTAATAACGTATGTGTACGTATCCTTTTTTGTTGTTCTGTTCTGTTTTACTACATACAAATACAAATAAAAGTAGATTTATAAGTAGATTTTCAAAAACTACTACTCTGTGATACTGAACTTTCAAGTTTTGAGTGTATTCTGCCTGTAAACGTCTAAATAAGGGTTACAGATATCTAGATAACCTGACCCGATAGAGAAAAACTAATGTGATTCAGATTCAGCACTCCAAAATTAGTTTAGATCACCCATTAAATTGGGAGAAGCAGAATTTTTTATTTTTTTTTGTAGACCAGTGTATACTCCGGAGGTGAGTACAGTACTCAAAATACATGAATGATGCTTGTATAATTTTTACTAATACTTATCTCATTCCAAAAACTCTAAGGTAGTGCAAAACTTTCAGCTACAGTTGTAATCAAATCTTACTTGATTGATAATAGGGTCAACCGCTAACATCGTATCTCCGAAATGCTGTGTTTCATATTCCACAAAGTCATTTTCAACCACAAAACTGTCTTCCTCCTCATCCTCCTGCAATAATAATAATAATAATAATAATAATAATAATAATAATAATAATAATGTAAAACCACATACATATGAACAGTAGCACTTTACCGTCACAAAGTCATCCGCTGTTTGACATAAAACACTGTTGATATTTTGACGAGCGTTTCCAACTTGTACCGATTTCTTCAGAGGGCTTCGAACTGACTGTAAGTAAAACGCTTGCATGCTAAAAAAAATTGTAAATAAATATAAAAGGACGATTTACACGCAAAATACTTGTAAATTATGTTTCATTATACAGTAAACTAAAGAATTTTTTCCACGAGATGCATACAAGTTAAGCAAAACAAACGGGAGATAATCGATTATTTACTTTTGGGTTAAGTTACACTTGGATACATTTATTAAGGTTAAAAGGGAATTGTTTGGTACATCCTGTTAAAGTTGTTTAGTCTCGGTCTCAAAAAAAAAAATAAAAAAAAAAAAAAAAAAAAAAAAAAATAAAAATCAAAATGGAAGTTAGGGCCTAGCATCTACTGCAACTCACTCAACACACTGTTGTTCCGTTTGGGGAAAGTCGTCATCCACGAAACTCGAGTCATATTCATCCAAACTCGATTCAGATTCGTCACTGGAAACTATGACCACAAAATCGTTGTTGATTTCAGCTTCGACTTCGATTAAATGCTTGGTCTTCTGCAAATGCCAGGTTTAAGTATGGCAAGCTTTACATTCATACTAATTCATGGAACATGCAATTAAAAGTGGCGACAGAAAAAGGAAGTCCAAGAAACTCACTTTTTTACTTTTCCTCTTCTTTTTTCCTCCAATTTTACAGTTTGAAAGTGGTTGAATGTTTTTAGCAGCACGAACTTCGAAATCGTCATCACTTAATATGCTAAATTCTGGACAATTATTTTTATTGAAACTCCCATTTGTGGAATTATTCTTAGAATTCGAATTCACATCAAGTACACTGTCATCGCATTCAGAATCGACAACGTTACGGCTAGTTTTCTTTCTTCGTATTACTGGCGAGTCAATGGCAAGACTTTCAGTAAGATTTTCGGCAGGATTTTCTGTGGTATTCTGTGTTAATTTTGGTAGCTCTGGAAAATGTAAATTCATCCCTGTCTCCTTTTGCGTGCGCGCTTGGTTACTTCTTCCATCACTGCCAGTGGATACATTAGTTCTTGAATTTAGTGGTTGGTTACTTTTTGCAATTGATCTATCGTCTAGTAACAGCTCATTATTGATGGACTGGTTCATCAAATTTAGGGAAGGACAAGTTGATGCATGAGGCAAATTATGTCGATCAGAGTCTACACTTTTGTGCTTGAGAAAAAACGATTCTTTCTTACTCTCTCGGAAAGCTGACGGTAAATCTATGTCTTTGAATAAATCGTCGCTGTCATTAAACAAATCTCGATCAATAGCTTTTTTCCCAACGTTTCGCTCTTCATTCGATGTGTTTTTCTCGTATGTTTTGCTGTCACAACAGTTTACACCATCAAGAAAGTCTTCGAAACCATCGAGTCCAAAGTGGAATTGAACTCTAGTCTCCTCTTCTACTCCTTTGATCTGAACATCGTTTGACTTAGAGGTTAACCGTGAATCCACATCCTGCTTTTCCCTTTTATTCGTCTTGCTGCAGTCGATCCAACAGTAAGAAAAATCACGAGAATTGTCAACTGTACTGAAAGGGATTTCTTCATTTTTGTCGACATCGTCGTTGTTTGTGTCATTATAAAGCTTTCTTTTAGTACCACTTTGCAATTAATCTTTTCCTTCAGAAATTCATTGGATAAATTTTTTATTAGTTTAGTTCTTGTTTCAGAAATGGTTTCGCATTTCGAGGGACAGTCCGCAAATACGACCGGTTTATCGCTCGATTTTACTTCGTTTTTCTTCAACCACCTCGAATCTGTGTTTTCTAAAGCTTTCGATGCAGAATTTGGTTCATTCACGAGATCAATCACTTGAGTAACCGTCAGTAAATTCGAACTTGCCGTTTTAATGTTAACCCTCGTATTTTTATCACCTTTGGTATCAAGGTTCAAATTTTCGTGCGTGTGATCTTCGCTGGGCTTATTTTGTTCATCTTTGCGGAAGGAATATTTAGCCTCAGCTTCTCTCATAACGCTTTCCAAGTCAATATTAGCAAATAATTCGTCATCAATGGTTAAATCAAAATTAACCTCATGGTCGTGTTTGACAACTTCCTTTAATTCTCTAACTTCATTTCGGCTTTCAGACTTGGTGTCATAAATAACTGTCCTACTTCCGTTGTGAGCAATCGTTTGCTTGACACTTTCCTCGTGGGTTTGAGGCTGATTTTGGTTAGCCAAATTTGTTAATCTCTCTTTCGAACTGAGAGATATCGGAGTGATATTGACAGACGAATTACCAAACAACCTTCTAGCTTTACTGGTGATGGGCGTTGAGGAGTAAATGGACGAAGAAACTTCGACCCAAAAAGGTCTTCTGCTTTTAAAAAATGGAGAAGTGCTTTGCACATCATTTTTCACAAGAATATTACCCTTTGTAGCTGCTGGAGGCGGCGTAAGAAGAACGGAGCAATCATTAAGAATATTTTTTGCCTTCTGCGGGTATTTTGACTTCTCTTCAACAGGTTCAAGATCGGGTAATTCATCGTAACTAGTATGGATAGATTTCCGTACAGTAGGACCCATTGTAGGATTAATATCTTTCAAAACATTGTAATCCAACGTTTCGTCCAAAGGTGAAGATACCAAATCAATTAAATCTACAGAAACATTCGGTATATGAGATGAGGAAACCTTTTTACACTTGGAAGTGATGATCGATTCGTTACGAAAGGAGTCTTTTGATAAACACTGAAATGAAATGAATTTCGGGTTTATCTCATTTCTAATCAAGTTTGAAAGAGTGAAGAATTTAAAGTAGGAACCAAAATTCTTAGCATTAATTTCTCCGTCTTTTTTCTGAAGGTCAAGACTCTTATCAAACACGTAAAAAGGGCGTATAAACAATGACCTCAGCTTTTTTCTACAAAGTCGTGGTGGACTCATAAAAGAAATATTTACATTTTCTTTAACCGGAGAAAATGAATTAAAGATATCTTCTAAATTGGGAAACGTGAGAATATCCAAATTGTTCAGTTTACTAGAAAATTGACACTCAATTTCTGGTTTAGAAGGAAGTTCAAAATCACTAAAGTTCGAATCATCCGAGAGTTCAATTTTGTCATTAATGATTTCCTGATTCTTAAGAGATTCAATAAAAGGTTTGTCATTGACTGGGTTGTTGAAATTTGATTGATTTTCATCTAAATTAGGATGATTGTGCTTTACATTCGATTGAAATCGATTTGCCGCACTTGAGTCGTCAAAAGTAACTAAAAAGGGCTTGATTCCTTTATTCACAGAAGATTTTTCTTTTACTTTTTTCTTCTTGTTAATGTTACCCTTTTTCACACTTTTCATTTTGACATTAGACCTATCTGAGCCCTCTGAAATTGACCTTTTGTCAACATTTTGAACAGCAGTTTCTTCTCTTTCATTTTCATTATCTTAAAAAAAGAAATAAAATAAAAATTAGATGAGCAACATAAGTAAAACTATTTTCTGTATTAAAAAATCCTCAACAGTTACACAACACGACTTTCCTGTAGAATCATTCGAGACCTGTTGACTACCCAATCGTAACCGGACGGGGGTCGGGGTAAGCTATGATTAGGATACATAATTATATAGAATGTCGGTAGCTGCGAGTAGTATAGCCGCAAAAGGGGAGAGTGCAAGAATGTTGCAAGTGATTACGTAATGTTGCAAAGAGGGGGTGTTGCAAAAAAAATCCCCCAAAAAATTCCCGCCAAAGAGTACTGGCCTTTGTTGCCAACCTGGGTTGCAAGGGGCATGCAACTTGGCGGCGGAGTTCTCCCCCAAGCTATTCCCCCCAAAGGCCAGAAAGGAGAGAAAGGAGGTGGTGTTCACCTGGCAGGAGCCAAGTGCATATTAAGACTTCAGCCGAGTAGGCGTTGTTTTATAGGCTCCTAATCAGCCAGTTGGCTGAGCCAAGGGGGGGAGGGGTACACCTGAAGGAGAGTGAGAGAGAGAGTAGTTGCCTTTGATTGCAAGGCATGCAACTTGGAGGCGGAGTTCTCACCCAAGCTATTTTCGTTTACCTAACCTAAGAGGCCTCTAAGGGGTTTTCCCAAAGGGCCAGAAAGAGATAGGACCAGAGGTCCTTGCTCGGCTGGGAGCCGAGCTTGTAATGACTCTGTCATCAGCTTCTCACTCTTTTATAGACATCTATTCTGGCTGAGTTGCCAGATAGCTCCATGTATTCCAGATAGCAATATTTAAAACCATATATTAATCATCCATTTAAATAGTGTACCACAATATATATTTATATGACGGTAGTTAATCGATGAATCCAATTAAATTCTGTTTATTAAATAAATAATTTTTACACACTTAATTTTTATTATAAATATTTAAGTCACGAATATCAGTGGGAAAAACGAACGGAAAAAAAATTTGCGAAACAATTCAAAACATACGATCGTCATTCCCCACCCATCTGCGCTTGTATATATAATAAACTAATGAACCACTCGTGTGCACAAACCATATAAAATACCACAATATATTTATATAGTTAATCAATTGGAAGATTCAACCATATAAAATACCACAATATATTTATATAGTTATTCAATTGGAAGATTCAGCCATATAAAATACCGCAATATATTTATATAGTTAATCAATTGGAAGATTCATTTAAAGTTGAAATTAGCCACAACTCGTGCGCACACGCGCGCACACACACACGAGGAAAGGACTGGGACAATTCGAAGAACACCTGCTTGTTGAGAGACCTTCCTTCGAGACCGCTCTTGATAAGTCTCCCTTCACTCCAAATGAAAAGAAAATTTACGAAATAATTCAAAACACACGATTGTCATTTTCCCCAAACCCATCTGTCGATATATATATATATATATATATATATATATATATATATATATAAACGAATAAACAACTCGTGCACACACACACACACACACACAGGAGGAAAGGACTGAGTCAATTCGAAGAACACCTGCTTGTTGAGAGACCTTCCTTCCAGACCGCTCTTGATAAGTCTCCCTTCACTCCAAATGAAAAGAAAATTTACGAAACAATTCAAAACACACGATTGTCATTCCCCAAACCCATCATTAGTGATGTAAAAAAACCGGTTTTTTTTTTTTTTTTTAAATAATTAATATAGATATTGCCAATTTAATTATAAGGTATACTTTTGCAATGATATATATTATAAAAATAAATAAATAAATAATAAAATAGGCCATATGGTACCAGTATAGAATGTCCTTTTCAGCCTATTTACAAAAAAACTGGCCTCTTTCTTGCACTGAAAGTCTTGTATCTTGAGATCCATTAAACTTGCGAGAACACTGGCTGGGAGCTGACTGCTAATTGTCCAACCTTCCCAGGACTCTCCCATCCATGCCTCGGATTTTGAATCTCCCACTTAACTATCCTTTAGACCCGCGATGACATATTCCCCCCCCCCCACGAGACCATCCATATATATACATACACATACACCATATACATATATACCAATATATACATAAATACTTATATACACATTATATCTATTGTATACCCCATACACATGCATACATCCAGAATTCCAGATACATACGCATGCATACTCACATATATACCTACACAAACTCATACACCTCTATTTCGCCCTTTCATTACTCCGAGATCATTTAGCACATACAGTAATATCCATACAGCCAAAAGAAACCAATTAAGCACAGACAGAGCAGCAAAGCTAGTATTTATATCCCAAAATGCAAAATTCCAAGAAAGTGAAGTAAAACATGGTGCTACATTGGCTTCGTCAACATCCAAATCTGCAATAAATACCAGTACCTGTGATATTGAAACTATTTGCTTTAATCAATCTAGTGATAATGATTCTTCAATGGAAATAGAATCAGATAATGAAAGTTAAACAGCATTAGGTTAACACAAAGGTTAAAGAAAGAGATGAATATTTATATTTTTTTATTTTTCTATTTGGAATATATATATATATATTATATATATATATATGTATATATATATATTATAATATATACACACACTGGTATTCTTGCCAATCACAATTATATCTATTGTTTTATACCAGTATTATGGATATTATACCAGTACCTGTGATATTGAAACTAGCATATATGCTCTACCCAATCTAGTGATGATTCTTCCATGGAAATGTAGGTTAACAAAAAGGTTAAAAAAAAGGTGAATATTTTCCTTTTCTATCTGGAATATATATACTGGTACTCTTGCAATCACAATTATGTATATTGTTTGAAACGAGGAAGAATGTTTTATGTTCTAGTTAAAAAATATATATGCATATAAAAAATGAGGGTTTGTTTTTCCTTTCTATTATATACTTTTTGCGTGATTCAATTTTTCTAAAAGATGACTATATAGTATATATACTAGGTATAACCGTATAAGCATGGTAGTATAGTAAATTATAGGTAATACTAATATACTTATTAGATAAAGGAAAAAAAATATGGAATAAGTTTAAAACAATAAAAAAACAAAAAAAAACAAAAAAACAGACTACCTTCGTTTTAAACAAAAAAAAAACGACAAAAAAAACAAAAAAAAACGACACAATAAAAAACGACTCACATCACTACCCATCATATATATATATAATAAACGAATAAACAACTCGTGCACACACACACACACGAGGAAAGGCAGAAACTAGGTCAATTCGAATCGTCTCCCTAGACCTTTTTGGTCGAGGGTTAATCCTTCTACCAATCTTTTCGAGCAAAAACCACCGCTCACTCCATTTCTTATTATCATCATTATTATTATTTCTACAATGAAAATATTTTATATTTACGCAATTTGTATGGTGTCATATTCTTAGATATCATCTCTGTTATTGAAAGAAATACACACAATTATATTAAATAACAATCAGCGAAAGAAACAAGGTGCATGAGGTGCGCAAACCTGAAAATACTAATAATTATATATTATATATATATATATATATCCCGCAAGGGGGTTCTAAGCTCGTGCTCTTGAGTGCTTCTTTGTGCTCGTTTGTACGTGCTTGTTCCTGGAGGTTTCACGTGCGCCCTCCCGGCCCTAGCACCCAAGGATGATGGGGCTCGACCCTGCAGTCCTTGTCATCCTTGGTCTTTTTCCACTTCGACTGTCCCCTCCACCCTTTCTTTTTCCTCTGTCTTTCCTCTCCCTTTTTCTTTGTTTTTCCGCTGAGATATGCCCTTTTAAATAGAGGCGAATCGGTTCTTCCTGAACTTAAAAAAAAAAATATATATATATATATATATATATATATATTATTACTACTGTAATTTGTACCGCCCTATGTGGATCGAAATACATCTCGTCAGGGGGTCGTTGCTTACTCTTCCACATTTCAACATAACAGGATTATTGAACCGGATTTAAAATAACAGGATCATTTGATCCGAGACAGTAGTATGACCGAAAAGCATGCATGATTTTCTCTTTAGTAATAATAACAACTAGCTCGAATTGTAACAACGGGTAAAGTTTTCACTCCACCTTAGACCCACAGTTTAATGTGGAAACCGAATGCTCTTTTAAAAATATAATTAGAGGAACTTTCACGAGTGAGTGGTTATTTATTCAATATAAGAAGTTAATCATTAAGCATTTTTTTCCTTTCACGAGGAAAGGATTTCTGTAAGTGTCTATAATTCGATTATATATATATATATATATATATAATATATATATATATAGAGGGTCGTTGCTTACTCTTCCACATTTCAACATAACAGGATTATTGAACCGGATTTAAAATAACAGGATCATTTGATCCGAGGCAGTATTATGGCCGAAAAGCATGCATGATTTTCTCTTTAGTAATAATAACTAGCTCGAATTGTAACAACGGGTAAAGTTTTCACTCCACCTTAGACCCACAGTTTAACGTGTTCAGAAATACATCTCGTCAGGGAATGATTGCTCACTATTTCATCGAGATAATTAAAGCTCATATACAGGACCTGCATTGCCTATAAGATCTGCGGGAAACTGAGTAAATGGAAATATTATTATTTTCTCGAAAACTATGGGTGATAGAAAAATTCTGACACCGGAATCAGCATCAAAAGTTCTATAAGAAACACCAAATAGTTTTCAAGAAATGTTGTCCCCTAGTGCAATTATCTCTTTCTCGCCGAATTGGAAAGGTTTTCACTCTGCCTTAGACCCACAGTTTAACGTGGATTCAGAAATACATCTCGTCAGGGAATGACTGCTCACTATTTCATCGAGATAATTAAAGCTCATATACAGGACATGCATTGTCTATAAGATCTGTGGCGCGTGGAGCCTTCAGAAGAGGTGCCAGATACCATTGTATACATTATCATGGAGAGCTGCCAGATGCCATTGCTCAGGTACACAGTTGACAGATTATACCATTTATTTTCTTAAAAGTTGGTTTAGAATTCCGCTAGTAGGTTTAGAAGGCGTAACATGATGTAATTAACCAAAAGAATTAAGTAAAACGTCATTGCATCATTCTGTTTATTATAAATATATAGAAAATAAATATACATTTGAATGATAATAGAAATGAGGAATATGCATATAATCCGTCAATATAACAGTACAGGAGAAATATCACACAAATATATAAATACATTTCACTTTTTTTCAAAATACTAAACTCGCACTTATCGAGTTTACAATTACATCATTATTGCTCTGCATTACGCAGTATATACGGTTTAATAATATTTCACTGCTTTAAGTATAGGGAAACCTGTACTCGATATGAAGGGCTTTCATATCGTTCAGTACTATTTTTGTTCCCACTTTACAACCGGATGGTAAGTCATCTTTAAATACGTCTAGAATACAATCAAAAGCACGCACAAAGAGTTCATCGTTAGCTACATTATTAAACACAAGTTTATAAACACGCTTTTCCAATCGAGGGTTTATTTCTACCGACCCGAGCTTTTCAATCGTGAACTCGTCTTCACTCAACATAGCGGCAACTGAAATAATATTCTAAATCGTTAGGCAACTGCGTTATATAAAGAAATAGTTCTTCAGGATAATTTTCACGAACTAGGTACATTTTATAATTTTACTAAACATCTTCACACTCCGGCGCACTATTTGAGAGGAACATATGCTCATATTTTTCCTTTCTGCCCATCAAACGATACTCGTCTCTAAAGTCTGTTAAAAACTCACGCAGGGCACTAGCCACAACCTCACTACGAACCTCATCATGATATACATTAATATAGTGATAAAAATACTTAAGATTGTCCATGATACAAGATTCACATTTTCATTCGTAGGGTATGAGTATCGACATGGTGTAACATGACGATACCGCTTGTCACACCACCCATCCACAAGACTCATTATCCATACCTGCTGCTTCTCTTCTGCACGCGTTGTTTCTTTTACTTCACGGTATATGTGAGACTTTATAAAGTTTAGCTCTGCAGCATACTTCAGCACATCGTCTGTGCAACGAAAGCCTTCAACGGTCTCACCAGAACATCCGTAGAGTATTTACATCTTGAACTTCGCACAATCCAATGTGGTTTTAAAAGAGGCATAGGAGGGGGAATAGGAAGTTTTTCGGTATCCACCACATCCTGGCACTTTGCTGAATACCATTTCATAAACGTTGTACAAGCAATATTAAAGGCAGCCATTTGAATACACGTCTGATCTGAATACACGTCTGATCTCGGGCTTACTGCAGTCGACTGACCACGCAGGGAATCACAGATAGTAGCATGACTCACGTTGGTCTTACAGTGGGCGGTGCTTAGAACTTTCACCTGTGCACACACAAAGGAGAAAGTGAAACGCTAATTGAAACATGAGTTATTTAATAAACGAGATATTCAAGTTATATATATTTACAAATACGATTTAATAAACGAGATATTCAAGTTATAGACCGAATCAACATCAACACAAAATTTTAGTCGCTAAATAGCAGCCTGAGTATTGTTCATGTTCTAAATATCTTTGATTCGTTTTGGCAAAATTGAGTAAACTGAAGCCTTTGTTCCTGATCAGAAACTCCGTCTTTTTCTGGTATGGTGCAAGGTTTCGCTGCAACCATATTCACTGCTCGAGTCTACTTCACAGTCGTTGCCTTCTTCTAGATTTACGCTCTTCACTAATGCATTCAATGGGTGAATAATCATCTTGGTTGATATTATTGGACACCACAAGCGAGAGGGCTCACTGGGGTAACGGACACTTCAGGTAATGGTGCGGGGCTTGAGGTGGTCGGGGCATCTCCTCAGGTTGTCCTTGTGGCGGGGAAAATATTGTGTGGAGGTAATTATGTGCTGCTTCTAAGTAAACAAACGGGCTTTATGTAACACAGTGGCAACTAATAATGATTTATGCAAAGATGCACCAGCTCTTCTGGAACGTCTGGATGCAATTTTACCGAGCGATATATTTATCAACTTGTATGCTTCAAACCCGTTTGAAACGTCAGATACATGTTCACCACCTAGGAATTGGTCAAGGCACAGAGAGCTAACTAACACGACTCTACCCTCTATTTCCAATCTTGTAATGAGTTAAAGTGAAAGTTTCGCCTGCCTTTATACAATGTCGTTTGACGTCGTTATCAAGCTCCACGCAGGAATTTCCAGGTAGTACATGAAGCACGTTGCTGTTCTTTCACCTGTGCACACACACACACACACGCTAATTGAAACATGATTTATTTAATAAAAGAAATATTCAAGCTATATATATTTACAAACACGTGTAATAAATAAGTTAACAATAGACACATCAATGATTATATTCAAGACATATTTAAAAACGTGTGATAAATAAGTTAAATGAAATTATGTTAACAGAATTCATTTAACTTATTTATCACACGTTTGTAAATATATCTTGAATATAATCTTTGATGTGTCTATTGTTAACTTATTTATTACACGTGTATGTAAATATATATATAGCTTGAATATTTCTTTTATTAAATAAATCATGTTTCAATTAGCGTGTGTGTGTGTGTGTGTGTGCAGGTGAAAGAACAGCAACGTGCTTCATGTTACTACCTGGAAATTCCTGCGTGGAGCTTGATAACGACGTCAAACGACATTGTATAAAGGCAGGCGAAACTTTCACTTTAACTCATTACAAGATTGGAAATAGAGGGTAGAGTCGTGTTAGTTAGCTCTCTGTGCCTTGACCAATTCCTAGGTGGTGAACATGATATCTGACGTTTCAAACGGGTTTGAAGCACAAGTTGATAAATATATCGCTCGGTAAAATTGCATCCAGACGTTCCAGAAGAGCTGGTGCATCTTTGCATAAATCATTATTAGTTGCACAGTGTTACATAAAGCCCGTTTGTTTACTTAGAAGCAGCACATAATTACCTCCACACAATATTTTCCCCGCCACAAGGCAACCTGAGGAGATTGCCCCCGATCCACCTCAAGCCCGCACCATTACCTGAAGTGTCCGTTACCCCAGTGAGCCCTCTCGATTGTGGTGTCAATAATATCAACCAAGATGATTATTCACCCATTGAATGCATTAGTGAAGAGCGTAAATCTAGATAGAAGGCAACGACTGTGAAGTAGACTCGAGCAGTGAATATGGTTGCACGAAACCTTGCACCATACCAGAAAAAGACGGAGAGTTTCTGATCAGGAAAAGGCTCAGTTTACTCAATTTTGCCAAAACGAATCAAAGATAATTTAGAACATGAACAATACTCAGGCTGCTATTTAGCGACTAAAATTTTGTGTTGATGTGATTCGTCTATAACTTGAATATCTCGTTTATTAAATCGTATTTGTAAATATATATAACTTGAATATCTCGTTTATTAAATAACTCATGTTTCAATTAGCGTTTCACTTTCTCCTTTGTGTGTGCACAGGTGAAAGTTCTAAGCTCCGCCCACTGTAAGAAGACGTGAGTCATGCTACTATCTGTGATTCCCTGCGTGGTCAGTCGACTGCAGTAAGCCCGAGAGATCAGACGTGTATTCAGATCAGACGTGTATTCAAATGGCTGCCTTTAATATTGCTTGTACAACGTTTATGAAATGGTATTCAGCAAAGTGCCAGGATGTGGTGGATACCGAAAAACTTCCTATTCCCCCCTCCTATGCCTCTTTTAAAACCACATTGGATTGTGCGAAGTTCCAAGATGTACAAATACTCTACGGATGTTCTGGTGAGACCGTTGAAGGCTTTCGTTGCACAGACGATGTGCTGAAGTATGCTGCAGAGCTAAACTTTATAAAGTCTCACATATACCGTGAAGTAAAAGAAACAACGCGTGCAGAAGAGAAGCAGCAGGTATGGATAATGAGTCTTGTGGATGGGTGGTGTGACAAGCGGTATCACGTCATGTTACACCATGTCGATACTCATACCCTACGAATGAAAATGTGAATCGTGATCATGGACAATCTTAAGTATTTTTATCACTATATTAATGTATATCATGATGAGGTTCGTAGTGAGGTTGTGGCTAGTGCCCTGCGTGAGTTTTTAACAGACTTTAGAGACGAGTATCGTTTGATGGGCAGAAAGGAAAAATATGAGCATATGTTCCTCTCAAATAGTCGCCGGAGTGTGAAGATGTTTAGTAAACATTATAAAATGTACCTAGTTCGTGAAAATTATCCTGAAGAACTATTTCTTTATATAACGCGCAGTTGCCGTAACGATTTAGAAGATTATTTCAGTTGCCGCTATGTTGAGTGAAGACGAGTTCACGATTGAAAAGCTCGGGTCGGTAGAAATAAACCCTCGATTGGAAAAGCGTGTTTATAAACTTGTGTTTAATAATGTAGCTAACGATGAACTCTTTGTGCGTGCTTTTGATTGTATTCTAGACGTATTTAAAGATGACTTACCATCCGGTTGTAAAGTGGGAACAAAAATAGTACTGAACGATATGAAAGCCCTTCATATCGAGTACAGGTTTCCCTATACTTAAAGCAGTGAAATATTATTAAACCGTATATACTGCGTAATGCAGAGCAATAATGATGTAATTGTAAACTCGAGTAAGTGCGAGTTTAGTATTTTGAAAAAAGTGAAATGTATTTATATATTTGTGATATTTCTCCTGTACTGTTATATTGAGGATTATATGCATATTCCTCATTTCTATTATCATTCAAATGTATATTTATTTTCTATATATTTATAATAAACAGAATGATGCAATGACGTTTTACTTAATTCTTTTGGTTAATTACATCATGTTACGCCTTCTAAACCAACTTTTAAAATAAATGGTATAATCTGTCAACTGTGTACCTGAGCAATGGCATCTGGCAGCTCTCCATGATAATGTATACAATGGTATCTGGCACCTCTTCTGAAGGCTCCACGCGCCACAGATCTTATAGACAATGCATGTCCTGTATATGAGCTTTAATTATCTCGATGAAATAGTGAGCAGTCATTCCCTGACGAGATGTATTTCTGAATCCACGTTAAACTGTGGGTCTAAGGCAGAGTGAAAACTTTCCAATTCGGCGAGAGATAATTGCACTAGGGGACATTCCTTGAAAACTATTTGGTGTTTCTTATAGAACTTTTGATGCTGATTCCGGTGTCAGAATTTTTCTATCACCCATAGTTTTCGAGAAAATAATATTTCCATTTACTCAAGAGTTTCCCGCAGATCTTATAGACAATGCAGGTCCTGTATATGAGCTTTAACTATCTCGATGAAATAATGAGCAATCATTCCCTGATGAGATGTATTTCTGAATCCACGTTAAACTGTGGGTCTAAGGTGGAGTGAAAACTTTACCCGTTGTTACAATTCGAGCTAGTTGTTATTACTAGAGAAAATCATGCATGCTTTTCGGTCATACTACTGTCTCGGATCAAATGATCCTGTTATTTTAAATCAGGTTCAATAATCCTGTTATGTTGAAATGTGGAAGAGTAAGCAACGACCCTCCATATATATATATAAAATCGAATTATAGACACTTACAGAAATCCTTTCCTCGTGAAAGGAAAAACAATGCTTAACTCTTTGACGACCGGTATACATTTCTTTGAACTTAAAAGTTTAGGTGTTATTGGTATTCACAATTAGATATGTTAGTAACTATAGTCACTTAAATGACCCATTTTGGGGTTAATTTTCCAACAACTAAACGATACCTATATAAACATTTAGATGTATTTATAGAAACGTTGCATCATTGTACAATTTATATTATTATTTCGCTGGGACACATATGTCCCGTGGTCCTCAAAGAGTTAATGATTAACTTCTTATATTGAATAAATAACCACTCACTCGTGAAAGTTCCTCTAATTATATTTTTAAAAGAGCGTTCGGTTTCCACATTAAACCCTGGGTCTAAGGTGGAGTGAAAACTTTACCCGTTGTTACAATTCGAGCTAGTTATTATTATTACTAAAGAGAAAATCATGCATGCTTTTCGGCCATACTACTGTCTCGGATCAAATGATCCTGTTATTTTAAATCCGGTTCAATAATCCTGTTATGTTGAAATGTGGAAGAGTAAGCAACGACCCTCCATATATATATATATATATATATAATATTTAGGAGAAATCCAATGACAAGGAGAAATGTAAATGCCATGAAGTCTTCTTTAATGCAGCGTTTCGAGCAATACGCTCATCTTCAGGCTGTTTAATAACAATGTGAAATTAAAATCAATATTGAATGAAAAACAAAACAGAAAATTTCTATAACCTATTCATGAAGACAAATTTTAAAGACTGAGAAAAGAGGGTTAAATTCTAAGTTATACAGATTTACATATAAAAATTAACAAGCTATTTTTAAATACATATAGTAAATGTGAAATTAATACACTGGAAAAATTAACAATAGTACACTGGAATAATGAAACTAACTACCTTACACTGCAGTTTCCGAGGCTAACTGAATTGAGCCGAGGCAATACGGGAAAACAAAAGATGGCAAGGGCGATTGGGGAAGGGGGGATTATAAGGAATTGGGGAAGGAGGAGGGATCATAGCAAATTGAGGGGGACGGCGGATGAGTCAACATTTAGACTCGGGGACAATGTTTTGATGAAAAGCGATTCCAAAATTCTTAGTGAGTTGGGACAAGTATTACAACCAAGAATTTTAAAATTGTCTAAAGTGACATCAATTTTACATTCTATGCTGTGTTCGCGAATCCTCGAAACCTCTTTAGTTTTTAAAATTTTACCTGTTCGGCCACTTATTCCCATATGCGAATAAAATCTAGCCCTGAGAGAGCGAACAGTGCTGCCAATGTAATTCCCAAGGAGACACCTAGGGCAGGTAAATAAATATACAACACCGCTACGCAACGAGTCAGGGGTTCGATCCTTCGCTGAGAAAAAGCTACCTAAAGACGTTTTATTAATAAATATGATGCGGAAATCAGTATGATAAAAAAATTTCCTTAACAATTTTGTAAATTTAAGCTTAAATTCCTTATTCAAAGGACCCATTTCAGGTACCAAGAAATATTTTATATCCTTCGGCACTGTAATACATGGAAGTTGAGGGCTATAAACACTATTTAAGAAGGATCTAATTAGTTTGTCTACATATTGAACAGGAAAACTATTATTAGTAAAGTATGATCTTAGATTATTAAATTCATCATTAAGTAAGGTAAAACTAGAGGTCAAATTATATCCTCTGAACAGGAGAGTTTTAATACAAGACATCTTATAGTTGAAATCAGTAAAACTAAAAAAAATTCATGCCCAAACCAGTGAGTGGGCTTCCTGTAAACTGATGTAGTAATAGAATCACCGTTTTTCGAAATTAAAAGATCTAAGAAGGGGAGGGAGCCATTTTGCTCAGTTTCCATTGTATACGTTATATTGGGGTGCAAAGAATTTAGGAAGTTAAAGAATTGTTGCGCTTGTACCGCATTATCAAAGTGTAATTTTTAGACAATCTCCCACTCATCTCAAGCCAATTTTCTATCGACGCTTCGTTGATGATTCGATAGCAGTCTTTGATAATGCGGTACAAGCGCAACAATTCTTTAACTTCCTAAATTCTTTGCACCCCAATATAACGTATACAATGGAAACTGAGCAAAATGGCTCCCTCCCCTTCTTAGATCTTTTAATTTCGAAAAACGGTGATTCTATTACTACATCAGTTTACAGGAAGCCCACTTTCACTGGTTTGGGCATGAATTTTTTTTAGTTTTACTGATTTCAACTATAAGATGTCTTGTATTAAAACTCTCCTGTTCAGAGGATATAATTTGACCTCTAGTTTTACCTTACTTAATGATGAATTTAATAATCTAAGATCATACTTTACTAATAATAGTTTTCCTGTTCAATATGTAGACAAACTAATTAGATCCTTCTTAAATAGTGTTTATAGCCCTCAACTTCCATGTATTACAGTGCCGAAGGATATAAAATATTTCTTGGTACCTGAAATGGGTCCTTTGAATAAGGAATTTAAGCTTAAATTTACAAAATTGTTAAGGAAATTTTTTTATCATACTGATTTCCGCATCATATTTATTAATAAAACGTCTTTAGGTAGCTTTTTCTCAGCGAAGGATCGAACCCCTGACTCGTTGCGTAGCGGTGTTGTATATTTATTTACCTGCCCTAGGTGTCTCCTTGGGAATTACATTGGCAGCACTGTTCGCTCTCTCAGGGCTAGATTTTATTCGCATATGGGAATAAGTGGCCGAACAGGTAAAATTTTAAAAACTAAAGAGGTTTCGAGGATTCGCGAACACAGCATAGAATGTAAAATTGATGTCACTTTAGACAATTTTAAAATTCTTGGTTGTAATACTTGTCCCAACTCACTAAGAATTTTGGAATCGCTTTTCATCAAAACATTGTCCCCGAGTCTAAATGTTGACTCATCCGCCGTCCCCCTCAATTTGCTATGATCCCTCCTCCTTCCCCAATTCCTTATAATCCCCCCTTCCCCAATCGCCCTCGCCATCTTTTGTTTTCCCGTATTGCCTCGGCTCAATTCAGTTAGCCTCGGAAACTGCAGTGTAAGGTAGTTAGTTTCATTATTCCAGTGTACTATTGTTAATTTTTCCAGTGTATTAATTTCACATTTACTATATGTATTTAAAAATAGCTTGTTAATTTTTATATGTAAATCTGTAAACTTAGAATTTAACCCTCTTTTCTCAGTCTTTAAAATTTGTCTTCATGAATAGGTTATAGAAATTTTCTGTTTTGTTTTTCATTCAATATTGATTTTAATTTCACATTGTTATTAAACAGCCTGAAGATCTACAGATCTACAGAAGCTAAGGCTAACAAAGACCCTAAGATCCACTCTAAGGCTAGCCCGAGAGAAAGGAGAGAGTAGGGGGTTAAGAGAAGAGAGGAGAATAAGGGGTTAAGTAAGGAGCAACACCTATCATTCGTGGGTTAACATTCATTCAGAAAAAGAGGGAAAAAGTCTCACCATCATCATCCGCCGGCCACTGCCGACAAGTCAGAAAAATAGTCGGAGAATATAGGAGAGGGGTGAAAGATGAAAAGAAGTAAAATAAGAACGCTTACAAACCATGCAAACACAGTCTTAACTCACTGTCATACCATGCAAACTACAAACATGCAAGAAAAGAGTTAGAGACATGCAAAGTAAGGAGGATAAGAAAAAAAAAAAAAGTAGGTAAAGTTAAACAAAAAGTGGGTTAGTTTACGCTATGAGCTACATCTACATTCGTGTTAGTCTAATATTTTATTTTTTTTTTATTTTTTTTTTTTTTATTGCTGGCATCACGCTGGCATGTCACAAGCTGGCATTCATCGTCAACAGACTCATCCTCGAGCACCACCACCAGAGCTCCTGTTGTTAACTTTCTTTTTTAATTTTAAACAACGTTAATATTTTTAAAATGTCTGTCAAGACGGTTCTTAAACACATTAACGCTGGTAGAATG
Source organism: Bathynomus jamesi (assembly GCA_023014485.1). Classification (NCBI taxonomy): domain Eukaryota; kingdom Metazoa; phylum Arthropoda; class Malacostraca; order Isopoda; family Cirolanidae; genus Bathynomus; species Bathynomus jamesi. The sequence continues at coordinate 312,417 of JAJOZX010001395.1, read as the reverse complement.
AACGACTGACGCGGGAAGATTATTCCATTTATCAATTACTTTAAACGTAAAGAAGTTTTTAGCGATATTAGTAATGAAACGTCTGCCACGCAACTTGAATCCGTTATTGCGAGTATTACTATTATCGAAAGTGAACAATTTGTCAAAATTTACGTTATCGATGTTATTAACGATTTTGAAAACTTCAATAAGCTCCCCCCTTAATCTCCTAGTTTCGAGTGAATACAAGTCTAACACTTTAATCCTATCTTCATAAGGCTTATTGCGCAATGCCGGAATAAATATTAAATTGAAGCTCTGTAGAAGCAACCCGCATGATTATATATATATATATATATATATATATATATAAAATCGAATTATACTTACAGAAATCCTTTCCTCGTGAAAGGAAAAACAATGCTCAATGATTAACTTCTTATATTGAATAAATAACCACTCGTGAAAGTTCCTCTAATTATATTTTTAAAAGAGCATTCGGTTTCCACATTAAACTGTGGGTCTAACGTGGAGTGAAAACTTTACCCATTGTTACAATTCGAACTAGTTGTTATTATTACTAGAGGAAATCATGCATGCTTTTCGGTCATACTACTGTCTCGGCTCAAATGATCCTGTTATTTTAAATCCGGTTCAATAATCCTGTTATGTTGAAATGTGGAAGAGTAAGCAACGACCCCCTGACGAGATGTATTTCGATCCACATAGGGCGGTACAAATTATAGTAGTAGTAATAATATATATATATATATATATATATATATATATAATTATTAGTATTTTCAGGTTTGCGCACCTCATGCACCTTGTTTCTTTCGCTGATTGTTATTTAATATAATTGTGTATTTCTTTCAATAACAGAGATATCTAAAAATATGACACCATACAAATTACGCGTAAATATAAAATATTTTCATTGTAGAAATAATAATAATGATGATAATAAGAAATGGAGTGAGCGGTGGTTTTTGCTCGAATAGATTGGTAGAAGGATTAACCCTCGACCAAAAGACCTCTAGGGAGACGATTCGAATGACCTAGTTTCTGCCTTTCCTCGTGTGCGTGTGTGTGTGTGTGTGCGCGCGCACGAGTTGTTTATTCGTTTATATATATACATATATATATATATATATATATATATATATATATGATGGGTTTCGGGAATGACAATCGTGTGTTTTGAATTGTTTCGTAAATTTTCTTTTCATTTGGAGTGAAGGGAGACTTATCAAGAGCGATCTGGAAGGAAGGTCTCTCAACAAGCAGGTGTTCTTCGAATTGACCCAGTCCTTTCCTCGTGTGCGTGTGTGTGTGCACGAGTTTACTCGTTTATTTTATATATATATATATATCCACAGCTGGGTTTGGGGAATGACAATCGTGTGTTTTGAATTGTTTCGTAAATTTTCTTTTCATTTGGAGTGAAGGGAGACTTATCAAGAGCGGTCTGGAAGGAAGGTCTCTCAACAAGCAGGTGTTCTTCGAATTGTCCCAGTCCTTTCCTCGTGTGCGTGTGTGTTTGTGTGTGTGTGTGCGTGCGCGCACGAGTTGTGGCTAATTTCAACTTTAAATGAATCTTCCAATTGATTAACTATATAAATATATTGCGGTATTTTATATGGCTGAATCTTCCAATTGAATAACTATATAAATATATTGTGGTATTTTATATGGTTGAATCTTCCAATTGATTAACTATATAAATATATTGTGGTATTTTATATGGTTTGTGCACACGAGTGGTTCATTAGTTTATTATATATACGAGCGCAGTTGGGTGGGGGAATGACGATCGTATGTTTTGAATTGTTTCGCAAATTTTCTTTTCCGTTCGTTTTTCCCACTGATATTCGTGACTTAAATATTTATAATAAAAATTAAGTGTAAAAAATTTATTTAATAAACAGAATTTAATTGGATTCATCGATTAACTACCGTCATATAAATATATATTGTGGTACACTATTTAAATGGATGATTAATATATGGTTTTAAATATTGCTATCTGGAATACATGGAGCTATCTGGCAACTCAGCCAGAATAGAGGTCTATAAAAGAGTGAGAAGCTGATGACGGAGTCATTACAAGCTCGGCTCCCAGCCGAGCAAGGACCTCTGGTCCTATCTCTTTCTGGCCCTTTGGGAAAACCCCTTAGAGGCCTCTTAGGTTATGTAAACGAAAATAGCTTGGGTGAGAACTCCGCCTCCAAGTTGCATGCCTTGCAATCAAAGGCAACTACTCTCTCTCTCTCCTTCAGGTGTACCCCTCCCCCCCTTGGCTCAGCCAACTGGCTGATTAGGAGCCTATAAAACAACGCCTACTCGGCTGGTCTTAATATGCACTTGGCTCCTGCCAGGTGAACACCTGTCCTCCTTTCTCTCCTTTCTGGCCTTTGGGGGGAATAGCTTGGGGGAGAACTCCGCCGCCAAGTTGCATGCCCCTTGCAACCCCGGTTGGCAACAAAGGCCGGTACTCTTTGGCGGGATTTTTTGCGGGATTTTTTTGCAACACCCCCTGCAACAACCCCCACCCCTCTTTGCAACATTACGTAATCACTTGCAACATTCTTGCACTCTCCCCTTTTGCGGCTATACTACTGCTGCGAATAGAATATTTGTTTTTGCCCATAAAGTAGGTAACGTTTTAAACATACATTCCAGTCTCTAATTTTATTACCCAACTAAAAGACCACGGATTGATTGATTGATTGAAGGATTAACCGCCGCTTCAACATCATGATGTCACATCGTAGCGAGGACAGATAAACAAAGGCCACCACGTGAAATATCTTCCATCGGGCCAGACTTACGTCGAAATGCCATCAGTAAACAAGCATCAAAACTTGGGGAATCCTCCAGGATTAATTTCAAGGAGCACCAACCGAAGTTATCAACAGTGAAATGACGACCATAAGCCTCAGAAAACTTAAAACACTCAGAGAGGAGGGACCGCACCGTCACCGAGACAAAACACTCATCGCAGACGGGAGGCTGCTCCGACTGCCAAAGACGTTCATGCGTGAGGCGGTTACGTCCCATTCGAAGCCGACGCAAGATAACATCCCACTTTCTACACGTGGTTTGAAGAAGAAAGCCAAGGGCAAACTGTAGACTTGAGAGAACGAAAATTATTATTTCTCAGGAGACGCTAACGACGCTACCACTCATCCCATAAACGTGACCGGACCATGACCGGCCAGTCCATCTCGATGGAATGGAATAGGCTGTTTGAAGGAAGCGACCCCACTTAACGAGTCGGAGTAAATCGCTCATTGGTAAATCGAAGCGACGTTCCGGACGTTCACAAATCTTCTGAAGAGCCCTCAAAATGGCCATCAATTCGGCTGTAAAGATGGAAGCCGCAGGAGGAAGGGAGAGTGGAATGGTTTCATTAGGCGTAATTATACCAGTACCGGCACCTGTAGAAGATTTAGAGCCATCAGTGTAATATGAAAGAGCTCCACGATGACAGCTACGCTGATGTTCAAGAAAGAAGGCCCGCATACTCCCGTGAGGTATATCCTGTTTGGAGGGTTGACATCAGTTTCGCCGCAATCAACTAGAGGAAATTTCCACATAGGAATCCGAAGAGTATCAATAAGAGCTACTTCATCCACCGGAAATTGAAGCGACTCAATCGCTGCCATGCGACGCTTCGCATAAAGGAGGTAGGGATAGGGAGGGGTGTTAATTGAAAAAGTCACAATATTTTTGGTCTGCCCCCACCCCCTAAAACATGGAGTTGGTTGTTCTATTAAGGAAAATGACAACTTTTCTATGATTGAAAGGGCTAAACCCCCCTGTACATACCCCTTGAAAATTGGCGGCATTTTTGGTATATTTGACAGTTTTTCATATACTTGAATATATATACAGGGTGGGCGGAAAGTAGCTCCCTATTTTGGATTGGTAAAAAAATACGTATATTATCCATTTATTTCAGAAGAAATAATATGAAAAGGTAGGCATACATGGTAGGTTTTCTCTAAAATTCAATGTGGGCTCCAACTCTTTCCACCAGCTTCTGGAGCCGCCCAGGAATGGCGTCCACTGACTTTAGCAGGAACTCCGGCGGGATGGAGGACATGACTTCCCGAATTCGGTCCTCCAGTTCTTCCAATGTCCTCGGTTTGGTGCGGTAGACTTCTTCCTTTACCCACCCCCAAAGAAAGAAGTCGCACGGTTACCGCTGAAAAACGGCAGAATCGGTTCAGTGTAACGGTGTGGTGTGGTATGACCTCAGATCAGGTTGTGGGCCCGTTCCTTCTGCGCAACACCATGAATGCTGAGCGGTACCTTGCTATGTTGCGAAACGAGGTCTGGCCGGTTGTCAGCACATGGGAGAACATCGACGATCTGATATTTATGCAAGATAGTGCCCCTCCGCACTTCGCTCTTGTTGTCCGTGAGTGGCTGGATGCCCACTTCCCTGGGCGTTGGATGGGTCGTCGTGGTCCACATCAATGGCCAGCCAGGAGCCCCGACTTGACACCGTGCGACTTCTTTCTTTGGGGGTGGGTAAAGGAAGAAGTCTACCGCACCAAACCGAGGACATTGGAAGAACTGGAGGACCGAATTCGGGAAGTCATGTCCTCCATCCCGCCGGAGTTCCTGCTAAAGTCAGTGGACGCCATTCCTGGGCGGTTCCAGAAGCTGGTGAAAAGAGTTGGAGCCCACATTGAATTTTAAAGAAAACCTACCATGTATGCCTACCTTTTCATATTATTTCTTCTGAAATAAATGGATAATATACGTATTTTTTTACCAATCCAAAATAGGGAGCTACTTTCCGCCCACCCTGTATATATATATAAAAGGTGATCCAGAGAAATGGGACCCAAAAGAAACCCCTGTAACTCTTAAAGTATAAGTCCCATTATAAAATCATACGCATCATTCGAAAGAGGATAGTTACAAGTTTGTACAGGATTGTATAGGTTTTGACAATACAAGACAAGATAAGATACAAAACAAAATAAGTGTTAGTTAAAACTAACCCTTCAAGATGACTGCATGGACTGTGGAACAGCTGCGTTTCATAACTGAGCAATATTATGAGCATGGAAGAAGTGTAGTTTCAGCTCAAAGATCTTTCAAGACAAATTTTCAGATATCAAAATCACCTTCTAAGAAAGTAATCCGTCGGTGTGTCAGAAATTCTTCCCTAACTGGCAGCATTGGAAAAAGAAAACCAACTGGAAGAGTGCGCACAGCAAGGATAGACGAGATCATTAACAGAACTCATGAAATTGTACAGGATAATCCTAACATAAGCATCAGACGTGCTTCTCAGCTGTTGGAGTTGCATATGGAACAACACACAGTATATTCAAGCAAAATTTAATGCTCTTTCCATATAAAATTCAAACAGTGCAACAACTAAACGATGGAGATTTCGCACGAAGATGACAATTCTGTCAACAATGGATCCAACAGAAGGTAAATGACACCACCAATTTTCTAGCAACTTTGATTATGTCAGACGAAGCCCATTTTCACTTGAATGGAACTGTAAACAAACAAAATTGTCGTTTCTGGGCAACAGAAAATCCATTGAATATTACCGAAGTCCCGTTGCATAGTCAGCGTGTAACTGTTTGGTGTGGTCTTACTGCATCTCAGATCATAGGGCCGTACTTTTTCCAGGATTCCACCGGAAACACGGTCACTGTAAATGGTGATTGCTACGAAAAAATGTTGACCGATTTCCTTATTCCTAAATTAAGAGATCTTTGTCTAGAAAACCACTGGTTCCAACAAGACGGAGCTACCTGCCATACCACGAGGAACTGCATGGCAGTTTTGCGTCAAACGTTTCCAGGCGAGTTAATCTCAAGATTTGGAGACGTTGAATGGCCCGCAAGGTCTCCGGATTTTTCTCCCTTAGATTATTATCTCTGGGGATATTTAAAGAGTAGGGTCTACAGAAATAACCCAACGACCTTGCAAGAATTGAAGGCCGCCATCACAAATGAGATACAGGCCATACCACCGCACACTCTTGCAAAAGTGATGCAGAACTTACAAGCGAGAACACGAATGCTTGGCAACTAATAGAGCACATTTGAAAGGAGTCATTTTTAAAAAATAAATATTTCATAATAAACTTGTAACTCTACTCTTTCGAATGATATATAGTTTTTATGAAAGGAATTAAATATTAAGAATATTTGGCTTTTTTTTATGGGTCCCATTTATCTGGATCACCCAGTATATTTATTTAACTTTAAAACAAGTCCTAATCCTATGAATGTGCATGAAATTAATTGTCAAATACATATTTATCTCGTGTATTATACATAAAATATATTATACTTGGAAGATACTATGAACTCATAAGGCAAATGGAGCCCAGAAATGGGCCTATTACAATAAGGACCCACTAATGTTTCTCGGAGACTTGGTTTGTGTTTAAGGTGGTTATGTTTTATACAGATATACCATTTTTCTCTTTAGTATGTAAAGAAGGATTAGAATTAGAAAATATCGGACAGTGTAATGATGTAATAAGAGGAGATTTAGATAGATGTCAGAAAAATTGATAGTTGATGTCTTATTAGCTTTGTCATTATGGTGTTATTATTATTATTATTATTATTTATATAATAGACTGTTTCCTCTTAACACATTAGTGCAGCACGTAAAACTTGGGTGGTGGTAAATCCTCTTTTCTGTTTCAGGTAATTAACTAGTCATGAACATGGCTCAAGCACTGGGTAGACTACAGTTTGTGACACAGTCTAGAATAAAAAAAAATACTGTGAATCACTATGTTGAGGAGGCAGAGTTTCCACATGGCAGACTCACAACCCAGAAAGACATTATTCAAAATATACTCAACCTCCTCAGGCCAAAACGAGCAGGCCAAGCTCAGCGTTCTAAGGATGATGCAGCTTTACTTTTAGCTGAGGTTCAACAAAAGCACTGGATATTCTGTAAGCTATATACAGGGTCATTCCGTCGTAACAGTGGTTACATTCGGAAGCAAGTTATGGTTGAACTTTAACCAGTAGATCATATTGTATTGATCTGAAGATATTGATGCTTCACATATAGTTCAGTAGACCTAGGGATATACAGGAGTATATTTGTTTTGAAATTTTATTACGTATTTTTTATTTTAAAGTGAAACAAACACAGCGTAAAGGTCATTACACGCGTGCCACCTCAACTCTGCATATGACATTTACCCAAAAATCTGTGAGTTGGCTTGACCAATGCCAGTGAGTTTTATACCATACATAGCTTAGGGATGAGGATATGTAGCAATGTGCCATTTATACAGCTAACCCATCTGCATCTAGAAAAATTAGAAAAATTAAAAAAAATCGTCGTAACAGTCGTTACATTATTTTCGTAACGGTCGTTACTGTGCGATTTTAGTAATTTAAACAGCCACTTATTGGTACTAAACACGAACAATGTTGCCAAATGCTTGAATCTTTACCCAATTTATAAATAAACCCGTCCTTGGCCCCTCCTTTCTACCTAAAATAAAAAAATAACAAAGTTATCCACATATAAAGATGATGAAATACCCCCCGGCAGACACTGCGATAGAGTTAATTGTCACATTAAAGAGTGCAACTGAGGAAACCACATGCATAATACGTACCTGGAAATGACGATTGACAAAAACATTTTCAAGGAAACTATACAGTCTACCCCGAAGGCCAGCTTGATGAAGGTAATGCAAGATGCCATATCTCCAGGTAGTGTCGTAAGCCTTTTCCAAATCAAAGAACAGTCACCAACTGTTGCCTCCGATAAATTAAACTATCAATAGTAGTACTACAATACTACGACCCTCGCGAAACCCCGATTGGGACGCATGGAAAAAACGAGTCTTCTCCAAAAACCAGGTAAGTCGGACGTGGATCATTCTTTCCATAATCTTACACGCAGCACAAGCGAGATTGGACGGTAATTTGACGGATTTAACCCACTTTTATTCGGCTTAGGAACCATCAATATAAGGGCCCGGACCCACTGTTGAGAGAATGCACCCTTGGTCCAGACAGAAATGAAAATATCTAAAAGAAACTGTCGTCCCGACAGAGGAAGATTCTTGGGCATCATGTACGAAATTTCATCAGGGCCGGAAGAAGAATTCTTGGCACTCTGAAGGACTGTCTGTAATTCATCCACAATAGTGTCTCAGCAACTTCCGAAGGGACTTCTGGCCCCCTATCTCCAGGATGGGAGAGGGAGTGGGAGCAAATTTTGCCAGCCATTTTAGGCGCATGGTTCCACACTCGGGACATGGGAGTCCTCGAGGATAGAGAAGAGAGAAAATTCTGCCACGATTTCCGTCTTTCAATTTTCAAAACACGACGAGCTTGCACCCTAGTTCATTCGAATAAGAGTTTATCACATAAATTGCGAGTGCGATAGTACCATCGAGAAGTACGCCTTTTTTCAGACACTAGATTCCACCAGGAGACACTTTTCCTCTGCGAAGTATTGGAGGGGCGAGGAATCAACCGATTCCCCGCAGCAGAGACCGTCGCAACAATGTTGGCATATACGTCATCAATATTGTCAAAATCTGACTGGGAATTAATTAAGAAAGCCTAGGAAAGCCCAACAAAGCTACGTACTTCGCCCAATCAGCCCTCTCCAAATTCCATCGTGATACAAACTGAGGGGACAAAGACTGCTTAAGGGTTATTAGCCATACGCCAGAATTTCTGGTATCAATTTTCGCTTCAGCAATTGGGGGTATAAAAATTTGTTGAATTTTTCAGAAAATTATCATAGCAATTTACGAATAAAATTCACAAATTCTCCTCATGCAGAGAAATATAGCTAAATATCTGGTATGTATAATTAATCTAGACTTATTTCTCGTTTATTTTGCAGTGTTTTATGTTTGTACTGCTTACATAAGAATCATGCAAACATTTTATGATTATATGGGATGTTAAGAGATTATCCAGACCAGCAAACTAATTTTGAGGATTATTAGGCATTTTTGTTGTGGTTGAAAATAAAAAAATTGTGCGTTCCACCTGTCTGAGATGTTCTATTTTCCTTTTTAGCAACTATAACTTTAGTGAAAATAAATTGGATATAGTGTAAAGGAGTCCATTCTTTTAATTGGAAATGTATGAAGAATAGTCTGTTTGGCTTGAACTGACTTTTTTGGTGTGTCACTAAATTTTTGACAAGGATATTTTGTTAACTGCTGGAAATTATTTTTGTGGAACTTAAGTGGGGAGACATTCAGGCCTATGCGTTCATAAAACTACAAAGAAAAGGTATTCCCCCAAGATGCTAGAACGAAAATTGATTTCTAGCCACCTTTTAGCCTCTGGCATATGGTCTATTAACAGGATGGGATAGCAGGGTTGGTACCAAAGTGGGTGACCCGCTTTTGCCCCCCCTATCCAACATATTGGTTTCATCTAATATTCCCATATCCTTCAAAGTAGTGGGGGAACAGAAATGGTGACCTCCAGTTTTCTGGTCTTTAAAAGTTGCTATCATACAAAAGAAGTAAAATGAAGCATGTTTCACAAATATCTGATGTCATTAACCCCGCCTGTACATGCCCTCTGAAGTTTTGCTGATATTAACAATGAAAATTATTAGCCACTTTATCTGGTTTTGTTAAAAAAATACTATTAAATTGCTATGACTTCAATATTCACATCATAAATTTAGTTAACTGAATTGTTTGCTGATGCTAAATAACAATATTAGCCACAAAAACTGATTTGCCATTGATTATTATTTTATGATTATTATTTACATATAATCATAATATTATATATATATATATATATATATATATATAATATATATATATATATATATATATATATATATATATATATATATTAGGGTGGTCCAAATCCATAGGGGGAAATTTCAGAATTGTCTTAGATAGTCTCCACAAGTGTGGTTTTTGTCCATTTAGTGTCCACATGGTCTGTGCAAAATTGCAGCGTGATTGGTGAATATTTAGAGGTCGCCCCACTCTGAATATATATATTATATAATGTACTTTTCTTCCGTAGGTCCGATGGCTCAAACTCGATCAATTCCAAAAGTTTGGCTTCTAGGGATGGCAACTGGAACTTTATCCACGTCAAGGCTCCCTACATGCCTTGACGCCCTCCTCTTGGGGCAATACCACCACATCAATCAAAAGCAAACCACCTCCGACAGTCTGAACCAGGCATGCCAGAGGGTGATTGAAGTCTGGACCCGAGCGCGGATCCCAACTCAACGGATCGACTCCTGTGTCCGTAAGCTTTCAAAGCTTTTAGACCGCTACAAAACACTCAAGAAGCACAGGACCAGGCAACGTGCCAGCGATAGAATGAATGAAGACATCTTCAAAGCGGACATCCAGGAACTGTTTGACATCGCAACCAGTGATGCCATGAGCACAATCGTCAACGTTGAGGACCGAAATTTCCTGTCCATGCAGCGCAAGGACGTCAATTCTTGCAGCATGGCTGGCATTGATAAGGAAACGACTACACAAGAGGACAGAAAGCGATCCAGAATGGAGAAGGAAGCCAAGAGGAAGGCAAGGCATGAAGCAACACAGAAAGATTTGGAAGAAGCAGGAGTGTCATCAATTGATCTTTCCTCTCTTCTTCTTCCCTTTTTTCGCAAGACGACGACGACTATAGACCATCGGTTCCGATTCCTTCTTCGTCTGAAGCTCCGGCACCAAAGCGTCCCAAGAACAAGGTTACGAACATTTTCCAATCTCCAGAAGTCATTGGAGCAATGGATCGCACCAATCTTTCTGACGGAATGCTGTTTTCGTAACTGGAGCTGTATTACAGGCCGCGGGGCATGATCTGTCTGGGATGACGTGCTCTCGGAGCTCTATCATCGCTACAGAGAAAGTGGGCGAGAACAGGCAGCTCGAGAAGACCTAGAATCATTCTCTCTAGAAGACCCTGTCCTTCTCCATTGGGACAGAAAGCTTCTCCCCGGCATTGAAGGGAAGAAGACGAATGTGCATCGGATAGCAATCCTTATAACATTCAATGGACAGGAGAAGCTGCTTGGTGTCCCAAAGATGAAACAAGGAACTGGAGAAGCACAGGCCCAGGCATGCCTTCAAACTATGAAATTATGGAACGTGGAACAGCATGTGAGAGGTCTCGTCTTCGATACCACTGCGTCAAACACGGGTTTACATCGCGGAGCTGTGTCAGGATTGAAGAAGCATTGGGTCACGAGCTAGTTTGGATCGGTTGTCGACATCATATACTTGAAGTCGTACTTGCTGATGTCTTTGCCTCAATATTTGGCTCAACAGGAAGTCCTGAAACAGGCCTTTTTAAGCGATTTCAAAAGGAATGGCCATCTCTCTCCCACGAAGCATTTGTCTCAGCATCGGACAGCTTGTTCGAGAACCCTCAACTCCAAGAGATGAGAAAAGAGATGCTCACTTACTTACCTAACGCTCTTCAGGCAAGCCAACCTCGTGACGACTACAAGGAGTTCCTTGAACTATCTTTGCTCTTCCTGGGGGGAAAGACTGGTGGTCAACTCTTTATCCGAGCTCCGGGTCCCATGCACCACGCGAGATGGATGGCGAAGGCGATTTATGCGCTCAAAATCTACCTCTTTCACTATCAATTCAAGCTCACAGCACGCGAAGAACGAAACGTGACTCAGCTGGCTTTATTTGTCAGTCTGATTTACGTCAAGTACTGGCATGAAGCGCCAATGGGGACACAAGCTCCTCTCAATGATCTCAAAATGCTGCATCTTCTGGAAAAATATCCACACGGAGGAGCTGCACAAGCGGCGAAGACAGCTCTAAGACGCCACCTGTGGTACTTGTCGGAGCATCTGATTGGACTGGCCTTCTTCGATAATAGGATCGATCCTGATACCAAAAGGAGAATGGTTCAACACCTCCAACATCCCCAAAAGAATGGCTGCCCCCGACGAATCGACATGGCGGAAGCTGGTGTTGAAAATGATGTGGCATCCTTCGTCACGAAAAGGACATTGACCCTCTTTGATGCCTTGAAAGTTGGAGGTAAGGAGGAAGCGCGCCAGTTACTTCAAAAAGATCCACGGGAATGGCCAAATGACAAGAACTACAGGGAACTTAGAGATCGCGCCTTAAAGATGAAAGTCGTCAATGATGCTGCCGAGCGAGGTATTGCTCTCGCACAACGCTACAATGACACTTTGACACGAAACGAGGACCAGAAGCAGTACCTCCTACAACTCGTAGCCGCCCACCGAAAACAGATACCAATACCATCCAAGGCGACTCTGATGCAGAAGAAATAATGAAGATACACCCATTATCATGTCCTATTGTCTTACTGTTTTCTTTCATATTCTTTGAGAACCAAAAAAAAATTTAGTTATTCAGTTGTCTATATATTTTCCCAAATTTTCAAAAAGGGGGAAAGTGGGGCGACCCCTAAATATTAACCGAATAACGTGAAACTTTGCACAAATACTGTCCACACCAAGAGGCATAAAACCAACCTTGTGGAGAGAACTTAGTCGATGCTTTAACTTTTTGGACGACCCTAATATATATATATATATATATATATGTGATACACAGACCGTGCATGGAACAAGGAACTCTTCTGGGATAATTAAATCCACTATAGTCCGAATAAGTAATAGTGAATGACAACGGGTCGCAAAGAGGTTCCATAAATATAGCTTCCCTCACCAGCTATCTGTAAAGCAGACAGGATCGAGCTTTAGGACATGGATCTAGGGCAGGGGTGGGCAACCCTTGGCACGCCAACGACTTTTTTCGGCACGCGATTCCCCGGGCTCACCTTAAAAAAAATTAAAATAAATAAATATCCAAATTCTTCGCTGAGTTTTATATTTTAACTTAATGTTTTCTGCTAAAAAATGGTAAAGATTAACTTTTGCATCAAAGATTTGACGATTTCGGCACGCTCACTTAAAAAGGTTGCCCACCCCTGATCTAGGGTTTAAAGCAGCCTAGCCCTGCTACATTTAGAACCTCAATATAAGCAAAAGACTCGCTTTTGAGGTTCTAAATGTAGCAGGGCTAAGCTGCTTTAAACCCTAGATCCCATGTCCTAAAGCTGGATCCTGTCTGCTTTGCAGATAGCTGGTGAGGGAAGCTATATTTATGGGACCTCTTTGCGAGTGACCCGTTGCCCGCGTCGGGCTAGCATCATGAAAAAGAAAAACTATGGTATTTGTCATTCACCATCATTCGGACTATAGTGGATTTAATTATCCCAGAAGAGTTTCTTGTTCCATGCACGGTGTGTCTGTATCATAAAAAACCTTAGGGGACCATTCTGAGTTCATTCCCATGTGTGTACACACACACACACACACATATATATATATATAATATATATATATATATATATATATGATGAATAAAACCACGAAGGAAAGGAAACACAGAATGGTGCTCAAGCGCTTTCGTCTAATGACATCCTCAGGAACACTGAAGTACATAAAAAGTTACAGCTTATATATAGGTTACAGAAAAAAAAAATATATAATACAATAAACGGAGAAATAAAAATAAAAATAAAAATTAGAGGATTGTGGGAGGGGCATACAAATTTGTAAGGAAAAACTATCGATTTTTAGCACAAGATCAAATGAATTATTTCCAACCAGTTATAAAAAAAAAATATAAAAAATAAATATATACAAATTTATACTAGAAATCTGCCTGGGTTTTAGCACTCTGCCCGCATACAAGTGTACCAAAGATTTAGCGTTCTACCCTTCTTATCTAAATCTGTTCTAAAGGAATTCAAAACAACAGGATCGAGTTGAAAAAGACCTTTGCTTATGTTGAAGTTATTTGTAAGTTGGATAATGGCAGACTCAAGAATATTTCTATTAACAATGTTGCTAGAGTGAAATAAAACTGAAGCATTATTCCAATCAATACAGTGGGATAACTGACAAATGGACAAAAAGGGCACTGGACGGCTGTCCTGTTCTAACGGAATATTGATGCTGTTTTATACGTGTGTGTAAATCCTTTCCCGTCTGACCTATGTAAAAGGAATCACATTGTTTACAACCAATTTTATAGATAATGCCTGAATTATTGGTAGGGCTATTTTTTACTATGATATTTTTCACAATATTGTTATATGAAAATACTACATTAATATCCAAAAGTTTAAGTACATTAGCAATGCCTAAAAAGCCTAGGAAAAATGGAAGTACTAAAATATTTTTTGACAAAGTACGAGTGTTATTATTGACGCGATAGAAAGTTCGTTTTGCCTTGTTGAGACAAGATTCCATAAACGCAGATGGATAACACATCACTTCCAATACCGTTGATTTTTTCTAATTCGGCATCGATGTATTCCGGACTGGCGATCCTAAGTGCGCGGAGAAACATTGAAGAAAAAATGGCCTTCTTCGTTGGGATGTCATGTCCCGAGTAAAAGTGTACGTAGGACAAATTGTTTTTTTTTTCCTCGATAGATACTAAACTTAAAACCTGGGCTTTCCCTATGTACACGCACATCCAAAAACGGGATTGAATTGTCTTGTTCCACTTCTAAAGTAAACTTAATGGAGGGGACTTGATCATTTAACTGAAGGAGGAAGTTATCCAGGTCACGATTCATGGGCCAGATACACAAAATATCGTCGACGTACCGCAACCAAGGGATGCCAACCCCCAGGATTCTCGGAATATAAGTAATTTCGAAAAACTCCATATAAATATTGGAGAGGAGGGGCGACAAAGGGTTGCCCATGGCCATCCCATAAACTTGTTGATAATACTCGTTATTGAAAGTGAATTTACAGTCTTTGATGCAAAGCTTAATAAGTTCCAAAACTATGTGTGAAGGTAGTGGCAGGTCATACTTATGTAATTCTTGGGAGAGAAAGTCAAGCATATCGTCAATCGGCACTTTTGTAAACAATGAACAAACGTCAAAACTGATCAATCTATCGTTAGTTTCAGTACGTGCATTATTCAATTTTTCAGTAAGATCCATGGAATTTTTTACATGTGAATCAGAGATAGTTCCGAGAATGGGGGACAAGACTTTGACAAGCCATTTGGAGAGTTTATAATAGAGCCCACCGAGCTAATAATAGGGCGCATAGGGTTGCCAGGTTTGTGGGTTTTAATAAGACCGTAAAAGTAGGGCAGAGGTGAAGTGGACATAAAAAGCGGAATTAAGTCCTTATGATCTTTGAGAATGCGTTTCAAGCCACTATTAAATTATTTGATGACGTCATCCTGCGGGTTCTTCCTAAGTTTGCTGTATGTGGCGGGGTCCTGGAGAAGCTCGTTCATCTTTCTGATGTAGTCCACTTTGTCCATAATAACTATGGTGTTAGCCTTGTCTGCTTTAGTAATATGGAGCTCCCATCTTTTTTTAATTGTGAGGCTATTGCGAAAACGTTTAGGAAAGTTATCTTCGTAACTACTATTCGCCGCACTATAAACAAGGCCTTTAACTATGTTAAACAAATACTGAGGGAGATTACAGTGTTTTTCAAAACGAGCGAGACTGTAACAAATTTGTAAAGCCGAAGGTTTTTTAACAATAAAAAAGGACATACCATATCCAAGGGCACTTTCTGCATCGTCACTAATGTTTTTCGAAGAAAGGTTCAAAACACACTTTGAGCTTGCTTTTTTACTCCAGTGACTATTTCGAATGAGACTTAATTTTTCGATCCAAAATGTTACGAAGTAAAGAAGTTCTCCGACGCAACTCGTTGTAAATTTCATCAAACAAAGGTTGGATCCACGGTTGGGGAATAACGGTTACAGTGTTTTTCAAAACGAGCGAGACTGTAACAAATTTGTAAAGCCGAAGGTTTTTTAACAATAAAAAAGGACATACCATATCCAAGGGCACTTTCTGCATCGTCACTAATGTTTTTCGAAGAAAGGTTCAAAACACACTTTGAGCTTGCTTTTTTACTCCAGTGACTATTTCGAATGAGACTTAATTTTTCGATCCAAAATGTTACGAAGTAAAGAAGTTCTCCGACGCAACTCGTTGTAAATTTCATCAAACAAAGGTTGGATCCACGGTTGGGGAATAACGGTTACAAAATTACGTTTGACAATGTTTAAATTTTTGAAGGCGGACCACTCATTTTGTCTGGTGACTTCAATATGTTTCTTTAAAATTAATCTGCTGAAGTTGTTGAACGGATGATCGTCAATTTGTCTGAGGCGAATCGGAAGGAGGGATTTGGGAAGAACTTGCTCCTCTAGACAATTAGTAAGAAACTTTCGTCGGATACGAATTGCATGCCCCTTCATTAATGTAGAAGAAAACACGGACACAAACGGAGACAAGAGGGAACAGCAAGCCGAAGGAACGCGTGGTGTTCATTATATGAAAATTATTTCACGAAAGTAACATGAAAAATATTTATGATGAATAAAACCACGAAGGAAAGGAAACAAAATGGTGCTCAAGCGCTTTCGTCTAATGACATCCTCAGGAACACTGAAGTACATAAAGAGTTACAGCCTATATATAGGTTACAGAAAAAAAAAAATATATATATACAATAAACGGAGAAATAAAAATAAAAATAAAAATTAGAGGATTGTGGGAGGGGCATACAAATTTGTAAGGAGAAACTATCGATTTTTAGCACAAGATCAAATGCATTATTTCCAACCAATGTTATAAAAAAAAAAAATAAATAAATAAATAAATACAAATTTATACTGGAAATCTGCCCGGGTTTTAGCACTTTGCCCGCATACAAGTTTACCAAAGATTTAGCGTTCTACCCTTCTTATCTTATCTAAAGAAGGGTAGAACGCTAAATCTTTGGTAAACTTGTATGCGGGCAGAGTGCTAAAACCCAGGCAGATTTCCAGTATTTTTTTTTTTTTTTTTTGGAAATAATTCATTTGATTTTGTGCTAAAAATCGATAGTTTTTCCTTACAAATTTGTATGCCCCTCCCACAGTAGGGTGTGTCGAATTTTTCAACTTTCAAATTCCAAATATGAGGGGTGCTAAAAAGTTGCAGCATGACTTAGGAATTCTAAAGATATTTTTGTTAATTTAATATAATTTAGTTTTGCTTGGTAAGAAGCTACATAAAAAAATGACTTTTTTTTACTTTTTTGTGGAATTATATAATAATTATTATATTAATAATTATATATGCTGTATATATAATGCACTGCTGTTTTTGCTTATGTCACAGGTTGAAACATATTCATCAGTGTGCTGAAGATTACTTATCCGTCAGTGCTACCATCCTAACCAGTGGGAATTGACCTACAATGGCTTCTAAAAGGAGGACAAGACTGGGGACATTCACACATATGAGCAACCTAATTGGAACTGGTAGAGAGTTGTTGCCCTCTGAACTCCCAACTCTGCGAGACGTTCTGAAATATGGGCTACTGCTGAGAACAAAGTGGTGAGGATGTGAGAAACTACCAGCAGCCAGTCTTGCAAAGGACATTTACCCTAAAGTGCTTGAAAAGTGGGAACGAGCAAACAGTTATTTTGTAGCCCCCGTTGTAAATTCACGAGTCACAATCTTAAACAAGATCCAAGAGAGCTGGGAGCAGGCCAAAAACATATCTCTTGGGAGAGGAAAGCTACATGTCAAAGAGGCTTTCATTGCAAAACTTGACAAGCTTTTTGACATCCTCAGTTGCAAGTGTAAAATTGTTCTCTGCTCTGAATTTGGCTGCCTTGCAGATGCTGGTTGCAAAAACGAAACTCACATTAACTGTACATGCCCTAGGGAGATGAAGATCCCTGTGAAGGAACTTGCTTTCATTAAAGGTGAGAGAGACAAGTCTGGTTCTATTGGACCACATCAGATTGGCTTGCCAGATCAACCTGAGCACAACAGACAAGTCAAAAAGCAGAAGCGGCAAGAAGACGAAAGAAGAAGGCTTGCTGAATATAAGCAGACAAGCAGGATGTTTCAATGCCATCAAATGAAATAATTTTCTCTGATGATGAAAATGAAGAACAAATAGCTGATGCTCAAGATGGAAAGGATGGAAGTTATGAAGTGACATTAGAAATACCAAGCACGTCTTCAACTTCCAATAAAAAGCCAGAGTACAACACATTAGAAATACCTAATGTTGCTATGCATAGCATCAGATATGGTGTTGGCCTGCGTGCCACAGCTGCCATCACCACTGCTGCCTTTATGGATGCTGGCTTGATCACTGAAGAAGACAAGAGACTTGTAGTTGATCACAGTAAAGTCAAGAGGGCCCAAGAAAAAGTTATGAGATCCCTGGATCAGGAATTTGATGATCTTTGTAAGAAGGGTGAAATTGACTGCATCTTCTTTGACGGCCGTCAAGATACAACTAAAGTTATGCTGAAAGCAGACAATTCAGATCGTCAGTTCCCCAGCATCATCAAAGAAGAGCATTATTCTGTGTGCAGTGAGCCAGGTGGAAGATATCCCTACCACTTCACTCCTGAGAAAGGCTCAACGAGAAAAAAACCTGCTGAAGTTATTGCTGATAATCTTGTAAATTTCATGAAGAAGAAGGGCATTGATAAAAGCCTGCAGGCCATTGGAGGTGATTCTACAAATGTTAACACTGGCTGGGAGGGTGGTTCCATGCATTGGGTAGAGGTCAAGCTTTGCCGTAAGCTGATCTGGTTGGTTTGTGCCCTCCACACTAACGAGTTACCCCTGCGACACTTGATCACAGCACTGGATGGGAAGACCTTGTCTAACAACAAGTGGACAGGTAACATTGGCAAGATGCTAGACACTGCAACCGAACTTGAAATTGATCTTCATTCACCAAACTCTCAATTGGAGAGCCTCTTACTTCACTGAGTGACAATGTCGTAAAGGATCTCTCTACTGATCAAGCGTACGGGTATAGGATCACACAGGCCATAAGGACAGGAGAACTTCCCACAGATCTGGCCCTTCTTGAAATTGGTCCAGTGAGCCATTCAAGGTGGTTGACAACAGCAAACAGGCTTTGTCGCATATGGGTTTCAAAACATGGCCTTAAAGGCAAAACCCTCAACAACTTAAGACTGATAGTGGAATACATTGTTGGTGTGTACTACCCCTGTTCGTTCAATATCAAAGTAAAACACTCTTGGGTGGAAGGCCCACGCCACATCTTGTTTCAGCTGCGGCTAGTTAGGCTGCAAAAGAAGGCTGTAGTGGATGCTGTTTTGCCAACCATCAAGCGCTCAGCATGGTATGCATTCAGCGAAATGATAATCCAGACACTCTTGTGCTCAGATGACAGTGAGGAGAGGAGAGCTGGTGTCCAAAAGATTGTTGACATGAGGGGTGGAGATGACGACACACTTGGAGATCTTTCTGTACGTCCCAGGAAGACACCTTCCATCAACCCCAGTGCTTCTTCCGTGTTGGAGCTGACAGACTGGTCTGACGAGGTATTTGAACCTCCTTTGACATGTAAACTGACTACAGCGGAAGTAAAGAAGTTCTTTGACAAACCTATGCAAGTTCCACAGTGGCCCTGTCATGCTCAGTCAGAGAGGTGTGTGAAACAAGTCACAGAGGCAGCAGGCAGGGTGTATACATCAGAGGCCAAGAAGCAAGTCGGCGGCTGATGTCCAAGAACGAATCAAAGCGAGACTTGATGAAACTTGTTGTTTAAATATTTTTTTTTACTGATGTCATTACTTTCTAATGTTGTTTTATGATTACAAGGATATGTTTTATGATTACTAGGATATGTTTTATGCAGAGAAACTAAAATTTTTATAGCATTACCAGAGATTTTGAGAAGCTAAAATTAATAAATGTTCCGAGAGCAATTTATGTGCTTTTTAATCAAACGTAGATTTACCAAGCTAAGTGTTGAGCAATCACAAAAATAATAGCAGATTTGAATTCTTCACATCCAAAAACATATTTTTAAAACCCCTCAGTGAAGGAATTGGCAAAAATTAATTTTCACCTCCCAAATTGACACACCCTACTCCCACAGTCCTCTAATTTTTATTTTTATTTCTCCGTTTATTGTATATATATATTATATATGTATATATTTTTTTTCTGTAACCTATATATAGGCTGTAACTCTTTATGTACTTCAGTGTTCCTGAGGATGTCATTAGACGAAAGCGCTCGAGCACCATTCTGTTTCCTTTCCTTCGTGGTTTTATTCATCATAAATATTTTTCACGTGTTACTTTCGTGAAATAATTTTCTATATATAATAATATATATATATATATATATATATATATGTCACAGTAATGAAGAGTAGCGGCGCTAATTTTGTTGACTGCGGTACTGAGCTGTGCTACTTTGATGAATATATTCCTATAACGAACTGCAACCGAAAAAAATGAGGCTGAATTTAGTATGGCCGCAATGAATATTCCTATAACTTACTTCCGAAAAATTGAGACTCAATTAGTAGGGTCGCAAAATAATAAAATATTGTGAGGGTTATTGCATAAAAGGGAGGGTTGGGGAAAACCAAGTATGGGTGCAAATATTGCCGTGGTAGAGACAGCAAGGGGTAATACGAGCATTAAATCTATGGAGAATATAAAGACACCGTTAGTCGTCCAAAGCCTGGACCCGTTATATCGGTGTTACGATTGGCACGCAAACTTATCATAGCCTCGCCCAGTTATAGTAACAACCAATCATTACGAACTGACTCTTAATCTTTTGGGGCGGAGCTTGGTGATCGTGCATATAAAAGGAAATATTTCCAGCTGGGAGTAACAGTAGTTATTTTCACCAGCGAATAAACATTCCCTCTGCCAGTGTGTAAACATTCCCTGCGCCATGAATAAAGAAATTTATAGTTTACCGGATTTATATCAAGATGGTGACATTGTAGGATTGTCCACAATTAATCTTTTTAACACGATTGACCGGGATGGATTATTTCCAACGCAAACCGTTGATGATATAGGAATATCCAGTAGGGCACGGCATGGGCCTAATCCCCAGGATTAGCTCCTGGAAACAGACACACACCGGACGGGAAGAGGCAATCAAGGAATTACGACCGTAGTTCGCAAATATTCCTCTGCAGTTCCAGTGTACTATTGTAGTTTTTGGGGGATCCATTATTCGATGATGGGGGATGGATAAAGGTGTAGGTGCTAGGGAGTTAGGGTGTGAAGGGAGATCTGGGGTTCGCGAAGGCGAAGGATGGGTCAGGGGCATGGCAGGCTATCTGCCGTTCATCAAAGAAGGAATCGGTCGGCCAGTCGACCTCAGCGGAGATTGCGGGGTCGAGTCGGCTGAGCGAGACCGGAAGCGTTGATCACGGCAGTTAAGGGAACGTCGTGGGCTCAGAGGGTGAGCGGATTCTTGGTGGGCTTCTGTGTTTTCCATTATTTTCCATAGTGACACCTCCCCCGCCTGTCTGCGGTCTCACGGCGGACCCTGGGTGGCGATAAGGGGTACCAGAAGGATCGGGCAAGGTGGTTGACAGGGAGGGGGAGGGGGTTGTTAGGGGGACAGGTACTATGGGGGTGGAAGATGAACCAGAATATTCCGTGGAGGGGTGAAAAAAATGGCACCAGGAGGCAAGGGCAGATCCATAAGACGCATGGGCGCGGCCGAGCTCCCCTTGGCCACACCATGTAGTTGCGTCAGTTCCGGATCTACTGGATCCTCGGGGGGAGAGGATGTTGTCTAGATTGGATCTTGTCGTGGGAGGTGGGTCGTGTAACTCGGCTACTATTGTCAGAGTCTGTGGGGGTAGATTGGAGAAACTTCTGCGATGGGGTGATATGGTCCTCGTAGACGAACTTGGGGGGTGTAAGCGTCCCAGCCGTCTTCTTTGATCTGGGGGAAGAGGGAGAGGCCTGTTGAAAGGCCAGAGTCTGGCGACTGGCTCTGGCGTCTCCGTCTCGTCGGCTTACTGCGGGCGTTAGGTTCGGGTATGCAGAGAGTGCTGGGAGGGCAGGGTTCGAGGTGAACGGGGCCTGGGTGTCCTGGTCCCAGATTCCTGGGGAATCTTTAGCAGGCGATGTGCGTGAAGAGGGATGGTGGGGGACAGGAGGTCGTCGGGTACAGCGAGGACTCCCTTTGGAAGGGATGGGAAGCAGTGGTCGAAGGGGGTTTGGCGGCAGACCAGGGCGGCGTGCCGAGTGGACAGAGGCGAAAGCAACAGCATAAGATACTCCCGGCCTCACTTCCCGATTCCGCACCCTGTCTCGCGCCTTTCGAAGGCTAAGGAAGTCCGCTACCTGCAGGCCTCGGACCTCCTTCATGAACCTGAAGAAAAGGCATTCGCGGGATGAAGAGGGGTGTGCGGCTGAGTGCCTTCGCAATTGGAGCATTTGGGTGTGTTGGGGCACTTGTCTGGGTGAGCGATTTCTGCTCAACGAACACATATTTGGTGCGGTTGTCGGCAAACTGAACTAACGTGCCCAAACTTGTTGCATTTAAAGCAACGGGTCGGGTCTGGGATGTACGGGTGGACAGTGAACTCGCACGACGTGGTCTCCCATACCCCATAAAATACAGTCGGGAGAGACTAAGGTATTGAAGGTAAGAAGTAGGCGCGGGGTGGGGGAGGGGGTTCCTCCCTGTCGGGATGTGAAGCGATGGATCTTAGTGACACCCTGGGGTGCGAGGTCATCCAGGAGCTCCTTCACTGTGATCGATAATAGGCGGGTGGCGTAAATAGTGCCCTGACTCTGGTTCAGTCGAAGGTGTCGGGAGACGAACACCGAGCATCCAAGGACCTCAGTGAAGGAGAGTAGGGCTTTCGTTTCTGCGGCTGAGCGTGATTTTATGTGGAGGGAGCGATCCCTCTGTGGTCGCACATCATAGCGGCTGGAGTTGCTGCGGGCTCGGATCGCCTGAAACGTCCGTTCAGAGTTCGTCGGAAGGGACCCAGAGGTAGGCCGGATCACTAGGAATTTGTGGATACTTGGCAGGGATAGGGAGGCTTAGAACTGAAGTGGACTGGATATCGAACGGTCGATAGGATGGACGCGAATGCCGACTTCCACGTCCGCCGCGGGGCTCTCTCCGTGGGAGGCGGGCCGACGACTGATGAGGGAGGCATACGAGGAGAGCAAGAAGCCGGGTTTTGGAGGCAAGTCTTGGGTGGAACTTGACTTGCACGAAGGCAGCTAAGGTGGGCTGGGGCGGGACTCCAGCTCCAGAGGGTGTATGTCTAAGGGCATGTTCAAGGTACAGGCTGGGGGTCGGTAACGGAAGAGGAGAGTGCCAGTGTTCGGCTACCAGAGGAGAAGCGACCTCCTCAAGACGTGGTCTTCCAGTGATAGAGGACTCGGGGGGCTGGTTGCCCACCACCCGAGTTCTAGGACAAGCAGTAATAGTTTCCATATGTTAGTTATTAATGTTGTAGAACACGGACCCAGGGCACGCGATAAACTGCCTACCGGTGAGAAAGGGAGACCGAGCGCAGATCGCAGGGGGCGGGGTACCTCGTCCCCAGGGGACACACCATTGGCTTAAAAACGGGGCCACGTGATGCGAAAGTTTGCCCCCAAACGGCGCAAAGACTCCAGCCCCCCAATCCCACAGGCCCGGACACCCAACCATCCCACACAGTGACGCCCTAAGGACGTCACCTCCGGAGGACTGCACCTAGAGACCCGTACTGGGAGCCAAGGACTTGAGTGGCTCTTAGCCCGGTCTCCCCAGTAGCCTGTCCGGCACGGGTGACCCTTCCGGGGGCTAAGCCCCCGCCGACGTAGCACACTGGGTCAACACGGGGCGCACCCACCACGACAAGGTGGCCACAGGCTGGGGGATATATATAATAGAGTATATCCGATTTTTTAAAAGGTTTATCCCAATAATTGCATTATCTTTCCAGAAATACAAAACTAGAATGATAAATAAAATATTCAGCGTCACTTTTTCACTTTTATACGTACAAATATCAGGTCATCCCATAAGTAATGTCGTTTTTTAGATCGGAATTTGAAGGACAAAAAAAAAACTCAACTGAAACTTTTTAATCTAGTATATATTTTCCATCGGAATCAATGGCACTGCTAACGTCCTACAAGCTTTTCAATGCCATGTTTATAAAATTCAGGCGGTTTTGAGGCAAAGAAACGTACAAAGACTGGTGTGCAGGTCATTTAAAGAAGTATACTGTTTCTCGTCAAGATAGTTTTGCAGACTCCTGAAGAGATGATAATCTGAAGGCGCAAGGTCTGGAGAATATGGAGGATGTGGAAGTTTTTCCCATCCAAGCTCCTCAATTTTTGCAGAAGTGATCCGAGCGGTATGAGGACGTGCGTTGTCGTGGTGGAACACGATTCCTTTCCAATTAACCAAAGAAGGTCTCTTTTCTTTAGTGCAGTGTTCAATCGATCCAGTTGTTGACAGTAGACTTGAGCGATGATTGTTTGGTTATGTGGTAAGGTCTCAAAGTGTATTACACCACCTTTATCCCACCAAACACTAAGCAACACCTTCCGAGGGTGAAGATTTGGTTTTGGCTGTGGTGTCGCTGGTTCTCCGGCACAAACCCACTGTCGACGGCGCTTAACATTCTGGTACAGTATCCACTTTTCATCACCAGTCACTAAACGGTGCAAAAACGGATCTTGGAGTTCACGGGAATGAAGAGCTGTGCTAATGTTTACCCGCACCCTCAGATTGTCGACCGACAATTCATGTGGCACCCATTTTCCTAACTTAGACACTTTCCTGAGTTGTTGCAAATGTCGATGGATGTTGGACGGGGATGAATTGAGTTTCTGGGCCAATTCTTCGACAGTTGTTGAACAGTCTTCTTCAAGTGCGGCTAACAGCAGGTCATCATCAAACTCAGCAGGGCGTCCAGAGCGACAGTAGTCACCATTCCTAAACTTTTGAAACCATCTTTGACATTTCCTCACATGCAGAATATCGTTGCCATAAACGTCCTGAATGTTTCGCGTTACTTCAGTAGCACTATTCCCTTTTTTGAACTCGTAAAGCATTATATGCCTGATATGCTCTTCTGATACCGCCACGTTTATGAGGGGTTCACATAAAGCAAAACACACGTCTTCACTGGTTAAGGTCTGTAAAGTATGTAGCGAAACACGATAGATCTCCTCTTAGATATAACCTTCGGAAAATTTATGCTTAAACCGAGTAGGACTAGTTTAAACTTAATCTATCGTAAAAAACGACATTACTTATGGGATGACCTGATAGATGATATAACTCGTCGATAACGCTTAAGAGGTTAAAACACTTTATTCAAGTTTACGCTGAAGACGAAGTAAAACGTAACACAAATCACCATGACCTTCGATCGGCTAACAATAAACACACACATTCAACAACTTAAATTTCAGAGTATCAATTCTGCTAAAGCAGAGTCTATTATCGGACAAAATAAAATTAGATCAAAATATTTAATGTGCTCGACTTTTTTAATGATACTGTAAATATATATGACGAGAGTAAAACAGTAAATATATATTTCGATTTTCAAAAAGCATTTGATAAAGTGCCACATAGAAGATTAATTATTAGCTAAACTTCATTCTCACGGAATTGATGGTGATGTTCTCAAATGGATTGAAAACTGGCTTAGTGCACGTAAATATTAATGGCAAAGCGTCTAACTAGAAAAGTGTAACTAGCGGCGTGCCTCAGGGATCAGTTCTGGGACCAGTTCTTTTTCTCAATGACATCTACTTGGGAATTAAGAGTGTGGAAAATTTGGGAGTACCGAAATGGAAGACCCACCTAATCTTGGATAAGCCATATTGACATTAAAATAAATAATAACAATAAAAAATAACTCAGAAGGAGAACATGAACTCTTGCTGAGAAAAATTAAAAAGACACTAATGAAGAAACAAATATGGGATGAAAAGAAAAAAAGATCCCATAGCTAGAAATAGCAACACGGTTTTGGAAGAAGAAGAAAAAGATCGGGAAGCTGAATAAGCAGAATAATAGGGAGGCGAAAAAAACGTAAGACGAAAGAAGCCGGAATAAAAATGTTCATTATTGGTGTCAAGAAATAAAACATTAAAGTTTCAAGGTAAGAAGTTCATAAATTTCCCTTCGGTTATTAAATTTAGGTTAAATAAGCTGACATTTCAGCTGTAATTGTTTAACAAAAGAGTATGGAAGTCCTGTTTATGGACAAATAGTTAGGCTGGTTCATCTTTGGCCTAGGTCTTCCATCTCAACGTAGCCTAGGTTGTGTTTAGGCTACTCTGGTTGGAGCAGGACCTATTTTTTCCATATCTATAATGGTGGCCCGTGTGGGAAGGGTTATTTGCTGTGAAAACCTTAACCTTGAATAAAATTAAAAAAACAAAAAAAATAATAAAATTACGCCTTATCAAACATTTTGACATCTGAACAGAATTTATTCCATGTTTGGCTTTTTCAAATACTTACTACATATAAATAATAATAAATTACGAAGCCCTAACTAAAAATAAAAATAAGAAATAATTCAAATGCTTCAAAACTTATCATTTGGTCATAAATGTGGTAAAATTCTAGAATAAGGGTAATCGAAGCCTAGCCTATTTAACCAAAATAAAGCTTATTTATAGAGTTGAAAGGGTTTTAGGATTTTGGGGACTTAATTTTGGAAAAATAAAATAAACAAAATATGGCTGAATGTGAAGCAATTGAGGCAAAGATTAAATCATTAAAAAGGAAGAGATCAGCAAGGAAGGGAGTCATTACCAGGCTTTTAACTACCTTTAATAGCAAAGAAAATCCAAATAAAAGGGATTATGATACTATTTTGGGTGGTTTAAATAGAATTAAACAGGAAATAATAATTATAGACGAGGAAATTGTTACAGAAACTGATGGTTAAATGTTGGTGAAGAGACATATACAGCACTTTTGTGTGAACAAGAACAGAATATTTTTGAAATAGATTCTCACATAAATGAATTATATGCTGCTTTAGATAATCTACCAAATAATTTAGAGGCTACAAATCAAAGTTTGATTGAGGCCTTCAGAAATGTATCCATTTCTAATGATGACAATAAACAACTAAAAGCCAAGTTACCAACATTACAAGTACCAATATTTGAGGGTGATCGAACAAAATTTCAGTCTTTTCTAGAAAAATTTGATAGTTTAATTGGCAACAAAGATTATATATCTGATGTTGACAAATTCAGTTATCTGCTTAATTATTTAAAGGGCCCAGCCCTAAAACTGGTTGATGCCTTACCGGCAAGGCAGTTCATATAAAATAGCTCTCAAATTACTAGAAAGAAATTTCCTAAATAAAAAGAAATAGTAAATGATTTAGCAATAAAATTAAAAAATATAAAACCAGCCAAGGATAACCATCAGGATCTGTACAATTTCTATTGTGAAATTGAATGCATGTTAGGTCATCTACAAAATAATGAATAGATCTAGAGAAATCAGCATGGTTTATCCAAGCCATAATATTTGATTGTTTACCTACCCAAATTAGGGATATTTTCCAAAGAATAACGGGAAATACATACCCTACCCTTGGTGAAATAATGAATGAATTTGAAACAAATCTTCAAAGATTGATTCACAAATAAACAAACAAAGATTGATTCACAAATAAACCAAACAAAGAAAATTCAAACAAACAAACCAAACCAACAACAACAAAAAGACAAATCAGAACAAAAAGTGATAGGTCTAACTCCTACACTAAAATTTTAATGTTACGACAGAATTTGTACGTAAGTGTAAATTTTGTTCGGCTGATGATGATCACAATAGCACACGATGTACTAAATATGTAGACTTAGAATCCCGGATAAACAGGTGTTCTCAGTTAAACCTTTGTACTAAATGCACAGCTGCAGGACATACTAACAAAGACTGCAAAACAAAAATAAGATTCAAATGTGTTAATTGTGGAAGTTTAAATCATGTCTCTTGTCTTTGTGATTCATTTAAAAATTCAAATAAACAAAACCAAAGAAAAATGAAAAAACATTTAATGGACATATATCAATAAATAATGTCAATAAAAATTCTAGTGTACTCCTACCTACAATAACCTTGGATTTAAAAAATAAAAAGGTGGGACAACTCCTATAAGATGTCTAATAGATTCTTGTTCCCAACAAACATTTGTAGATCAATCATTAGTTAATCAATTAGGCCTACAAACTCATAAAAATGAACAAGAATTGTGTATAACATCATTTGTCAAAGAAAATGAACAGAAAGAAAAATATAGTACAGTCAATTTAGATCTGGATATACCCACAGAGAATAAAACAACAAACATAGAAGCAGTAGTCATTGAACAAGTTGGTCAACAAAAATTTAAAATACCAAATTTAAGTAATACAACAACTTAAAAAGCAATATAAAATTGCAGATAGAAATTTAAATGATGATACAATAGATAATGTTCAAATGTTAATTGGAGCTGATTATATTCACTTAATTCAGAAGGGCATAGTCAGAATAGGAGATGGGATTGCTCTAGATACTCACTGGGGTATAGCTCCACTGGGACACATAGATAAATATAAAATAACAATGAAAAATAAAAATATATGACTAACAAACTTGCCCTATTATGACAAGGTCTTACACAACTCAAATAATGACATAAATACTGAAATATTAAATAAATCATTAACAACTGAAGAATTAGATAAAGGTGTACAACAGCTCTGGCTATTAGAGTCAGTGGGGGTGCAAGATGGTGATCATACAGATGAAAATCAATTAATGGCTGAAAATTTTGAAAAACCATCATGTATGAAAATGGCCATTATTCAATTGAACTACCTTGGAAGATCAATAGTCCAAAATTAAATGATAATCTAAAGGTAGCTAAAGGTCATCTCTATAATTTGATGAAAAGATTAAAAAATGACAAGAGAATTAAAATGTATGATGATGTTTTCAAGGACCAGTTAGAAAAAGGCTTCATTGAAGAAGTTAAAGATCACCCCTTTAAAAAAGACAACTGCCATTATCTTACTCACACAGGAGTCTATAGAAAGGATGCACCCACAACAAAACTTAGAGTTGTGTATAACTGTAGTCTTAAAGATGGCAATAAGCATAGCTTGAATGACTGTCTCATAGAGGGGCCTAATCTTATTTCAGACCTTGTAAAAATCCTTCTAAGATTTAGATTAGATGACTATGCAGTTCAAAGTGATATAAGCAAAGCTTTTTTGAGAATTCATCTGAAAAATAACTATGACAAAGATCAACTAAGATTCTTGTGGTTTAATGATCCATATGACTTAAATAAAGGGTTTAAAACATTTAAATTTAATGTGGTTTTGTTTGGAGCAAATGCAAGTCCTAGTTTACTGGCTTTAACCATCAAACATCACTTAAATTTGTATGATGAAAATGATTTAACTGTTCAGTTCTTGAAAGATCACTTCTATGTAGATAACCTTGTAGGATCAACCAAAACAGAGTCAGAATTAAATGAAGTTTACATAAAAGCAGATAAAATAATGAAAGAAGGTAATTTTGAATTAAGAGAGTGGATCACAAATAATGAGAGACTAAATCAAAAAATAAAATCAGAAGACAAAGGATTAACAGAACCAACAAACAGGGTGAAAACATTAGGCATGATCTGGGATTTGAACTCAGATTCTAAAGTTCATGACTCACTCTGCACAAAAGGCTACACCTTAGATACAACAGCTAACACAAAAAGAAAGATCTTATCCGAAAGTTCAAAAATATTTGATCCTATGGGTTTACTCCTTCCTTCTACTATCAGATCCAGGGTTCTTTTACAAGAATTTTGGAAACAGAAAGTAGACTGGGATGATCCTATAACCAATAAACAACAAGATAGCTGGAAAAGGTTAGCTAAAGATCTCAATAAATTACAAAACATAAATATTCCCAGAGTTTGTGGACACAGAGATACACCTCAAACCTTGCATGTATTTGGTGATGCCAGTGAAAAGGTGTATGGCTGTTGCGCTTACCTTGTAGGTGAGGATGGCAGCCATTTGATCTATGCCAAGGGGAAAGTAACACCCTTAAAACAAAAGAAAACTATTCCTCAGCTTGAACTACTTGCGGGTTATCTAGCTGTAAAAATAACAGTATTTCTCCATGAAGTCTATTATGATGTAAACATCACAACTACATATATTTGGCTTGACAGTCAAATCTGCTTGGCATGGATCAACTCTGATGAGTTAAACTCAAAAAACATCTTTGTCCGTAACAGATTAAGAGACATTAAAGAAGCTAGACAAAATTTGGACATAACCTTCAGATACATTCCAACAAAACAAAATCCTGCAGACTTTCTCACAAGAGGATTATCCTGTAAATTACTAAAATCCAACAAAAATTGGTTTCATGGACCTGAATTCATTCAGGATGAAACAATGTGGCCAGCAGAACAAATTAATGTAAAACTTAACATGATAACCACAAATAAAGTTGAGCCACTATTAGATTATAACAATTATTCTGACTTTGGCAAACTTGTAAGGGTAACATCTTACTGTCTCAGATTCATTCACAACTGTTTAAAGAAAATAAATAAACAAAGAAATAATGATAATGAAATGTATACAAGTCTAGCTACCAAATATTGGATTAACCACATACAACAAACAGAATACAAAAATGAAATAGATTTTCTAACAATTGGTAAACAAATGAACAAAGTACCCTCTGTGGTAATAAACTTGAATCTTTACATTGACAAAGATGGCTTATTAAGACGTAAGGGTAGATTAAACAAATCACAAATCACATATAACAGTAAACAACCCCTTCTTCTTCCTAGGTTCCATCACATTACAACCCTAATTATTAGAGAGAAACACAATGAACTTTATCACATGGGTGTTCCACAAACATTAAATGCCATTAGAAAGTTGTATTGGATACCCAAAGGCAGAATGACTGTGAAGTGAAGACAGTTTTGAATAACTGTGTCACCTGCAAAAGGATTCATTCCAGATCTTTCAGGAAGACCAATCCTCCTGATTTGCCAACAGAGAGAGTCACCTTTAATAGGCCTTTTGAAACAGTTGGCATAGACTATACAGGAAGTTTGACTGTTGGTCTGGGAACAACAGAACAAAAAATGTACATCATACTTTACACATGTTCATCTTCTAGAGCAGTCAGCTTAGACATAGTGAGTGATCTCTCCGCAGAATCATTTGTCTATAGCTTTAGAAGATTTTGTGCTAAGCATTCTGTACCCAAAATTGTTTGGACAGATAATGCAACATATTTCAAGACTGGTGAAAACCAAATAAATGACATATTACAAAATTCACATACCATAACATATCTACAAAATAACAAAATGAAATGGAAATACATCCCTGTTGCATCACCATGGTATGGAGCAATCTGGGAAAGGAATATCCAAACAATAAAGAATTGCTTAAAGAAATCAATAGGTAAAAAACAAATTGAATTCTTTGAACTTCTCTCTCTCATTAGTGAAATTGAGAATGTTGTCAATAACAGACCTCTTACTTATGTAGGGGATAATATTAATGATGTAGAGCCTCTCACCCCAAATCATTTGATTAAGGGAGAAGTCATTAACCTTCTACCTGATTACAATATCTCCTTGGATGATCCACCTTGGAGTGATAATAATCATGATTTGCAAAATAGATTATCACAAATAACAAATATAAAAACAAAGTTTAAAAAGCAATGGAGTGATGAATACCTTGTTGGGTTGAGAGAAAGACATAAATATATACAAAACAAAGACTGGGTTAATGAAATCAGGGTAGGAGATGTAGTTCTAATTAGACAAAATACACAAGAAAGTGTTGGCCATTAGGTAGAGTTTTAGAACTAAAAACTGGGGAAGATGGATTAACCAGGGTTGTAAAACTTAAAACTGCTTCAGGTGAAACTATAAGAGATGTATCACTCTTATACCCCCTAGAAGTAGGACCAACTACTGTTAACAAAAATGATCATGAAGATGAATCTATAATAGATTCTGATGATGATCAAAATTTGACCCAAACTATACCAAACCTAACCTGTTCAATAAATGATGTAACTAGTCCTTCTACTACAATAACCTATACCACAAATAGTAGACCACAACGTTCAACTGCTCTACGAGCTAGGCAGATGTTACAACAAAAGATAAGGGCTGGAGTATTGTAATATTTCCTATGGAAAATAAATTAAAATGCAACACCCTTTCATTTTGGAAAGGGTGAGGACTTTATAAAATGCTACACTTTTTATATTAAAAAGTGAGGAAAAACAAAAATGGAATAACAAATAAAACATAAATTATAGGTAATCTAAGATGGGTTAACAAATATTAAATAAAAAATTGGGTTTCACATGCAATTTTTCCTTTCTGGCTGGCCCCAATGTGTGGAAAATTTGGGAGTACCGAAATGGAAGACCCACCTAATCTTGGATAAGCCATATTGACATTAAAATAAATAATAACAATAAAAAATAACTCAGAAGGAGAACATGAACTCTTGCTGAGAAAAATTAAAAAGACACCAACGAAGAAACAAATATGGGATGAAAAGAAAAAAAGATCCCATAGCTAGAAATAGCAACACGGTTTTGGGAAGAAGAAGAAAAAGATCGGCATAAGCTGAATAAGCAGAATAATAGGGAGGACGAAAAAAAACGTAAGACGAAGGAAGCCGGAATAAAAATGTTCATTATTGGTGTCAAGAAATAAAAAACATATTAAAGCTTTCAAGGTAAGAAGTTCATAAATTTCCCTTCGGTTATTAAATTTAGGTTAAATAAGCTGACATTTCAGCTGTAATTGTTTAACAAAAGAGTATGGAAGTCCTGTTTATGGACAAATAGTTAGGCTGGTTCATCTTTGGCCTAGGACTCAGGGGTGGGCAACCCTTGGCACGCGTGCCAAACGTGGCACGCCAACGACTTTTTTCCGGCACGCGATTCCCCGGGCTCACCTTAAAAAAAATTAAAATAAATAAATATCCAAATTATTCGCTGAGTTTTATATTTTAACTTAATGTTTTCTGCTAAAAAATGGTAAAGATTAACTTTTGCATCAAAGATTTGACGATTTTGGCACGCTCACTTAAAAAGGTTGCCCACCCCTGGGGCCCGCCTAGGTCTTCCATCTCCAACGTAGCCTAGGTTGTGTTTAGGCTACTCTGGTTGGAGCAGGACCTATTTTTTCCATAAGAGTATAATTTCAAAATTTGTGGATACCAAACTAGGGGGAAGAACAAAATCTGCGGCAGAACGTTTGCAGATTCAAGAAGATATTAATAAATTACTGGAGTGGCCAGAAATTTGCAAATGAACTTTAATATAGCTAAATGTAAAACGTCGCATATCGGTAGAAACAACGTTAAAGAAAAGTATTTTATGCGCGACAAGACACTAACAAGCGTTACGGAAGAGGAAGATTTAGGTATTGTCGTTGCCGACACTCTTAAACCGAGTAAGCAATGTATCGAAGTGGTCAGAAAAGCAAATAGAATCTTGGGATTTATTGGTAGATCGTTTGAATTTAAGTCGGAGAAAACAGTGCTAACATTATATAATTCCTTAGTACGACGCCCCCACCTGGAATATTGCATTCAATTCTGGTCCCCATTTTTACGACAGGACAAAGGCAGGATGGAGAGAGTGCAGCGACGGGCTGCTAAGATGATTCCTAGACGAAGAAACAAATGATACGCTGCCCGTTTAGAAACGTTAAATTTATTCACTCGTAAAAAAGCGAATTCGAAGAGATTTAATCGAGGTTTTTAAAATGATTAAAGGTTTTGATAATGTCGACGCGAGAAAATAATTCACTTTCGGGAATGTAGTAGATAGAACTGGCGGTTATGATCCGAAATTAGTGGGTAAACATTTTAATTCTAATGAAGCTAAACATTTTTTCTTCAATCGTCTCGTTAATTTGTGGAATGGATTACCAGCCAGCGTCGTTCAAAGTAATTCGATCGAATCCTTTAAAAAGAAACTAGATGCTTATCTTGCCTTAAATCCCCACTTGGAAGCATTTGTTAGCGCGTAGAAATAATGTACAATTTTCACTTTGATTCCCTCCTCTGTATTTTAAAATTTTCATTTTAGCTTTAAATTTCTTTCCTACCTCTCAACCTCTTTTCTTCGCTTTTTTTTTTAAACTTTCACTCGTCTTTAAATTTTCTTACTTCTTTTAACCTTCCTTCTTAAACAGACAGCCAGTTTGTTGCTGTTTGGTGTCCTTTGTATTCTTCGTAAGTAATTATCCCGACACTACCGTTATGCCAGTTGTAAAGATTTACACTGGTCGTCTACGACGATGTAATTCTAATACGTCTGTTGAAAATTTGCCCATCAATGAGAATTTAACGCAACCAACCGTATGATGATGATGATGATGATGATGATGATGATGATCTACAGATCTACAGAAGCTAAGGCTAACAAAGACCCTAAGATCCACTCTAAGGCTAGCCCGAGAGAAAGGAGAGAGTAGGGGGTTAAGAGAAGAGAGGAGAATAAGGGGTTAAGTAAGGAGCAACACCTATCATTCGTGGGTTAACATTCATTCAGAAAAAGAGGGAAAAAGTCTCACCATCATCATCCGCCGGCCACTGCCGACAAGTCAGAAAAATAGTCGGAGAATATAGGAGAGGGGTGAAAGATGAAAAGAAGTAAAATAAGAACGCTTACAAACCATGCAAACACAGTCTTAACTCACTGTCATACCATGCAAACTACAAACATGCAAGAAAAGAGTTAGAGACATGCAAAGTAAGGAGGATAAGAAAAAAAAAAAAAAAGTAGGTAAAGTTAAACAAAAAGTGGGTTAGTTTACGCTATGAGCTACATCTACATTCGTGTTAGTCTAATTTTTTTTTTTTTTTTTTTTTTTTTTTATTGCTGGCATCACGCTGGCATGTCACAAGCTGGCATTCATCGTCAACAGACTCATCCTCGAGCATCACCACCAGAGCTCCTGTTGTTAACTTTCTTTTTTAATTTTAAACAACGTTAATATTTTAAAATGTCTGTCAAGACGGTTCTCAAACACATTAACGCTGGTAGAATGAACGACTGACGCGGGAAGATTATTCCATTTATCAATTACTTTAAACGTAAAGAAGTTTTTAGCGATATTAGTAATGAAACGTCTGCCACGCAACTTGAATCCGTTATTGCGAGTATTACTATTATCGAAAGTGAACAATTTGTCAAAATTTACGTTATCGATGTTATTAACGATTTTGAAAACTTCAATAAGCTCCCCCTTAATCTCCTAGTTTCGAGTGAATACAAGTCTAACACTTTAATCCTATCTTCATAAGGCTTATTGCGCAATGCCGGAATAAGTTTCGTGGCACGACGCTGAACCCTTTCTAACCTATCAATATCCTCACGCAAGTACGGGCACCAAAACTGAACGGCATATTCCAAATGAGGCCTGACTAGGGACTTGTAAAGGGGCAATATAATATCCTTCGATTTAAATTCGAAATTACGCGCTATGAAGCCTAACATCCTATTAGCTTTTGCGCAAGACTCCAGGCACTGGTTCCTAACCTTTAAATCTTTAGTTACGCGTACGCCTAAATCTACTTCCTCGTCAACGCTCGCTAAATCCCTATCATCCATCGTGTACACGTAATTATTGTTGCGAGAACCTATATGCAAAACTTTACATTTATCTACGTTAAATTGCATCTGCCACTTATCCGTCCACTCCATAATCCTATCTACATCGTCTTGGATCCTATTTCTATCGTCCTCGTTAACAACCTTACCGCCTATTTTAGTATCGTCCGCGAATTTTGACACGTTACTAATCAATCCTACATCTATGTCGTTAATGTAAATTACGAATAACAATGGGCCTAACACTGAACCCTGTGGGACACCACTACCTACCTCTAACCACCCCGATTCACTACCATTAACTACGACCCTCTGCCTCCTAGCACGAAGCCATTCTTCTAACCAGTTAGCTACCTGACCGCGGATACCGTGCGCTTTAACCTTCGCAATTAGTCTCCTATGCGGAACTGTATCGAACGCCTTTTTAAAATCTAAATAAATAACGTCAGCTGCCCTATGCCTATCGTATTCGCGCACTATTTCGTTATAAAATTCTAACAAATTTGTTAAACAAGACCTATGGCGTCGAAACCCGTGCTGACTACTATTAATCAAACCCCTACTTTCTAAGTGATCGATAATACGATCCCTAACTACGGATTCCAAAAGTTTACCGACAATTGACGTTAAGCTAATGGGCCTATAATTGCTAGCTACCGCGCGGTCGCCTTTTTTAAAAATAGGCGTGACGTTAGCTAATTTGAAGTCTTCAGGAATAATCCCCGTTTCGAGTGACTGATTAAAAATCTTCGCTAAGGGGCCTACGATAACGTCTTTCAAATCTTTCAAATGTCTAGGATAAAAAGCGTCAGGGCCTGGAGCCTTGCTAACTTTTAGCCTATCGATATAATGCGCAATCTCAGCCTCGTAAACAGTTATTTCATCTAAAATAGTCTCGCTACTAAATGGAACGATATCGTCAACGTCGGGGACATTATTTACGTCCTCTACGGTAAACTGATGATGATGATGATGATGATGATGATGATCTACAGATCTACAGAAGCTAAGGCTAACAAAGACCCTAAGATCCACTCTAAGGCTAGCCCGAGAGAAAGGAAAGAGTAGGGGGTTAAGAGAAGAGAAGAGAATAGAATAAGGGGTTAAGTAAGGAGCAACACCTATCACTCGTGGGTTAACATTCATTCAGAAAAAGAGGAAAAGTGTCTCACCATCATCATCCGCCGGCCACTGCCGACAAGTCAGAAAAATAGTCGGAGAGAATAGGAGAGGGGTGAAAGATGAAAAGAAGTAAAATAAGAACGCTTACAAACCATGCAAACACAGTCTTAACTCACTGTCATACTGTCCGAACGATCTAAAGGTTGGTACATCATCTAAACGAAAAGGGCGGTTGCCCACCCAACCTCTGAACAGACCCAATCTCGCTTAACCTAGCCGATCTAACGGGAAGCGATGTTACGACGTGACCACGACATAGCCTTCATCATATCGTAACACTAAAACGTCAGAAAACGCAATATTCAACCGACGAAGAAACAACCCATCTAACTTAAATCCTGCACCTCAAAAATCATACTTACTTCGAAAATAAATTTCATCCATGAAAGGTGCCATTTCAATGGAGTAATTGTCGTTTTCGCCAATCATCTGCTGAAGGTTAATGAATTCAGTCAAGTGGACAAGATTACGAGTGACTTTGGAGTGAGAAATGTCGTAACACGCCTGTAAGGTTGTATACCACGGCTGGAAGTCACCAAAATCGATCGCGCGTCTCCCATCAACAATAAGCGGATCATCATCACAGAATCTATCTGCGGATTAGGGATTAAAATTAATAATATATTCGCCGATGTTTCTTTCACGTATTAACGTATTAAAGTAAACTTAACAAACGCGGAGATGAATACAAAAACAAAAGGAAACCTTGAAGTAGAAAGGCAGAGTCTTACGAACAACAGTGAATCATTAAAGATGTTCAAAGCTTGAAATGGGGAAAAGCTCAATTACAAACTTCTTTTGATATTATAGATATAAATTATTTGACGAAAATAACACGTGAATAAAATTCATGATAAAAATAACCACGAAGGAAAAAGAAAACGGAGAATGGTTTCACCGTCTCACCCCCTCAATATATTCCATTTGTCAAAAAAACAAACTATGCAAAATCTCAAGTAATTATAAATATTATTATTGGTGCCGCACAGAAAGGACTCAAATTTAGTTAATTATTGAAACATAAATACACGAATTTTTTATTAGTGTTTCATTATAAGGGCAAATAACAGCAGTTAAAGAAGAGCATAAACTAAAATAGACATTGACTACTGATTAATTAGAAACTGAATTGAACTAAACATTTTAAGACTGAAAGCATAGTAGATTTGGCCTAGTTGGGATGGTTGCTTATGAGGCACCCTTAAATATTAATTGATTTTAATAAAACTTCTTTGGTATACGTTTTATATTAATAGGAAAAAAAATATTAATTGATTTTAATAAAACTTCTTTGGTATACGTTTTATATTAATAGGAAAAAAAATGCGGGGGTGAGACCCCCAAATTTTGGTTGATTGGGTGGTTCTTATATGTATAGGAAAAATTAAATATATAAAATTTCGGCCTTTCACTCCCGCATTTTTTCCCTATTAATATAAAACGTATTTAGCAAAAATAAAAATGCTCATTTTCTATAGCAAACACTGCAAAATTTGCAGTTTCTAAAATTAGCAATTGAAAATTGAATGAAACGTGTTTCATTGAATTTTCTGTGGCTGAAACTCTTGAGAAAGTTTTATTTTTATCATAATGAACACACATTAATATTAATTTTAATTCTTATGCATTGCCTGCCATAATAGTAATATCACGAAATTTGAAAAATTATGTCATATATTCATAATTCTATATTATATTGATAGATTAACTAAATATCCGCATCCGCGGATATTGAAATTAAAAATCTGCATCCGCAGATGTTGAAAAACTGACATCCGGCCCACCACTAATATATATATATTATATATTATATATATATATATATATATATATATATATATATACGGTGTATATGTAAGTATATATAAAATAGTAATATTGTTGGAATCTGGATTAAAAATATCAATTTCCTTTTCCAAGTTTACAATAGTATGACAACGAGAGAGGCCTTCGGTACATTACCGAATAACAAAAAACAAAAAACCAATAAGAGTAATAAACTTTTTAATAAAAAAAATATACCCAAACAAAGAGTACCTTTTAATTTTTCATTGGTATTGCCAAAAGATGGTCTTGAAATTTGTAATACATCGTTGTGTTCCATTTTGTATTTCTCTTCATACATTTTTAACTCTGTTTCATTCAAACGAAGTGTGGCTCTCTTTAAAGAAAATGAATGACCAAAGTTAGAGAGAAATGTGAGCAAAATTTGAGAGAAAATGAGAAAGTGAATAGGATCAAGAGAAAATTAAAGAAAAAAAGAAAACGTACGAGTAACACTAAAGAAAGAGTGGATAAAATATCGGGTAATATCTGAGAATGAGTCAAAGATAATGCGCGGCATTTTAAACTTTATTCAATTTAATCAAATCAGAGAAAGGAAAGGAGACAATTGTTTTTAATTAAGTAATAGATGGATGGGTGACCGTAGTTCGCACTCAGATGATGCGACGGATCTCACATTAATCTATAAGTCCCCTCCGTTGCGCGAAACCTTAACCGTTAATACAAAAGCAAAAGCACGCAACTAACCATCTAATAGCAAACTTACCTTATTTTCCGAACGAGAGGTCAAATATGAATCTATCTTCCTCTTTTGCCCTCGACTTTCCTTACTGGGTGGTTCGTAAGCCCTCACTTGCATTTTCATCTTCAAACACACCGGATTCACACCTGTCAAGGAATAATGCAAACCCTCAAGTAAGATCCCATTCCGCTTAGGAGAGGCGAGTGAAGGGAAACAGACCTAAATTCTTTATAAGAATAAAGTTAATATCCAAGACCAAGTTCGAATACTATTTCCTCGTATGATTATGTTAAGAGGATCGTTGATTCGAAATTAGATCTGGCTACGAAGGCCCGGGTACGAGACCCACTTCCACTACGGTTGAAGTTGGGCAGGTCACCTAATAACTAACTCTGGGCTCACGCAACACACTCGGAAGTTCATCCCCAACTTCCTCCATATGGGGAAAAGGGGGTTCACAATATTCTGGATTCCTTGTGCGTCGGCTATCTGACCATAAACACTTTAATACCCTAATTAATGGTATTAATGATTTTAAAATGGTATTAAAAGTATTAAAATCGCATTCACCCATCAAAAAATGGGAACATTTTGGGGTTGTTTA
Organism: Bathynomus jamesi; assembly: GCA_023014485.1. Lineage (NCBI taxonomy): Eukaryota > Metazoa > Arthropoda > Malacostraca > Isopoda > Cirolanidae > Bathynomus > Bathynomus jamesi. The sequence continues at coordinate 272,594 of JAJOZX010001395.1, read as the reverse complement.
ACCTCCTTCGTAACGGCAGAGGTTAAGTGACGAAGGAGACCTATCAAAGCTTTAAGCGGGATCACTATCACTAAGGGTCACTATCAGACATGGGGTAATAGTAATAGACTATACAGGATTTTTCAAGTAATAGATCATAATTTTTTGGCTGTAATATCATAGTAATAGAAGGTAAAGTAATAAATAACAGTCTATTACTTTTCTATTAGAGTGGCAATGGACATATTGTGTGAACAAAGAACTGAAAAATGAACTAAATCTATTCTAAACTATCAGGTCATCCCATAAGTAATGTCGTTTTTTACGATAGATTAAGTTTAAACTAGTCCTACTCGGCTTAAGCATAAATTTTCCGAAGGTTATATCTAAGAGGAGATCTATCGTGTTTCGCTACATACTTTACAGACCTTGACCAGTGAAGACGTGTGTTTTGCTTTATGTGAACCCCCTCATAAACATGGCGGTATCAGAAGGGCATATCAGGCATATAATGCTTTACGAGTTCAAAAAAGGGAATAGTGCTACTGAAGCAACGCGAAACATTCAGGACGTTTATGGCAACGATATTCTGCATGTGAGGAAATGTCAAAGATGGTTTCAAAAGTTTAGGAATGGTGACTACTGTTTGACAGATGCAGCACGCTCTGGACGCCTGCTGAGTTTGATGATGACCTGCTGTTAGCCGCACTTGAAGAAGACTGTTCAACAACTGTCGAAGAATTGGCCCAGAAACTCAATTCACCCCCGTCCACCATCCATTGACATTTGCAACAACTCGGGAAAGTGCCTAAGTTAGGAAAATGGGTGCCACATGAAATGGCGGTCGACAATCTGAGGGTGCGGGTAAACATTAGCACAGCTCTTCATTCCCGTGAACTCCAAGATCCGTTTTTGCACCGTTTAGTGACTGGTGATGAAAAGTGGATACTGTACCAGAATGTTAAGCGCCGTCGACAGTGGGTTTGTGCCGGAGAACCAGCGACACCACAGCCAAAACCAAATCTTCACCCTCGGAAGGTGTTGCTTAGTGTTTGGTGGGATAAAGGTGGTGTAATACATTTTGAAACCTTACCACATAACCAAACAATCACCGCTCAAGTCTACTGTCAACAACTGGATCGATTGAACACTGCACTAAAAGAAGAGAGACCTTCTTTGGTTAATCGGAAAGGAATCGTGTTCCACGGTCCACCACGACAACGCACGTCCTCATACCGCTCGGATCACTTCTGCAAAAATTGAGGAGCTTGGGTGGGGAAAAACTTCCACATCCTCCATATTCTCCAGACCTTGCGCCTTCAGATTATCATCTCTTCAGGAGTCTGCAAAACTATCTTGACGAGAAACAGTATACTTCTTTAGATGACCTGCACACCAGTCTTTGTACGTTTTTGCCTCAAAACCGCCTGAATTTTATAAACATGGCATTGAAAAGCTTGTAGGACGTTGGCAGAGTGTCATTGATTCCGATGAAAAATATATACTAGATTAAAGTTTCGGTTGTTTTTTTTTGTCCTTCAAATTCCGATCTAAAAAACGACATTACTTATGGGATGACCTGATAAAATAAACATGTATGTGAACTAATTCTGTGGCAAATTTTTCCTTCAATAAAGTAAAATTTATCAAGACCTACAGTCTCTGAAATTGTAATGATTTAGTTGAAACAAATATTTGTTATTTGGCTGCCTCTGAGCCTCATCCTAGATCCATGAGTGCAGAGCCCTCTGTCTCTCAGCCTGGATTCATGAGTGCAGAGCTCTCTGCTTCTCAGTCTTATCGTGGATCCCTGAATCCAGACACTGCTACATCGCCAGCTCAATACCATCTCACACAGGGTACCCCACAAGGGGCCTTGGTGAATCGGGATACTGGGAATGCAGTCGGGGGTCATGATGAGGAGGGGCCGGAAGCGAGCGACCCCTCCGAGAACTGTAACCACTGCAGTAGCTAATGGTGGTGGTCCTTCAAGGTGGTCTGGTCCAACTCATGTACCTGCTAGAGGGAGTCAGCCTGCCTGTGGCAAAGACTGGCAGAGAACGGAGGGGTATCATAGGGGCTGCCAAAACAGATCGTATGGTGGTTGTACCAACGAAGACTTCAAACATTTTCGTCTCGAGATGTCAACCTGATCTTAAGGCCGAGGAGCTGAGGCATTTGTGGAAAATAAAGTGAACCTTCAGGTTACATGTAGGAAAATTGACTCCAGATGGACTACGTACAGTTCCTTTCAAGTTACAGCAGTCTGTGATGATCTAGGGGTATTTATGGATCCAGCAGTATGGCCGGAATGGGTATATGTACGGCAGTTCTATGAGAAGGGAAGAAAAACACCTGCAGCCGATCTCGCAAGTGCTGGAGAAGGTAATTATGGAGATATCATGCGTCGTACTGTGGAGGAAAATCCAGCTGGGTCTAATGCTGTAACTACTGTGCTTGGTATAAGTGGAATTCAACATGTAGAGATGGCTTCGGCAATAACAGCAAACACAGGCGGATCATAATTGATAAGCTGTTAGAGGATGCCGATATTCTGTCTGCAGGAAACATGGCTATGGAAACAGGACTTAAAGGACCTGAATAGCCTGTCCAGTAACTTTCATGGGAGAGAGGAGGTCACCAGAGATAAACAAGATGGTCTCCTTGCAGGCCACCCACCTGGTGGGGTAGCTATTCTATGGAGGTTGGGTATACGAAATATATTAGCGAATTAAAACTTGGTTTGAATTCACTAACTGGAATAGAAATTTGTGGAGACAATAAAAAATTTGTAATTCTGTGTATCTATATGTCTTTTCAGGCAGTTGATTAAGATGATGATTACCTCATTTAATTGGGGCAGGTCAGCAGTATTATTGATGAGTTGGATATGACATGTGTAGCTATTATTGGTGATTTTAATGCTAATGTGCTTAATGCTAATTCTTTGTTCAGCAACCACTTAAAAGCCTTCTGTGAAGATAGTAACTTCACCCTTTCATCCATGTGTAGTCTTCCTGGTAATAGCTTTACTTATGTTAGTGATAGTTGGCACACCACCTCATGGTTGGATCATTGTATTTGTATGTTCATTATACACAGTGATTCACTGGCCTATTTAGTCAGTGCTCCAGACAACTCTCTCTTAATCTTATATGGATCTCTTGTATAATGTTTGTATCTGTTGAGTCTGAAATAAAGTGTTTGTTTGTTTGTTTAACACACTGCTTCTAATTGCATTTAAATAGACATAAAGATCCTTTTCAAATGAGTGAAGTACCCGACATACAAAAGTAATAGTAATAGATGAAAATTAAAGTAATAGTAATAGAAGGAATCAAAAGAAATAGTAATAGAAACCCAGTAATTGACCCCCATCTTGGTTAACCTCGCTGATCTTACAGGAAGCGGTGTTGCGACATGGCAACGACGTAGCTCCAGAAAATGAGAAACAAGATATTAAATCATGAAGTATATCGTAATTAATTTTGCTTCCGATATTTTTTTTTAATTTTAACTACATAACCTTTGTTGACAATTTTGGGGTAAAAGTTAATAATAGTGAACAATTTTTTTTTATTTAACAAGCAGAGCCTTCGGTGCCTGGGTTACCCCTTTGGGAGGAGGTCATTCTCCCCCTCCCCCCAAACCCCTCACCCCCCTTTATGCAACTTGGAGGGCTAACCCCTCTCCCCCACCCTTCCCCCACTACCCCCCAGGGGGGAAGGGGGCTGGCACCTTGCAACAATTGATCAACATTGCAATTGCATATATGCACTTTATCTCTTTTTTTTTCACGTTTTCATGTATTTTCCGGACAATGTGCAACTTCATTTTTTTTTTCACTTTTTTAATCTTTTTTTCACCTTTTTTTAATTAAAATTTTTGTTTTTACTTTTTCATTTTTTTTTTTTATTGGTATAGGAAAAAAATAAAATTATCAATAAATTCCAAATAGCCTTTTATACCATAAAAACGTGTTTTTCTTAAATTGAAACTGTAAATAACTCTATAAATAATAGTTAAGCATGGGACTAGTTCGTGTAACATATAGTTATCAGATATTTAGATATTTGGGCGATTAATTATAGTAGCAGAAATCCATATTGGGTTCCAAATAAATCGTTCAACAACAAAAAACCAGGTGTAAATTTATTTAACTTACAAAAATCCATTTGCATGTGATGATATGCTCTATCAAAAATATAATAAGCAATTTTTTTTTTTTTTAAATAAAACAAAAAAATTACCCACTATTCTTAACCCTAGCCCAATTTTTATTTTTTTTAACATAAATAACTGAAATTGGACATTTATTTTATTTAATTTGGCCCTTAAGCTTTCGGCTAAGCTTAAGGCAAAAGAAAAAGCTAAATAAGCTTTTCAACATCAATATTTCTAAACAGAAGTCTTAACTTCAAAGTTTCAAAAAGTTTTCCTTTGAAATATATTGGGTGATTTTTTTAAACATGACACTTTAAAAGGTTTGTATTTTTTTTTATTAACTGAAATAAAAGTGTTGTGACTGAAAAGTTGGGGTTCATTAAAAAAAAAAAAGAATCTAAACTCAATGAAAAACATTGTTAGGTTTAATAAATGAATTATAAAGTTAGGAAACAGGCCTCGTATGAATTTGAAAATGCGTATATGACTTAGCAAGTTAGCATGAAGGCAGAAGAACAGGTTTTCTTGCGTTCATACTTGTCTTCGTGTTTAGTGAATAAGAAACAAGAATAAAAGTCGTGAAATCACGCCTCGTTTTTGTCCAATCATGTCATTAAAAACAATATGTTAATATAACACTATACTGGACAAAGTGTACATATCTAATGATAGGATTAAATATCGTAGAAGAGGCCAGTAGTATGACCGCAAAAAAGCCGAATGCAATTGCAATGCAATGTTGATCAAATGTTGCAAGAGGTGGAGGGAGGGGGTTGGCACCCTTGAGGGAGAAGGTTTTTAGCCCCCAATTGCATGAAGAGGGGAGAGGGGCTTTACTCCCCCCAAGCCTAACCTGACCTAGGAAGGTAGTCTAAGAGAGAGGAGTGACGAGGAGAGAGATCTTGGCTTAGAAGTCTTAATCAGAAGTAGTATATATGTTACAGTCAGTGTGTGTAACCAGCCATTTCGCGTAATGGCTGTTTCACTTGGTCATTTCGCGAAATAACAAAAATCTTCAGCCATTACGGGAAATGGCTAAAATTCCACCTTGGTCATTTCGTGAAATGGCTAAAATGACTTTTGAAATGAATTCATAGAAATAATAATCACAATAAAATTGGAAACCTTTATTTAACTAAGTAAATCTGCTAAGACATATATCCACAGGACTGTTCAAATAAGTGAGAAACACTCTTCAAATGCACATTTGAACACATTTGAATTTTCAATATAGAAGTTTTCAAATACTAACCGGGCCTTCAATGTTATTCTGATGTCCGCCATTGAAGGCCCAGTTAGGTCAACTGTATGTCCTCGACAATTGGTTAGGTTAAGTCGTGTTATTTTCGTTAAAACTAAAGGAAATAACACAACTTAACCTGACCAATTGTCAAGGGCATACAGTTGACCTAAACGGGCAAATGATCTTGTACGAAATGACCAAGGTGGAATTTCAATCATTTCGCGTAATGGCTGAAGAGTTTAGTCATTTCGCGAAATGACGAAGTGAAACAGCCATTTCGGGAAATGACAAAGTTTCAGCCATTACACGAAATGGCTGGTTACATACTTTGACTGTAACATATATATATATATGTTAATATAACACTATACTGTAGTGTACATATCTAATGATAGGATTAAATATCGTAGAAGAGGCCAGTAGTATGACAGCAAAAAAGCCGAGTGCAACTGCAATGATAGGATATATATATATATATATATATATATATATATATATATATATATATACAGGGCTATTCAAAATGATTCATCCGATTTCAACTGAGAATACTTCCGTACCTATCAACCGTGCATCAACTGGGCATACACAACATGAAAGAGGAAATCTCCGAGTTTTACAAGATCACCGCGAGAGGGCTTCAAAGTCACGCCGTGGCCTAGCCTAGCAACAAAGTCAGTGTGAAAATGGCGTCCGCACAGCAGAAGGCGTTTTGTGTGTTGCAGTTTTCGAGCTGTAAATCGGTAGTCACAGTGCAGCACCCGGTGGATCTGTTCTGTAACGTCGACGAAACTCACGCTGCACTGTGACTACCGATTTACAGCTCGAAAACTGCAACACACAAAACGCCTTCTGCTGTGCGGACGCCATTTTCACACTGACTGTTTGTTGCTAGGCTAGGCCACGGCGTGACTTTGGAGTCCTCTCGCGGTGATCTTGTAAAACTAGATTTCCTCTTTCATGTGGTGTATGCCCAGTTGATGCACGGTTGATAGGTACGGAAGTATTCTCAGTTGAAATCGGATGAATCATTTTGAATAGCCCTGTATATATATATATATATAGTGGCCTACGGATCACTGATTTGATGTGGCTAAGAAAGTAGGCTTACTATAATTACTGAATAAAATTGAAATGAATAATTTGGGTCACCAGGTCTTGCAGACCAAATAATGTTTAATAAGGAGAGAGAAATCACTTTGTTGTTTTGTGTTTAATCGGGAAAATAAATCACTTATTGTTCACAGCGATTAACAGTTCAATAAAGGTATTTATAATGATTAAAAATTATATAACGGCATTTAATACTATGCTAAAGATGACTGGTTCTTAGCAATGCGGAATGGTTATACAGCCTAACTGTTAAGTAAACACACTAATTCAGATAGGCTAATGAGATATGCAGAGTGAACACAGAATAAATAATAGAGCCAACTGATAACTGAAATAATGAAAGTACGGTATGGCACAGTAAATGGATTATGTCGGAAAAATGTAATGCATTAAAGAAGCATATAAACAAACCGATGCAAAATAAATGATTATATGACTGAACACAATAACAGGGTGATACAACATTGCAGTATTGGTACAACACTTGAATAGGCCTACTGCGGTCTTAACGAGAGTTTGGACGGTAATGAAAACACTTTTAGGGCCTACGCGATTAGGCAGAGCTTGTTGAAGCACGACGTAACAAAAACACTGTAGGCCGAGTGAGGGCCGACAAGAGGCTTACCGCGACGCAGGATAACTCTGGAGACTGAAGGCCTACGTGAAGATTTGACTGTATTGCGTTTTGCCGAAGATGACATTGGAGACTGTAGACCTACGTGAAGGTTTGACTGTATTGCGTTTCGCCGTAGATGACTTTGGAGACAGTAGAGGGCCTGTTGAAATACTTGTTGAACGGGTGCCAATCGAATTGTGGTGAAGCAAGAGTGAAGAACAGTGAGGTTTGTGGCTTGTAGCCTACTAGGAGGTTTACGGACCTGGGCTTCGAAGGGATGCTTCTGCAGGCGGAATGGCCTTACCGGAGAGAGGATAAGTTTTGAGGGCCGGTAGAGACTTTTTGAGAAGGGGGCCAACGGAAACTCTTGCAACAGTGATGTTGCTTCTTCCAGGATGAAATTGTAGGGGGCCTTACTTGATGATAGATGTTGTGTATGCTCGAACGGAGCCTTGAAGGAACAGCGAGCCGCTCTCCGACGAAGGCCGGAGAGCGGCTGGCGTGACGAGTGGTGATATTGACGAAGGTGCTGAGTGAGACGTGACGACCAAAATGAGAAAATGGCAAGTGAGAATGATTTGAGAAAGAAACTACATTTTATAGACCTTGGTGACGTCCTCTGGTGGTCGTTTCGGGAAATACCACACAATCTGTTTCCTGTGTGGGTGTTTCATGCCCGCGTGTGTAGCTTTTGTTTTGATTCCATGATGTTTGAGAACGGCGGGGAAAGGAATTTCTTTGACATATATATATATATATATATATATATATATATATATATATATATATATACAGGGTGTACATAGTCAGGATCTATTTTTGAGAAATAATTATTTTTTCTATTTTTCTTTTCAGAAGCCCTTAGAATGAATACAGAAGAGCGTGTGGCAATAGTAATTTGGCGAATCGAGGGAAAGAAATACAATGACATCCGAGAAGTTTAGAAGGAGATTTCATAAGCCGGGGCCAATAGACAAGACAATACGAAAACTGGTGAACAAATTTAAACGAACGGGATCTGTAAATGATGAAGCAAGATCAGGACGACCGTGTATGTCAGATCTTACCGTGAATGCAGTACGCGGAATTATCACTGAGGAGCCACATACGTCCGTTCGTGCTGCATCACACAGACTCGGCCTCCCGACGTCATCTGTGCACAAAATTCTGAAAGTTAATTTGCAGAAGAAAAGCTATCATTTGCAGGTTTTACATGATTTACATGAAGATTTCCCTCGACGAAGTGCTGTGTGTGCTGATCTCGTAGAACAAATCTGGAGTGATAATTTAATGGACAACATTCTCTTTAGTGATGAAGCCACTTTCCATACGTGTGGAAAAGTAAATCGCCATAACTGTCGAATTTGGACAGATGAAAGACCGAATGATTTCGTCCAAAATTAGGAAAGAGACTCACCTAAAGTTAATGTCTGGATGGGTTTAACAAAATCTAAGGTTTATGGTCCTTTTTTCTTTGCTGAAGCTACAGTTACGGGGCTTATTTATCTGGACATGTTGCAGCAATTCCTTGGACCTCTGCTGATTGGGGATAGGATTGTTAGTACCGTCGTCTATCAACATGATGGTGCTCCTTGTCACTATGCCAAAATTGTTCAGGATTATCAAAATGGACGTTTTCCAAATCGCTGGATCGGACGCGGAAGCAACAGACCTTGTGTCGCGAGATGACCAGATTTAACCCCTTTAGATTTCTTTGCATGGGGCTTTATCGAGTCGCACGTCTATCAGACGAAGATTACGAGTCTTGAAAACTTACGTACACGTATACGAACTGCTGCAGATAACATAACCCCGCAAATGCTCCAGAATGTGTTTAGAAATGCTGCGGAACGATTTGAGCTGTGCAGGGATACTGATGGGCGTCACGTTGAATCCTACTCTTAATTATTTAATAAATGTTAACACTTTATCATTTTATGATTGAATTCCATATAATTTCCAAGTGCTTCACAAAAATAGATCCTGACTTTATGTACACCCTGTATATATATATATATATTTATTAACGGAATAGATGTTCATACTCGGCCCACAAAGACAAAATTTCCTCCATGACTTCCTTTATGAAACAGACATTCCCTGACGAGATGTTGAGTAGGAAAAAATTTCATGGCCCTTTTTACGCAGTTCCGGCGCGTTCCGCCGGTTTCAGCTTCGGATTAATTCTTCTAGTCGCAATCGTGCAGGGGGGAGCAACATTCTCATTCATCAGATTGATATCCTGTATATATATATTTTTTTTTTCAATCATGTATGATTGCTTCGGGGCAAATGAGTAAACATGATTGAAAATTGGGCACGTCTCTTTTGAACTTGCGCTATTTAATTTGCATATATTTAATGGAGATGTTCTCCGTATAGCGAAGTTCTTGACAGCTCCAATCGGCTTAGAAGGCAATGCATGTATTAACTTTTGTGGTGCCGTTAATTTTGGCGCAGAATAATTAAATCAAATAACATCATTTGAATAATAAAACACAACTGCGTCATTTTGTTTTAGTCGTTATTTAAAATGGAATCAATTATTTAACATACCTATTCAAAATATATAGATAAACATTTAATGAAAAATAATAGAAGAAATCTATATACCAAAAATACACACTTTAAGTGAGGAATATATATATATATATATACGTATTTTACAGGTAAAAATTAAATAGCAGGTAAATGGAGAGATGTTCATTAGACAATTCAGAAATATGGGGAATTTAAGGTCAAATTCCTTTGTACAAAGCGAATCATGCCTAGGAGAAACGATCCCAATTGCCTCGTCATACCTAAAGTTTTAATTCTATTTGCATGTGATCGGAAGAGATGATGGTTCTTTTGAGTATATAAGTACATATATATATATATATATAAGCACACCGGACAAAAAATTAGTCACCCCTCTCAGAATGTACCTAATAACGTGTGACGGCGCCTCTGGCCTTGATAACCGCACGAATCCGGCGAGGCAGACTCTACGAGGTTGTGCATGTACTGAACATCGATTTGCTGCCACTCGTTCATCAGCCGGTCCCGAAGTTCCGCCAGAGTCCGTGGGTGTCTATTCCTGCGCTTCACTTTCTGTTTCCAGCCTGAACAACACTTTCGACGCATTCAGGATTAAAGGCTTCATTGGACCTGCGATGTACTCGTCGCCTCCCATCATTGGAGAACAAACAAAAACGGGACTCATCGGACCAAATTACACGTTTCCAATCTGCCGCAGTCCAGTTTTTGTGCCTCTGAGCCCATTTATAACGTGCCAATTTGTGACTTGCTGTTAACAGCGGCCTCTTCCGTGGTACCCTGCTCCAGATGTCCATCGCATGCAATTCTCGTCGCAATGTCCGTTCAGAAATTGGTCGCTGGAGAACCTCATTGGTTTCTTGGAGCAATTGTTCTCTGGTTTGAAAACGATTTGCAGTTACTAGACGAGAAACATGGCGGCGGCCCCTATTGTCGAGAATTGTTTTCCGGCCACAGTTACGCCGTCGATTGTCAGTTGATTGCGAACTACACCACTCTTTGTAAACTCGCTGGACAGTACGCGTTGACACACCAACAAATTGGGCTACTTCAGACATTTTGTGTCCGTGGGCTCTGCCAAACACGATGGCTCCTTTTTGCCACTGAGTAACGTCTGCCTCACGACCCATTTTGCAGACTATATCCAACACACACTTTGTTCTTCACCACCTCACGAAACAGATCTGATCCTGTGTGCTACGTCACCGCTACTTGTCACTTACCAATGCTACATCAGCGCCCTCTGTGTGACCTTGAACTTCCTACTATCGGTGCTATTAGGGGTGACTAATTTTTTGTCCGGTGTGCTTATATATATATATTAGATATATATATATTTTTTTTTTCAATTAATGCCATGTAAATTTAACTATTAAACACTCAGCATATGACAATCAAAACTAAGGATATATCTATTTCGGAAAAAAATAAGTTGTTTAAAACATGCTGTGTGTCGTCTTGAACCGGATTTATCACACAGAAATACGACTATATATAATCTCTTAAAACGCCTATCTATAAACTTGATCGCTAATTAGTCTTTTTCAAAATATATTTCTAAAAATTTTTTTTCGGAATAAGTTATTCGAAACATAGAGACATACCCGATTTAATGGAGTTTTTAGATAAGCATTTGCTCCAGAAGGACGCCTGAACACCTGGATAGAGGAAGCGTCACGATAAGAAATCTCGTGGGCCCAAAATAGGGACGCAGGCATCAATATTTTTATATAATTTAATTGTTAAACCAGATTTTTTCATTTTCATATAAGTGATTCTTACGTATACGAAGTGGTGAATTATAAAAATGTACAAATGCAACTAATTTATAACAATTAGAACGTATGTCCCCACTTACGGACGTAGGCAGGTAATGGCGTAAAATAATAATAGCAGTAATAATAATAATAATGCCAAATTAAAATAGTGCTAAATATTAATTTGAATTATGTTCAGCGTCTACCTATCAAATTTTCTAAAATCTCAGGGTTGTTTAAACCAATTTTGACAACGTTACGCCCACAAAAACAACATCGACCAATCAGAAAGTCTCGAGTTGACGACCAGGCCTACGTCATTTGAATTGGCCCACAGAAACACAAATGACAAAGCCACGCCCACAAAGACGTTATCCTCCAATCAGAATGTCACCGAGTTGGCGATTGGTCTTCTAATCTCAAACCTATGTCACGATTTAGAACACTGTCCCCACATATAAAAAGGGTGAACGTACATCTCGAGATCATATTGTTATTTTTCCGGTGAATAATCACGCGTTGCTACCCGTAATGAATACAAACAAATCTTTTCGTCACCAGACGTATTCGAAGCAGATGTTATGTAAGTTGCAATCACGATGTGAAATGCGTATATTATATATATATATATATATATATATATATATATATATATATAGGGTGAACCAAATGTAGGTGGACAGTAAATGATAACGTTTATTTTGAGAATACATATTTAATTTTTTTGTATACTATAATACAAAATAAAATTTAAATAAATTTAGTTATAATATTTAATATAATATAACACAAACACCATAGTTATAATGAACACCATAGTTATAATATAATATAACACAAACCGTATTCAACCTACTGTCCACCTACTTTTGGTTCACCGTGTATATATATATATATAATATATATATATATATATATATATATACGCGCGCTACTGTCATGCCATCAAGGAAAGGAAATAATGAACTAACAGACGATCTAAAAGAAATATCCGAAACATTGAGAGCCCAGTATGAATCGGTATTCAGTACCCTAAAAAGTGACAAAGCGATACCTAACATTGAAGCATTTTTCAAAGAGAAATTGCGAGGAGAATGTATAACAGACTTTGATTTTATCCCAGAAGTTGTAGCGAGAGATATATGACAAATGAAATCACATTCCGCTGCAGGTCCGGACAGATGGAACGCACTATTAATTAAAAACTGTAAAAATGAAACAGCTACACCCTTATACTGGATATGGAGAAGATCCCTAGACACTGGGGAAATACCGAGCATCTTGAAAAGAGCAAACATCGTCCTTATATATAAAGGAGATAGATAGATCTCAAGCAAAGAACTATAGACCAGTGTCCTTGACGTCCCACCTCACCAAATTTTTTTTAAAAATAGTCAGAGAGATTCAACGCAAATCAACACGGATTCCGATCAGGAAGATTCATGCCTATCACAACATATAGAACATTATAACAATATCCTAGATGCACTTGAGGGCAATGAAAACTATGATGTCATATACACGGATTTTGCTAAAGCTTTCGACAAATGCGATCATGGTATAATAGCACATAAAATGAAACATGTGGGAATAACAGGCAAAGCGGGAAAATGGATTTACAACTCCCTCAGAAATCGACTACAGGTGGTCAAAATTCAAGGTGTATCATCATCAGAATCAGACGTACGCAGCTCAGTACCACAAGGTACAGTGCTGGCCCCACTCCTGTTCATTATCATCATGCTAACACACACACAGTGGAGTAAACACCAACAGCGTAGTAACATCTTTTGCGGACGATACAAAAGAAGTTGAGGCCTTGCAGAGAGAGACGAACAAAATGTACAATCGTCAGAAGACAACAATATGACATTTAACACCGAGAAATTTCAGCTCTTGAGATATAGTAGAAATGAGGAACTTAAAAAGACTGCATATTATGCTTCAGATAGACAGGAAATTCAGAGAAGCACGAAAGCGGTCGACTTCGGGGTAATAATGACAGATGATGCCAAATTCGAGACACAAAATGAAATAATAAACAAAGCAAGAGGAGTCGCGGGACAGGTACTAAGAACGTTCAAAAGGAGGGAGAAGACTAATGATTCCCCTGCTGAGAACACTGATCAAACCAAAACTTGAATACTGCTCAGTTTTGACGTCCCCATATAAAAAGGAAAAAATTAATAAAGTAGAAGAAACGAAGAGACATTTCACAGCCAAGATTGATGGCTGCAAAGAACTCAACTACTGGGAAAGACTACGCAAACTAAATCTGTACTCTCTGGAAAGAAGAAAGGTATACCATAACACTGGGGAACAAATTTCAAATTTTTGTCTATTTAATTAGATTTGACAGTTACTTCTAGGTAATTTGGGTGCGCTGAGCACGAATTTTTACTCGGTTTTGCTCTATCAGGTCCTGATTTTGCTCAACACCCCTCCTCTTTCGTCGTATTCATAAAAAGGTTTTTTTCTCAATACTCGCTAAGTCTTTTTGCAGTTACACATTATGCAACTAGGTTTTTATCTAGGTATTTGTACCTATTGTTATGGTATTGTTGTATTATGTATATTTTTATATGTAACACCCTAAAAATATTTTTAATTTTGTCATTTTTAACCCATTTTAATATTAGTAAATTAAGCTAAAAATATCATAGAATTCTAAAATTTTCTCGAGCGTTCCTGTTCTCTGTAGAGTATTCTAGAGGGACAACTAAAATATATAAAAGCGACTCGTTTCCAGAGTTAATCAGTCAATTCAATCAGTCAGTCAGTCAGTCAGTCAGTCAGTCAGTTGAGTTAGTTAATTAAGTTTGGGCATTAACATAATTTTGAATTGGCATATGATTTAGTGAGTAATTTTGTCATCGTGATTTAATATAGTTGATTTAATTAGACGTAATTTATATTGTACCTACTCATCCGTGTTTCTAGTTTAATTTCATAGATTGTAAGTACCTATTTCATAATAAGTACCTATTTAAACTAATTTTTGTTTATATTTCAGATTTTCTTAAATTTATATGAATTAAGGGCTTTAAATACCTTTACAAATTGGCAGAACAATCAAGCAATATGTCATCAAGCACTAGAAAGTTCAAATGCAAAAACAACCCTGATTCCTTCTGTTATATATGTGGAAATTTTACACTTCCACATCAACGAGCAAATATAACTGACTTCGTAAAAAGAGCTTACTTAGCTTATTTTGGCATAAAACTGGGGGACCAAGATAAATCGTGGGCTCCACATAAAGCCTGCACTATATGCATTGAAAGACTGCGACATTGGACGAAGGGTTCGGATTCAAAAATACCTTTTGGAGTTCCGATGGTAAGTTTATGATTTCATAAAACTACGTAATTTAATCACTAGTATACTGTAACTTACCTAAATGTAATTGTAACTTAGGTACATAAACAAAAATTTACAGAAAATGTTTATAAGAATCTCAAATATTGCATAAGGTTGAAACACATAGAAATGTTAAATGTTTGGGTGATAACTTTTGATAAAATTCATAAAAACAAGTCTCTCGTCGCTTTTGTTAACGCTTTACAATTTTTTTTCCATATCAGGTGTGGCGAGAGCCTACTAACCACGAGACCGATTGCTACCTTTGCTTTGTCAAGACTTCGGGCTTCACTAAGAAAAATAAACATTGTATCGAGTACCCAAATTTCGACACCGCGATACGACCTGTGCTACATTCAAATGAGATCCCCATTCCAAAATTTAAGGGTCTGCCAACTCAAGAATTAGTTGAAGATGTTCCTGAAAATATTGTTATGCACTTTGAGGAGTCAGACACCGATTTTGACCCCAGCGTATTTGAAATTCAAAACGATCCGCAAAAGTTTAACCAGGCCGAGTTGAATGATCTTGTAAGGGATCTAAATTTGCCAAAAAAGGCTGCGGAAATTTTAGCTTCAAGACTTAGAGAAAAACTTGCTTACTTCAAACACACACATTTCATTTTACAGAAAAAGAGAAGAACTTGTTAAATATTTTAGAACAGAGGATAGTTTAGTATATTGCTGCGACATAGTTGGTTTGTTAAAGAAGATGGGGGTTGTCTTACGATGCAAATGATTGGCGCTTGTTTTTAGACAGTTCGAAAAGAAGTCTTAAGTGTGTGTTGTTGCATAATGGCAATCTATACGGCTCGATACCGATTGGGCACTCAACAAAATTAAAAGAAAAGTATGAACATATAGAAAAGGTTTTAAATCTTATCAAATATAGGGAGCACGAGTGGATCATATGTGTTGACTTAAAAATGATTAATTTTCTGCTAGGACAACAAGGAGGGTATACTAAATATCCCTGCTTCCTTTGCTTATGGGACAGCAGAGCCAAGGAAGAACATTATTTCAAACAAATCTGGCCAGCACGAACATCACTTACTGTCGGAGAAAAAAACGTAATTAATCCACCTTTAGTGAGCAGAGATAAAATCATATTTCCTCCTCTGCATATAAAACTAGGCCTCATTAAACAATATGTAAAAGCTTTAGATACGAACGGCGAGTGTTTCAAATACATAACTTCAAAATTTCCAAGTTTAAGTTATGAAAAAATCAACGCGGGAATTTTCGACGGTCCACAAATAAGAACAATGATTAAAGACAGCAATTTTCCTAATGTCATGAATGAACGCGAAAAAAATGGCTGGTTCTCATTCGTGGACTTGATAGAAAACTTTTTAGGCAATTATAGGGTAGATAACTACGAAGAAATCGTAAAAAAACTTTTAAGGGACTACAAAGAGTTAGGTTGCAATATGAGCATAAAAATGCATTTTTTGAATAGCCATCTTGACCAATTTCCAAGTAATTTAGGTGATGTAAGTGACGAACAAGGGGAGAGATTCCACCAAGATATCAAAATTATGGAGGAACGGTACCAAGGCCGCTGGGATTCCCACATGATGGCTGATTACTGCTGGTGCTTGAAAAGAGACCTGCCATCAACAAGCAAATACGCTAGAAAGTCTTACACAGGGCCGGACTTTCACCTGCTGAGGCCCTAAGCTATATGAAATTTGAGGCCCTTCTCTAAAAAAATTCGGGTAAAAAAATTTAAAATAATTATTACTATAATTATTATTTTTTATATTAATGTTAATGATAAAGAAAAAATAATATATATATAATTTTTGATGAATTAGTGTTAAAGAATAAAAACTAATGATAAAATAAAAATATATTTAAAAAAATGAGGCCCCCGAGGGTGTGTGGTCCTAAACTATAGCTTATTTAGCTTATAGGTAAGTCCAGCACTTGTCTTACAAAAGAAAATTTTTGCCACAGTGAAATCTTCATATGTTTGTTTTTTTATTTTAAGTCATTTCTATCGTTATAATGTAATTTTACTGTAGTTTGAACTGCTTGTATTCATGAAACTTGAAAAAAAAATTTAACACGACTTAATTTTTTAGTCCTAATTTGAAAAATCTGGAAAATGGCACATAGGCTGTCGACAAGAATCAGGACCTGATAGAGCCAAACCGAGTTGAAATTCGTATTCAGCGCACCCAAATTACCTGGAATCAAGTGTCAGATATCATTCAATAAAATACGTGTTGCCCAGTGTAATCTATATATGGAAAATTATCGAAAAATTGGTACCAAACCTCAAACAAAACCCAATTACAATCCAGATAACGCTGGAAAATAGGAAAGGCAGAATGTGTAGTGTTCCCAAAATTAAAGTCCTGACAAGGGACCTCCTCAACTCTGAAGGAAAATAGCTTGGTTGTCAGGGGGCCAAGAATTTTCAACCAGCTTCCAAAGGACCTCAGAAACGTTACAGGGGTCAAAGTTGAAGTGTTCAAGAGAAGACTAGATGCCTGGCTCAGGACGGTACCAGATGAGCCGGTTGTACCTGGCTATGTACGATGGAGCGCAAGAGAGCAACTCGCCCCTCCACCAAGCCCTCCAAGGGTTTTCAATTGGAGTCAGACTGTAGGATAAGCAGAAGACTAGGTAATTGACTCATACATTCAATATTACCAATAAAAACCTGAAGCTTGGAAAAACAGATTCAGAACGGACAAGGTTGAGTCTTAGAAGGGATCTCTGGGCTGACGGGTAGTTCAGCTCGTTAGGAAATTGCTTTACGGTTGTGTATACAGAAATTTGGGCTTGGAGCTTGACTGTAGGTTAGGCAATAGGCTCAAGCAACATTTAACGTATATTTGATTATCTTAGAATTAAGATTAAACAATTACTGTACTCAGTAACATAAAAGAAACTTATATTAACTTTTTGTGAAGATAAATTTAATTCAATATAATTGATTGAAAATATTAACTGCTTAATAAAAAAATAACTACCGACGTGTTTCTTTGGCAACCGAAGAATCTCTACACAGTATTTCTTAAATGAACTGGGAGTTCGGCGTGCTCTGTGGCAACGGTTGGACAAGACCTCAAGGCGGTCCTTCCGATCCAGGAGTACAATATCATACCCTCTTGGAGGTTTCAATTCACTAAACTCCAGGGGTTTATGATTATATATATATATATAGTAGAATGCTTTTATCCTGATGTTCTAGTGCTGAAACGGCTATGCTACTCTTCAACGCACCTGACCGGGGAGAATTTTCATCGCAGGATGTGGACAACATTTATGACAATGGACTCCGACACGCACGAAATGCAAGTAGAAAAATTGCATACCCGTATTTCAACCAAAGCTTCTCTCTCTCTCTCTCTCTCTCTCTCTCTCTCTATATATATATATATATATATATATATATATATATGTATAGAAACGACGTAAGTATAGAGGAGTGTTCTGCACACGAGGAAGAGAAATAAAGAACAAATGAAAAATGAGGTGACCGCCCGGGAATCGAACCCAGGATCTTCCGATTGCCGGTCAGATATGCTACCACTACACCACGGGCCCGTGGTGTAGTGGTAGCATATCTGACCGGCAATCGGAAGATCCTGGGTTCGATTCCAGGGCGGTCACCTCATTTTTCATTTGTTCGTTATTTCTCTTCCTCGTGAGCAGAACACTCCTCTATACTTACGTCGTTTCTATACATTAATATACTGCGTGGTCATTGCAGTTAAATATATATATATATATATATATATATATATATATATATATATATATACCAGTTCAAATGATAAACAATTTACGGAGCAGGGTCATATTTTGTTAGCTTTAACAAAAATTATCACGATTTAACCTAAACCTTCGTCAAACACACACAATTGAACTAACCGGGCATTCAATAATTTTCCCACAGCTCTCGAATAATTTTAAGCAACTTTTACCAGATACCATACAAAGAGTATCAAAGTATATGTGAATGACCCGGATGAGTAAATTGTTAATTATTATTTGACCGGGTACCCTGGCTGTTTAAGCGTCTCTCTCTGAGTGAGAATAGGTTAAAAATGAAGCAGTACAATAACAGGAACCTCCCTGAGTGGATCGAAAGGTTTTTGAGGCTTCACCGTGTCCTTGTAACTCACTCTCTTCCTATATAAGCACACCGGACAAAAAATTAGTCACCCCTAATAGCACCGATAGTAGGAAGTTCAAGGTCACACAGAGGGCGCTGATGTAGCATTGGTAAGTGACAAGTAGCGGTGACGTAGCACACAGGATCAGATCTGTTTCGTGAGGTGAAGAACAACGTGTGTGTTGGATATAGTCTGCAAAATGGGTCGTGAGGCAGACGTTACTGTGGCAAAAAGGAGCCATCGTGTTTGGCAGAGCCCACGGACACAAAATGTCTGAAGTAGCCCAATTTGTTGGTGTGTCAACGCGTACTGTCCAGCGAGTTTACAAAGTGGTGTAGTTCGCAATCAACTGAAAATCGACGGCGTAACTGTGGCCGGAAAACAATTCTCGACAATAGTGACCGCCGCCATGTTTCTCGTCTAGTAACTGCAAATCGTTTTCAAACCAGAGAACAATTGCTCCAAGAAACCAATGAGGTTCTCCAGCGACCAATTTCCGAACGGACATTGCGACGAGAACTGCATGCGATGGACATCTGGAGCAGGGTACCACGGAAGAGGCCGCTGTTAACAGCAGGTCACAAATTTGCACGTTATAAATGGGCTCAGAGGCACAAAACCTGGACTGCGGCAGATTGGAAACGTGTAATTTGGTCCGATGAGTCCCGTTTTTGTTTGTTCTCCAATGATGGGAGGCGACGAGTACATCGCAGGTCCAATGAAGCCTTTAATCCTGAATGCGTCGAAGGTGTTGTTCAGGCTGGAGGTGGTTCCGTGATGTTCTGGGGATGTATTTCGTACCACGAAATGGGCCCTCTCGTTCCAGAGACGATGAATTTGAACCAGCAGGCGTACCTCCGCATACTAAATGATGAATTGGTCTCTGCCTCGCCGGATTCGTGCGGTTATCAAGGCCAAAGGCGCCGTCACACGTTATTAGGTACATTCTGAGGGGTGACTAATTTTTTGTCCAATGTGCTTATAAGGCTAATATATATATATATATATATATATATATATATAGGGTGTCCCGTAAGTCTGGACCCATAGGGCAAAATTAATAAAATTACAAAATAGTCCGTTTCGCTGGACATGCGTCGAAGTGACTTCTTGGGACTGACAGCGAAGCTAGCCAACACATTGGTACTGGTTTCGTCTTCCGTAACAGTCCTTGAAGGTCCTCTGCGAAGCTTGTCAGCTACGGATCCAGTTTCCTTAAATTTGGCTATCAACTTGCCAACACATCTGTGTGTGATTGGTGCGCGGTCTGGATGCATATTGTTGAATTCTTCGGCCACTTCCCGGTGACTGCGGGTCCCGACCAGCAAAATAACGAACTCTCTCCTCTCTAGTCAGTGACATGGTTTACCTGCATAATAAAAAAATATATTATAAATCCCTATGGGTCCAGACTTACGGGACACCCTGTGTATATATAATATATATAATATATATATATATATATATAGTGTGAAATAATTTTAAAAAGTAAAAAATGGAGAATTAAGTTGGGAGCCTAAAACGGACAATTTTCCGGTCAATTCTAATTTAATCGAACCGAAGCTAATCTAACTCCTTGGGGGGGGGGGGGGGGGGGGGGTCTGATTTCAGTCGAATCTTGTGTCGAATTACAAAAATTGGTCTTTATTTTAACTGATAAATTCATGAATTTTCCCCCGTTTTCTTTCATTTCCTTCCGTCGGAATATTTAAGGGGAGACTATTGTCGAAGATGAATAATTGATTGCTTTTATGTATGTCCCTATAATGTATTATTCGCTTCAGGTGTTCATTATTTATTCGATATATATATATATATATATATATATATATATATATACCATCGGTGTTGTAGTGGTTAGCGTCGCTGACTATGAATCCATCGGCCCCGGGGTCGAGACCCGGTTACGGCAGGTGGCGCGCAGTAAAGCCCAGCTGATCATCCTTCCGCACAATAAAGTGGTTAGCAGATAAATGGGTACCCTGGGTATATAAGAATGAACACTGATTATATCTGAAGCGGATAAATATTTATAATTCAGAGCACCTGAAACTTCAGAAAAAATATGAACTGACCATAAAATAATTTAAAAATTTCCTTTCCGTAATAATTTTGAAAACTCAAATCGTGGACGGTGATTTGAACACGGGGACAGAAGTTCTTACTGGACACTCGGTCCAGTGATGCAAGTTTTTCTTTTTTCTTGTGTGTCGGGTACGAATAAGCCTTGTATTTTCAACATTTTATTAAATGATAAAGCTATGAGGAATGTTTTAGAAATTAATACATAATAGCGTTTACTGTATACAACACATTTTTACATATGACCTTCAATGTTTCTCACATATAGGAGTGACAATGATCTAATTTTTTTATACATTATATATATATATATAAACTTAATTTAGTCACAGAATTAGCATCCATTACATTTTTAAATAAGCTACAGAGCATAAGCCTCGTCCTTAAACGCTACACAAACTATGTTGAGTACATTTTATAATTTTACACAATACTGCTACAATTGATGGTTACAATTATATATATATATACGCGTAAAACTTCACAAAATACGAGTGCCTACAAACGCGAATCGATTATTTGTGGTTGCATACCAAAGTATTATTTCGTCGTGTCGCAAAAATTGAATAATTTCAAAAACTGTAAATTCGTACCCGCAGGCCATATGCATGAGAAAGGATAGGCTGTAATGCCACAGGTATTGCTATAGTAACCCTGGAATCGGTAAGGGTTCCAGACAATTTGGGGAATATGCAATTGCTCGAGAAATTTTACAATAATAGCATCATTCCAAGGATGCACCCAGTGAATTAAAATAGTACATTCGCTCCCTATTTTTAAAATAAACGGCTATCCAATGAATCCCTTGTCACTAACATCCATATTTAGAATAAGTGCGCTGCAGTGTCTCGTAACTGGAAGCTTCAGCGTTTCATCGCAAACATACTGATCAATTTGGAGCGTGTGATTCGGTCATTGTTCATTACTCTCTGGAGTGTACTCGTATCCATTTTTATAAAACTGTGACACCTCTAAACCTATCAATCTCTATTAGGGCTTACGACTCGAGTTATACTAATAGGAGCGTCAAGTGGCTTGGCGAATTCCAATCTGACTGAGATGTTTCCACTCTGCTGTGGACTTGTGTGTATTTATACTCCCAGATAAGTCTGGCGAGATGTCAAATGGGTAAAGGTCAACCTGTTCGACGAATTCCTTGTGTGTTACGCCGACTCCTAATTTGTTGCAATCCGTTTCTAATGTTAATGTTCCCCCCTAAGGCGACTCCTTCGACGTATAGGGTTGTGTTTTTAAGACCGAAATTTTCGAAATTAAATGCGCTTTTTATATTTTCCATTCACAGAATCGTGTTCCTGAATTCCAATTAATAACCTTTTAGGTAGAGACCCAAAGGCAACATTTTCTATCTGCTTCGATGTTAGCCCTAACGGCACCGTGTATAATTTGAGCTGGATTCTGTTAATTGGATATTTTACTGTGGCGTGTAGTAATTTTTTTTTTAATTTCTATTTGTTTAGCAGAGCTTTATTTCACTCGACGCACGCGGAGAAACATTTCCATAATATGAATCACCATAGGCTTCGAGCTCTCTTCTTGGTCAGCCCCGAGATTTAAACAAATCTCAGGGCTCGTACGAGTGAGCTTTATTTTCATACCGACCCCATTCACAAGCAGCTTCTCCTGGGATGTGAAATGTGTGTGTAGGCGCCCAAAGCATTCATATATCTTTTTAGAATTTTTAAATTTATCCTTTATACTACTTTCATCTTTAGCTTGATAATAACCTTCGGAAGTTAAAAAGGTATCCTTCGCTTCTGAAAAGTTGGACTTTTCCAGATAGGCTCGTAGGTGATAGTAGCCAGATCTTGCCGAGATGTTGACCTGATTTAAATACACGTCACACTGACTGAATATGGAGTGTAGAAAATTTGTTTCTGGGAATACAACGTATTTGTCTTCGCAATCCGTTTCATCTGAATGTGCTATTCGTAGTTTAGCGTACATGTGCATACAGTTTGGATAAAAAAGTAAGGGCCTAAGCTGGGATCACGAACTCTATAGCACTCGGGGAGCTAATGGTGTTTAAAGGATTAATTGTAATAAAGTCACTGTGCTCTATAGAAACTTGTGTTGGGGCCATGTCAAAGAGGGCCAGCTCCGATTTACAACATTGTGAACTACATGGATGGATGAAACGGGCCATGGCGAACGAGAAACAGTGACACCTCTCTCGACAAGTAGTAAACAGTCTATGATTCATGTGAGCAACGTCCTTAGGGGTCATTCAAAAACCACGTGGTCCTTTTTCGGGTGGTTTTCAAACGCGTCCCCCTTGTGGTCATTTCTGGCCAATGACAACCCCCCCAAAACCACGTGGTCTTCAGATGTCACCCAAACCCCTTCTTAATCTTATGCAAATTAAAATGCAAATTAAAAATAACACTGGTCAACATTTTTCATCAGAGTAAAATTTGTGGTGGCTGGATAGCATTTTTCACGCTGATTCCAAAACTGCATTCAGATGTTTTCTAGCACGTATAGTTTTCAATATGAAGGCATATATATAACCACAGATTTAACCATTTTAAATAGGCAAAATACTAATATTTCAACATTTGATTGTGTTTATTTTAGTGTTTTTTTAGTTTATTCATCTTATTGATTTCAATTCTTAATTATACATCTTATGTATTTCAGGTGTGAGCTTTTACGTCTAGCAGCATTGTGATTCAGGCAACAACGCCGTGCTTTGTGTGTCAAAAGATCAGTCCAGTCCAAGAACTTGTTGTGTCAAGTTGGTGTACATTTTTTTTTAATTTATAGTTTGCTCAGGTCAGTCAACATGCCTCGACAATGTAAGAATGACCCCTGAAAGCAGTTCTTTTGCATAATGGTAATATAATGCCATCCATCCCCATTGCCCATTCCGTCCATCTAAAAGAGACATATGACAATATGGATATACTACTTAAGGCAATCAAATACGACAGTCATCAATGGAATGTTTGTGGAGATCTAAAAGTTATAGGAATGCTTATGGGTATGCAGTCAGGATTCACAAAATTTTGTTGTTTCCTTTGCCTGTGGGACAGTCGCGCCACTATAGAACATTACACCAAAAGTGACTGGCCACTTAGGTATACATATGTTCCAGGGATAAGCAATGTCCAGTCTGTCCCTTTAGTGGACCCCCAAAAGATCTATCTGCCACCTCTTCACATTAAACTTGGTTTAATGAAGAATTTTGTTAAAGCAATGGGTAAAGTCAATTCTGAAGGGTTCCAATACCTTTCAAGGAAATTTCCGAAGGTTACTGCAGCAAAATTGAAGGAAGGAATTTTTGTTGGGCCACAAATAAGGGAGGTTTTGAATGACACTGAATTTGAAAAAGTCCTAAGTCCGCTGAAATTGAAGGCTTGGCCTGCGTTCAAATGGATATGTGAAAACTTTCTTGGAAGCAACAAGTCACCTGCGTATAAGGATGGAGTCAAGAACCTCCTTGATGCCTTCAAAGAAATGGAGTGTCGAATGTCGTTAAAAATTCACTTCCTGCATTCCCACTTAGATTTCTTTCCTGAAAACCTTTGTGCAGTGAGTGACGAGCAAGGAGAGCGCTTCCATCAAGATATTTAGATGATGGAGAAGCGCTACCAAGGATATTGGAATGAAAGCATGATGGCGGACCATTGTTGGATGCTGTATCGTGACAATCCAGGCCAAATTTACAAAAGGAAATCACACTCACAGCGCTTTTAATAAAATAATGTATATATTCTTTATTTATAAGTACATTGAATAAAGTATATGATGTATTTGTTGTTTAGCATTCCTAAGTGTGATCTATACATCCATAAATTTTCTTATAGCAATATCAAAAACTTAAAAATATCAAAACCAGTGTATCTATATAACTACGTGCTAGAAAAAAAATAAAACCAGATTCGGAATCAGCGCGAAAAATGCATTAAGAAAAGTGTGATCATGTTTGTGATGAGAAAAAAAGTTTCATTTTGTTGGCCAGTGTAATCAAATTAAAAGTATGGCGAATTTGTGTTTCATGAACGTTAAAGATTCGAATCTTCTAGAATTTTCCGAAATAAAGGTACATAATATATATGATAATATATATTTTAATGCTTAGTATTGGCCACATAGTTAAACGTCAAGACCTCCCTCTCCCATGTGGCCCTTGGTGGTCAAATAAGGAACCCCCTCCCCCTTTAAGGACCACGTGGTTTTTGAATGGCCCGTTAGCTTATATCAGTTAAAAACATGGTCAACCAGAGGTTTCATGCGCTTAGAACACCTTTTTTTGATGGCCTTTTACGTTTAATGCCACGTGCTGGTAACCCCTTCTTCCGTACAGGACTCTTCTTCCCACCACCACGCATTTCTCTCTTTGCATCTTTGATGATTTCGTCCCGTGTACGCTTTAAGTGCTTTTCTAGAGCTTCTTTAGGTTTAGCCCCAGCCATTATGTCTTCTACCGTGTTAAGACCTGATTGTAACGCTTTCCTGCCGAGATATCTGGCACCACACTTCAGCAAGGAGACAGCCGTACGCAGTATTGTTGAAAAAATGGATCCAATCCCACTCCCGCGCTGGTATCTCACCCCTCGATAGACTGTGAAAGGCCTTCAGGTCATTATATCACAGTGCGACGAAAGTGCAGCTTCAATGTTAAGCTCCCGTCACCGAATGGAAAACTTTTCCCCTCAATCGTTCTTATGTATATTGAGATACTGGTTAGTAGGTTAGTTGCGACAATGACATAATGAGGCTTGTCGTATGTAATGCTTAAGCTCCTTCCTCTATGATTGGGAATGTGAGCGATGCGCAGCAGGCGCGCCTGGGCATCCCCAACAAACTGATATTCCACGATATTGCTGTAAATAAAGCACATGTCCGGGAGAGGGTAGCCATCGTTCAATTTCTCCAATTTCAGCTGATACATTAAGCTGCACAAGTCATGTTGTGCTTCGTGAAAAGTATCTTTGGATGGCTGCTCCATATCGGCCCTAGATTATAATTTTGAACAACCATTTGTCTTTAATATTTCTGTCAGCCTCTGATTTTAAAATCAGAGTATGTGCGGGGGTATCTTTGTTTACGATTTCGTATACTAAATCATCCGTAAGATTTGATCTTTTTAAACTACCATTTAAGTCTCTCACAACATCCTCAGTTGCGCCATAATGACCCGGGCCTAGTGTTACTATTGTAGTGTAGTACAGCGCCTCCCCACTCCGGGCGGCGCGCATTGTATCGTTCCGAGTTACCCCAACCTTTTCACACTCGTCACGGTTTCTAAGAACTGTAAAAACGGATTCTTTGTTATCAATGTTTACAAACTTGGTAGCCAATTGAATTTCGCATATTCCTACCTCATGATTCACGGCCCAATTCAATGGGCCCGTGGAGTTGTTAAGTTGCCCAGGGTGTTGCCAAGATGTACAGACAGAGAAGAGGAGGACGGGAGTGTGACTTAGAAGTGGTTAGGCGCCATGTTGCATACTATTTAAGCTTCATTACTGCATCAGCTTATATATTGGTGTTGAAGCTTTCTGGGTACCCTAAGCCATTTCACCAGGTACATTTTTCTCTTTCCTGAACCTTTGCTGCCTAAAATTTTTTCAGTTTTAAACACTTCCAAAATTAAATGTCACTTTCTGTAGCTCCTCGCTGTAAAGCCCCCCTGCAATTTCTTCCCTATTCAAATCTTCAACGTAATACATCATCATCATCTCGTCTTTAGGTCTCATAGCCCTAACTTTAAAAATCTCACGTGTCCAATCTTGCTCAAGTCCCTTCGCGAATTTATTACCCGAACGCGACAGCTTTACATAATCACTGATTCTGAAATGCGCAGAGCGTGGTGGCACTCTACGAATCTTTTCAAACCTCACGTTCTGGTGTGCGTACCTCTTTCTAAACTTTCATTAGGTGCTGTACCAATCGCACGGTGGTGTGAACAGTTGTAGGATGAGGCCAGCGAATTCAGAATGTCTACATACCTGTATGTGTTTTTATGTGGGAAATAGCGATGCATGCATTCCTTTATGATACGTTGAACTCTTTCAGCTAAAGATGCCTTATGTATAAAATTACTAGTGTAATAACTGATGTTAAACTTTGTCAGGATGTTCTGAAATGCCCGGCCTGTAAATTCTTTCCCCGTATCCGTACAAAAATAGCCAGGAATCTTGTTTTCTTTCAACATCAGCGTTCTGGTGGCTTTAGCAACTGATTCAGGCGAATTAACCACAAATATCTAGCGAATACATCTATTATGAATAGGATGTAGCGGTAGCCGTCATTATACACTGAATACCTCTGCATGTTTGTTAAATCCTCCTGCCAAATAAAATCAATCGAGGCTGCTAGTATCTTGGCCGTTTGAAACCTTTTTCTCACCGGCTTAATAAGTGTATAAGTATCCTGCACCCGCAGAAACCTCAACATATTTTTTTCCTACTCTCCCATTATAAACGCCTCTGTACAGTCTATCAACGCCGCCATGGGAGGATGGGTTAGAAATGTCATAATAACGCTTTCTTAATGTTAGCCATTTGCGTATTTTAGAGGCGCTCAGGTAGGGTTGGTCGTCGCTGATTGGTCTCTTCTTCCTCCTCTTCAGAGATGCTACCGATGGGGGAGAAGGCATGTTCTGCTGTGGGACATGCGAGGCTTGTCCCAAGTCTTTTAACCTGTTCAGATTGCCTATCAATGTTTTGGGGACATTTATTTGCTGCAGTCTTGCTTTAATATGTTTTCATCCTGCTGGTAAAGGCTTCTCCCACTTTCTTACCAAATCATGGACAATATCAACGATGTTCGAACCCTGTACCTTTGTTCCTTCTACCTCACCTGTATCGGTCCACTGTATAATGGGATCCTCACTCAATAGATTATGAAGACTTATGCCTTTATACCTCAACGTATGTGGGAGACTGCTTTTTAATACATGTTCGATATGTTGTGGGGCCGCACCGTTGTTCTTTGACTGCTCGTCACTAGCCTCGACTCCAGGTCCTATGCTTCCATGTTCAACGTCGTCTGCGCTGCACCTAATAACTACAGGGACCTCTGTCGGATTCTTATATTTTTTATATTCATGAAGAAATTTCTGCAGAGTTTCTTGGTTAAGATTCTTTTCTCATAAGGTGACTTTTCACTGTTTAATCGTTTCCATTCTTTTAAGCCTGCTTTTACGGGGGTCTAGAACCAACTGTATCTGGACTCAGAGCTTTGCAGTGAAGCATACACCTCGTGTGGAATCACGACTACTTTTTCTTCATTACATTAAACTAGTCAGTAAAGGTCCCAAAATTGAAAATAAGATGGGGGAGGAATGAACCCCTCTCTTTGTACAATAATTCATTTTTTCTTCCCCCCAGTTTGACTTTTACGAGCTAGTGGGGGTATTATGCTCTTGTAACGGCGTAGGCGAGCCTTCTGAGGGGGTTTCATTAGTACATTATATTTTATGAGGTTAAGACAAATTTCACAGATGCATTTTAAAGTCAGTCAATATTTTTAACAAACAGCTGCTGCAGTGCCCGTGACAGTCGATGATAGATTTTTATTAATTCACGGTATTTCTTTAGCATTTGTCATTCTGGTATATACACCGTTTCAGGCTCGTTTGGGAATATATTCGTTCTTAGAAGCACCCTAAAGGTGTTTCGCGGATGAAGGACACAAAGCAAATATCCGTAACGTTGACTTGTAGCATCTTCATAAACTTCCAAAAACTCCTTACGCTGATTCGGGAACATCTGATTCGCTAATACCCCAATTTGTGATACATCCCTACGTTGTGCGAATAAGACTAGATATTGTGTATTTAGCGACACATCGAGCATGTATCTATTTTTGAAAAATAGATCCTGATTGATGAAGAATACGCTTATGTTAAGATGGTGGGAGAACACTGTAAATGTCTCGGCAAACGTTTTATCCATTTCTAACACGAGATCGTAAATCACAATGACCGTATGCTCATTTCCCTTTAACGAATTAACGTCATATACACCTTTGTGGAACAAAATATTATCTTTGTACTCGTTGAATACTGACTGGTATGTCGAATAGCACCATATGACTTTATGCACAAATTTTGAGAACATCTCCCCCTTATCTTTAATAATCTTCAGCATAAACACAGTTTTACCAAATCCTGTAGGGCCAGATATAATACATATAGATGGAACATTTACAAAATATAATAAAATTTTAAGTGATGCTCCTTATATTCGTCTTGTTTTTCTTCTTCCTCAGAACCGTGAATGACGATGAGGATGAGGTTCTGTGCCAGCAACATGTCCCCATCATCGATATTGCAGACGATACCGATGACAGTGTAGTTGTTGTTGAGGCTATAGACTCCATCTCTACTAGCGAACCCCCAGCAACGCCAGCTGTAGCACCCCCACGCGAAAATTCGAGAAAGCTGGGGCATGAAATTGATGATTCGCTTTCCACGTCAGGTATAAAGCGTGCCAGGAGTCCAACGGTTGTTAGACCTCCAGTAATGGAGCCCCAGCCCTCTACATCTTACGACACAGCCCCCACATTAGTTCCTTCTACAAATAAAACTGTGCCCCCTTATTCCTGTTCAATTCCGATCGTACCCTCCACAGCAGCAGCATCTCATTCTGTAGAGTAGCATATCATTCGAGCTGGTGCACACCGCCACCCCCACCACAGCCCTGAAGCCCCGACTAGAAATCGGTATGTAGTCAGGATTGACCCGCGAACCATGTATAGCAATGGTGTTGAACACGGACTACGGCGCGTAGTTGAACGTATTGTGGTGTTTGCCCTTCAGAACAGCGACGGACGTGAAATCAGGACAAGGCTGTCCTTCGGGTTCGGGTCAGATGACGGGGATATAGATGATTTTTGGATAGTAATACCCTACAGGCGCTTGGCTGCTGCAGACATAGACTACATTTTGGGTCGTATAATACAGGCCTCTCAAAGTAGTATCGCCTTCAACATGAACAACTTCACGATAGATATTGACCAGGTATTCCGTGTTGCGGGACATACGGCCACACCTTATATTTTTAACTTCAATTCTCAGGCTATTTACAGACAGCATATAAATTCCGAGCGTGGTTGCGGCTTTATAGCAGTAGTTATAGCTCATATGTTTACTGTACTAAATGCATGGGGCAAAAAAATTTGGTTGCCTACGGCTGTGCAGCGTGCTCGTAAACTAGCTACAGATTGCAAGCTCGAGTTTGACTGTAATATGGGTCCTGAAGAGTTGAGAAGGGTGGAGCAGGAAAAGAATGTTCGTATAGTTGTATTTGAAACGGACGACCGTCGTAGGACTGTGCATGTTTTTAAAAGCAGTGAGAGAGACCGTACAAGACCCCTACTTATTTTAGGGTTGTCAGGAACAACCTATCTTCCCATCTGCAATATAAGGGCTCTTTACGCGAGTTATGATAAAAGTCGAAAATATGGAAGGCATTATGATTTGTGTAAGGGATGTCTCGAGTTTGCGGATGATACAGTGAAACATTGTAAGGATTGTCACATGGTATGTGAAGAGTGTAAAAGTTCCAAATGTGAAAGTCATGTAGTTGAAGCCGAGGAGGACTGTAATGTGTGTAGACGCACAGTTTTCAATAATAACTGTTTTGAGTTCCATAAATCAATTGCCACGTGCAGAAAATGAGAATCTGTGAATGTGGCATGTTTCATATTGGGGGAAATTCACGCATAAATGTGATGAAATTCACTGTTCTACATGCCACGAGAAATATAAGGCAGATAGAATGAAGCGTGTATGTTGTATGAAAGATGCTGAGCCTAAAAATAAACCTTGTATAACTGTATACTATTACATAGAAACATACACGGATGCTGAGAGCAAAGAGGTTATCCCACATCTACTTGTAAGCCAGACTATCTGCGACGAATGCATGGACGTCGAGTGTGATGAGAGTCACAAATGTGGTAAACAAACAAACGTTTTTAAAACGATCACACACGACAACCCCGTGAAACTCTTTCTGTCCTATTATTGTCAAGTTAGCGGAGAAGTTAAAAAAAATGACTGTATATTCTTGCCCATAACGGCACAAAATTTAACACAATTTTTTCATAAGGAACTGCTTGAAGAAGAGTCATCGGAGATATTTATAGGCGATCCTTGAAAAGAGGAAATTATACAGATGCAAATAAGAAGTAATGTTCAGTTTAAAGACACTTTATTATTCACACCTGGGTAATTCCAGGACAGATCATGCAGTGCTTAATAACCACACCCCTTCCAATTTTCCTATAATTTGTTGTATAGCATTGTCTTTACCAAAAAACTAAAATTTCAAGTTTCAGATTGATCTGACTTACGGTTCAAAAGCTAGGGCTCTTCCAACTTTGGGGGGTTCTCAGGGACCCGCAAATTTCAAATTACCTTATCTTAGGCCCTAATTGATACAAAAATTATTCAAATTGCATTTGAAATATTAAACGAGTATAGACATGGATAGCAGCTTAGTTGAAGAGTAAAAAAGTTGTGACAATTTGTATTATTAAAGGAGGGTTTTACCACCCAACCTCAATGGATTTTTTAAAAAAATTTATATCAGATTAAGCCCGAACTCTCTCTCTCTGTATAAGTGGCATATAAGAAGTTGCTGTGTATTTAGGTGTAAACTGTGTGTTTTGAAATTTGAATAGTAATAACTTCACTTAAAAAAATCAAATTTTTTGCAAATTGTCAAATAAAATTATTTTACCCTTTTCTTATTCAACTATGCAGCAATGTATTTTATACATATGTCTATGCAAGTATATAAAGGACACAAAATATATAAGTAGAGATAGTCTATTCAAAAGCTATTTACAAATACCTACATTAATTAAAATAGCCTGAATCAAAAGCTAACACAACTAGTGTTAAATACGATTGAGTAGTCAAAGAAAGTGTGCTTAGGAAGCAAAGTGTTCTGTTCTCTTTATCGTGTACATGCGTGAAATAATTAGCTTATAGAAGCATATATTGAGAAAATATTTTTCTTTGAGGAAGTTCACAGTACATAGCTACGTATGGTACTTAATAGAAAAATGGCAACTAAATGTGAAGACTATATACCTATCGTCAGGGTGGTGTATCAGAGCAAAAAAAAGTAACGCAATACGATACTCGATACATTGGCAAAACTGTATCTCGTTACGATACTAGATATATGAATAATACATGTATTGCGATACGATACGATACATATATATATATATATATATATATGGGATGAATTTCACAATAAAACACGTGAAATGAATGAATGCTGCAAACCCACAAGGAAAAACAAAAACGATTCCAAGGCCTTTCGTGTATTCAGAGCTACACCTCGTCAGGGAATGAAGATAAAAGACGATGCCCATAAATATATACAACGTACAGGAAAAACAAAACAATTAGCACATACTTAACAAGGGTTAATGAGGCAAAAGAAATTTTAACAAGATATTGTCAATTTTATACATTCCCGCACTGTTATTGAAATTGTTTTTAAAATGAATAAATGCACATTCTAGAATATTTCTTTCTATTATATCTCTTTTTAACAAGCGCTTTAGAACTATCCCACTTGATGCTATGTGGTTACATCTATACATATGGTTAAATAAAGCATTGGAATTATTAGCTGTTCTACAAGCATATTTATGCTGTTTTACCCTATCTAACGTTTTACCGGTTTGGCCTATATATACTGAGTTGCATTGTGTACATCCGATCGAATACACACAACCAACAACATTATCAGGGCTATTCTTTATTAGGCGTGACTTAACAAGTATTATTATACTTAAAGATTACATTAATGCCAATTGCTTTAAGTACAGTTGGAAGGTATTGAAAATTAACATGGTAAGGTAGGCTAAGGATATTTTTACGATGGAAGCCTATCTTTTCTTGATCTAAAAATTTGGAGATGCTCTAATCAGTTCAAATATGAAGTCTACCAAAAGCCTATAATAATAACTCTTATGTGCATTTTTACTCTGACCATCATCCTTCGATTAAATCCTCTATTTTCTCTGCTATGTTTCTTCGAGCATTGAGAGTTGTCAGTCCTGAATTTTTAGATTCCGAGTTATGCAATATCATGAATATTGGTACTAAATTATGTTATCCTATTTCATTTTTAGATAACTGTATTAAGAAAGCCAAGAATAGGTATTATAATAATGTAATTGTAGAGGCATTTCAGCGTAAAAATATCCTTAGTCTACCTTACCATGTTAATTTTCAATACCTTCCAACTTAAAGCAATTGGCATTAATGTAATCTTTAAGTATAATAATACTGTTAAATCACGCCTAATAAAGAATAGCCCTGATAATGTTGTTGGTTGTGTGTATTCGATCGGATGTACACTAGGGTTATGACTTTTTAATTTTTTGTCATAAATATTGTTTCCTGTATCATCAATCGATGAACTTTTGCTTGAAAACAATAAAAAAGGGCCTAATTCTTCAGAATTAAAAAAAAAATGTCACCCCCAAAAGCAAATATAGTATATTAGTATATTCGAGACAGCTGCATTGCACCATTCTAGATTGGTTACCTAGTATTTTCTTGAATATTCCGGAATATACCGAAAAGCACTAAATACTCTGGAAAATCACTGGAACAGAGACCCATCTGCAATAGCTATACCAAGGAGCAACCAATGTGCGGAACGTGCCATTAAGGTGATGCAAGAACTTTACGTAAACTGTAAAAATAAAGACAACCTTAATCACAGGTTTATTTTAAGCAATAAGTAAAACAAAACAATAATAGAGTAAATGTATAATATTGTATTTGTATAATTAATATGTATTGTATAGGTATAATGTATAATACAGGGTGGGCCGTAAGTTTCCATACATAGGAAAATTTAAACGTTTGTTTTTATGTTTCAGATATTTGGATCAGCAGTTTCCGGATGCTTGGATTGGTCGGCGTGGTCCTGTGGAGTGGCCTCCCAGATCCCCAGATCTCACCCCCCTTGATTTCTATCTTTGGGGGCACTTGAAGGCCATGGTGTATCAGGAAAAGATACGAGACATAAATCATCTAAAGGAACGTATCACCAACGCCATTACAAGCATAACGTCAACTGTGCTAATGCGTGTTCATCAACAGTGGGGAACACGTATTGAAATGTGTTTTCAAAACAATGGCAATTATGTAGAGCATATTATATAAATAAAAATGGTTCTCCATAAAAAAATGTTTATTTTTCCTATGTATGGAAACTTACGGCCCACCCTGCATAATATATGTTTATGTATAATTGTGAAATAAACATGCAAATTTCTATTTATTATTTTATTAATTTTTATTTTTTATTTTGGGGTGAAGTTTTTTCAAAATATATCGAAAAAACTGTTATTTTCATTGTCAGGGGGCAAAAGTTCATCGATTTATGATACAGGAACATGGTTATAAAAATGTCATAACCCTAATGTACACAGTGTAACTCAGTATATATAGGCCAAACCGGTAAAACGTTAGATATTAGGGTAAAACAGCATAAATATGCTTGTAGAACAGCTAATAATTCCAGTGCTTTATTTAACCATATGTATAGATGTAACCATAGCATCAAGTAGGATAGTTCTAAAGCGCTTGTTAAAAACAGATATAATAGAAAGAAATATTCTAGAATGTGCATTTATTCATTTTAAAAACAATTTCAATAACAGTGCGGGAATGTATAAAATTGACAATATCTTGATAAAATTTCTTTTGCCTCTCATTAACCCTTGTTAAGTATGTGCTAATTTTGTTTGTGTTTTTCCTGTACGTTGTATATATTTATGGGCATCTCGCCTTTTATCTTCATTCCCTGACGAGGTGTAGCTCTGAATACACGAAAGGCCATGGAATCGTTTTTTTTTCCTTGGGTTTGCAGCATATATATATATATATATAGTAGGCCTAGTATTAACCAATTTGAATTTACTGGTTATTAGCATAAAGTTGGCACTCTAATAATGATCTACAGATCTATAGAAGCTAAGGCTATCAAAGACCCTAAGATTCACTCTAAGGTTAGCCCGAGAGAAAGGAAAGAGTAGGGGGTTAAGAGGAGAGAATAAGGGGTTCAGTAAGTAGCAACACCTATCACGCGTGGGTTAACATTCATTCAGAAAAAGAGAAAGAAAGACTTCCCATCATCATCCGCCGGCCACTGCCGACAAGTCGGAAAAATAGTCGAAGAGAATAGGAAAGGGGTGAAAGATGAAAAGAAGTAAAATAAGAACGTTTACAAACCAAGCAGACACAGTCTTAACTCACTGTCATACCATGCAAACTACAGACATGCAAGTAAAGAGTTACAGACATGCAAGTAAGGAGAGGATAAGAAAAAGAAAAAGAAAAAAAGTAAAGTTAAACAAAAAGTGGGTTAGTTTACACTACGAGCTACATCTACGTTCGTGTTAGTCTTTTTTTTTTATATAAATTTTTTGCTGGCATATCACACGCTGGTAGGTCACAAGCTGGCATTACCGTCAACCGACTCATCCTCGACCACCTCCTGTTGCTAATTGTTTTTTTTTTTATTTTAAACGTTAATATTTTTAAAATGCCTATCTAAACGGTTCTTAAACATACTAACGCTGGTAGAGTTCACGACTGGCGCGGGAAGATTATTACATTTATCAATTACTTTAAACGTAAAGAAGTTTTTAGCGATATTAGTAATGAAACGTCTGCCACGCAACTTAAATCCGTTATTACGAGTATTGCTATTATCGATAGTGAACAGTTTGTCAAAATTTACGTTATCGATGTTATTAACGATTTTGAAAACTTCAATAAGCTCCCCCCTTAATCTCCTAGTTTCGAGTGAATGCAAGTCTAACACTTTAATCCTATCTTCATAAGGCTTGTTGCGCAATGACGGAATTAGTTTCGTGGCACGACGCTGAACCCTTTCTAACCTATCAATATCCTCGCGCAAATACGGGCACCGAAACTGAACGGCATATTCTAAATGAGGCCTGACTCGGGACTTGTAAAGGGGCAATATAATATCCTTCGATTTAAATTCGAAATTACGCGCTATGAAGCCTAACATCCTATTTGCTTTTGCGCAAGACTCCAGGCACTGGTTCCTAACTTTTAAATCCTTAGATACGCGCACGCCTAAATCTACTTCCTCGTCAATGCTCGCTAACTCTATCATCCATCGTGTACGTGTAATTATTGTTACGAGAACCTACATGCAAAACTTTGCATTTGTCTACGTTAAATTGCATCTGCCACTTATCCGTCCACTCCATAATCCTATTTACATCGTCTTGAAGCATATTTCATCGTCCTCGTTAACAACCTTACCGCCTATTTCAGTATCGTCCGCGAATTTTGACACGTTACTAGTCAATCCTACATCTATGTCGTTAATGTAAATTACGAATAGCAATGGGCCTAACACTGAACCCTGTGGGACACCGCTACCTACATCCAACCACCCCGATTCACTACCATTAACGACGACCCTCTCTCTCCTAGCACGAAGCCATTCCTCTAACCCAGGGGTTCCCAAATTGGTGTTCCGCGGAACACTTGTATACCGTGAGAAATGTTCCGCAGAACACAATTTGGGAACCCCTGCTCTAACCAGTTAGCTACCTCACCGCGTATACCGTGCACTTTAACCTTCGCAATTAATCTTCTATGCGGAACTGTATCGAACGCTTTTTTAAAATCTAAATAAATAACGTCAGCCGCTCTATGCCTATCGTATTCGCGCACTATTTCGTTATAAAATTCTAACAAATTAGTTAAACAAGATCTATGGCGTCGAAACCCATGCTGACTACTATTAATCAAATCTCTACTTTCTAAGTGATCGATGATACGATCCCTAACTATGGATTCCAAAAGTTTACCTACAATTGACGTTAAGCTAATGGGCCTATAATTACTAGGTACCGTGCGGTCGCCTTTTTTAAAAATGGGCGTGACGTTAGCTAATTTGAAGTCCAGGAATAATCCCCGTTTCGAGTGACGGATTAAAAATCTTCGTTAAGGGGCCTACGATAACGTCTTTCAAATCTTTCAAATGTCTGGGATAAAAAGCGTCAGGGCCTGGAGCCTTGCTAACTTTTAGCCTATCGATATAATGCGCAATCTCACCCTCGTAAACAGTTATTTCATCC
This sequence comes from Bathynomus jamesi, assembly GCA_023014485.1. Lineage (NCBI taxonomy): Eukaryota > Metazoa > Arthropoda > Malacostraca > Isopoda > Cirolanidae > Bathynomus > Bathynomus jamesi. Next base: position 235,470 of record JAJOZX010001395.1, on the reverse strand, counting down.
AAAATAGTCTCGCTACTAAATGGAACGATATCGTCCACTTCGGGGACATTATGTACGTCTTCTACGGTAAAAACTGTCGCAAAAAAGTTATTGAAAATACCCGCCATCGCCTGAGCTCAGAAGCCAAAGCGCCATTAACATCCACTAGAGGGCCTATGTTATCTTTTATCGGCATACGATTACTGACGTATTCAAAAAACTTTTTTGGATTATGTTTACTATCCGCAGCTATAAGTATCTCTAAATTACGCTTAGCATTCCTAACTGATCTTTTAACCTGACGTCTAAGCTCGATATATCTATTAAAGTTAGATGCCGTGCCATTGCGCTTATTAAGTCTATACGCTCTGCTACGGTCGTTTATGAACTCGCCTATTTCCCTAGTCCACCACTTGGGCCTACCATGATTTCTAGCGCGCTTGGGCCTACGAGGAATAAACTCCCTTTCAACGCCTCCCAATGCAAATTTGTGTCATTACCCATAAATAAGTTATCCCAGTCCACTACTCTCATCCTATCCGCAAAACTATCAAAATTAGCCCTACCAAAATCAGGGACTTCTATTACGTTACTATCCTTAGTGTTTTCTATCGATAACTTAAACCTAAGAATTTGATGATCACTACATCCTAAACTCTCGACTATATTTTCGCCGTTCGTCATCACCAAATCTAAAATATTGTCACCGCGCGTTGGTTCGGTAACTGTTGTAAAAAATTATCCTCCATGAACTCAATCAATCTCAAATGGTTAACTGATTGAGAATGATTGAAGGTTAATGAATGAATGTTAAATGACTAGGCTGGAGTTACCAATTTACAGTGGTCTACGGTTAACCGGTTTGATGTGGCTAATGGAGTAGGCTTACTATAATTACTGAATGAAATGATATGAACAATTTAAGGTCACCAGCTTGGATTACACCCAAGCATACAATATTAATAAGGTTAGAAAAATTAACTTGTTTTGTTTAATTGAGAAAATAAAGCAGTTATTTGTTCACAGCGATTAACATTTCAATGAAGGTATTTACGATGATTAACAAATAAGGAAATAGTTATACATATTAATTAATACACTCATTTATATAGACTAATGACATGCAAAATGGAACACAGCATGAAATATGAAGCCTATTGATAACAGAAATAATGCTCGTACGGTTGGTACAGTAAATGGATTAGCCCGCCAAGAATGAAATGCCTAAAAGAACACAAACAGTAGGATGCATTATTAAATTGTACGATGATCACAATAACAGGGTGGTACAAAATTACGGTATTGGAATGACACTTGGTATAGGCCTACTGCAGTTTTAACGATTATGGGTACTTTCGGTATAGCCTAATGACGACGCTGCGGTTACACTATGTAGGCTTCACGTGAATTGCTTAAGATGAGACAAAGAGCTTACTGACAATGTTGCATACCTTAAAACTTGAAGACCTACTTGAAAGTTAACCGTGTTGCGTTGGGCCCGTCGAGGATGACTTTGGGGACTGTGGGTGGCCGTAGATGACTTTGGAGACTGTGGGTGGCCGTAGATGACTTTGGAGACTGTGGGTGGCCGTAGATGACTTTGGAGTGTGGGTGGCCGTAGATGACTTTGGAGACTGTGGGTGGCCGTAGATGACTTTGGAGACTGTGGGTGGCCGTAGATGACTTTGGAGACTGTGGGTGGCCGTAGATGACTTTGGAGACTGTGGGTGGCCGTAGATGACTTTGGAGACTGTGGGTGGCCGTAGATGACTTTGGAGACTGTGGGCCATCGTGCAGTACTTGTTGAACGGGCCCCGAAAGAATTGGGGTGAAGGATGAGTTAAGCCAGGGTCAGAAGGATATCGCCTCAAGTGTTGATTCGCTTTGGTTGCGTTAAGGTGTTGCATGAGGTACTGAGGCCGGCTGAAGTCGAACGGCGCTGAGTTTCGAAGGACTGCTTCTGCAGGCGGACTGTAGGCCTTACTTGATGATAGACTTCGTGTAAGCCCGACCGGAGCCCTGAAGAAACAGCAGGCCGCTCCCCGGCAAAGGCCGAAGAGCGGATGGCTTGACGAGTGTTGCTGCTGACGAAGGCTGAGTGTGAGACGTGACGACCAAACGAGAAGTGAAGAGTGCAGAGTAAGGAGTGAGAAGGTATCAGTGGATTCCGTCTTTTATAACCTCGTAAGACGCTAAGTTTTCGCTGGCCTTTGAGACGTCTACAAGCGTCCTGTTGTTTTTCTCTCCTTGACGAACCACGTGTTTTTTTTATTCCGATGATTCCAAGATGTTTGAGAATGGCGGGAAAAGGAATTCCTTTGTCTGCCATCTATATATATATATATATATATGTGTGTGTGTATATATATGTATAGAAACGACGTAAGTATAGAGGAGTGTTCTGCACACGAGGAAGAAAAATAACAAACAAATGAAAAATGAGGTGACCGCCCGGGAATCGAACCCAGGATCTTCCGATTGCCGGTCAGATATGCTACCACTACACCACGGGCCTCGATCAGTCAGAAGTCGCAATTCTCCTACATAGGGCAGAAACCAATGCCTTGAGAGGGCACCCTCGCAAATCGTGAATATGTACATTTAACTGCAATGACCACGCAGTATATTAATGTATAGAAACGACCGTGGTGTAGTGGTAGCATATCTGACCGGCAATCGGAAGATCCTGGGTTCGATTCCCGGGCGGTCACCTCATTTTTCATTTGTTCGTTATTTCTCTTCCTCGTGTGCAGAACACTCCTCTATACTTACATCGTTTCTATACATTAATATACTGCGTGGTCATTGCAGTTAAATGTACATATTCACGATTTGCGAGGGTGCCCTCTCAAGGCATTGGTTTCTGCCCTATGTAGGAGAATTGCGACTTCTGACTGATCGAGGTCCGTGGTGTAGTGGTAGCATATCTGACCGGCAATCGGAAGATCCTGGGTTCGATTCCCGGGCGGTCACCTCATTTTTCATTTGTTCGTTATTTCTCTTCCTCGTGTGCAGAACACTCCTCTATACTTACGTCGTTTCTATACATTAATATACTGCGTTGTCATTGCAGTTAAATGTGTGTATATATGTATATATACAGGGTGGGCGGAAAGTAGCTCCCTATTTGGATTGGTAAAAAAATACGTATATTATTCATTTATTTCAGAAAAAATAATATGAAAAGGTAGGCATACATGGTAGGTTTTCTCTAAAATTCAATGTGGGCTCCAACTCTTTCCACCAGCTTCTGGAGCCGCCCAGGAATGGCGTCCACTGACTTTAGCAGGAACTCCGGCGGGATGGAGGACATGACTTCCCGAATTCGGTCCTCCAGTTCTTCCAATGTCCTCGGTTTGGTGCGGTAGACTTCTTCCTTTACCCACCCCCAAAGAAAGAAGTCGCACGGTTACCGCTGAAAAACGGCAGAATCGGTTCAGTGTAACGGTGTGGTGTGGTATGACCTCAGATCAGGTTGTGGGCCCGTTCCTTCTGCGCAACACCATGAATGCTGAGCGGTACCTTGCTATGTTGCGAAACGAGGTCTGGCCGGTTGTCAGCACATGGGAGAACATCGACGATCTGATATTTATGCAAGATGGCGCCCCTCCGCACTTCGCTCTTGTTGTCCGTGAGTGGCTGGATGCCCACTTCCCTGGGCGTTGGATGGGTCGTCGTGGTCCACATCAATGGCCAGCCAGGAGCCCCGACTTGACACCGTGCGACTTCTTTCTTTGGGGGTGGGTAAAGGAAGAAGTCTACCGCACCAAACCGAGGACATTGGAAGAACTGGAGGACCGAATTCGGGAAGTCATGTCCTCCATCCCGCCGGAGTTCCTGCTAAAGTCAGTGGACGCCATTCCTGGGCGGCTCCAGAAGCTGGTGGAAAGAGTTGGAGCCCACATTGAATTTTAGAGAAAACCTACCATGTATGCCTACCTTTTCATATTATTTCTTCTGAAATAAATGGATAATATACGTATTTTTTTACCAATCCAAAATAGGGAGCTACTTTCCGCCCACCCTGTATATATATATATATATATATATATATACAGTAGTGCCTCTATAATCGTCATTAATTGGTTCCATGAACAGACGACGATCAAGGAAACGACGATTAACGAGTCATTGAAATATGTACATGTAATAACGACAATTCGTTCCAGACCACCTGCTGTACTGTACTTACCAAATTATGAAGTGGCTGGCTGCGCATGGAAGAGAGTTGGTGGGGGTTCGTGATGGAGTTTTATTGCGTGGTAGGTGAATCACCCTCTATCAGCAGATCAGGGAGACCTACTGCTGTTGATGTTGATGGATGGGGAGACTTCGGTGGATCCGATTTTCTTTTGCAGAAATAATCCAGAGGTGGTTGTCTTGTAGCCTTCTTTTCCTCTGCTAAGATTTCCTTAGAGCAACGAAAGGCTTGAGTGGCTTCTCGAATGACTTTGGAGGATCTTTCTGCAGTGAGGTCATTTTCTAAAACATCCTTCATCTTCTCCCAGTGCCAGAAGAAATCCTTCAGATTTCGTGTTGTCAATGTCTTGACAATCTCTTCCTCCTCTTCATTTGACTCCTCTGATACCCTATGCTTTTCAAGCTGCAACAGTTCTTCAGTGTTGAGTTCTTCACTATGAGATTCAAAGAGCTCTTCGACATCGTCCGTTTCCAACTCGAAGCCCAATTGTTGACCCAGCTCAATAATTTTGTCTTGAACGTTTTCCATTTTCAAAATAATCTATAATTTTTAGTTTAACCTCCAATGTGGTCACATTTCTAGGCCTTTTACCTTTACCACCACTTTGTACACTCTTAGGAGGGGCCATTTTCACTTAATTTTACTAAAGTGAATTAAAAAAGCAAATATTTTAAAGTAAATTGCGTAGTAAAACTGCGCGACGTGCGCCTCCACTGAGCGCTCAACAAAGACTGATGCCCCGCGGGCAAACAACGATTAATAGAGGGAGGACGATTAACGAAATAATGGTGTTAAATAGGGAACGACGATAGATCGAAATGACGATAGTCGTTGGCGACGATTATGGAGGGACTACTGTAATATATTTATAATATATACATCATATATGACACATTATGAAACAACTGAATTACTTTGTTTTTATTGAATTTTACAAACAGTGACTTCTCAAACAATTCATCAGACGTTCTGTTTCTCTTTGAAGGAGAGAGATTATCGCGTTACTAACACTTATTTATATCGTATCTTTCGATACGATACAAATAAAAAATGTATCGCGATATGATAAAAGACAGAAAATGTATCGCGATACTACGCCACCCTGCCTATCGTTGCTGTAACCCATTCAAAACACACACAAAAGTTATTGCGAGTGCTTTGAGATCACTCCCAAACTGGGTTATTGAAAATAGTGATCCTGTACATGACTTCAGTCATTCATCAAAAGTTTGTACAAACTGTTTGAAGAAAATCAATAAAAATAATGAAACACAACAGTTATTCAGCAAGAAAGTAAGTTCAGGAAGTGATACTTGTACACCTGAACCTTCACCACAAAAATCTTCATCCAAGTGCATGAATGTTCAAGGATACTTTGAAAGAGCAGCTAGACAAGACTTGAACAGCTTGATGTCACCCCAATAAAATTACCTAAGTATACATTCTAGTTTCATAATTATATACTATATTTTATATATATAAAATATATATATATATATATATATATTTTTTTTTAATTGGGGTTGTTTAACCTCCTTCGCAACATCTAAGGTCATATGACGGAGGGGACCTACAGCTTTACGTGGGATCCAAACCACGGGTCGCTACATAATCTGGGCGCGGAGGACGGTCTCCCATCCAACTACTACCCAGACCCTATGTCGCTTAACTTCGCTGATCTCCGGGAAGCGGTGTTACGACATTGGCCACGACGTAGCCCATAAAATAAAAAAATAAATAAATATATATATATATATTCCCAAATCAAAGGCGGAACAGGGAACATTCTTAACCCTGAAAGAAAATAGTTTTATTGTGAAAGGACCAAAACTGTTTAATCAGCTGCCCAAAGACCTAAGGAACACGAATGGTTTCGCAGTGGACATTTTCAAAAGAAGATTAGACGCCTGGCTCAGAACAATCCCCGATGAGCCGGGTGTACCTGGCTATGTGAGGTGGAGAGTACAAGAAACCAACTCACTACTTCACCAGGCCAACTCGAGAGGAGGGGCGACAAGCTTGACCATCGTGAAATGAGGAATCATCGCATGGAACCTTTGAAAGGTTGAAAGGTGTGTGTGTGTGTGTGTGTGTATATATATATATATATATATATATATATATATATATATATATATTGTACTATATTCTACTTCTATACTTTTATAATTTTCAATATATAGCTACCTAATGGTTGACTTTAAAATATCATAAATTTTCAGATGGCCTGAGCAGTATCAGTAAATCAAAGATGGCATCTAAAAAATACCAGAGCTTCAATATGTCTAAAAAGGAAATTGGAATACTCAATGTCTGTGACAGTTAAAGATGATGCTGGACCATCCAATAAACAAGATCTTCAAAAAATGGAGAAAGATATTGCGAGGTATGTAAGAAACTATGTAAATTAGATTACTTTAATACTTGGTCTCTTACCTGTAAGAGACCGAGTCAAACCACAAATGCAGCTAAATATGATATAAGGCAATTAAATTAACAGTACTTACTTATTAATATACTCTAAGAATGATCTTTGAAACTTTTAAATTTTATTCAATTCATAATATTTAGTCAAAAAAATTGCAATGATTTATATTATGTATTTTTCTTCTTTTAAACAAGTATGAGATGCTGATGAATGATCTCAAAGAATAATTCAACTCGACATCTTCCTATCAACGGAGACTTCAGATACTTACACTGTCTCCTTTAACAATTACTAGAACCCAACAGTTTTTCGGTGCCACTAGGTACACTGTTGACAAAGCCAGACATCTGAGAACTCAATTTGGTATTCTTCCAGAAAGTTTCCAAGTACAGTAAAGGAAAAAAAATTACTGAAGAAACAATATCCAATATCCAGAGTAAAGACGTTCTATGATGATGATGAAGTAAGTCGGATATGTGCAGGGAAATCTGAGTGTGTCAGTATAAGAAGTAAAGATGGTGAAAAGGAAACAAACAAAAACGTCTCTCACTCGGTAATTTGAAAGAACTGTATGCAAAATATAAGGACACTGATATAGTGTTAGCTTTTCATCATTTGCAAATTAAGACCTAAGTGCTGTTATTGCCGGGAGGAAAGAAACACCTCGGTTTGTGTTTGTACCTATCACCAAAATCCTAAACTCATGGTGTCAGTAATTGGCCAGAAAAGCCTTGCATACCATACCCTTATGGAAAAAGTGTTTGTGATGTCAATAATTCTAGCTATGTTATATAGATGTCTAAAATGTCCTGGTAGTATTGGTGTAGCAAACTTTTTGAATACCTTGTCAATATTGATAGATAGAGATACAGTACAATATGTTCAATCGACTACTACAGACTGGTCACTTTTGCAAAGCAATACAGCAACAGTAGAGGAATTTATTGAAATTCTTTCAGAAGCCATTTTCTCCCTCAGTCGTCATCACTACATTGCAAAATGTCAGAGTCAACACATGAAGAATATAAAACAATCTTCAAAGTAATATGTACTCGTACTAGGGGATTTTGCTGAAAACTATTCATTTATTACTTAGGATGTCCCTCAGAGTTTTCAGTGGACAAATAATCAGGCAACACTCCACCCATTTGTAGTCTATCGTAAGAAGGACGGGGAACTAAGCCACACTAGTTATTGCATTGTCAATGACTGTCTTGAGCACTCAACTTCAGCAGTTCACACTTTTCAGCAATATTTGATAAAGATATAAAAGCTAGATTCCGTAATGTACAAAAAGTTATTTACTTTTCTGATGGATGCGGTGGCCAATATAATAGACTCAATTTCATCAATCTCTGCTATCATGAACAGGATTTCGGTGTTAAAGCTGAATGAAACTTCTTTGCTACAAGTCATGGTAAAAATGCGTGTGATGGTATTGGAAGAAGAGTAAAAAGAAGTGTAGCAAAGGCCAGTCTACAATGAACTGATGCTGGTCACATTCTGACACCAAGAGCTTTATATGATTTTAGTACTAAGCACTTCAAATCACTAACTTTTTTCTTTGTTACTAAGCAGGAGGTTGAATTAAATAAATTACGTCTGTCTAATAGGCTTAATGAAGCTATATCAATCAAAGGCACAAGAGGCTTCCACAGAATTGTACCTAAGTCACAGAACCAGATACAGGCTTATCAAACATCTGATTCAGAAAATCCTACTTTGTTTAGAATAAGTCAAGTTGAACGGGGTGAGAGCATTAAACAAAGATACTGAGTAACATATTGGCCAATATGTTGCTTGTAAGTATGATAGTAAAATCTGGCTTGGAATAATCAAAGACAGTTCAGAAGAATTTGCTGATTACCAAATTAGCTTTTTAACATCTTCAGGAGGCCCTAATAAATACCATTTTTCAGAGAAGGAAGATATTTGCTGGGTAAAAGAAAGCGAAATGATTCAACCTATGTCCAATCCAAATATCCTGTGTGGTATTAAAATTGCCTACTCGTTCCATCCAAAAGAGATCAAGTTAGGGGAGCCATAAAAGTTTTTAGTACAGTATGGTATATTATACTCACCCAAGTTGATGTTTGTACTTTTAAGTTACAGTCATACACGGTTAAGTGTGTATATATTCTTTATAATACTTAGTCACAGTTCGCAGGCTTCAGTTGAAAAATTTGTTAATTATGCTATGGTATATTATATTATGTTTAATGAGTTTGTTGAACCCGTGTGCTGTACTCTGTGTATATTTTAGAACAAAAATAAAATGCAATTGCTAATAATTCAATTGTTTTATTCTTGAAACAAATTTAAATTAAATAAGTACTGGTAGTTACATATAAGGCAGCATACTTTTCAGGAAAAAAAATTAAATTAAATGCAGGTGACAAATCATTATGAAAATATAATTTTTTTCAGTGAAATTATCACTACTCAAATCTCAAAACACATAGTTTATACCGAAATACACAGCAATTTCTTAAATGCCACTTATACAGATAGAGTTTGGGCTTAATCTGATATAATTTTTTTTTTTAAATCCAGTGAGGTGGGGGGTAAAACCGCCCTTTAATAATACGTTGTCACAACTTTTTTACCCAACTAAGTTGCTATGTCTATACTCGTTTAATATTTGACAAATTACCTTTCAAATGCAATTTGAATCATTCTTCTATCTCAATTAGTGGCTAAGATATGGTAATTTGTAATTTAGGGGTCCCTGAGAACCCCCCAAAGTTGAAAGGGCCCTAACTTTTGAATCGTAAGTCCGTTCAATCTGAAACTTGAAATTTTAGTTTTTTGGTATAGGCAATGCTATACAACAAATTACACTGTGTAACACTGATTCTGTTTATATAGAATTTTTTATGTTTTTATATGCATTTGTGGGCGCTGAGTCCAAATCTGGCCTTGGTTTGTGTGTATCATCAATGGTTTCAGAGAATCCATTTTTCATGTTTTACCAGTATAATGTTATTATGGGCGCAGCAATATCAGAATAATCAGGAATTGTTGAGAACAATTCGGATGTTCGTTGACAGTTTCTTACTCTAGAAATTGCCAAAACTTCCACTGTGCTACATAAAGAAGAGCGCAGAGTCCGAGAAGTCAGTAAGTGTGAGCACACAAAGAAAGCAGGTTCTTTGTCTGATGGTTACCAGCACTGAGGTAGTGTGTTTCTGTGCTTCTCTGTGCTGACGATTTGAGTGTTATCGATCCTTTTTTATTGCGAACATTATTTCAGTGTTGTGAATAAATCTTTTTTCTGTAATCTGTTGCAGATTTAATAACTCTTCTCTCTATATCTGCAGGTTATGATTAATGTAGTACAGTTTGGTAAAGAGAATGGCAACTAGAGCTTGTAAACACTCGCCGGATATATTCTGCTACGCTTGTGGGTATTACATAGGCCCCAAGCAAGTATCGCACAAGATTGTGAAAGGCACCAAGTTCTGGATCGCGTATCGGCTCTAGTTTGGTATGCCTATGGGTGACCAAGATAAGCCCTGGACACCCCATGTGATCTGTGGAAGCTGCCGCTCCACACTTGAAGGGTGGCTGCAGGGAGTACGCAGGGGAATGCCCTTTGCGGTACCCAGAATATGGAGAGAACCAAGAGCCACCACGACGATTGCTACTACTACATGGTAGATGTTTCTAAGTACAGGAAAGTTAAAGGAAGGCAGACTCTTCAGTATCCAAGCATAGCGTCGTCCATAGCTCCTGTACCACATGGCGAAGGTCTTCCAATACCACGTCCACCAGAACAGGTATCTATCCATTACTTTACCTTCTGTATTTACAGACTGTGGGTCATTATGTGTCCATTTTTCTTAGTGCTGATGCTCTTCAACATACATAGCTATGCCTATATTTTGTTTCTTTGCTTTGCAGGTTGAAAATGAGGATGCAGCTAGCTCATCTGAGATGTCGGCTGGTGAGGACAGTCATGATGAAGAATATACAGTAACTTTCAGTACAAACCCTCACTTTCCAAATCAGAGGGAATTGGACGACTTAATTAGAGATTTGGGTCTGACGAAATCAGGGTCTAAGCTTCTGACCTCCAGACTCAGAGAGTGGAATTTGCTTGGAGAAGACTGCAAGAGCACTGTATACCGAAAGCGGCATGAAGAGTTTGCAAGGTTCTACGATGTCAATGGCTCTCTCTGTTATTGCAGCGAGGTTAATGGTCTATTCACAGCTATTGGGTTAACACATATACCCTCAGAGTGGCGCCTGTTTATTGACAGTTCAACTCGGAGTTTAAAAGCTGTTCTACTCCACAATGGGAATAAATATCCATCTATACCAGTTGCACATTCTGTTCAAATGAAAGAGGACTATGAAAAAGTCAAACAACTGCTCACTCAAATCAGGTATGAACAATATAACTGGGACGTGTGTGGTGATTTCAAAATGATTGGTTTCCTGTTAGGTTTACAAGGAGGGTTTACTAAATATTCATGTTTTCTTTGCCTGTGGGATAGCAGGGCTTCAACTGAGCACTATAAAACAGTTCAGTGGCCTCCACGTGAAGGACTGCAACCAGGAAAGTACAATGTACTCAGGAACCTCTTATGAAGCCTGACATAGTTCTGCTACCACCTCTCCATATTAAGTTGGGTCTAATTAAGCAGTTTGTAACTGCGTTAGATTTTGGAGGGGAAGTTTTCCAACAGATTCGGGTCATGTTCCCTAAACTCTCTGAGGCCAAAGTCAAGGCTGGCATCTTTGTAGGACCACAAGTCAAGGCGCTGTTGAATTCAAAGCACCTTGAAGCCAAGATGACTCCGATCGAAAAAGAGGCGTGGTGTGCTTTCCGTGATGTGGTTCGTGGGTTTTTAGGCAACCATAAAGCACCAAACTATAAAGAGTTAGTGTCAAACTTGATTAAGTGCTATGGCAAAATGGGGTGCCGTATGTCTTTAAAATTACACTATCTGCATTCACATCTAGACTTTTTTCGTGATAACCTGGGCGATGTGAGTGAAGAACATGGCGAAAGATTCCATCAAGATATTCAAACGATGGAGAAAAGGTACCAAGGCCATTGGGATGCTTCCATGATGGGAGACTACGTATGGTCGCTGATCAGAAAGGATAAGAATGTTCATACGCGGAAGTCGCGTTCTTCAGTGCATTTTTAAGGAACGCACACTGCATAAGGAGGCTTGTTATTCTCTTATCGGTTCTCCTCATGATATATTTTTTATCCTTTGCACCATTTTGGGTTTGTCAAACAATTTTGGCTCAATAAACATTAATTTCCAATAGTGTTTTTATTTTCAGAAAATATTTATGTTAGCCTTCTTTATATACTTTGCCATATGAAAAGTGTGATAACCTATATTTTTGAAACGGTTGATGATAGAGCAAAACCAATATCATTTTTGGAATCAGCGCCCCGAATTCATTGAGAAACGACAGAAAAATCACAATAAACAGAAAATTTTCAAATTTTGTTACCCAGTGTTATAGGAAAATTGGAAGGGGTGTGATGTAATTTTTTTTTTTTGGCATGTCCTGGAATTACACATCTTGTAAATTAGCAAAGCTACCCAAGGTCATGGGCGTAGCCGCCGAAGTTTCGAAAGGATATTTCCCTTACACTTTCCTCACTAACGACACTTTAAATTACGTAGGCCTACCTCCCTCCAAACATTACTTTAACTATACCAACATGGGTAATAGTGAGCGTGAAGATTTTGACTGCTACTACAACAGTTTTAATGAAGATATCCCTTACAATATAGCGGATGAATATGGGCGTTATTGCGTGAATGATGTGCGCGTGCTTAGAGTATGTTTCCAGGCTTTTAGAAGGATGTACATAGACCGGTTGAACTACGACCCGCTACAAGTCGCAACCACGATCGCCTCATTGTGCTTTACGTGTTCAAGAACAATTTCATACTTAAAGACACACTAGTCGTCATTCACAGAAACAACCCACGCAGTTATGGGTATAAGGCTATTTACTGGCTCATACACGTACAGCAACAGAGGGGTGTATATATAAAACATGCCTGCAACACGGAAGTAGTCCCTATTAAGGACAATGGTAGTGTTTTTTGGGTGGATGGTCTAAGCGAGGACCGTGTCACTGGTGAGAAGACTGCGTACTCCTTTAATAGTTGCTGGTGGCATGGGTACCCACGTCCTGAGTGTGGAATCATAGGAAATATCCATAGTAGATCCCCTACTGACAGCCTTGCATAGACCCCACCCGATCAGCTTATAGGCTCCCAGTTCACTCACAAGGTCTTGTGGGAGCACGAATATGATGCACGGATGGAGACAGATGGGCAGTATCGCGAAGAAATAAACACCATCAAACGTTCAATGGTGTTGGATCCTCTCAAATGCGGCGATAGCTTGTTCGGTGGGCGTACAAACCCCTTCAAACTATACTTTCCACCTGGGGAGGGCGTGAAACTCCCTTACTAAGACTTCTGTTCTTTATACTCCTACGTGATGAAGAACAATCCGTACCCCGTAGGAGCATCTGAAAAACTAGTGGAATCCGCCCTGCCCACCACCGAAGTTCTCAGCTAATTTGAACAACTATTTCGGTCTTTTTTTGTATATGTGCTCCCCCCTAGCGACTTATGGACGCCGATCTTACCCGTCGTTATAGACCACAAACTCATGTTTCCCCTGTGCGTGAAGTGCGCAGAGGAGAACAATGGGGCTTGTAATCACACATCCAACCAGCGGAAGATCAGAGGCTTATATACAAGTCCTGAGCTATCCTCAGCCATTCGCCACGGTTACAGAATATTGAAGATATATGAGTGTGGAGGTTTCAGAAGCTCGCCAACTTTTTCACACCATATATAAACACACAAACACCACACACAGAAGCCATAAAACATCAGATACAACAGCTCAACACAGAAATAAACAAACAAAGAAAAACAAACATATTTAGGAAATTCATAACACTAAACCACTCTACAGATACATCCAGGCTATACAAGACTATAAACAGAATTACCCACTCTAACAGCGGCATTCACACCTCTCACGCGGCTATCTGTCGCAGCCAAAATAATATCCCAACATATACACAACAAGCTAACACACTAGTTAATCACTACACAAAGATAGGTCACTTAAACAGAGACAACAACCAGAAACACGCAGACAGACAAACAGCCAGAAACAAGAAAACCTACAGATTCGACACGACCATTACACCCTTCAATACAGACCAGATCACCAAGATCCTCAAAAACTAAGAATATGAAGGCTACTGGACCAGACAACATACCTAACATGCACCTTAAACACTTGGGCCCACAGGGAATACTACCTCTCACAAACATCAGCACATATTCATAACACTGTATTATTCCTGACATATGGAAACAAGGTAAAATATTACACTACTCAAACCAAACAAAAACCCAACAGAACCAGCTTCCTATAGACCCATTACTTTACTATGCACACCTTCCACGCCTACTCAACATGGATTCAGACCTCACCACTCAACCACGACATTACTCACTAACCTCACGCAGCACATCATGGATGGCATCAACTTCAGACAACCAGCTCAACGGACACTATTAGCATCAATAGACATTAGTAAAGCATTTGATGCTATCCCACGCTTCCCTCTCATAAACAAAATACTCAACACGAACCTGCACAGTAACACCAAAAGGAGGCTGAGCATCTACCTTCAGGAAGATACTCCACGTCACATTTAATGGCAAGTCATCCAAAAGCAAGCTTTTTCCGAATGGCGTCCCCCTCAAGGCTCTGTTCTCTCATTAACACTCTTCAACTTATACATGCATGACATTCCAACACCCACAGATAACAAGCTTACCTTATGAACATATGCAGATGACATTACTCTAACATCCACCCACAACAACATCGGCACCGCTGCAAATAACCTACAAACATACATAAACAGTATACAAGACTGGCTCACACATAATAGACTCACAGTAGCGCCCACAAAATTAACCATCACCTTGCTAACAAGCAACACAAAAGAACACCAGATAACTCCACAGATTACATTAAACAACATCAACATTCCACACACACGACCAAAATACATACAACACATCATTATCTTTTCCAAACCACATTCAGGACGTTAAAAACAAATGTACGTCAATACTTAACACGCTTAGGGTACTAACAGGCACAAACGTTGGACACCAGCAGGAAACAACATCACTCATGAACAAATAATATATTCGCTCAGTTATGGACTATGCTAGCCCATGCTGGGCACCCATTATCTCAAACACACACAAACATCTTATAGACAATACAAAACAACGCACTTCGTATCATTACAGGATGTACTTAACACCAATAGAACTGCACACAGAAACAAAAATACTGAAAGGGAACATTTAGACATGAGTGGAACACAATTCATGGCAGCAGCGACAACTAACCCACAACACCCTTGCCAGTACATGTACAATCATGCACCAACACCTCGCACCATTAAGGTAACACCAGAGAGACATTATAACCAAATACTCCATTCCATACCACGCCCCACAGACATCACACAGTAGAGAAAACACATACGACTCGGCCCTAATGTGGTCCTAGGTGCGAAGCCGCCACCCACTGACAGGTCAGAGACCAGCCTGAGCAGATCGGATCGAGTTAACTTAGCACGATTCCGATGTGGACATCACCCCAACTTACAGACATATAAATACAGACTAGACAACTCCACAGACGACACCTGCCACCTGTGCCAGGACACACCACAAACAATTGAACACATTATGAGACTGTAGCGCTCTAGCATAACATAGAACACAACATATCACAAGTGCGCTGAACCTCTGGTCCACTCCGGAGGGCGATCAGTTACATGCGTGCCGCCGGCTTGCTCGATCAGGGTGGGCTGATCGGCTAACCAACAACAACACTTTTTTGAAGGATAAGGTAGAAGCATCAGGGTACCCGCAAAGATATGAGACCGAAAATGAAAAATCGGTGTATATTCAGCGCTACCGTGATCGTGAAGGGATACAACTTGACAGGTCCCAAATTGTAAAGAACCCTGGCAAGCGCTTTAGTGCAAAGTTGTGCCTAAATAGTCTTTGGGGGAAATTTGCTCAGAATAGAGGCAAGGGGAATGTCCATCTAGCCCAAAGTTATAACGAGGTGTGGGATTATGCCAACACTCCCGATAAAGAGGTCATGGAGATCGTGAATGTGGGTAATACGTACATAATAAAGTACAACAGGACCGAATTGGCCACAGATACATCGTGTTACAAACATACCTGTAGCCAGCTTCACCACAGCGTACGCTCGCATTAAACTTTGGAGTCTACTGCATTCTCTGGGCGGAGCTGTACGCAGTGTGTGATATTACGGAAAGGAAAGGTGATTACATGCCACCAATTGGGGAATTCCTTGGAGAGCTGACTGATGAGATCAAGGATGAATATGGAGATAATGCCTACGCTGATTCTTGCCTCAACACGCCCAAAAACTTATGAGGGTGAGGGTGGGGGAGTGAGATATATCGTGAAAGCTAAAGGCATCACGCTTAACCAGGCGAACCGGCGGATCGTTAACTTTGATTCGCTGAAGGAACTAATGACCTTAGATGAGGATGACCAGGCACCCCAACTGACTGTAGGGACTCACAATTTTCGGGCACAGAAACTTGGGGGGCGTGAAGGAGCTTAGGGGGACGAAAGTGTGCCGTAACATATACAGGGAACGCTACCAGGTGCCTGGCACCTACGATACCGCACCCTTTGGGTACCATGGCCCTTGAATGTTTTGCTATATATACATATAAATATGTGCGTGTCTAATTACTTGACGATATGCTTATTTATTTATTACGTGTATATGAATATATGCCATGAATTAGAGACTATTTACTTGTTGACGATGTGTTTATTTATTTAAAATAAACCGTTTCAATTAGTTTTATTTTCTCCTTTGTGTGTGTGTGCAATAAAAAAGCTAAGCACCGCCCACTGTATGGCGCAACCCAATCAAAGAGGTTACGTGACTCCTGCTACTAGCTGGTCATACCTCTGCCCTGTGTGCTCAGTTGACCTCAACAAGCCCTGGATCGCAGACGTGTATTTTACCTGTTGAAGATTTCTCACGTAGACAGAAAATAGTGCTGGCTACCTTTGATATTGCGTGCTGGACATTCATGAAGTGGTATTTGATAGTCTACAGATGTGGTGAACACAAAGAATCCCTAGTCCTCCCTCCTTTGAGGCTTTTAAGGCCCTATTGAACCAAGCGAAGCGTGAGGAGCAGGAGGTCCAAATACTCTACGGGTATTCTGGCGAGAGCAATGCGGACTTTCGTGGCTCAAACGACGTAATGGACTACATCGTAGGACTAGACTGCGTAAAGGCGCACATACATAGCGAAGTGGAAGAAGCATCACGTGCAGAAGAGAAGCAATGGGTGTGGGTTGTGAACCTTGTTGACGAATGGTGTGATAAGCGCTATTATGTCATGTTACATCACACCGAGTACGCATGCCCTGCGTCTGAGAATATAAATCTTGTAATTATGGATAACGAAGTATTTTTATCATTACCTTCATATATATCATGATGAGGTTCGCAGTGAGGTTGTGGCTAAAGGCTCGTGCGAGTTTTTAATAGTTTACCGCTTGTTAAGCAAAAAGGACAGATATGGACATGTTTCAAACAGAGCGCCGGATTGTTAATGTGTGGTGAAAATGAATGAAGATGTATGGTTTCGGTAAAACATTAAAGCCGTTATTACTTCATGTATCGGAAAATTCTCTAGACGAATGTCCGGTATAATAGGTTACAAATATTCAAGTGATTCATGTTGGAACAACCCCGTGCACGAATCACCAACGCTTGGTATGACGCGCCCGTATGACTCATCCCCGCTACACCTCCGGCCGAGCCAAACCGCGCACTGGCTGCTCATAGTCACCTCAGAGTTCGACCCGACTGGACGTGCACTCCTCACAATAGAAAACCAATATACGATGGAGCTTCCGTTGAGCAGTATCATCAATGCCGTATACAACGTGTGACGAAGTCAGTGCGTGTGTTCAGGCGTAAAACCGGCGCTGTTAATTATGTACTTGAAACGAGTTGTAGACAATCAAACTCTGGTAAACGAAATGTAATTTGTTTAAGTGTTGAGGAGATGAACAGAATCTTCGTGGCGGTTGAGAAGTGGGGGTGAGGACCGTTATAAAATACCTGCAGGTGTAGGCACAAAAACAGCAGATTAGTGATGCATCCTCATTATACGCTGTTATTTGTACGTTGTGTATAAAACGAGACCAGCCATGCATTGATATACGGTTGATGTGGAAGAACGCAGCTGA